>JACBWW010000026.1:3577387-3736163 GCA_020086605.1 Lanius collurio
TATTGATACTTTAGATGCTTGACGCTCAGTTGTGTCAAACCACAACAAGAAAGTTTCTTTTAAACAAAATAAAATGCTGCTTTTTTGTTTTGTTTTGTTTTTTACAGTAAGAGTGGTCAACATTGGAAGAGGTTTCGAGAAAGGTTGTAGCATTTGCATCCCTGGCCTCATTCAAATCTCAACTGGACAGAAGTGTTGGGCAATCTGCTCTAGCAGTCCAGCTCCTCTCTTTCAGCAGGGGGTTGGACTGCACAATCAGCAGAGCTGCCTGACAGCCCCCCAGGTATGCTGTGATACTGTCATCATTAAAGATCACCTGCAACATAACCTGCATTAAGACCAATGCAAGGGGACACAACAGCAAGGTATAGTATTGGTGGTGCCTTGTGGTATGGAATGGAAACATCTGGTTGCAGACTAGATCCTCTCTTGATGGCAATTTGTGGCCTCCTTGGGACCCAAATTAGGGATGTCATCATAAGGCTTTCAGGGAGGGATGTGGAATAAATTGGAGCATTGGGCAACTATCAGTGGCATGAAATTTCATGAGAACAAATACAGATTCTGCCCCTAGGACACAGTAAAGCTGGGCACAAGTATAAGCTGGCAGAGGAGTGCATGGAGAGCAGCCCTGCAGAAAGGGACCTGGGGGTGCTGGTGGGCAGCAGCTCAGTGTGAGTCAGCAGGGTGTGCCCGGGCAGCCAGGAGGGCAAACCCCGTCCCGGCTGCATCAGGCACAGCAGCACCAGCCAGCCAAAAAAAAATGCTGGAAAGCATGTCCTGTGAGGAGCTGCTGAGGCCTCTGGGTTTGGAGAGAGGGAAGCTGGCGGGCGGCCTCATTGATTGTTACAGCTTCCTAATGAGGGGATGTGGAGAGATAGATGCTAACCTCTTCTGCCTGGGATCTGGTGACAAGATGCATGGGAAGCTGTGTTAGGTTAGGTTCAGTCTAGACATTAGAAAGCATTTATTTACCAAGAAGGTAGTTGTTATAAGGTGTTTTGAACCATGATAGTGTGCCCCAGCCAAACCATCTTTTGTTATTCCTATTGGAGCCCTCAGAGAGAGACCAGGCTGGAATTACCCTCACTAGCTTCTCCTGGCCATCTACCTTCAGGTGAAGCAGATCAGCTCCTGAAGGGTTTTTGAGCCCAGCCAGATGGTTAAGGAGAAGGAGAAAAAAAAAAGAAAAAAAGAAGAGAGAGGTAAGACAAACTTATATCTGCTCTCTGTCCTGTGCTGTCTTGTCATTTGGATTTCCTGGACTAACTGGGCTGCTGATCACTGGATGAGTTTTGTTGCTGCCATCATCTTGACTCTGCTTGCCTGGATCTGGAGCAAGGTACTGAAAGCTAAACTGTGCTAAATTGGAATTGGGAAAGGAGAAGCTGAAGGGCTAAATACCAAAACAGCAAAGAATAGATGAAGAGGACTGTGCTGCACTGGGAGGAACCAATCTTATTACCTAAAAAGTATGCGTGGAGCTCTTGGATAAAGGGACCAATCAAGTAAAGTGTAATCTCATGCACAGCAGTTGCAAAGTGTATACATGCTGTATTACAGATAAATTAGTAAATGCATAAGTACTGTGTTAGGTATAAGTACTATGTTAAGTAAGTATAAGTAAGTGAACTCTATAGAAGCAAGAGAAGAAAGCAATATAAAAATGTAAAAGACAAAATTCACTTTGGGTCCCCTTTTCTGAGAATGTGCTCTTTTCAATATTAGCAATATTCAGCATTTAAACATGCTACTAAACACAAAGATCTATTTCTACCTGCATTTGATTGCATACAGATTTACTGAGCCAAAGACTGCTCCCAAAATACTACTGGCCTCAAAAAAATCAGATCCCCCTGTTTGGACAATTTCTATCCCCTTTTGCAAGCATCCAACTCAGTGAGGACATAGCACATCTGGGAACTTTGATAGCAAGGTGTTTTGTTACACTCAGGAATTTTTATATGCAAAAGAAGTGGATAGATTAAACACTTTGTGATGGGATTCAGATCTGTTCCCCTCCATATGTGTGCTGCATCTGGTTCAGGCTGTCTGGAGCTGAGTTGTGGGTAGCTATCTGATGGGAAAAAACTGAGGCAGTTTTATTTGAAGTTGTAAGGACAAACACACCTTTTAGAAGTAGCGAGCCATCTTCTCTAGAGCTATTGGCTGGCTATGCTAGGAGTTGCTGTGCACAGGGGTGGAAATTGCAGTGAGGTGAGAGAGAGCCAGGGAAGGGATATTTCTGAATCTCAGTGAGAAAAGCCCAACAACAGGTGGCTTAATAAGGTATCTGCTTTAATAAGGCAGAATAAGAAGAGGATTATAGGTAGTGAGAAGCATCTTACATCCCCTCAGATGCTGGGCACCCCATGTTTGTGCAGCATCAGACAGGGTTCTGTGGGTTTTCCCTTGGCTACAGCAGATCCTCTTCAGGGGGAGAAACTCTCCTTTTCTGTTATTCACAGTCATGTATAACTTCCTTACAAGTAAATAATTCTGGGAATAATGATAAAATTATTTAGCTGCATTATGGATTCTGTCTATCCTGCTGCCATCAAGCTTTCCCTGGTGGGAAGCTGATTATTGATATGACAGAAAAATTCTTATATTTTTTATTCCAAAGCTATGCCACAACATTGTTAGACACTCTGAAACACAGTGTCACGGCACAAGGCAGGAAAAAGGGTGTTGCTGCTGTTTAAGATGTAGTTGCTTCACACTGTTGGCAATAAATAGGTGTCTTTTCTACTTCAGGTCAACTCTAACTAATTTCTAATAATGATTCATGCTGAAAGACCACTGTGTTGATTTTCAAATTTTCATCTCTTGTACAGGTAATACATTTGTAACATATTTGGGGTAATATAGCTAAAAGCAATGAAAATCAAGCTGGCTGGGAATCTTGTGCTTGAATTTGTAAGAACACAACAAAGTTCTTATTACATTCCAGGAACAATTTACATACTAAATAAAAGACAATAATAATTTTAAATTCTGACAGACACATTAGTGGTAATAACATGAGAGTTTTGTAATTAAATTACAAATCCTGCAACTAAAGGCCTTACTTAAGGAGGGAAGTTGTATTAGTCATCTTCCAAATCAATCTTTTATATGAAAAAATAACTGGAAATAGTAAATGTCGAAATTATCTGCTGAAATATAGTGCTACAACTTTGGTTTTCTGAAGGTTCTCAGGTTTTTTTCTTTTTTTTTTTTTTTCAGGGCATGGACTGTAATCCTGACAGGCCCAACAATCCCTGTACAAAGGGTGATTTGCAGGGACACCAAAGGCATGTCCTGCGAATGAAGGTAGGGATGGAGAAGGCTGGCTGCTCTCTGTAGACAAAGAGTGTCAAGGGTCCTTGTGAAGAAAAAGGAAGAGAGGAAGAATGTAAGTTACACAGAGCTGCTCTAGTGAGGTACTGCATGGCCTCAGTTTTCAGCAGCTTTGCAGGAGCCACTTTAAATTGGCATTAGGCCACTCACTGCTGGCCACAACAAATTTACTAGGTCACTCGTGCCACAAAGGACTGGTTAGGATAGTTCACTAGAATAATACTAGATTTCCTATCAGGTTTTTGGCAAGAAATATGTGGTCTGTGGTAGAACTGACACATCAGAATTTTTCTTGCACCCCTTAATTCTTCATAGTCTGTGAAGAATCTGTTTCTTTCTTGCACAAGTAAAATTGTAAGGATTGTAATAACTAAAGGAAGTTTAATGAGAATCCTTTCTTTCCCACTTCATACACTTCTTCTGTGAGCATGCCCCTCTCCCTGGGGCAAAGCGTGGGCTTTCACCCTTGAAAAGTCTCCCAGTCTCCACTTAGTTGCTGTGATTGTGCTGGTCTTCCTCCCCAGTCCTACTCAGTCATCCTCAGTTTCCTCTTCTCCCGCGACAGATTGCATCTCGGAGACAAGTCCTTGCTCTTCGGTATCCACCATTGCATCCTGCTCTCCTGTACCAAGGGCTCCTGAGGATGACCCTGCCTGCCACAGACTTGTGTGATGTCTGCCCTTCTTTGTCTCACCCCCCCGAAGAAATGGCCCAGCAGGTCAGTCACTGAGGACAGCTAATGCAGCTTTCTCTTCGTGTGAAGCCTTCTGTGCTGGCTGTCAAGTCACTGTGGATCATTTTCATAGCAGAATCACATGTAGCTTGTACACTGCTTAGTCTGTCAGTAAGCTTGCCTCTGTATGCCTTGGAGCACCTCAAACCGTCTAAAGACAGCTTAGGCAGGGCTGCAGCCAGGCAGCTTCGCATAAGCTAGCATCAGCTGTTAGCTACTCACCAAAAAGCAAGAGCAAAGGGCAGAAATACAGCTCAGGCCCTGGCTGTGTTCCCAGAGTAATTTATTTCCTCTCGTCTCGGGAGACGAGGTGCATCTTACCAGGAGGTGAGCCAAGGCCAGAGAGGGTGGAGCCTCCACGTGAGGCTTTTATCAGAGGGAGGGGAAAGGGGATACCAGGGGTGGAACTGGGGTAAACAACCAACCAGATCCTTTTCTAGGAAAGTGCGAGCTACTTTGAACTGTACCCGCACTTTAAACAAAGGAATATCCAAGAGTCACATTATAAGGACATTCTAGGAGCTGCTCAGGCAGAGGCCCAGGGAGCAGACTGCAACAACAGGGCATCTCCTCATATCTATTATCTCAAAAGGCTAGGTCCCAGGCATCTTTAAAACCACTGTCAGTTATTCCTATGCTTAACTGAAAGAGCCACAAGGAGATACCAGAGTCTTCTTGATTACCAGCAAAAGCCTTCCCAGGCTTTTTGGAGAAGAAAGGATCTGAGCTGTCAAATGTTGTTGAGCTACACTATATAAACTCCTTTGTAAAAATTGGCCACATACAGAAGGAGAAAATATGGAGAAATCTATACACTAGAAACTCTTTCAAGAGCCAGCTGGCAACAATAGTTGAGTTGTGCTTCGATGCACTTGATGGCCATTACATTATTACCACTTGTCCTTGCATCAGTGAAATAAGGTAAGTTATATACAAAACTGCTTTGCTAGAATTAATTTCCCTCATTTTTCCCATGTTACAGTGTTGCTACAGATTGTACAGAGGAAGTATATGGTTACCATAATATAAGAGTAGCTAAAAATATTGAGAGTTGGTAACCTTATATAGTTTGAGTTCTTTGAAAATGCTCTTTGCTACACTTTTCAGAAACTTTCCTAAACCTTGTGGCCTAGACAACAAGAATCCCACTTAAAAGCCAAAAGTGATTCAGAAAAAAACCTCAGCAAGATGCAGATTCTCTATTCCAAAAATATTTATTAATTAATTAGCTGCTGGAACACTAAAAGGTTCTTTCAAAAGCTGTTATAGCTCCTGTCCAAACTCAGTATGATTTGAGAAGTCATGAAATTCTGTTTTAATTTTACCAGAAGAATAATTTAGTAAACGTTAAATTGTTTCAGTGAGCCATGAGAAACAGCCTTCTGCTAAAAATTTTAAATATTTTAAAAGAAAATCTTTTTCTTCTCTTCCTTTTTTACAGATTACATGAATTCTGGGATTGGACTGGAGTGTATTAAAGCTAAACAGCCTGTTAGGTAGTTTGTCATTGCTGTTTACTTATTTAACTTCTATGTCTATGAGAAATATGAAGCAAATCCAGACTTCATAATACAGTAACAGAAACATTGTGCCTCCTGGCAACAGTGCATGCAAATGATACATACCTGCTGCCAATGTACAATGATCATCTGCAGGTAATTTTTGTCTTCCTTTATAAATAAGAGCGATTAAGAGTTTATGAATGATTGCAGCTTCAGATCACATACACCTATGATTAGAATGTGCAACAAAAAATTTAAATTAATTCACACTTGGGTGAACACACTGTATATAGGTAACTACTAAAGTAATTACTTAAAAATCGTTGATTGCTTTCAACACATTTTACTTTTAATAGTGGCCTGACTGACTGTCAGGCCAATCACTACTAATAAATAATCAATACTTTGAGAGTGTGAGAACTCCCTTGGCATTTGCTAGTGTGTGCTGCACTCAGCCTGGCTGGAAACACCAAATATGTACACAAATACAGACAAACTGATGCTGATGCATCACGTCCCTGGGCACCGAGCCTTCGGGTCAGAAGGAGTGTCCAAAGCATTGTTCCTCTTCTTCAAGCCCTGACATCCTTATACTCTAATGCCAAGTGGTCAAACAACTAACAGACCTTCTACCCACACTCTAGCTCTTATATTTTAAGCTTCTCAGTGGCCATGACAGAACCTTCAGTTCAAATTAATTAATTTCCTTTATGAGCAGACCCAGCACCCTCAGCCTGGAAAGGATCATCACCAGGTTACAAAAGTCTTCCCACCAGTAGCTTGGTTTAATTTCATAAAGCCTGGATCTCATATTTCTGGTCTTGTTTTCCTCAGACTTGCATCCAGTTGGATGAACACATAATAAGGTTAAATATCATTCAGCTATTAGCTTTGCATTAAGCTGAAGTTGCTAAACACAATTTTTTAATACGTATAGTACTAAGAAAAATAACATGAGGTTTTTGATTGTACTCTGGATGCAAACTGATCCATTCCTGAAGACAAGGAGTATTGGCTAATACATGGCAAAATGACCAGCTGTAAAATAGCATGTTATATTTCCTGAGATACATTAAAGTGCACTTCAGAAAATCATAGCTTGTAATTACAGAGATGTGAGGTTTTCTTTCTTCTCTCTGCCTCGTTTACCTAGAAAGCAAATTGGTATAAATTTTATTTGAGAGGTTTACCTTATTACACACAGTCCAGCTTTTAAATTTTTTTTTTTTTTAAATAACAAAATATAGAGACAGGTTAGTTTCCTCTGTTAGAGTTTAACAAATCTTGAGGTACGGGTCAGATTGATAGCTGAAGCACCTAGTGGTCAAAAGAAAGGCACAAGCCCAAACAGCTACAACGTGGCAGCCTCACTGTACTGTTTGGGGCTGAGCTTCAGTATGTTTTCTTTTGGCAAACAAGCATTTGATGGTGTACTACTAACACAATCCTTTGAAACAAAAGGTTTTTTGAACAAATTATACAACCTTTGCTGTAAGGGAGCTGAAGACGTGAAACAAGCTCTCTTTTATATAAATTTCTTTTATTTCATGGCAAGTATTTGTTAATACAGCAAAATTTACGATGTACCTTTGCCTTGCTCATTTGCATTCTATTTCCATCAATGCCTGCCACCTGTACAGATTGCACAATTAATAGTTTAGAATCCCCAAGCATTCAACATCAATTAGGCACTTAAATTATTGTTCTAAAACAGCTTTTGTGATATGGAGGACATGTTTTTCTGTCATCTGCTCAATATTTATTTAAGCATTTTAAACCACCTCAGGAATATTCAGTGCACGAAAACCTTTTTATGTTTGAATGGATTAAATTTTCAAGTCCAAATTAAAGCTATATATTGCATTTACATAGTTCATTCTCCACAAAAGAGAATTTGTTTTGCATGCATAGCTTTTAATATATGCAAATGAAGATAAAAATGCATCACACATTGCTAATTTGGACAAAGCAGGGCTTTTAGACCATTTCAGCCCCTGGCTGATGATCTTTGTTTCAGTAGCTGTGCTTCACAATTATGCAGCATATACATGGGTTCTCAAAAAGGGTCATGTTAAGTAAACTCAAGCAGATCTCACTTTGGCTCTTAGGACTATAATAATGCTTCAAAAGCTATTATTAGTATTTTAGTTTTGGCGTAAATAGAAAAGGCAGCTGGTGATAAGCAATGTAATTGAATAGTGTGTTACCCACTACTGTCTTTCCTTGTCAGTTTGAAACATATGCAAGAAAAACAAAGCCAAGATCAAATACTAGTTACTATTAGGGTTTGATTTAAAAAAAAAAAAAGTTTCCTAGAGTTAAACAAAGCACCTAACCGTCTTGCCCTATATGAAATTAGTAGATCTTATGTGGATAAATCCATCTGTCATTTTGAAGTCACAAATCCCGCTATAATTTTGAAATCCTTAAACGACTTGTACATTTGGAATGGTTGATGTTAGCAATTTGTTTTGCAAGATAGAAAAGCCTTAATATACCCTACTGCTTAGTTTTAGAAAACCTGCCTTGTATCATACTAACAATCAATAGTGTATATATGTATAAAAGTATGGGCACTTGTTGAGGTGTTTGATGGCCCAGTCTTGACTGATTTGTGTTCATTTAGATGTACTTAAGAAATCAGACTCCCATTTTTTTCTCTTCTCAGCCAGTGCTACGTTTTTAAGTCAATGGAAACATTGAAATTATCATCTTTCTTCTGCCTTTTACGGGTTTTTTCATTGTTAAGAAGAGAAACCAAACCCAAAATTGCCTACAAGCACTTACCTGGCAGTCACATAAAATAATTTATGCCTGAACATTATTTGAGTGAATTTGAAAGCAATATTTAAACCAACCCATATTTTTTTAAGTTTGTTGCCTCTGTCTCTATCAGCACAACATATGTACACAAATTCAACAATTTGAATAGAAAATTATGCCACTCTCTTATTGATTTATGTCCTATTAACTCACATAAATGAAACTTAAGATTTATGCTGTCAAAAGTTCTTGAACTGTAATTATTATTATTGGTGTTATTTTTTGTCACCATAGTATACATTTCTAGAGCCTGAATACTCCTGCATTGCCTTGCTTCAATGACTGGTGAGCTTTCATTTATTAGTGCCACCTCATTATATGTAATTTCAGCTGTCATTCCAAAAACCTCCCTAAATTATCAAGTCCCTCTAAAATTAAAGCAAATTCATACCAAGTGTATAAAAGAAAACAAAAGTAGATAAATAGAACAGTGAGGATACAGGCTAGTACTTTGGCAGAAAATTTTCTATCCTTAAATGCCCTTACACAACACCTCAAGGGTCCATGTCACAGGGACCTTGCTTGCAATGTTTACCCCTTGGTCCTCATGAGAAAGAGCTCTCATGTTTAAACATGTTTCTACCCACGACTGTGTAGGATCTCCAGTCAGCAACTGTGTTCTGTTCTTTGCTTTCTCTTTTTTGGAAAACAGCCATGGAGATGACACTGATACAGTGTGCAGACATTACTGCCTGTTAGAGACTGTTCAGCAATGTCTGCCTTATGTCAGAGCCTACATCCTCCAGGGAATGACATGGTTCTTTCTGAATCTGGAGGAACTATTATCAGCAAAAAGCATATTTCAGTTTAATTTTTTTTAACTGACCAGGACCAGCTGAGGGTTTCTTCACTGCATGCTAATCCCTCACCCTCTGTAGACTGGTTAGTAGCTCTAACTGAGTATGACATGGATTTTACTGGGCTTGGCCTTGTGGCTACTGCAGGACTCGTGTCATGGCTTCTGAGAGGAACCAAATCAGTTTTGCACAGCAGTCCCCTTAGAGAAAATGCAATGGTGTCTCCCTTTTCAGCTATGGAAAATCAGTCAAGGAAATTTGCAGTGGAGATAATCAACAAAACCAAAACTACTGAGTCTGCTTGGGATAGAGTTCATTTTCTCGTAGCAGCTTGTACAGTGTCGTGTTGTAGATTTGTGGCCAATACAATACTGATAACTCAGCTGTCTTACTGAACAGCATTTTCCCAGCATCCAGGGCTTCTCTGTTTCTCCCTCTGCCATTCCAGAGTGGGGGCTGGGGGTGGGAAGGATGTTGAGAGGGGACACAACAAGGCAGATATGCTGAGTTACTGAGGAGATATTCCACATCGTATCATGCCACAGCAGCGATAAAACAAAGAGATGGGAGTTTCGAGATGTTGGCCATATTTTGCTTCAGAACTGGCTGGGCAACAGTCTGCCTGTGGGAGGTGGTGAGTGGTTTTGCACCACTTGTTCTGTTTCAATGTATTTCTTTCTTCTTCCACTCCTTCTTCACTTATTAAACAATTTTTGGCTGGACCCAAAAGATTTTTTGCCAATACACTTCCTTTGCTCCTCCCCCATTCCACTGGAGGAAGGGGGAAAGTGAGAAAACAGCTGTGTGATCTCACTGCCTACCAGGCTTCACTCACATGATGGCAATTAATATTTGATAGGCTGAAGTTTCTGTAATTACTGAGCAGAGTTCACTATTGACAGCATGAGTTATGAGAAATAAAAATATTAAACCAAACCTACTCACATTGAGTAATTTTATTCAAATCCTGCTTTTTTTTCTTTTAATTACATGGAAATTATCACATTTTTCTCACAAATACTTGCAATATGAAGTGTATGATAGCTGTTGTTTTCAAAGACTTCAATGATTTTGATTTCAAGAATTTTAAAACAATGACAGCAGAAAAGTCAAGGTGCTCCCTCCTCCCACTTCTGAAAACATTTTCTCTGGTAATAGAAAAGACTGAGATCTCACTAATGTTGCATATAGCTGTGTAGAGGGTCCTAACTTGACAGACTGTAGTGTCAAGTGCAGTGTCCTCACTGCAGCATCGAGCCAGAGCTTTGTCTATTCCAGTTGACCAGGCAGGTCACCATGTGTGAGGAGCAAGCCATTGCTGGCGCTGGTGGCCACTGGCAATTGTAAATCAGATGTTTTGATGCTCTAATAGATGCAGATGTTTTGTGGTTCCTCCATGCTGACTCATGAAAGAACATGCTTCTTCTTTGGATGTGATATGGGAGGCACCAGAGACCTACCCACAGTTGGCTAACGCCAGCTTCAACCTCACAGCAGCATGGAAGACTTACAAAGCTGAGCCCAGAACCTGGTGCAGGGTTTAATATGTAGCCTAGAGAGCAAGCTAGCACATCTAGAGGGTAACAGTGAAGATGGGCAAGGTTTTATCTGGTGAAGAGGAAGATTTATGTCAACTATGTCTAAGTGCTCAATTTAACTCCACAGTAAATGTATATGCAGGTACTCTATCTGGTGGGAAGTTCTGCTACTGTTCAGAGAGAGAGAAGTGGACTTGCAAAGTGCATCCAGGTCAGAAAATGTGAAGTGCTGTGAGCCCATTGTGTTTAAGTGTGGCTCTGGGGAAAGTGCAACATGGAGCTACCACACAGCACAGGGTATTCCAGTGTGCTGCAGACCCTCATCAGAAAGATATGTGATCTCTCTCTAGAGCTGCCTGAAAGGAGGGTGTAGCCAGGTGGGGGTTGGTCCCTTCTCCCAGGTAACCATTGACAGGACAAGAGTACACAGACTTAAGGTGCACCAGAGAAGCTTTACGTTGGACATTAGGAGAACGTCCTTCACAGAGAGGGTGACTAGGTACTGTAATGGGCTGCCCAGGGAAGTGGTGGAGTCACCATCCCTGGAGGTATTTGAGAAAGACTGGATGTGGCACCCAGTGCCATGGTCTAGGTGAGAAGGTGGTGTTAGGTCACAGGTTGAACTCAATGATCTTAGACACTTCTAATGTAGTTAATTCTGTGATTCTGTCTTCCTCCTTCATTCCTGTGTTGAAGGAACATTTGACTAAGACTGGAGCTCTTCAAGGCCTTATTTAAATAGCTGTAAATAATAAGCACATCTTTTACATTTTTAGACATTAAAAATAGCCCATTGGATAAAAGGTGGTTACAGACAAAATCATGTTTTTGTTCAACTTGTGCTGTCTCCCAAACTGCACAGAAAACACAGGCAGTACTCTGAGTGCCATTTGGTTCTCTGATGCCCCATGTCCTGCTGATGCACTCGCTCTCTTTCTCTGTGCTGTAATATCAGATGGCTCCTACTCTCAGCAAAACTGCTGGCAGTCAGCCATTTGGAATAGAAAGCAACAACGTGCAAAGAGACTCTTGCTCAGCTTAGTAAATGGATTTTACTGGACAAAGAGTGATCAAAAGCTGGAATTTTCCTGGGAAGGGGAGTATTTTAAAGTGGTAATTTCCTCCCCCTGCCCTTTTTTCTCTTTTTCTTTTATTTTTGCAAGGTGCTATTTTTTTTAGTAATCTCTCTACTTCTCTGTCCCTCCTCTGTTTGTAAGTTCACTAAATAGAGCTTCACCTGCACCATGATTGTTACAAAATACTTATATTTCAGAGAGAATGATCCCCCTGACATAGGGGGGTAAGGAAAAGCTTTCAGTGTTACAGATCTTGTAACAGGGAATGAACAATGTCAGTATTAGTACTGGATGCAGCTTAGAGCTGTACTTGAAAGAGAAGAAAATCAGTGAGTAAATAAATACTGAACCCTCAGGAAATAGTTGGAGATTTGCTCTTTGTTCTGTGTAAGTTACATCCTGCAGCAAAGTTGCTGCAGGAGCACAAGTACCACAAGCAAGTAAATTCATAAGGAAAAAATCAGTTCAGCTTAGAGGCTGCAGAAATTATTGCTCTAGAAACCTCAGCCACCGATGTTAAAGGACAGTTTGTATTAGGGCTAAACAAATATATTTGAGTGCAAAAATGTGAATTTCCTCAACCTAATCACTAAGTTCAGTTTAGCAAACATCAGCAAGGTCATTTCCTTCATTTGCCACATCTAGGGCTGACACTGCTCATCAACTGCTTTCTATTCCAGATACATTAAATCATTCAAAGTAAAGAAATATGACCATTAAATAAATTATTTAAGCTGGATCTTCCAAGTTTCTCAGACTTCAGAAAAGGACTTTTGTTTTTGGGGTCTCTAGAACCAGTTACTCATATTTTCAGCAGCTGTTTTCAAATCAAGAATTTAAACTAAAAAAAAAAAAGAAAAATTTTTTTCCTCCCTCTACCTTTAATTTTTTTTGGGGGGGAGGTTTTCAGCCATATATGGGATTTTTTTGTCAGTGGATCAGCTTTCATTTGAAAGCTTCCAATGAAACTTTTGGAGCTTGAATAACTGATTAGAAAAACCAAATAACTTGAAGCTGCATCTGAAAAAATAAGTGAAAGGAGCTGAGCATCAGAATACAATATACGTATTGCACTGGTATACTACAGACAAAATGAGAAAGGTCTAATTAAAGGATTTTTTCTGAGATAATATTTTTCACACAAATAACAAGCATTTTTTCCCTACCACTGCTTTTCCTTACTCTGCTACTGTTGTATAATAACCCTGATCCAAAAACCTCAGCTCTCCATCTGACCCTGGTAAAATCCTTTCTCCCCCTAAATCCCACAAATTAACCTCTTCAGTCTCTTCTTAGGTGTTGTGCATGGACTCTGGACAATTACATCTGTGTTTTCTGTTCTAGTCCTAGTACTGCAGCCAAAGTACCATGAGTTGCTCATGCTGCTTTCTGTTTGAAAGTATGTTCATGTAGCCCTGCATGTGCGAGAAAATAACACCACAGTGTTACGAAAATTTTCAAGGCATTCTCAGGACTTTTAGTCATGGGGATTTTTTAAGTGTTTCAAGTTCCTGAAATGCAGGTTATTGTAGAAATGCCAACAATTACTGATCCTTCTCAAATTGTGATTTGTGAAATGTAAAACCCCAGGACAAGTTACTGTGGTGGAGGGACAAATCTTCCATTTTACATCTTTTACAGATTAAAATTGTCTCCAGTCCCAATGTAGAATATGCTGTACATTAGCACTTAAGAGAGCAGCACTGGAAAATTAACAACAGGCAATGAAAAATATCTGGAATGTACACATAGAAAATAAAGCAACAATACTAAAACAAGGTCCATTTAAATTCAAGATAAAAGGAAAGAACTTGAAGCAAACAAAAAGATAAAGCCTTCAGCCAGGTCTGTAATGATATATACTTGAAAAATGACTACTCTGATGCACATAAAAAAAAAAATTAATGGACTCCTTAACAGCCTCCAAGTGCCCCACATGCCTATATATAAAAGGGCTGATGTAGAAAATGCATTAGTTGAGGAGACCATTAATTTGCTGAATTATGGGAAAACAGCTGGATTCGGTGTTTTCCCATATAAATTCTATAAAATCTTAAAAGAAACTCTGAGTTCCATTTCCTGTGCAACATTCACCATGGTCTTGAACATGGTGACAACCAAAGACATTTGGCATGATGTTGGTTGGTTCTGCACATATCCAACATCCTTTCATCTGTCTGCAAAGGCATTTCCAGAGGACTTAAATCTGTATCTCCCCATTTCTGAAAACCACAAGTAGATAAACTTTTTCTGCTAGAGATTATTTGTTTACATATTTATGGCTTTCCTGTATTAATCAGAGTGAGTAACAAGAATCATTACTCATGAAGTCTATGAAGGATTTGTTTGCAAAGCCTTAGCTTTTAAACAGTGATAAAGGTCTTCTACATCCATATTAACAAATTGCACTAGATTTTTCAAACTAAATATTGTTCCTTAAGTATACAGAGCCTGAAATTATTCAAAGCACCTTTTTCCTCCCATAAAATGCTAGTTTCTCAAACCAAAAATTGTTTGTGAAGAAACAATCACTTCAACAAATTCTTGAGCTTGAAAAATATTTAGAGAATTTTCAGAACTATCAAAATAATTTGTCCAAGACGCAAAATTGAGTCTTTTTCACTAGTGTGCAAAATACTAGTTTTAGCACCAGTTTTAATAGATTGTTGGAAGTATGCCAAAGAAGTGCTTTAATGAACCTTAGTCACATTCTCTCCAAGTTGAAGGGCAGGCCATCCAGATGGAATGATTTCACTGCATTTCCCAGTTAACAGTTTAGAATGGTTTATCCCAGTTACTCTGACACAAGCAGCTTCTTCTGGCCTTATTTCTTACCAGCAAGAGACTGAAGATTTCATCCACTTTGTGTAGGACAGAACTGGCCCAAGATTTTTTTTAATTTGGATCACCTGCAATCCTTTTATAATTTTTTCCTCACAGGGGAGTATACCATAGAAAGAGGTTTAAGGCATAGGGGAAAAATGGTTATGTGCAATTGCACCTTTCATTTGTTTTCCTGCAGTTTGGAATTATTTAATGTCCTAATAATTTATTCTCCAATTTTTGTTTCCACTTTGTCATCTTTGTCCTACAAATTTAATGCTCCTACTCAGTTTTGCAACCTTTGCTTCACTCCATCCACTTTGTTTCTTCATTCACCCCTTTCTGTCTAATCCTTGCCCAAATGAGAGCAGATTGTTCA
Organism: Lanius collurio; assembly: GCA_020086605.1. Classification (NCBI taxonomy): domain Eukaryota; kingdom Metazoa; phylum Chordata; class Aves; order Passeriformes; family Laniidae; genus Lanius; species Lanius collurio. Next base: position 3,592,401 of record JACBWW010000026.1, read on the forward strand.
GTTTCTTTGGCAAGCAGAACTAAAAATGAAAGCAAAACCAAATTACAGTAACACAAATTAATTTGCCTGTGGAAATTATATCTATAGCTCACATTCTCATATTAGAGGGAAGCGGGAAGATGTTGTGGTTTTAGGCCCAACTGAGAATTAAGCACCACACAGACACTTGCTCAACCTCCACCCTCTCCCCTCACCCTCTCCCTGTAAATTGGAGAGGAGAATCAAGGTCAGATTTGTAGGCTGAGATAAGAGTTTACTAATTGAAAAAAAAAATAAATGAATTGAAAATAAAATACTGTAATAATGGCAAAAAAATAATAATAGTAGTAAGAAGGGAAAAACAAGTGATGCATAGTGCAATTGCTCACTGCCACTGAAGGATAAATACCAGACCCTGTTCCCACAACCACATCAACTGCCCTCCCTGGTAACTCCCCTCATTTTGAATACTGAGCATGGTGTTCTGTGGTGTGGAATATCTCTTTGGCCAGTTTAAGTCACCTGTCCCAGCTGTGCTCCCTTCCCAGCTTCTTTTGTGTATGCTCTAACTGGCAGGGCATGACACAAGAAAAAAATGCCCTTGACTCAGGATAAGCACAACTTAGCAGGAAAGCAAAACACAGTGTGTTATCTACACCATTCTCATTCTGAATGCAAAATACAGCACTGTAACAGCTGCAGAGAAGAAATTAACTCTATCCCAGCTGAAACCAAGACAGAAAAGTATTTCTTTTTAAAGGATGACAAAACCCACCAATCTGTGAACCGCACTGCCAGTGAGGAGCATTTGGCCCCTCAGGGCTCCAGTGTGGGAAGCCACTTGAGAGTCACTTATGATGGCCAAGTTATCAACCCCTTAATATAATTTTACATTACCACAGCTCCCAGTAATGATTTTTCTCTTTCAATAAAATATAATTGTCCCTCTGAAAAATTCAATTTAAAAATTCTTACACAGAGGTCTCTTTACTAAAGCTTCAAAATCTTTGTTGTTCAGATATTGATGTCATTCTCTGACTTTCTTCAGGGAAAAAGAGGCAGAACCTGAAGGTTTTATTCACCAATTTAGATGTAAATCAAATAAGAGAATATGTTAATTGGTTTGTCCTGTATAAACACATATTTTCCATGCGTGTTTTAAATCTCACTTCAGAGTGACCTTGGAAAGACTGTGTCAAATGTCTAAGCCTACACTGTATCTGTAACATGCAATCTCCTTCTCATCAGTTTTCCCTGACACTGGCATCTCAAGAACCCATATACATTATGTTTTTTTCCATTCATGTGGTTGCAGTTATAAAATGACAGGTAGCTTAATCAGTATTTTACATATACAGATTTATTACTTTGTTGTTTTGCAATAACACATCACACCTCAGGTACTGTCAAACTCAAAAGTTCTCTGAAATTATTGTGACTTCCTCTGACTCTGCATGCATTTGAAACAGGCCCTGCATTTCTGTGACTCTCTCAAAGAGCAGTAGACAGGAAAATTTCCAAATGGTCAGCATGGCCTTGTCCCCTCCTATTGTCAGATATTAGTTACATGGACATTTAGTTACATTTATTTACAGCTGCTCCCTATTCAAAGACAGACCAGAAAAATAGGAGAAGGATGAAATTCTGCAGGGTGAGAGAAGACAAGAATCAAGGAATGACTGTGGCTGGATGACCCTAAAGTGCTTAATTGTCAGAAAGGCTGAACTGTTCAACAGGTTTGTGAGAACGGACTAGAAAATACAATGCAATGTGGTTGATGGGCTCAGAAAAGCATTTTTAAAAGTGTGGAACCATAGAAACAGCACACAGCTGAGTGAGTAGGACACAAGTGGGACAAAGTCAGCTTAAAACCAGGGAAGAGGAGAAAGAAAGAAATAGCTTTAAAAAGGAAGAAATTTTAGAAGGAGGCAGAAGTTTCTAAAGTAGATGAATTTCCCATTATTCTCAGAGAATGAAGAGTTTGGAGATGAGTTTTCCATCAGCCAGAGATAATGAGATGACAAAAGAGCCTCTGTGAAAGGCTACACAAAAGTTGGACTGTTGGAATATTTCATTTTCTCACTGAAGCTTAGAGTTTTCCAGAGATGGGTGTTTTAAGTAATAGGCCTCTTTGGGCTCAAGAATGATTACTGCAGAAAACTCACTTGATGGAAAGTGAGTGCACTTACCACTCTATCATCTTCTCTCAAATGCTGTGCCTGTCACTTCCCTCATGCTTTGCAAACCAGAGCTTGGAAAACTTGTGATTAAATAACAGGAAGTTCAAAGTGAGATCAGTCATTCCCACAAAGTGGTTGGCCCATGGATCCAAACCAGTTCCAAGCCTTTCTTTCTAGAGTGTTTCTCATCATGGTAAGTATACTCTAACTGTGTGAAGAGATGTTGTGGGAGACAGAAACAAACAAACAAACAAACAAACTCACACATGCCTATCCAGGAAGTAAAGAAGTTGAGAACGGAAAAATTAACTCCAATGCTGAAAAACATTCCCAATCATCCCTCTGTTTTTAATTATTTAAAATTTTAAATTAATTTTTGTAAACCAGCTGACACAAGAGTTGGGGAAAACATCAGACAACCAAATTAAATATATACATCTACTAAATATATACATCTGTGAGAGATTCACCATGAGAGATGGAGGAGTCAAATTTTCAACATTGATGAGTCATTACACACTTTTCTGGACATAAATATTCTTAAAATGTTGTCTGGAAGCAACAAATTTAAACCTCAAAAAATTTAAAAGACCTTGTCTTTTCTCAAAAGTCAAATATGCAGCTCCCCCACTACCAAAACCTTGCCACATAAAAGGAGAATGGAGGGAGGAACAATGGAGTCCCCGTTCCATGGATGCTGGGGAGAGGAGTGAGCCCACTGACCCTTGGCAAACTCCTTCATAAAAGGGTCAGAGCAGACATGAAGGACAGAAAAGAGGTTTGAAAATCTTAAAAAGATGCCACAGACTTAAAGAAATATCTCCCAAACCCACAAACACTTGAGTAGAAGGCATCCCTCGTGCCTGGAGATGCACATTCTTCCCTGCCTCTCCATCTTCTTACTCCTCAGAGGAAGACTGAGGCTCTGAAGTTTTCACAACATATGCTACAGCATATGTCAGTATGCCACCAATGCCATATGGATCATTACCATATCACAGTGTAAACAGCATGGAGGGGGTTTTTCAGATATTTGTAGTAAATGATGACTAGAAACAGATTAAAAGCATACATATGATGTGTTAGCCAGCAAGATCCTTCAATCTGGAGATTTCAAACTTTTTTTCAATTGTAGCATTCATCTCTTGAGAGCGTATCGTTACAATAAATTCCATGGCTTAAAGATTTACATTCCCTCCAGAAATACTGTCAGTTCCTGCTTTGTCCTTGGCTAGAGCTGGAATCCAGAGGAATAGGAAGTACTCTCTGCCTAAAGTAGTAGGCATACGTTAGGATACTTTATTACTGAAGAATGAGAGGTACAAAACAGTCACATGGACCTCTAAACCCAGGGAATGTTTCTCATTCAATCCTGCGTGCCCCATGCCATCGTTGCTGGTTGGTTGCTGTTCTCTAAAATGATTTTTTTTCCTAATATATATTTGTGGAAGAATCATGGGATTCCAGTGCAGTGGCAGATGGAAGCATTGGCAAGACCTTAAAGTGGCAGACCTTTAAGGCATTTTTAAGTAGAAAAATGCAGATAAGGAAGGTACATTTGAAAAAAAAAACTTTGGCTGACAGCAGAGACCACCACAGCTCACAAGCCTAAACCCTATGGAGACTCATCTTCTGACGAGCTTACCCAGGAAACACAGTTGGTACATAGTTTGGAAGGCGTTCAGATCCCATTCCAGCATCAGACATACAAGATTCTGGATTCTGACCTCTCTGGCCACTCTGGCCGTGTGTGCCAGGATAAAAAGTGTTCGATGATGAGCATGTAAAAGTTGCCTGTAACTGAGACATGCTTGAAAAGTTGTCTCCAAACTCAGCTCTTCTAACATGTTCACAGCAGCATGCCAGCTCTGAGCTTGGTCACTTCTATTGCTGTTGCACCCAGACTTTGTGAGAGTGGAACCACAGAGCAGCCCTGGCGCCAACATGGATGAGATGCCTAGGCAGAATGTTGGACTGGATGACCTCCAGAAGTCCCTTCAATCCTAACAATTCTGTGGTTCTGTGAGCTCTATGGAAATGTGTACAGGAATAGAAACAAAGCCTGCCTCTGCAGGTGTCCTTTTCCTTCTTTAGACTTTTCCAGAAAGGTTTTAGCTATTCAAGAACACATTGCAACTCAAGTAGCTGAAATGAAAAATAATGAGCTTTATCCTTAAAGACTCTTATTGTTTACATGAGAAAAATAGCATAGATTAGGATCACACTAATTAGAAGGGTCAGACTGGTTCATATAGCCCTTTTTTTGTTAAATAATATTATTAAACTGGTTTGTTCTGTATTTCTAATGAGACAGAGGGCTATCATAAAGTGTAATATTTCCATTTGTATTGTTTATGTTACTGGTAAATCTTTATTAATAGACAGCACTTGGGATTTGTTTACTGTTTTCTTTTCCATGTCCAGTCAGCTGCGGTATTCAGACCAATTTCATAATCTGAATACTTCCCATAGCTGCACATTGACAGTATGTGACACATTTCCATATACAAAATATGTGGACTTCAGTGGTGGGTCCATTTTGGAGTTTGCTGTGTCTGACATGAGGACAGATTTTGTCTTTTCTCAAAGGTCAAACATGCAGCTCCCCATTACCAAAACCTTGCCACATAAAACCAAAACATCACTTCATGATAACAGACTCTGTCCTGTGTGCTTTTGTGCTGAAGTGTTCCAGAAAGAGCAACTTCATAACTTCTGACATTGATTTCAGAAGAGACCTAATCATATCACTTATATTGGTTTACCTTGGAGATCTAGCACAGAGCCATCTACACCACATGAGCCAGTCCTAGACCCAATGTAGAGCAGAGCTGAACAAGACAGTGCAAAATCAGTATAGTCTTTCACTTTTGGTCATTATCAAGCTAACTATTTATAAACGAAGCAAACAAAAACTCCAAACGAAATTGCCTCCCATCATCTCCTTCTACAAACACTTGTGCAAAGTTTGTCTTTGTAGACTCTTTTTTGGCTCCACACATGCTGCCAGCAGCATAGGAGACATATATGTTCTAATCTGGTCTATCTAGTCTTCTGGTGAAGAGACCAGGGCTAAGACTTGTTAAAATAAAATACTCACCCTGAATAATCTCACTGATTCTAGAACAATAGATGAGTCTTTTCAGAAGACATATGTATATAAAACTGAAGTATCAACCCACTGAGAAGCAGTGTATTTTCTGTGGTGTGAACATGCCCATCTCTGATAATAAAAGAGACCTCTGTCTCTTATGCATTGCCAGCAATGGGCCACTAAATGTTGTCAAAAGCAGGAGATTATCTGATTGCAGTGTATGGTTTTACCAGCAGTTGAAGACTACACTGCACAAATAATACACAAGTGTAAGACATTCATACTCTTGCTTAGGAAATGCAATTGTCATTTTTGTGTCATATTTGTGTTGTGCTTCATATTGTATCATTAGTGGCTGCTTAATTTGTGCTGCCTTTATGGTAGTGCTGCTATGATTACCATTGCATGCACTGGTGTCTGTAGTTGCCTTGGTCTCTACACATGTGTCTTGATTTGAAAGACAAGTGTCTCCTAAGGAAGGCAGGAGCCTCCCTTGGAATGGAAGATGCAGCCCCACTTCCCTCTGAATTATTATAATTTTGAAATCAAGGGGCTTTCAGGCAAAGACGTGGGAAATAGGAATAACAGTTCTTTACTAATATATATATATATGTATATATGTCTATATATATATATAACAAGACAGGAAAAACAAAACAAAGCTGATTTAAACTGACTGAGTCAGATATGACCTGACCCTGTTAGTCAGGGTAGCAGTAGCAGTCCGATAAAAAGGGGTGGCTGCGGTACTCCTGAAGTGAACGGATGTGGCTCTGTTGAAGTGGTGATCCTGCGTGGAAAGATGTGGTCTTCCTCAGAAGGTCCAGTGGTGGGTAGGTAGCTCTTGTCCTCTGGAAAATCCAGTGGGAAAGGCTGCCTGTGGTCTCCAAAATTGCAGTTACATCCAGAATGGAACCCTTGGTTTCTCCCTCCGGCTGGAGCATCTCACAATGGAAGGATGAGTCATGAGATAAGGCACTGATGGGCCATTAACAGGACACAGCCTTGAGGGAGGAGGCAGGAGCCCCACCTGGTTCTAACAGCTCGTGAAGATGGTGATAGAATACACTGGTGGGCACAACTTACACTGTAACCTAGGACATGTTCTTCTGTTTACTCCAGAAAAATTGGATCCAAAGCTCTCTGTTGCTTGGTCTATTGTTTCCATAATGTATTCTAAAAGGTTAGTGCCTGTTCATTGTCCCTGACAAAGTAATACACTCAGAATTATATCCATTGAGTTTTAGAACATGTTTTGCCAGAAACAGTGCCATCAGACAGAACAGATACCATCAACATAACCTTATTTTATCACAATCAGGAAAACGACATCTAGCAGCAGGCATTTTGCTTTTTTTTTTTTCATTTTTCCCTGTTTTCTGTGGCATTGTTGTAGTTTAAGAGCAGATGGAAATTAGGCACCACAGAACCACTTGCTTACTCAACCCCCAAACTCCCCCTGCTATCCTGGTGGAATGGGAAGGAGAATCAAAGTAAAGCTGAAGGTTAAGATAAGAACAGCTTAATAATTGAAAATAAAGTCAAATGCAACAGTAATTGTAAATAATAATGATAATAAAAAAGGGGGAAATTGTTCACCGCACAATGAATACCTATTCCCACAACCACATCAACTGCCCTCCCTGGTAACTCCCCTCATTTTATATACTGAGCATGGTGTTCTGTGGTGTGGAATATCTCTTTGGCCAGTTTAAGTCACCTGTCCCAGCTGTGCTCCCTTCCCAGCTTCTTTTGTGTATGTCCTAACTGGCAGGGCATGACACAAGAAAAAAATGCCCTTGACTCAGGATAAGCACAACTTAGCAGGAAAGCAAAACACAGTGTGTTATCTACACCATTCTCATTCTGAATGCAAAATACAGCACTGTAACAGCTGCAGAGAAGAAATTAACTCTATCCCAGCTGAAACCAGGTCAGGCATGTAAGTATAAGAGGGTCTTCCAAGAATTCTAAATGAGATCACTTTTACAAAGACAACAGTAAGAGTTCCTAATGTCACCATAATATTTCCTCAGTCATTTGTACCACCACCCTAGGATTCAACCTTCTCCCTCTGAAATGTCTATATCTGCAAAGATAATCTGCAAGTGGAAGATGTCCTGTGTTTTTACAACTGGTTTCTTCCATGTCCCCTACCAAAATAAACCAGGAGGAGAATTATCATTCTCCTCTGCTTTGGACAGCATTATCAAGTCTGGTTCAACTGAAGCTTTCTTTGGTAGATTCATTCTTATCAGATAATGTGCAGGGCTTTTTTTTTTTCTTGACTACTACTGCAGCTAAGTCAAATAGTCCTCGGGTATTAGGCTAGCTCCCTCTTTGACGGCTAGTGAGTAAACTACCTGACTGGATTTGTGCAGAGCTATACTAAGTGTATCTGAGAAAGCATAAAGCATGAAAAGAATGCACTTCACTAACTGCGGTCACCTCACGCAGTGGAAGTTGGAGTCAAAGACATTGAAAAGAATTTTTTTGCCACATAACTAAGCACGTGCAAGTGAGCCTAGTGTAGAAGCCATTTTTGCCTGATATCTGTGTTGTATGATTTTGGGAGATGTTTGCACAAACCAAAGACCTTGTCTCAGACAAGAAACAAATCTAGATGCAGGTGAAAGCCCCTATTGCTATTTTAGGGATTATTTAAAGAATAAGGAGGGGATGAAGGTAACTTCTAATGCAGGAACAAATTTGGTACATTTTTAGCATCCTATTAAATCCTCAAAGATCATCAAAAGACAAAGTCTTTATAGATCAGAATAGCAATGGTTAGATAAAGGATTATATTTTTATAGTTATTGTAATATACTCAGATGTGGAAAATAATGTTCTTCCCCTTAGCATGAAATTTTGAAAGAACTTTAGGGAGCAGGCTTAATGGAAAGTAAAGGTACTTCTATTTAAAGTCTAGCATTTCCCTGTAAAAAAAAAATAGAGAAAATACTATGGTGAATAAGACCAACATTTTAGTTTTTTTCTTTTGACCATTGTTTGGCAAAGCCCTCTTTGGAAACAGTCAGGTTTGAGGTCATCAGGACAAAAATACACTTAGTGAACCTAGCTGAAAGCATCTTTGGAGAATATGTTCCTTTTCATGTCCAAGTGAGCATGCTTTTATGAACAATTTTCCAGAAGAGGGAGCCTTTTCAAAGCTGAGTATTGCTAGCAAGAGCAAAGCCACCACCCATCCTGCACTGCTCACAAGGGCTTCAGTTCATTCTGTTGACAAACATACACAGCAGCCTTTAGAGAATGACACAAGGAAATATAAAGAAAAGCTGATGCAAGCAAGGCAAGTCTATCCAAGTTCTCAACAGTACATTGTTGTTGAAGAGCTTTGAGCCCTTTAAATATTTTGAGAGTGTTTTGTGGATGGTTCATGAAGGACAGGTGCGCACATCTTGTGTAAGCCTTTCCTGAAGTTCCCATTAACACTGTCATAAATCTGACAGATGAAGAGCAGCCCAAAGTCGGTAGCTGCTGTCTCATATTGTTAGATGAAACATTTCTCAGTTGAAGTGGAAGTAATGGAGAGGCCTTCTTATTTAGATCTTGAGAACACTATACCTATCCAATCTCTTTTAAGGAGCCTTTAAAATTCTGTTGAGGCTCTTGTAACTCAGTGTGAGCAGGTTACTGCTCTGTAAAGTGGATTACTTAGCTGTATTTAGAAGTAAGCATTTAAGCTCTTGAATAGTGGTTCTAGTATCTCTGTAAGGCAAGGAAGACTCATTGTTCTTCCCTCTTCCTTGTAAATAAAGAGTTGGCCAGACATTGCAACAATCAATACTCCAGAAACAAACCATTTACTTGAGTAAATGAGTACATGTCCTCAGGATGTTTTGTCATTGTTTTCTACACAATAAATTTCCCTCTCCTTTTCAAGGGTACTGTTTTCTAGGACTGCTACTCAAGCTTATGTTTTTATTTGTATGCTTTTCTTAACCCTCTCTCCCATACTGAGATGATACCTCCTGTTTCCCCTTATCTCTACACAGCAACTAAGGAAAACTATATTGTTGCCTAGAATAAAACACCTATCTTTCCCACACAACATTAAAATGATAATCTAAAAGCAAATCCTTAATTGAAAGGCTTTCAAGGTGCACCATGTGACAATATGCACACATGATAGAGTGTTTCTACAATTTTTGTAAGTTTAGTTGATTAGTACACCTATCAAATACTGTCCAATTAGAAGAGCAGTTGGTAGGTAATTTTTTCCCTTGTTCTGCCCCATTGGAGTTATTCCAGGGGCTTGCTTGTTATGTCTTTTAAATTGTAGTGGAAAATTAAGTGTCCTTTCTAGCCTAAAAGGCAAGACTAAACAGAATTCCAAGAAGCTAACGTAATATCTGGGAAAGTGCAGCTACTCTGCTAAAGTAACAAAGAGTTAGAAACTATACAGCTATATATTAAAATCTATGAAACTACAGATTTAGATGAGAAGCAAAACTCTTCAGGCACCAGTCTTTAGCTTGTGTCCAGAAATCCTGAAGGCAGAGGACAAACTGAGACCTGGACTGGTGGTGGGGATTAAAGTAAAATAGACTTTGATGCTATTATTGCTGCTGTTGTTCTAGGCCATGCAAAATTTTTAGAAACCTTTAGTCCCATTTTACCTGCAGCTAAATAGAATGAGGATTTTGTAGTAGGAAACACAACTGCCCCCTTCACACCTCCCTTTATTGCAAGATTTTCAGCATCTAAATTTCATGTGTTCCATAATTCATTCGACTACTTTCTCTAAGGTTACTACAGACAGGCACTAACACCCTTACCACAACCTACAAAGGTGATAAGAATTGTAGGGGAATCAGCAGACATCATTTTAAGAAAAGATGATCTTCAGGAATGGTTATGTTGCACTCTGGGGAATGAGGTATAAAGTGCCCAGAGCAGCCCCTTAAAAGCAGGCCACCTCAGCCAAAGAATATCACATTTTTATATATAAAAATAAAACCCTGAAAACAGGTTAAAAAAAGTATTTACCATGAAATTTTGATGAACAAAATAAGTAAAAAGGCTAGATACCTGTGTCCCTACCTATTTTCTGGCGAAGAGCTTTTACTGAGTCACTCCTGCCATCTAGTGATCCAATACAGGAAAAATTTCAGCACCTTTGATGGTGCGTGAACTCAAAACAAAGGTGATCAAAATTAGCAGATACAAAAAGGAAGATGGGAACAGTGCTTCTGTAAATTCATGGAATGATCAGAGGAAAAAAAAGAATGAAAAGAGGGAAGCAAGATGCTTGGGAATTCAACAGTTACGTGGGAAATGAAGCCTGACCCAAAATCTCAGTCTGAGCTCCACTGTGGCTTTATTACGGCAGTTAAGTAGCACAAGGAGCAAAGTGATAGGTCTGTGGAGATCTTTTTCTTACATCTGGTTTCAGGTAAAGCCAGATCCCATAATCACTTATGAATGGAAAATATGTATAGTACAGAGGGTACCTTAGCTGACTTCAGCTGAGCTGTCTGCAAGAATAGCACACAGCTGCAAGGATCAGTTCCTTTTTGGAAATGACTGAGCATGATTATTCAAAAAACTGTGGAGGATGGATGTCTTCTGTGTGGTATTCCTGAACTGAAAATAGAGAAAAACTTTTTTTAGTGTCTCCTTGGGGAAGTACCTGTAACAGAAATTATTCCAAATAAAGAGACAAGATACTTCAGAGACTTTTCCTATGTAATAATTATTATAATATAGCCAAATAGCCAGCTAGAGTAAAATGACAGTTTTGTAAGACAATTTCAGTCAGCAGTTAATGATACTTGGATTGTTTAGGGCTATAAACAACTATGGAAGATAGGTGAGACTGTGTGATGTAACAGTAGTTGTTTGGTATGGACACCAAATTTGTGTCCCTGCTGTTGCTTGTGCAAAGGTGCTGTAGCAGTGTGGGACTTTTCCTCCAGAGTGAGGAAATAACACTGGTATGAACCTATCCACAGTCTTGTTTCTGAACCAGAAACTAGAGCTGTTAGTTCACACAAAGTACCAGGCTGGTGAAGTGATATCTGTTTCAATCCATGCATAAGAGATAGAAATTAGGCATATAATGCATAATTTCTCCTTACTTTCCAGCACAGAATCAGAGACATGGATTTCCTGGGTGTACAGATCCACATCTGAAAAAATCCTACTCTCATTTCTGCTAACAACTTTTGCTTAACACAACTTCTAACAACACACCCAGGCTACTGCTTCATTTTACAAATCAGAAACAGAGATAATAAACTTTCTGAAGTGAACATGGGGTACAAAACACCCAACTGGACACAAATCCAGGTTTATTATACTAGGTATGGAACCATTCTTGCCAGCTTGGGGACTCCAAATGTTTTAATGGAATTAGTGCTGAGGGAGGAACACTTCCCTAGTAGGTGGAAAACAAGTAAACAAGAAAACTCAGATTTGATATTTCTTACATATGTTTAATTCTGGTAACAAGCAAGCTTTTGCATGTAAAATTCAAAACTTCCTCATCTCATCTAGACAAATGTGACCTGAGCTGCCATCTATATTTGCCATCAGGAAACAAGGAGAATGTCATGTAGGGTGCTCCCATTTCCCTCATATTTCGAGGCACCTGACATCAAAGGCTTCAATCAATATAACAAAAATAAAATATTCAGTGTGGCAACCATGGCAACATATGCATTCTGATCAATGCCTTATGAGGTAGTGCACTGGTTGCTATAGTGAATCCCTGTGCTGCAGAATACCATAGCAACAAGAAAATGTTTTGATTTTTCCCCCTCTATAAAATCATCAGGAGCTAAAGAGTGAACTGGTTTTCACCACTCAGTTTTCCAGTTTTATATTCTCATGTTTCCAATTCATAGCTTCACAAAGCAAAACAGAAACATGTACAGTTGCGCACATACCACGCATAAAAGTGTATTAAATTAAGTAGTTTCAATGGTTTCTGGGATAGACTTTAAAACCAGCTTGAAATCAAAATCAACACCAAAGAAAGAACTCCTGTCTGATTTACACTGTCATAAGTGTATGATAACCCCAGCTTTTGTGAAGATACACCAGGTTTAGACTGTTGTGAATGAGAATTTGATTCAGCCTCTCAAATATGAAGGTTTTGTGACCTGATGTTTTTATGTTGATATCAGAAAATAGGTTAGGATTGCAGCAGACCTATTTATTCTGTGGGTCTGCTCACAGAATTGGGATGGTCCCGCATGGATGAACTGTGGTCACAAATGACAAACTTAGGGCTTCATACCAGCTGCTCCCAGGACACATCCAGCTGTGCTGGTGTCTGCGAAGCAGGGTTGTGCTCCCCATGCCATATGCCTCACAAGATCAGAGAGCTTCCCTTGCCCTGAACCAATGCCCTCAACACACATTTGTCTTTTACAAAAACTTCTGGGACTGATGTTCAGAGACACCTTCACACCTATTTCTTAACACACTGTTAAGAAACACATTTAGTTAGTTGAAATTTGGAAGTCTGTCAGTGATCCACAGACACAACTTTTGGGAACAATGAATTTATGGCACTGCACAGCGAGAAGAAGACTGACCCCTGCATAGCTTCAGTCTGTAGAAGAATTTGGATAAATACTCTTTATCCTTGGCGTCTTGCCTCTCTCTACTCATGTGTTTTGTGAGAAACAGGTGATACTGGGTTTGGAGAACACTAATTTCCATAACTTGCTGTATATGACATGCCTCTTTGACAGTGTCCTTGTTTTGGCTGGGATAGGGTTATTTCTCTTCCTAGTAGGTGGTACAGTACTATGTTTTGGATTTAGGATGAAAACTATGTTGGTAACACACTAATGCTTTAATTTTTGTTAAGTAGTACTTACCATAAGTCAAGGATGTTCTAGCTTTTCATACCACCCCAACAGTGAATAGGCTGGGGGGCAGCACAAGAATTTGGGAGAAAGCAGTCCTGTTTCCAGATGTAAGAGGGTTAATTTTTGCTGTAGCCAGGAGAGGGTGTGGCCAGGACCTGGAGGGTACTCTGTACAAATTGACTATTCTATACCACCTCATATCATTGATGGGGGACAGAGGAAGGGAGTCTCTGCTGAGGTGAAGGGGTTCCTTCTGATCGAGTAAGCGAGGAGTGGTGGGGTAATGTTGACTTCCACCGAGGGAAAAGTTGGGTGATGCTGGTTTTGAGACAGAGGGAGAAGTTGGAGAGGTGTGGCTGCAGTCAGGTTGAGCTCTGTGGTGAGGGAATTTTTGTGTGTGAATCACTCTCCCTCTCTTTTGTACATTTTTGCTATTCATATAGCTGTTGTTACTGTTTGTTTTCTTATCTCATTGCTGTTTCCAGTAAGTTGTTTTTATCTCAACCCATGATTGTCACCTTTTATGCCTCTCCAGCCACTCACAGGGGGACGGGGGAGTGGGAGAAGTGAGGGAGTTGCAGTGTGGTTTGGAGAGTCTCAATGAGAGCATTACATTGGGGAGTACCATTCCTAAACCATGACACACACAGAGCCAGAAGTGCTGACTCAAACTGTTTGAAAGGATTTTCCATGCTGTATGGTGTCATGCATATAAACTGGGGGGAAGGATGATGGTGGGCTGCAGCCTAGGGACTGAGTGGACAGAAGTTGGTGGATGGAAAGCAATTGCCTTATATATCACTTCTTCTGTATATTCTACTATTATTATTAATATTATTACTGCCTCAAGCTGTCTTTACCTGAACCCAAAAATTTTACTTAATTTTTTTGCTTTGAATTCTCCTACCCATCCCAGGTAATAGTGAGGAGTGAGCAAGTGACTGGTTGGTGTTTAGCTGCCCATCAGTTAAATCAAAACACACAGTCAACTACTTACTTGTTCACAAAGATATATAGGTTGTAATGGCTGTTGTGGTACATAGAATTGGAAAAAGGTTGTTTCTAAAATGTCCTTGTTTCTTCCATCTGCCTGTAAACTTAGCCAAGTAAAATAGAAATATTTCTGTTACCTACCAGGCATGCCTAATTTACATATTTCAGTACTATTCTAAATTGGCTTGAGAAAGAACCTTGTTTTACTTTAAAGATAATTTTCATTGACTGTACATGTTCTGAGCATGATAAAAGCAATACAGTAGATTTCCTGGAACTATTGCACACAGAACTGCGTAAAAGTTTTCCTGGAATTATTACCAGTGACTTTTAGTGACTAACACCCTGCGAAAGCTACAGTACAAAGCTATTAGATATGTACTGACATCCAGTGGGTAGCTTATGAGGGTGAGGAATTGAGTCATGCCACTAATGCTTCATTCACTTGTCATCTTCATTAGTTCTAACCTATTGTGCACCATCATGCTGATAAATTTAAAGAAAGTTAAACTCTCTTTTTCGCAAAACCTTTGAAACAGAGCTACCTCCACGTAGACTTCATCTGTTGTTTATGAATTGACAAAATGTTCATTTACATTGTTGACTCTTTAGGTGTATAGTGTGTACTGGGTTTTTATGGCCAGATGTTGGTAGTGGAGGGGAAGAGGGAAGATGTGCTACAGGAGTAGATTCTTTGAGAAGTTACTGGAAGCTTCCTCCATTTCCAATGGAGCCAATGCCAGCTGGCTCAAGGATAAGACTTGCTACTGGCCAAATCTGAGCCCATCAATGACAGTGGCAGTGCCTCTGTGATAACTATTTAAGAAAGGGGAAAAGCCCTGCTGCAAAAGAAGCAAGCAGCCAAAAGAGAAGAGTGAGAATATGCGAGGGAAAGTCTTGCAGACACCCAGGTCAGTGGAGAAGGAGGGGCAGGAGATGCTCCAGGTGCGGGGCTGAGATTCCCCTTCAGCCCATCATGCAGCCCATGGTGAGGCAGCTGTACTCCTGCAGCCCATAGAGGCCCATGAAGATACAGAGATCCACCTGCAGCACGTGGAAAAGACCCACACAAGACTAGGTGGATGCTCAAAAGAGGCTGAAACCCTCTGAGAATCCCATATCAGAACAGGCTCCTGGCCCAATGGAATGAGTGCCGGAGCAGGGTCCTGGTAGGCTTGTGGAGAAAGGAGCCCACACTGGAGGTTTGCTGGCAGGACTTGTGACCCTATCGGGGACTAACACTGAAGCAGCCTGTTCCTCAAGAACTCAACTCCGTGGAAGGGACACATGTTGGAGCAGTTAATGAAAAACTGCAACCTATGTAAAGTTTACATAGGAGTCCTTAAAGTCTAAGGACTCACATTGGAGAAGTTTGTGGAGGGCTGTCTGCTACAGGAGGGGCCTCACACAGGAGCAGGGGAGGACTGTGAGGATTCCTCTTCCTGAAGAGGAAGGCAGGGTAGAGACAATCTGTGATGCACTGACCACACCTCCAATTCCTCATCACTCTGGACTGCTGGGTGGTAGGGATGGAGGTAGAAAAAATCAGGTGTAAAAATGATCCCAAGGCACAGAGCAGGGTGGGGGAGAGTATTTTTAAGATTTGGTTTTGTTTCCTTTTATCATACCCTGAATTGATCAGCAATAAATTAAAATCAATTTCCCCAAGTTGAGTCAGTTTTGGCTGTGATGGTACTTGATGAGTTGTCTCTCCCTGTCTTTATCTCAAGCCTTTCATTGTATCTTCTCTCACATGTACAGCAGAGGAGGGGAAGAACAGAGCGACTTTGGTGGCACCTTGGCATCTATCTCACCACAAGGTCAACCCACCACATGTAGTAGCAAGCATTTGATTAAATCAAATATTTCTTCTGAGGTCTGTGATGCAGGTTTGTTGGTGTTGGTATTGTCAGAAATGTGTTCCTGGGCACTAACAGTTCAGGGTCCAAGCTGCCATGGTAACTCCAGGCTGATGAAAGGCACTGTTCCACTCTGGTGCTAAGAGAAACACAAAGAGCTCTACTCTGGACTCCTAGCATCATCACAAGGACAGAGGGAAAATAGTCACTGGAACATATGATGGTATTTGGTAGCAATTCCCTCCTGCTTTCATTACTCTTTTTGCTGCATTTAGGATGTAATGTCCCATGTATATTGTCTTTTGATTAAGCCATCAGCAAACCATCTGGGCAATCTCTTTGAGCAGATGCAGAGAAATATCATATATCCACTGCAAAAATTGCCTTCCATCCAATCCAGCTATAGAAGAGTCTTAAAAAGGAAAAGAAACACACCAAATCTCTTCTTCAGGAGGAAGGCTGCAAACATCAGCTATATGAGAGGCTTTTTAGCAGTTTATTCATGATGGTATTTACTAGCCCAAGCAGCCCTTTTACCAACCATACAATTGTGAAATGGAAAGAGCAGCCATTTCAAAAGACTGATATTAAATAAAGCATGGTAGGGAGCAGCAAAAAGGGAAAGTGCCAGTGATGATTTGTAAACAGAGCATGTGGGGTCTGTTCTTCTTGACGGTGAGAAGTAATGTTTCTGATTAATTTTCCTTGAAATAAAATATTACTCTATTACAGACTCTAAATTTACTTGAAATCTACACCATGCTATAACCAGCCTGACAGATAAAAAATGTGGATCAAACCCATGCATTATCTCTAGGACAGGTTCACATTACATATATGGGCTTACATTTGTCATAATCAGGATTATAAACATCCTTTAAAACCCCTGAAAATTGAGGATGACATGCAGTCTCCTAATCCTAGGTGGACAAGGTAAAGGAAAAACATCTAAAAATATAAAACCAGAGAGAAAAATCACAAGTAGTTGCAATACTGACATTTATAACTTTTCAGAGGATTAAGTTAATGAACTGAGCTTTAGAGGAAACTAGCACTTTCACAGTAAGTTCAAATAAATACCTCCTGGAAATAGCTATACTGGCAGCTGTCTAAGTTAATGAACCTGGATTTCCTGGAAAAGATTCTGCAGTAATTAATGGAAGATTGAAAAGTTAGTAATTGCTTTACCTGAATGGACCATCTGCACAGTTTTTATTTGCAGAATGTGTCAGAATTTTCTGATATTCCTGTACCTTTTCTCTCTCTGTCTCTATCTCTGCAAAGAACTTCTCAGTTTGGAGTCCAATAAAGTTCTGAACTTTAAAACCGTAACAGACTTTCCTCTTCAAGAGGATCCTTTTGAGGAGTCCTATAATAATCTGGCTTCCACAGGAAATAGTCATGGTATGGACCTGATTTTTCTTGCATTTGATAATGTTCAAATGTGTGTAAAAGTTCCTGGTTGGTGACTCCAGGATCAATTTTCACAACGGTTAAAAACACATGTTCAGAAGAATTAATATATGAAACTTGGAGTATGGACATTTTCACTCATATGAGTTAACTCTAAACAGGGACCAAGCTCCTACACTCTCCTGTGGGCAGAAGAAGGAGGACTGTCACTTAGAGTGGCTAGCCCCCAGCTTGGGTGCTTCAGTGACCAAGCTGATGGGGTAGAACATGTTTGCAGCACAGTTCATGTGCAGCTATAGCTACCTAGCTGTAGGTAGGTATTTATACATATGTGGATATATACAATTAGCTCTGCAGAAAATGCATATTTCTGAGAACAGAGTAATTTCTATTCATGCAGTAAACATTTCTTTGCTATCAAAAAAGGAAGAAATACTATTAGAAATGGATGGTAACTCTGAAAATTATTTCTAGTTCATAGCATTCTGTAAGTGGCAGCAAAATCTTCTGAATTTGATTTTCTTCATGCCTACAGCAGTTTAATCTGACAAATGACTCAGTTTCAGGGTAGAAATAAAAGCAGGAGAATCAGGCTTAGAAATGTTCTTCTATTCCAATTTGTAATGGGAGCAGAATTCTGCAGTAAGAAGTATCTTCCATTTATCCCAGTTTAATTTATGAATAATTCCAAGCAAGTCAGAGGAATTGTGCTGGTGAGAGATGAAAAATAAAGATTGCATGGGGGAATTCACCTTCATTGTAGCAAAGGAAATTTTTTTTTTCCTTTCTTCCAAGGAACACAGTTCTTACTTATGATCTATCCTCTGAAAAAAATTAAAACTTAACCTAAGAGCAATAAGAAGCAGGTTGACCCAGTATTTGGCAACACACTTTCCAGGAATTCAGACTGTAGTTCCCTCCAGGAAAGATCTCCTCCGAATGATTTGCACTGGGGAAGGAAATAAAACAGATATCAGATAAAACTCCTTTTCACAGAATCACAGAAGTTTGCTATGGGAATCTCTCTCTGCAGTATATGTATATATATACACACACACATGCACATGGGAACACACCTTCTCCAAAGTAACTTTAGATGTGTTAAAATTATCATGAGAAATGAAAGAGAGAGCAAGAAAAATAAAATTTTACTCTCACAGGATAAAGGGTTTCTCAATACCTGGTGAAGAGATGCTGGCAGCATCTAACTAGCTCTGTGCTGTTGGCAGGGAAATATGTGAAGTTGGAAGCATTTCCTAATAAGACGTGGCAAGGAACTTCCAGACCAGGGACAGTCAGCATTCCTGTGAAGTAAGTTACAATTTTCTTAATGAGTAATGAAGAGGAAGGTGAGACTTGGGGTTGTGAGTCATGGGGGCATGATCAAATGAACCATCCTGGCTGATGGCAAAATCACCATCTGAGGTTGTTATGTAAAAGTCCAAGGTCAAAACCCTTGAACTGCGGGATTTTTAAAGAATTTGAATAATTTTAAAGAACTAAAATAAGGAGCAACCACAACAATTTATTTACTTTTTATATGTAGAAATTAAACTACAGCAACCTGTTACACTTAGATAATTTTGGTTTTATTTTCTTTTGGTCCCTTTTAGTGATAATAATACTGTGTAGTAATGCCTTTCTCACTGCTGGGTCTGTGTGTTTTCATTAACTAAAATGAAGCTATGTTGTACTTAAAGCAGTGCAAGTAAATACAGAACTTTTTATATTGTTTTAAATTGCTTTGCTAGATGTTCTCCAAAATTTTATACAAATAGTAATGTCTGCATTCACTGGAGTAAGGGAGACACAAAAGTATGAATGTGATAGCTCCTTCTGTGTGTAATGTTGTGGAACTTGGACACATTTTTAATATGTTCATCTCTTAACTGGGGTAATAGAAATTGCTTGGCTTTTCTTCTTTCTCCTGAGCATCAGGAAAGCATTTGCCATAGTAAGAGTGGGTGGAATGTAATTTTTTTCCAAAGCAGATTCTATTATTTTGGAGAGTTTTCCCAGTGGCTGTTCACAACATTATTCTTAAGATCAGTATTGTGAAACAACACATTTTAGTAAGGCTTCCTGGTTCCTCAGTTATGCAGAGTAGTGTCATGTATTAAAATATTATGGATGGTTGTGAGACTAATGTCATTTCAGATGTGCTACTTCTGTAGCCTTCAAAAAATAGTATGGGCTTATCCTTAAAATGTGAATATTTCTGTTGCTACCATGAACACAAAGGCATAGAGAGGTTGTGGTAGAAACAGACAGTAGTTTTAGCTGCATAAAATAGCAAGATCTTTCTTCACTGTTGAAATATGAAGTGCTTTAACCTCCTTCATAAAATTTTGTGTATTACATGCTCACGTAAGAGAGCTGGAAAAGGAATGTTAAATATTGAGAATAAATTTTACCTATTGAAACATATAAATTAATTAATTTTTTGAATAATTAATGTTCTTTTTAATTTACTCCCTAAAATGACTGTTGCACCGTGATTCTTCACTCAGATTAAGGGTGAAATTTTGAAAATAAGGATCAGCTGTGGAGTGCCATTTAGGACCATTTCACAAGCATAAGTGCTCTGTGGAAATAATACCCACTCAAAATATTGTTTTAATATTAGGACAAAGAGATGTTCAGATTCCCTGTCACTCTTTCACTTTTACACTTCTTCATTCCACTTTTCTGTTTCTTTTCTAGAATTGGTTCTCTATTTCCATATCTAGTGTTGTGGAGGAGGGAATATAATTTATCTAAAACTTGCTTTGTTTATTAGTCATGTGATCTGTAACAAATACACAAAAAAACAACAAAAAACTTCCTCCAAAAAACACCACACCCCTCACCTCCCCAAAATAAAGGCATAATAGGAGAACTAAAACCTTTTCATCTTTTCATATTCTAGCTTTCAAGAACCTTTTGTCTCATATCAACTTTTAATCCTGCCAAACCCAAAAATATACTTATGTTTGAGTGACAGGGGCAGCCCAGCTGGACATAGCTTGGTGCTGGTGCACTGCCACATGGTAGTCACAGACTGTAGAGGACACCAAACCCCAGCACTGTACCTGCAACACAGGCTGTCATGAAACAGGCTGCAGTTCCTGCAATCATTGCTCTGAAAGCACCATCAGCTATCTCCTTCTTTTTTGAGGGAGCAATGCTTGCTAGGAAGAAAAATAAAGTGTATGTCAAGCAGAAATACATATAAGAAAGGTGAACCTGACAGCTTTTGTCCCCACAGGAGAAATTTCCCACCCTGCAGTTTCAGCTAAGGGAAACATGGAGGAAAAATGGGACACTTTTTAGTGGGCTGTTTGAAGGCCAAGTTCCAGCGTTGGCTCTCTCTCTTAAGAGGGTGGCTTATACATAAAATGGTAACTTCTGTTTGCTTTGGCAATTTGCATGTCTGTGCTGGGTGACTATGCCCTTTGATGAGTCTGGCCCCATGGCTAGGTCTTGCTCCTCTGTGCTGCCCCACTGCTGGCACTGCAGAGTAAAGAGGACTGCCAGCAATTCTGGCTGCCTGGTGAAGAACTCAGATGGTTTTTCAATTTTTTTCTTCCACTGAGATCTGAAAACCTTTTCTTTTATTCTTTCACTATAAACCTACTGCATATATGTGATATTATTACAGGAAATAGCCAACATCATCTTCCAAACCAGCACACTATGGAGATGATTTGCTCCTCCTGAAGCTCATGGGTAGTAGTAGCCCAGGCTCATGTTTGAGGGCTAAATAGGGAGGGCTATCAGAAGGGCCTGGTTCCTTCCCCTTTCCCTCAGCCCCTCTCCCAGTACCTCCACACCAAAGCCTGTACCCCCCTTCTGACTGCCCTTCCATTCTCAGTTGAGTGCTATGTCTTGGCAGAGCAGCTGCTCAGCCCCCAATTCTGCTAAGCTTCACCCACAGCCTGTTCCTTTGGGTGTTTTGTTTGGGATTTGCTCGACAAACAAATTGTCTGTGGGACAGGTACTTACTCAGGCCTCCTATTACCATTCCCAGGGAGCCGAAGTTGGCAAACCCACAGAGAGCATAGGTGGCAATGACTTCAGAGCGAACCTGAAAAACAAATACACACCCTCTGAGTGCTTTGAAACAGCTCATTGTGATTTAAAGGTCTGAAAACATGGCATTGTGGCTTAGGATTCCAAGTACTAAAATCATTCTGTTTTGCTTGGTTGCTCCCCAAGGTATAGCTCTCAGAAAGGCAGACTTATTCTCTTGTTGAAAGTCACAGGCTTTTATACCCACTGCCCATGTGAGGACTCATAAGCCATGTGATGATTTTACCCTTCAGGTATATTGTTGTGTCATTTTGAATTGAGTACTAATAATTAAAGAAAAAAAAAAAAAAAAAACCAAAAAAACCCCCAAACAAACAAACAAAAAACAAAACAAAACAAAAAAAACCCTAAACCCCAACCTGATATTGCTAGTGGCAATTCAGCTTCTGTTTTCTGAATGTATGAGTCAGAGAGCTATAACCATAACTTGTTTTTCACAGCTGGATGCCTCTATAAAACTCTGTTGGAACCTTGAGTTTTGGTATGTATCCCTGACTCCTTTGTCACTGAATAAGCAGAGGGCTCTCTGTACAAAGCTGCTTTGTGCATGCTCCACCCTATGCAGAGAAGGCAAATGGGTCTTCTAGGAAGTGGGTATATTGCTGTGTTAACAGGCAGAGAGGGACATAATGATTTTGGAATCCCCATTAACAGCTTATGTCCATATTAACTTCTACCACCTTTCTCCCCTTGAGTAACACCAGCTAAGCCTGGACCCCAGAGCGGAGACAAAGCTGACCTTTGCCTCAATGGAGGGATCCCTCCTTAGAGGACATAATATGACTTCCGATGAAATCAGGCTACAAACTTTGCAGGCCTTCAGACCAACATAGTTCAAACATTTTGAGAAAGGAGGCAACAAATCTCAGCAAATGGATTTTTGTTCCCCTGGCAGCTCTGAGTTCATATTTACTGTGGTTTAGGTTCAAGCTGAAAATGAGTGAGTGTTCTAGCAGGTTTCCTGTTTATTAGAAGTTTCTCTGGTTTAATTCCTCTTTTATGAACACCAATTTGTAGATACTTTCAATCAATCTGCACAAATGCAGGAAAATGTTTTTCAAGTATCCACTCTACCAGCTTTTCCTAGAAAAAGTTCTGTGTACTGTGATTTCTCTGCTTTCATTTGCACTTTCCTAGCTATGAAAACAGGAAGCCATTTAATTAATGACTCAGGTGAAGACACTTGTTTGCTCAGTCAGAGTGAAAATCTATGTGTGAATGAATTAGAGAGCTCTGAAGCTGAAGAGAAATTAAAAGTGGAAGCCAAGCACACCCTCACCTGAACTGTTGTGCTGTAATTATAATGGTTACTAGCCACTTTTTACCAGTATTATGAATCAAAATTGTTTATGTATTTCAGAGCTTTTCACCAAGGAAGCTAATACAGCTCTTTATAGGTATTAGAAGTGAAAAGTTAGAAAGAAAGGTCTATATAATGGCTTATGGGGAAGAAAGGAAATGAAAAGAAGAAAAGAGGTTCAGTTCAGAGAGGGGAAGGGGAGAAGAGGACGGAAAGGGAAAGGGAAAGGGTCAAGAATGTGGGTTTGGTTTTTAATATAAGAGGTATCCACAGCATCTCATCTGATTCAAAGAAGGAAATAAGAGCTGCACAAAATACTTTCTAACACAGGATTTCTCTATGGTGACAATCTGTCTCAATTTGAGAAAGAAGGGTCAATGCAGGTGTAAAGTTGGATATAATGTTTTTCACTGTCTGTGCTCAGGAAGAATTTAGCATGGGCTGTGCATGTGAATGCCAGAGGGTGGAGCAGTCATGTCTGCAAAGGTCAGCTCTGATCACTGCATGACCTTTGGCCCCATAGGATGCCCTTAGCACTGCCTTCCTCAGGGCACTGAAATAAGATTTATACGTCGGTACTCTTGAGTACCAAGTAAGAGTACACATTGGGTAGACTGTGAATGAAAGGTGAGACAAGGCTGGAAAGCTAAGTTGAAAGAGACTGGTTGGACTCTGTGTCAAGGGAGGTGTATGCCATGCAATACATGTCTTTTGCTACGGCCCTCTCCAGAGGGAACAACAGCCTACAGCAAAGGTGTGCCAGTAATGCTGCCTGCTGGAGCTCACCGGATTCTTCTCTTAAAGTTTAATGCTTGGACAAACCTCTCAGGGCAGGAGGATCCTCACATTCTTCCTTGGGTTTTTCTTGGGAGAGTAGCTCATAGGAAAGTGCTAAGAATCAAGTAAGAAGAAACTTGCCTTATCATATTCCCCAAAACCATGCTCTTCTGTTTCAATGTTTATTCAACATAGCTAGGGCAGTGACAATCATAGCAGCCTCACAGAGGAATGATGCATTTTCATAATTGAACCCTGTCATTCAAAGACACATCTTAGAGTAATATGCAACCATTTTATGGCCATATTAAAAACTAAGTTGAGTTTCAACATTGAAGTATTAGATCAAATGAATCTCTAGAACAGAAAATGTTACTTACTGTCATATACTGTTTCACACCATTAATGTACATGCTTCCACCCTTTTCTCGGTTTCGAATCAGTTTTGAAAGGCGCTCATAAGCCAAAAATTCATTGAAGAAAGTTTTGTAACCCAATAGTCCACCGACAATAAAACTGTCTTCCCAGTCTACTCCCATCATGAAAGAGAATGGCATGAAGGCATATGCACAAATGTTCTGCAGAATGTACAAGACAAAGCAGGTCAAGAGATAGGGTTGGTCAAAGAACAACAGCATGCAGTAACTTTCCTAAACTTAAAATAAGGATGGTTTTATTTGGTTTTGTTTTAGCAGAGGAAAACTGGCCTTGAATTTCTGCTGTCAATAACTCTGGGAGAATTTTTAATAGTAAGGCATGCTTGAGTAACTTTTAAAATACTAATCCAGACTGTAGATATAACAAAATATTTGTATATGTCCCTAATCTTATATCTAAAATAAAACAACCTGTGCCTTTTTTCCCTTCAATAATGACTTCAAATTAGGCATAGTGTTTGATGACAAGAAGGGAGATTGAACTAAAAGAACTGATAAGAGAACTGAGAATTCTAATTCTTCTGCTGATTAAATCAAATGTGTTAATGAACATGCTTAATTATCAGGTTATTGGACTCCAACCAGTGTAAACAAAAGAGTTGTCTCTGCATAAAAACTGTGCATCTGACACAATTAAAAACCACACCTATTTTTTCCTGTCATTACAAGATCTATGCAAATTGAAAAAGAAATCCCATATCACAGTGTAGCTTATTTTTATATGGGAGAAAACAGCTCCAGTTGTGAAAGGGCTTGGTCAGATTGTCCTTAGGGAATGTAATGGAGGTCTTTAAGCAGTTACTATTTCTGGGTGATTTCTCTGCCCACAAAAAGTTATGTTAGTGTCTCTTCTAAGGGAAGAATGGCGGCACGCATCATGTCTGTATGTTTCAATTCTTTGTGGGCTGTCTACCTGTCCAAATCTTGCACCAATCAGCAGTTATTAAAATACCAGCCCTTGCATGAGTATGCTTGAGGTACATACTTGTGCCTTTCCTCAGCTGTGAGTGTCTGGGGTGCAGGGAGATGTCTTGGAAGCTCTGCAGGGTAATAACTCAGTATTGCTGAAGCTGTATCTGTTATGACTGACTATTCACTTCTGCAGCACTTTTAACACAAGTTATATCCATGTTTCCCACATGGCTTTTATTAGGGTCTTGCAAAACAAAAAGCCCCAAACCTTTGAAACAAGGTGGTTGCATTGGGTCAAAATTTACATACTGACATAGGTTCAAACAGAAGTCCTGTTTGAAACCCATTTGCTCAGATGAGCGATTTTGGTAGAGTTTTACATTGTAATAGTATTGAGAACGAGGCAATACCAAGTCTGGTTTCAGAAAGGTCCAGCCTTGCCCCAGTGTCCCCATCTAAGTGAACCTAGTGAGCATTAAGGGTCTGATGGCATTCTCTGAAGCTAAAGCCACTTTAATGTGTAGCTGAAGGAGATACTAATGGCTTAGCAGGTGTATAACTGACAGATCTGCTGCACTGCCAAGTCAGAGGGGGCAGGTGCTAGCATATTCTGTGCAAACATACTCTGAGGGTTAACAAGAACACCACAGAGGGAAACTACACACGGACTAATAGATACAGAAATACTTACATGGCAAAAATTTTACTTAAAAAATTTTTCAGAACATGCAAATGAAATATCAGTTTAGATCATGTTAAAACACAAAACAACAACAAAAAACCCTACAAACAAACCACAAAAGAACTTAAATTTGAGAAATACAAATTATGCATGTATCTAAGCTGCATGAAGGTCCTGGAGACCATACCTCAAAATTCAGCTGTGGATAGTCAAACAAGTTGCCCACCCAAGAAAGGCCCGAGTCAAGGAAGCTCAGCAGGGCAAGGAAGGAGATCACATTCACAGCGATGTTTGCTACCAGCCCAATGGAGGTAGAGGCACCCTGACTGGCTGCTTCCAGCAGATTCTTTGATTCACTTTGCCAATGAAGAAAAAAAAAAGAGTGTGAACATCTTAAACTTCAAGAACAAATAACAGAACTAAAAGGTATATGCACTTGATTAAAAGTCTAGTACTGAAACTGTTTGTTCAGTTGTAGAGAAAATAATGAAGAGGAATTATGAGGAGAAGTAGGATTTCCCTGTCCTCATGGCAGACACTTGAAGCATACCTTTATGCTGCCCTGAGGATGACTTCTACATTCAGGGCTGGGGAGGATTTGGAGCAAATCTCAATACTATAGCACTGCTAGGATTAGGGAGTGTCACTGCTCCTCTTCCATGCAGCCCTTGCAGAAATGCCTGGGTTGTAC
Source organism: Lanius collurio (assembly GCA_020086605.1). Lineage (NCBI taxonomy): Eukaryota > Metazoa > Chordata > Aves > Passeriformes > Laniidae > Lanius > Lanius collurio. Next base: position 3,618,633 of record JACBWW010000026.1, read on the forward strand.
AGGAACAGATCCTTACAAACCTTTCCACTTTGCCTGTCCTTCTAAAGAGAAGTTCCCCGGCAGACGGGCAACAAGTTCACCAGTGTAGTTGAAATGATTGCTCTGCCTTTGCTTTTACACGTTTGTATTTTCAGATTCATTACAGAAATACGGCAGCAATATAAGAAAAGGGAAAGCCTCCTGGCAGGTCACCTCAAGTAGGTATTTCCCTTTCTCTGGAGAGTTTACAAATTGGCCCAGGTCCTTGGCATACATTAGATTGTAATTGGGCACACCCACCTGAACTCATAAATCAACCCATTTGCAGTATATTAATCTGTAATTAATTTATTATTTGCACACCTACTATGTAATCCCACTAAAAATTATGTGTGAGGAGTTACTTTCCCAAACCTCATTTTTGCAGTAGTATTAACTAGTACCTGGATCATCTTACCTTTTTGCCATTTGTAGGCCACTCCTCAGAGTTACCAGAGGCTTTTCAGTTTCAGGCCAGAATAATTTTGAGGTAGCTAATGATGCTGGTGCTGACATGACAGAAGCAGTCAGCAGGTGGGAGGAGGAAACCTAGAATTCCAGGTGATAGAAAATACTCCATGATAACCATATTATGCACAAACATGGAGGAAAGCAATTAAATTGGTTAGTTGTCTGGATGATTTTTTTACAGGAGGTTATCAAAAGTTCATATTTCTTGTAAGGAAAAGAAGAGAATGAGGTGTCAGAAGGTCAGGGATTTTTGTGGTTATTTACTTCAGAGAAGAAAAAAAAACAGTGAGAATGATTGAGCGACATTTTCAAGGCATTTTAGCTGGGCTACATACTGAAAAGATTTCAGATAAACCATGTATTGTCTAGTTCCCTTCCCCTGTCTTACCCCAAAAGAAATATATGCTCCTAAGACACTTCCAGCAATAGTTGAGAATCCTGCTGTCATGACTGCATGGAGTTCAGATTTGGTGATGTATGGTAAGTAGGGCCGTACCAGGAGAGGAGACTCTGTCTAGAAGTGAAAAATAAGTACCCAATTAGGAAATCCCTAATAAAAGCCCAAAGATTTCTTTTATTAATGAGGCAGAAAAATTAGTGTCTTCATCACACTTTCTTAGTTGTCTTTGACTAGTTAATCCTACTGATAACAAGTGCTCAAGTTTCATTAGACTGGGGCTTTTCTTATCCCAAGAAGGAGAATGTCTGAAGACAATTCTGTCTAGTTTGCTGTCTCTCTGAAAGGCACAGTGAAATTGCCAAAAAATTCTAATCCAGTTCTGAGTCACTTAGGGACAGCCACATGTCTGAGCCACAGATAAGGCTGTTTGTTAGTCAAGTGAAACATGCTCCTCTGGCATGTGTGTGAGCACATTCTGAAGGCAGTGTCATGCAGAGATGCTACTCTAAATCTTGAAGCAGTGTGATGTGGCGATGCACCACTGCTAAATATCATGCCAATATTGCATTTGGACTTGGATGTTAATTGTTATCTTTCTACATTTCTTTTAAGCTTGGGACAGACATTGTTGTAAATGAGGGTTTCACTTATTTCCCATTGAAGTGGTCAACTAGATGCTGTCCACTCATTTTGTGGATAAGGCCATATACTGCTAGCCCTGGATCTTAGTTTTCTGCATTGTCTCTCCCTCCTGCCCTTGGCCTGCCTTTGCGTGCCATCTTTTCATACCACTTGCCTTTTCAATTGAAAAAGAACCCTGAAACTTATTTCTTCATAGCCTTGGAGCAATCTGGTAGGAAGACCTATCACCTACATTTATGCTTGACCTTCTGTTGGGAAAATATATCACTTCCCAAATCCACTCCATTGTGCATCTCTGCCAACCTATGAACATACTGTAATTTTGGAAATCATTCCACTGTAGTGGAATCCTGGCTTTATAACAGATTAGTTTTTTAATACACAAATGCTCAATGAGCAGCATTATTTCCTTGTATTCTATAGCATTGTGTTAGCATATTTTTCTGTTCTCCAACTCACCTGTCCCACAAATATGTTACCCGCAGCTACCAGAGACTCAACAGGAGTTGTCCCCATGAAAATGTGCATTACCCAACCAACCTAAAATGATAAAAAAACCCAACAAAAATTTATTCTGCCCGTTACATGCCCTTTTTGAGTTAGTTGTATCAATCTAAGTGTTCAGAGACACGTTACAGTACTTTCTGAGTTACAATTTCAGCTTCATGGTATAGCATGCTAATGTAATTGCTACATGCTAAAATAGACAGGAGAAGTAATTTAACAGAACTGTGAGTACTCCAGGCTCCTTCTGGGCACAAAAATATTAAACAAAATTAAACAAAACAGATATTTTGATGTGTTCTTATTACTTATGTTCTTGTCCAAAGAGGCATGGATCATATGAAGGGGGAAAATGTGAAGTTTAGATTAAGGTTAAAAATGTCTCAATGCAATTTTAGCACACTTATGTCAGCTAGGTGAGGTTCATGGTGCTTATATAACAATCCTGTGAATGCAAAGGGATAACTACTTTTAAATTAAAAGTATCTTCAAGTAAGGTTTAACTTGAAGTGGAAGATCTTTTCCCTCATGTGATAGTTTTACTGGACAGAGGACAGAAAGTAGACTTGATCTTATCTTAGTAGACACTAGCATTAGACATAGATGCTGACAGAAATGAACACAGAGAATGAGGTGAAGAATCTGGTTTGATCTTATTTGGGTATCTGTGATAGGAAGGTATTTGCAATTGCTACTGAAATGCTTTGCAGAAATCCACTCTCTGACTTAATCTCCATCCTGTACTTTGAGGGCTGTGAGAAGGGCAGGCAAAAAAGAATATTTAAGCAAGTATGGTGTCTGAGGAATGCTAAAGCTAGCCAGGCAAATCTAACAATTAATATGACATAAGCAATGAAACCAGAGTGAGAGATGGAAAGTGTGGTATGTGATGACAATTAAAATTTTGCAATGGTAATATTTGGAACTATTTCCAGGCTATGGTTCCTCTGCATGTGTTCAAAATGTTTCCCACACCAGCCAAATGAGCATCTAATTGGCAAAAATGCATACCTTTCCAATAAGCCACTGCATGAATCCAACATGGTAAAGCATAGACATAACCGTGCTGAAGAAAATCACAATTGGCAGTACCTGATTTGAAGACACAAGATCATTAAAACTTCTAGTCTGGTTTTCTGTCCTTTAGGCTATTTAATCTCTGGAAAGAGAATCATGCTTTTGGACTTGTACTAACAGGTATTGAAAACTCATATTAAAGTTTACACTTATGCTGTAAAATTTTTGACCTTCCTGTTTCTGCTATAATTAAGTAATTTTCATTTATCTACATAGTTTTCTAACACAACTGCGACTGTTTTGAAACTGTCTGGTTAAGCATGGCATGCATTAGTTTATAGTCATGTTTAAGTCAGTTCAAACATTTACATTCTTTAAACAGAATCTATTTAAAGGTATATACTTACTAAATACAAAAACAGAATATATGTCTCTTACTGTGGAGACTGTAAAATACTTTCTTTCAACATCATTTAAAAGAATTGCATGAACGCCTAACCCACTCTCTGATGGATTATTAAATGTTTTGGGTTTCCATCCTGAATAAAACTAACATAACTTGATTCTCAAGTATCTTAAATATATAGGACTCCACCACTTCTACGCCAACATACAAAAGAAAGAAAAATCCCCCCAAAAGTCCCCAATTAGTCAGACAGATTAGTTGCAGCTAAACCAGTACCACTGTCATGTGAAAAGGGAAGGCTTCCTCAACTCTTAGTGTGGAGAGATTTATGTGACCCTCAGTGTTTAATTTGTCTGACAATGTCCCAGGAAAGCAAAGACCCTTGTAACTGACCAGCTTATTGGCATCCTATTAGGGATTTTCACTGAGCAGTCCTGCTGGATTGGAGGGTGGTTTGACTGCCTTAGTCAGGGGTCACACCACCAGCATAAGTGACTCCTCTCAGCAGGTCTTCCCCTTTACTAGAGCGTGTTATCCATTGCTGGCAACTGCTAGCATCTATGAAGGATTCACACTAACAGTTTATAGGATAACACTCTTTATTGATATAAAATCACAACAGGTTAGGGTTCAAAGATTTGTTGATGATAGTATCTGACTGCATAAATATACTTAAAGGAACACACAGACACATTTAAATCCCCAGTAAAAGTACTAAGAGTGCCTAGAGTCTGGTTCTTAACCGGAGATGTTCTTATGGGAAAGAAGACAGGTTCAGCATATCAACAGATCCCAGCAGTTATGATGGTGTGTGTTCCCTAACTTGTACCCCATTCCCAACTTACTTATGTACTCTTTCTTTGTGTTTAGATGCAGGTTGAGTGACTCTAGACATACATCCCTTTGTTAATGATTAGTGTAAAATTGTGTCCCTTCGCTTTTAAAGATACAGTCAAAAAGAATGTAGAGCACATCCCAGTGAGGCGTGGCAGTACCTTGCGGGTGGGTGACTTTGACATGGAGGTGTGCATTAATATTATTGTTAGATTTTAATGAAGCAAGTTCATTAAAGGAGAGGAATATCACCACAGTTGCTGGCTCAGCAGTGGGACATTTTCCCCTCTTTCCCTGGGTTGACAGCTGGTATGTGGCTTATCAGCTACAAAGTACCATCAAGTTCCCTTTCCTGCAAGGATATCCACAGAGCCTGGCCATGGCACTTCCACTCTGCTTCACCCTCCATGCCATCCCCCTTAGCAGATGATGGGGAATCACCATGGAAGAGATTTCAAGTCATGTGCCAACCATATTCCACACAGGGAGCAGCAACTGTGATTTACTGTGTGTTATAACTCCTGTTAACATGATCATATAACCCCTCAGTTTCCTCTAAATGTATCCCCAGTTACCAGTTCACAGGGATGCAGTCATTTTCCCACAGCCACAAAAGCTTTCATGTGTGCTCACTAATGACATTATAAATATGACATTATAAATAAAAGTAACAGAATGAAAAACAACAAACCACTTTGTTAGTTCAGGTCTTTTCAGTAAACAGACACTATGGCTTTCTAGAGGAGAGTTGGTACTAACAATTTTGGTAAACATTTAGAAACTCAATTTTGGTGATCAGAACCTTTAATTGAAAGGACAGAGTGCAATTAACTAATATTATTGTGCTGTTCAACAGGTTAATAAAATGTTGCTTTCTCAAGTTTGATTTTTTGGTCTTTTTGTGATCCTGTATGGATAGTTTGCCATGCAGTAATAGCATGAAACTTTAGAGCAGTAAAACTAATCTCTTTCTTACCTGCCTTTTATTTTGTTATTACCATACAGAGCAGAGAGTTAAAACCCTTGGCTGCTCTCAACTCCCCTCCCATTTGTGGCTTGATGTTTAACTTTTTCCTTATTTTCCTTTAAAGAAGTTGCTATTGATGTTTAGGGAACATGCTGCTTTTTCATACAGTCCTAAAGCTTGACCTTCAAAGCAAAGCCTTTCTCAGGGAACCATAAATTCTCCTAGTGTAAAAAAGCAGCCACAGATTTAACAGAGGTCTAATTTCTTCTTTGCTCAAAGCAAACATTACCTTTTGTAGTCAACAAGATAGAAGATTTAGTATTAAAAGGCCTTTTCCATCTGCTTAACTGCTTGGAAGAGCTTATTTATGTGTGTAAGTGGGTTTTTCAAGAACTCTGAAACTATGCATCTGCATACACAAATACACACTTAAAATAACCCAGTTTATGCCTGCAAATGCATGCATTTTTGACTAATTAGTGCTTAAAGGCACTGTGTGCTTAAAGGCACTGGGGGACTGGTGGGACAGGTCAGAACCCAAACAGGTGTGCATATGGCAGAAAACTGATGTGTCCCTGCATATTGCTAAGGAAGCAGTATGGATACAAAGGGACTCAGTTTTTTGCAAAGACATATCCTGTCCCTTGACTAATCTCTCAGGAACTAAGCACTGTCTTTTGAAGGATGCTTTGAAATATCTTGGGGCAAGATTTGGAGGGCTCATCACAACATGCAAAGCTCATAAAATAACTGAAAGATACAAAAACCACTTCGGCTCAACTTAATGACTAAGTAAATGACAAGTGTTTCAAGAAAGAAGAATCTGGCTGTCACTCATTGTTCCTGGAAGAGGGAATTCCCTGTCTACAGGAGAAGGAGATGGAATATGTTTTGGTATTGCTGTACACTTGTCTGCCATATATACACATATATATATGCAGCTCTGAAAATCAACTAATGAGTTTTGTTTTCTTGTTTTACAATGTGAGAAAAATCTACTTGTTCCTGTTATCATCTTCTAGAAATTCCAGGGTTTTGCTGGCTTGAACCATAGAAGACTGATGGATTTTGCCTACATAGAAGCAAACTAGGGCTGTCTGGTCCCTAGTTATAGCTTTAGTAAGCCAGGTATTTTGCATCATCACTGAGGTACTAAAAGCTACCTTAGGAAAGAATCATATTCATAAGGCATTGTCAAAAACTGCAGAAAAAATAACACAGGGTGTTTGAATTAAATAATTTAATCACTAAAACATGTAGTTGGAAATAAAAATTGTTATTTGAGTGCTCAATAGAGTAAAAGTGAGAGGAGCTTGGAAAGTGAAACTAAAGGTGCAAAAGTACTGTTCTTAAAATGTAATTCATATTTATTGATTAAATGCTTAATTTCTTTTATCCTTCTAAGATGTTCTGACTATTCTTAGTAGCAAGCTATTTCACATATAGCACCTTCTTTCTCAAGTAATGAAAGAGCTAAGTTTGAAGAATATCTAGTTTGGAATACCATCTCAAGAAAAAAATAAGATAAAAAGCATGTAAAGCCCATGGTCAGATATCTGAAATATCAAAAGAATGCGCTCTGAGTAAGTCCTGATACTCTTTTCATATTTGTTTGGGGTTCATTTATTTGTTATTTGTGTTGTTTGGGGGTTTCTTTTGCCTTATGTGTTCTTGATTCCAGCCTAAGCAGGCATTGTGGCATGGGCTACTTCTCAGACCAAAACCAGGAAGGATGCTGGTACAGATTAGAGAGCACGAAGCAGACAAACTGTATTTCAGATGTTTCTTAGGTATCTTAACAGAAAGATGGGAAATCTCCCTGTGATCTAACTAATGCAATAATGATGCAGTATCATGTAATTCTTCCTTCTTATGGAGCTTCTAGCTTTTCTCCCAAGCATAAATAAATACACATCTAGGCTCTCCGCTTCTTCAGGGGGAACATCAGTGAGGCAGTGATGTTGCACAGCACTTAAGGATACACTTAGCATGGTAAAGCACTTTTACTCATGGAGAGGTGGGGAACATAGGCAGGAGGTAATATCTCTTTCAGTGGCCAGGTACAAGCCTTTTAACCTATTCCTTCTAAAAAGATATCCCAAAGTTCTGTCTACATACAATATATGTTGCTATAATTAGACTAAATAAGTGCAATCTAACTCAGTGTATAGCAGTGAATGAATGGGTTCCCTAATTTTCTGTTCAGAAGGTCACATAATAAGGAATAATTTGCCTGTTGATTTCTCTGATGACTACATAGGTATCACAAGACAAAATAAATTTATTTCCCAGCTATACTGTTCCTCTTACCATTGTTTATCTGCCACATACAGCATATAACAACCATCTTACCTTAAAAGCAAAGAAATGGTCCGTGTATTTGTCACCAAACACAAACTTAGCACCTGTATCAGAGTACTCCAGAAAAGTCTAGGGACAGAAAGCAGAGTAACTTAATCATAAGCCCTGGGTACCTGCCAAAACCCAAGAAAATACTGCTAGCTGTCTTGCAGAGATATGGTGAGGTCCAAGATGCTTGGGCTCTGGTTTGTATGGGTCCAGGCCTCGCTGACTATGTTTGGCTGAACTGAGGATCTCAGCTGCACTTTGTTGAGTACCCAACATAATAGAGGCCATAAGCTACACTGAAAGAAACATTTACTTTTTACTCTAAATATCATGGTGCATTTCTGTGCTCCATCTGATGCAAACAAGAAGAATAAATTATACTGCTTAAAATGGAGATTTGATGGCTGAAGTAATGAGTTTTGAAAGGTGTAGCTAAGAGCTAGCCTAAGGGAATCTTCTACTTTTTAATTCTGATCCAGTGATGCATTTTTATACCTCTGATGCAAACATATGCATTAATGACACAGTTTAAAATGGAGTTAAAATACAGTTTACAATAGTTACAGTAATTAGTTCTGACAGGAGAGACTATAAAACATAAAAATATGAAGCTAACGAAAGGGGGTACCAGACCTGTTTTGGTCAGAAACTGAGAAGCTGGTGACAAAACCCAGATGACTCCCACTGCCAGCAGATTAGACAGATGTCAGATCTGTGCTTTTCCACCCACACAGAGACAATACATTCTGCACTGTCTGGTTTTACATGTGCTTTATTACCTGTGAAGAACAGCTGTGAGAATAGTATCCCTGGGGTGAAAAGTCTGAACAACCTTCAGGGGGAACTCTCTGATCTATATTTTGGATATTGCTTATTCATTACTTTACAGTAACAGACTTTTTAAAAAACTTTGTGTGTGTAGGGACATCTGCAGACAGATCCTGTCCACTTTCTAGAGATCCCTTCTTGCATGCAAATGTGGATTTTGCTACCTCTATGTACCTGAATTAATTTTCATATACGTTATGAGGACTATGAAATGTCCCTGGTGCCAGGAATGTTGCTGCTCTCAAGATAATTAGGGCTGTGCCCTGAGTCCCAAGGCTTCTCAGCATAAGTTTATTGCAAGGGTGATTTGGAGTTGAACCATTTCTATGAGTTCCTGTGAGTGCCCTGGCACAACAGTAGTTTGTGTTTCAAGAATGCCAATTTACAACTTCAGCCCAATGATGGTAAAGCCATTAATAAATGGGATTACTCTGGCCATTGTATCAATGGAACAAAAAATAAATGAGAAAGTTGAATTCAGGAAGTCAATTACCTTCTGAGAACCTATTTTTCCTCAAGAGGAGAAAACATCAAGGGATAAATGGATCCTTGAACAGACTGTTCATATAATGTAAGACTTTCAAACCAGGAAATTATATTAAACAAGTAAGGATTTTGCTAAACAGCTTACCTGGATCTGAATGCCTAGCCAGGTAAATACTTCAAAACCCACTTTAGTCCTCAGAATAAGAAGCCCAAGAATAAACTGCATTCCTATTCCTGAAAATACTGGTCTCCAAGCAACCTAGATAGACAGAAAAATAAAGAAACTGCTTGTTCTTTAAATAAATAATAGTTTACTTTGGATATTTGTTCAAATAATGTAAAGGATTGCCTGACTATGCTGCAGGACAGGCGCAGCTGCCAAAACAGTTGTAGGGGATTTGGATCTTCACATATCCGGAGAGAGAATAAGGAGATATTGCTATAGGGTTTGTCCTTGGGTAATTTAAACTCTGCTTCTGTCCACTAGCTTTAAAGACTTTTGATACCTGAGAACTACTCAGTTCTATATTGTGATTCATTATATAAAGGCAGTCATAGGAAAAACTGTGGCTGCTTATGATGAGTTCCTCTTCACTACACTGATGATTCCTGTTCTGCTGCCTCAGAACATATCTTTGTTTTGTGAAAATTGAATCTAATTACTTATAAGACAAAGAGCTGAGATGGCGTTTTCTAATTTAATCAGATCATATTTGAATAACACAAACCAATTAGGTGTAATGAGGACTCATGAGAGAGCAAAAAGCATTTGGAGTATGAGTTTTCACCTCAGCTGGAGATGGCAGCAGTTGCAAAGGATGGGGCAAGTTTGTCAGTCCTTGCTGAGAGGACTTTACCTGTTAAGAAAGTCTCAGCACTGATACAAGACATGTTGAAAAGTATTGGGAAAACCTGGTGACCTGGACAATAGATATATGATTAATGAAAGCATGCAGTGGTATGTGAGGCATGTAAACAGGAGTAAAAGCTACGGTGGTAGTCATGGTGGCTGAGCTAAGCCCTTTGTAATACCACAGCAAACCAGAGTGGACATTTCTGATGGCAAATTAAAACAAATAGCATTTACAAGTCTATAGGATTGGGTGAGCAAAAGGTGAAGATCTCAGCTCGGCCTCAGCTTCTGAATTTGCACGGGGAAACAAACTCGTGAAGGGTTCAGAGGTATAAAAGTCTATCATATCTCTGGTTCCATGCTATTTGTGTTGATGTGATGATGGTGTACTCAAGTAAATGACTGTGCTGTTCTCAGGACTGTGGTAAGGCTCCTGTGGGTGAAAACATGGAGAAGGCCTATCTCAGCTTACACTGATGCTCCAGGAGCAAATGTATTCCAATCTGTATCAGGGTTAGAACAAAAGATGGGCAGCTGCTTCCCAAAAGAGTGAGAGATCAGTGTTCGTACAGTCCCACACATGCTCCCCAAGAGCAATTTTACTTTCCTCAGAAATGAAATACCGTGCTTGGTCTCAGGCAAGCCTATATTTTTACATTCCCATATTTTCCCATATTCCCTGCCCTAGCACCAAGTCTTACTAGACTTGGCTCTAGGGTAGGGAAACAGCTTTTTAGACACAGAATAAAAAATTCCCAAAAGGCCCATCATGGAATAAATACTCACTCTGGTTGGATATTTGGAAAAGATAAGCATCAGGAGAATGTACATCACAAGCCCACCAAAGGAGATTAGCTGACGAGATCCTTGTTTTGTTGTGTCGAAGATGAGCCAGCTGATGATAATTATAATAAGAGCTGCACATAACACCCTAGGAAATAAAAAGCATCATGATATCCTGAAAAAGTTGTTTGGGATACTCCTTTCCCTTCCTGTACCCAAAACATTTTCATCTCTATGAATAAAGTCTTTGTACAATGTATTGGGCTGAAACCTGTAGCTCTACACAAGCAGGAACCTGCCTTTGCTGATGCACCTCTGGCAGCATCCTTGGTGGCATCTGGAAAAAATGTCCTCCAAGACAGTGTATGGGAGGAAACACAAAAAAAGCATGAGTGACTCTTGTCTGGGTGCTATTTCTATTAAATGAAGTGTGATATCTTCCTTTCTCACTTCATCCTTCTTTTCCTTCCCTTCCTTCCTTTACTGAATCCTTCTTTAGTTCTGGGCAAGAGGCTGTGGTTTTTACAACTTGCACTATGCTGTTTAGCTGGTGGGCCTATGAAGCACACTTTACTGAGGAGCAGGCTGTAAACAGCTCTTTTCTTTGTAACTATTTGGTCTGTTCAGCTGTCTCAGAAACAGTGGCAAGAGATGTGTACACCTGTGTTTCAGTGTTTCTATGGTCCCCACTATCAGAACCACATTAAGCTTATTTATTGAAGGCAATTACCACAACAACAGCCTGGAAGGCAACAAAATACATCATCCCATATACAGAGAGGAAATAAACACAGTCCCAGATCTTTAATGTTAATTTTGTCTAACAGTAAGCTTTCACTGATTTCAGTGGTACCTAGATACATAAATTCCATTTTCAGAAGTGCATTAAAAACATTGCAGGCAAACTCTACAAAAAGGCTTGGCCATTGAAATGCTGAGTAACCCTTTCTAAACCTGAGAGACTTTCTGTCTCTTGGAAGAAAACAGTTAAGCACCTAATCTGTGTATGCACAATTAAAGGACTGAAGCCTAGATAACACAGCACTAACTGCCCGGACTTGTTTCATCTGCTCCTCAGGGCTCTCCTGTTCCTTTTGCTCCTTCTCCCACAGAGGCTGTCAGATCATCTAATGGAAATGCCTCTGTGTGACTGCTTTCTAATGAGGCTCCCGAGCAGAAGGACCACAATCTTTATAGGACCTTTCTTAGCAAAACCACTTTTAAATCTTACGAATAATCTGGGACATTTCGTGAACTGAGACTTCTCCTTAGAACTCTGTGTTTCTCAGCTAGTAGGTGACCTAGCAGAAACAGAAGGTATCTTAGCTTGCCAACTAAGCTTTCCTTTTTAATGAGATTTCATTTGGTCTTTTCTTTGGTCTACAAAGCTCCTTTGTTTCCTCATTTTCCCAGGGATAACTTCAATATCCTTGATCACTGCTCAGGAATACTTGAAATAAGTATCTGACAAGTCTAATTATCTACCATTTATCTACCAGATGAAATTAAGGTCATCCCAAATTAAGGTCACATGACTTTATTATGACATTAAATCTGGCTGGCATGTTTTGATTCCTGAAAGTCAAGTAAAAATTGCTATGGGGATATGGGGAAAAACAATATCTAGATAATACACTCCAGTCTTTAGCAGTTTGCATATGTTAAAACTAAGGTTTTCATGAACTGAACAGCTCTCTGAACAGCAAAACACTTTCTGGCTTGTAGGAGTGAAAAAGCCTGCAACACACATGGACTTTTGTGAACATATTCTCTTTCAACCACAAACGTGTCCTACCTCAATTCATGGTAATTTTTCTACTCTTTCTGTCAAGACTTTTGATCCCTAGCTACTGTATTGAAATCCTGAATGTGCTTCTGATATCTATAAATGGGTAAATACTGAATTATTCTGTGATTTTATTGAGATATGTATGATTGACCCATCTCCCTGTGCTTATGGGGGAGTAAGCTGAAATAAAATCATAGGGGTAACTTGACTAGTGCATTATCCTTCTACATGAATAGAAAGTAATTAATATTTACCATTTCAACCAAAACCACTGTTTTTTCAGATATCTTTCTCCAGGGGAAAAGAGCACAGCAATTCTGTCTTCATACTTAGCTATTAAAAAATCCCAGCAGATGAAGAAGATGGCTAGGACAGTGATGACAAACAGCGGCAAAGCTCTCTGGAAATTCAAACTGCAGGCTGCAATAACTACTGCCAAGTATGCTGTCACAGAAACAAGAATATACATGTCAGTTAGGTTGGTCTTTTTAAAAACAGGATTAAATCTTAAATTTATAACTTGCGATCAAAATCAGGCCCATGTTTATCTTTTCGGTGATTTTCTGACTCTCAGCCTAAATAATGAAAAATTTTGCTTTTGCGAATAGTGTTGTTACTTATGATATGCTCATTGATATAAAAGGTGGCTTTCGTTCTGTCAAAGCAGGTTATATGCTTTTGCCAAGGCAAGTTCATATCAAACATGTTAATCACTCAGGAAAATTAAACACATCTATAGAACTTCTCTTTTCTGTGTAAGAAGTAAGAATTAAGAGCATGAGTCTTTTTCCATTTTTCAAAAGAGGATGTGTTTGTCCAATAAAACTAGAAAAAAGCACTTAAAAACATATATCAGTTGATTCTCAAGTAATTGTGAAGCTTAAAAGTAATTTATTTCATAAAGCAGTTATGAAATTATTTATTTGGCAGGTTCACTAGTGATAAAGGCTGGCCAAAAAAATATTCAGTACTTGTAAAGAATTATTTGATTTTGTCTATGGTTAATAATGAAGAAGAACTACTGATTTTTGTAACACAAGTTGGTTTTTAATGGAATTAATAGATGAAATCCTGACATATTCTTAGAACTCACTCACTCTCTTGAGCCAGAACGTGTCTGTACTATGACAAACAAGGACAAGATGATATTATGAGGGCAAGATATTCAGCACGCAAGCAGCACTTTTATAACCCCTTCTGGTGTGCTGATGCCTATCTCACATATTTCAAGTCTCTGGGTTCCCAGTGTTCAAGTAGGAAAATTTCAAAACCAAACCAACTTACTTGCCAATTAGGAACGGGAGAAAGAAGAATATCTGAATGATTTTGCAGTGCATACTGTTGTAAGTACATTCACTCTAGAAAAAATTTGCTGTGACTTTTGAGTAATATGGGTTAGAAGAGAAAACTTTCATTTTCAGCCTGCTCATTTAAGTACAGTCCTATTTGGTGGCTGACTGTTTTTAATGTGATTTCATGGCTTTGGACAAGTTATTGAAATTGTAATTTTGGAGTCAGCTGGGGACAGAGTATACACAAAGTCTGAACTATCCTGTTAACGCAAGTTTAACTGCTAGTCAAAGTTTAAACATGCTGGAGAAGGAGTTTAGCAAGATTTGTGCTTTTGTTATGTTTAGGAATGAGCAGGTTTTGCAATCTGGCATTTTCTCTGGGACTAAATTCTTACCTACTTTGAAATACATTCTTAAAGACAGTCAAGAGTTTTTATGTCAGACAAAGACACTGCACGGCCTATAATCTCATACAGGTAAATAAATAAGGCTTCAGCAATCCTGGGTGTAATATATACTGTACCTGTTATTAAAATTCCATAGATTACATAATAAATTCTGGTTTTATGTTTCTTGCAAAATTCACAGACTTCATCATATTTTTTCTCTAAAAGCCTAGGAAAAAAAATTAACAAAGAATAGAAACGTAAGCTTTTGCAGAAGAAAATTGTATTATATTGGTCAAAATGTCTCCTCTAGAGTTCACTGAACTTGGTAAGGGTTAAATTTGGATCTCGAAGTGCCAAATAAAGTGTTTTTCAAGAGGGACTTCTTTGGGTTGATGTTGGACAAGTGGAAAAGAAAATATGGCAGATATATAATGAGACAATCTGTAATCTATGTAATGGGGCGAAATTAACAGGCCAGTTCTGCTACCCTCTGAAGTACAGCTCTTCTGTGAAGAGATCTCTTAATGGGGTTAGTGCAAACTGAGTAGAGGTAGTTAAAAATTCAGTGTTCATTACTAGACCCACACAGTCTGCTAATAGAGTCAGCCCAGCATTGCTATGTGGAAGAGTAGTGTTGCTGTAATTGTGAAGGCCTAACATTTACGTGTGTGTGTGTAAAAAAACCAATACCCAATAAAACCTTATTACAGCATGCATAGATGTTTCTGGATTTTTTAAAATTTTGTGGTTATTACATTAACTTTTCATCTCATCATCCATAAAAATTTTATCTGTTATATTTGAATGTCATGCTCTAGCATCACTTCTTCCAATTATAATGTATCACACTTTCTTTGTTTTCCTCACTAAAGGTAACAGTGTGATTTCATGAGGGAGGTTGAAATCAAGAGAAATAGTGGTAAGGGAGTTAATTCAACATAGATTTCCAGTGTTAAATATGCTGGTGACGTAGACATATATCAATTACAAAAGTATGGCTAAATAAACATGTTCATATTGTTCAAACTGGAAAAAAATTTCAGCTATGGCTTTGTCATCTTGGAGGCACTGCTTTAGAGAGGCACATCCCTAAAGCAGTGCCCTGCATTCCCAGTCCATCCGGCAGTGTTATATTTAGAGATGCTAATTATCCAGACTGTACTTGTTTGGAAAATAATTGCAGCTGGAGCTAGATGCACACTGAACTGCAGCGTGAATATCCTTCTTTTCTGCACTCAAAAAAAAATCAATTAATTTAAAATAAATTTGAGAGAAACAAGAAATATTAATTTAAATTATATCAGCATGCAGAAGAACAGAGCAGGAACACACTCCTTCACAAGTACAAAGAGTAATAGGTTCTCTGAGAAGTCTTGATTGCTCTTGATACTTCAATTTCAGTTCTGGGAATTCCTGTTGCTTCACAAATCATAGCACATTTTTTTTCTTACTTGTAGGAACATTAGGTTATCGACCTAATCTCAGCAGAAAGATTAGACAGAACAGGAAAAGAAAAAAGGAGAAACGAGAGACAAATAGATGAGAAGGGTATTAAATTTATGGTTTGTCCACCACCCAAGAAAAGGAAAAAATACTATCTACTATCTGTTACTGATCCTTATGACTCCTTAGGGATTTAAAATTGTTACTTTCAGATTACAATTTCTTGTAATTCCTTCTTTTATCTAACATCTCTGTCTCCTTCTTGTTTTATTAATTTAGACTAATATCACCTTGGTATCAGGATATCTTAAATAATTAGACACATGTCATAAATATGCAGCTCTGTTCTGAAAGGGGGCAGAAAAAATATGTTCCTTATGAAATATGGCTTATTTACTAAGGAATCATTCTTTTCTTAAAAGTCGATCCCAGAGGCTTGAAATGTAACAGATGTTGAAAAAACAGATCTCACTTAAGCACATTAATGTGAAATATTTCTATATGTCAAAACTATTCTTGCTTGCATTTTGCACCTTAGAAATCAATTTTCTCTTGTGTATGCTATGAAGAGAATACTAACACCTTGCACTTGTGTAGTGAATCTGTGTTATGAACAGACTGATGTTTCAAAAGGGTTGTGTCTCAGACCACAGGTCAATCAGTACTATCTGTTGAAAGAAATCAATGACACATAGCAACATTTGGTATGATTTTAAGTATTGTGTCTTTACTTTTTTAATGCCTTAAACAGGATTTGTTATTTTCACAAAAACACTTAATCCTCAAGTAAAATGTAGATGTGTGTTTTCACATTGTGAACATGTTGAAGGAGTACAAATAAAATGTAAAACTTTTCTCCATTAAAATGGCTTTTTTCACAGCTATTCTGTTCTTATTTTGTGATGGAGTAAATGGCTATACAAACTGAAAGACAACAGTGAATCTTTAACTTCCCAAAATAGACCACTCTTTAAGATCTCTCTTTAAAAAACACTGCTCTAGAAATACTAGAAAAGAAGTTATTGTATAAGAAGAAAAAATATTGCTCCTTTAATCTGCAAGGTTTTAAAAGAATAGTTCCACAATGACAGATGTCATTCATGAGGTATTATAATTTTAAACATGTTGTGTTTCTGTATTACACAAACTGCTAGGTAATACAAAGGTCTATGCAGCATTGGGGTATAGCAGAGAAGCTTGAAGTAGAAACACAGGCAGCTCTTTGCTTAGGCCAGGATGAAGTGAGTGGAAGACTTACTCATGCAAAAACACATTACCCTTTCAAGCGTGGCTGCTCATCGTCTACAGAGGCACGTTTGTTTTCATGCAGATCACTCTCAATATTGATGTATTCATCCCCCTGGAAAGCAGATCAGTGCCAAGGTTGTCAGAGGGGTTTATGCTTCTTAAGTAAGATGATGCAAAAAAGCATCTCCTCTGGCAGATGGCTGAAGCAGTCTCTAGACTTTCCTGTCTGCACTGTGTGCATGGCTCCAGCTCTCCCATCTGCCACCAACTCCGTGATCAGTATCAGAAAAACCCAGTGCTTAGCCAGGCTGAGGAGTTTCCCAAGCAATCCACACCATTTTCAAAGGGGGAGTAAAGGCAGGGGGAATACCAGTGTTACTCAGAGCTAAACAGGGCAGGGCCTTATAGATAGTACTACTGCACACAGGTGAAAAGCACAAGCTGTGAATAAGCGAGCTTGCCCAGAACCTCCTGTAGACACCCCCTGGTTTTGTTCCTTCTCTCTTTGCAGAGCTTTAATATAATGGCACTTTTGTATACAGAGACTAGTTGAATTGGATGAGGCTCAGTGTATTTAATATTTAAGCCAATAAATTTATTCTTAAGAAAACCTGCTACCTGAGTCCACACAAGCAAGGCACTTTTAAAGCTTTTGAACACCTACAGGCTGACTTACACCCTGTCCGAGGACTGCCTTGAGGAGGCCGGGAGGGGCACAACCCCTCAAAGCTGCTCAGCACACCCATGGGGACTGTCATGCCCACACTGCACCACTTCCCCCACCTCGTGGGGCACAAGGAAGGTGCCTGTCCCGTGGCTACTTACCTCCATGCTCGTGGTGGGGCCTGCAGAGTGGCCAGGGCCCAGGAGAGGTGACCACTGTGTTCAAAGACAGCAGTGTACCTGCATGTGGCCCTCACTGTGTTCAAAGACAGCAGTGTACCTGCATGTGGCCCTCACGCCTCTCCCTGTGAACACCGTGCCAGGGCACTGTGACCAGCTGCGTGGCCTGGAGTGTCTGGCCATGACCAGGGCGAAGGCAGACAGTCTTTGTCTGGCATGGCAGGCATTCCTACCCTCTTCAGAGGAGCAGCCCACAAGGCCCAGCCACTTTTGGAGCAGTGGCAATCTGCAAGTGAGTTTGCCTTTTGTTATTCTGTCACTGTTGTTTATGGCAGGTCAATTCCCTGGTCTGCTAGGAAAGCAAGGCCCACCACAGACCTTACCCCGGCCCCTGGATTCTGTCTGTCCTGCTGCAGGTGCTGCCAGAAGTCCTGGAAAGCCCTCAGTTAGTTGCCAGGGAGAGACCTGAACCACAGAGTCACAGAATGGCCTGAGGTAGAAGGGACCTTAAAGACCATTAAAGATCATCGAGTTCCACCCCCCTGCCATGGGCAGGGACACCTCCCACTACACCTGGTTTCTCAAAGCCTTATCCAGCCTGACTTAGAACACATCCAGGCATGGGGCATCCACACCTTCTCCAGACAAATTATTCCAGGGTCTCATCACCCTCACAGTAAATAATGTCTTCCTAATATCTGATCTAAGCCTTCTCTTTTTCAGTGACTACCTGCCCTTATAAAAAGCTACTCTTATTTTTTCATAACCCCACTTTAAGTGTTGAAAGACCACAGTGGGATCCCCAGAGCTTCTCTTCTCCCAGCTGAACAACCACATCTCTCCCAGTCTGTCAAGTGTCTTCAGACTTTCATGATCTCAAAGGCAAAACTAACACATGGTGAGACCAGAGGAGTATGTACATGGAAGCCACTGTTCATGCTCCAAGGGAAAGCTCAGCTTAAGACCAGCAGGAATCTGTTTGTCCTCTTTGCTGTAGTTTTTGGAGCAGGGTGCTGTGTAGCTCTGTGGAGCTGCACTACAACTTATGGCCATATTTTCACTAAACTCAATTTCTTTCCATTTTCGCTCTTGGACCATGAAGTAAAGCAAACCTGAAAAATGCCTATTAAGTTACTATTACTTTTGGTAACTGGCAGTACTGGCAGTACAGTGGCTGTATGAGGCAGGTTTGAGGTACACTGAGTGCTGATATGTAAATATTACTTATTCCTGAGCTTAAATTTGGGATATATTGCATATCAGTGCTTCTCACACAGTTTTAAACCTGTGTTATAAATCAAGAGAGTCCCAGCCCTCCAGGCTGAAGGGCTGTGCTTTTATGTCTGCAGGCACCCTACACTCCCTTTGGTACTGTGTCCACCCTCCTGGTCAGAGCTTGAAGCTCATGTCTGACAGATACTGCTTTCATCCCCACCATCATTCCCACTGCCCCCACTTCACGCACAGCCTAGGCCAGACCATGTTCCCCAACCTCTTTCCTGCATGCCACAACATACTCCCTGTGCCTGGATCACTGTCAGCCTGAACTCTGGCTCTTTGAATTCATGAAATAGATGGTTTGTCTTGAGAATATAACCCATTTTTCCTTTTGAGTATTTCAATTACAAAAACATTAATCTACATCTTTTTCACATTGTTTACAATGTATTTAAATACTCTCAGAATATTACAAGTCAATCTTTTATTGTCACATACTTATCTACAATGACATTAAAAGGTGCTGAGAAAATCTGAAATCAAAGACAACTTTGTGTGAAAGTGTGCAGATACAAAAGGAAATTGGAGAAGGAATGCAAACCCTATTTATTTTTTTTCATGGCCAAACATGATACCAGGTCTGGCTCTTGGGGACTGCTGGCCCTTGCTGAGAGTTACCTAAGGGCTGTGTGGAGCATGTGGACTTCTGCCAGCAAAGGGGGACACAGCAAAGTTCATGCTGTAAAGACCCTCAAAATAAATTCTTATGCCTCAGTCACAGTGTGCCTGAGAAATTGTTGATGTGAATATATGCATCTCTAATACTCTTCCACCAAGTAGAGACAGAATATTTTCAGATGAACTTTTTCAGTGGGAGGTTGGTTTCTCTGACAAAAATCAAGCTTTCATTTGCTCAAATTTTCTACAGTTTCAATCAGTTCTGAAAGTCTTTTTTTTTTTTTTTGCTTTAACAATTTCCTTTTTGCTGGTGTTTTTGAAGATGAAGGTATAGGCACCATCTACCACCTTTCTCTCTTAAGATCTCAGATCATAATCTCTCAGATCACAATCTAGCTCCCCAAAGTGCTTATCAGAATATTCTAAGTGATGCTTTCCATCACTATATATCTGGAATCAATTCAACTTTGAGAGCAGAGACATTATTTGGCAGCATGCCTTTGCTGCCTCTGATCATATCCAAGAAAACAACAGAAGACATAACTGAGTACCCACTGCAACAATTATTCCTTATATGCTGCTTTGAGTACTATTATCAAATTTGGCAAGTAGATATGATTACAACAGAATTGAATTTTTAGAGTCGCAAGTTATTTCTGGAGTGGGGGTCTGAAAATATTAATACCTGACAATGTAAAATATTTGTGGATTTTTTAAACTTGACTCATGTCTTCATAGTGGGATATTCACTATGTGGAGTTACACAAACATACAGGCAAAAGGAATCAGAATGAAGGTGTTGTTTATTACAGTAATCTGTATTGTGCTCTCTTCTTCCCTGGTCAGTTTTACACAGGACCTGTTGCCTCCAGTTTGTATTTGTCTGAAATTTTCCTTATTTTGGATGTTTATTTCATAATGAAATATTAATTTATTATTAGAAATTTAGTAATATGAATTCTCTGTCTGATTGGAAGATTGTATCTCTAAAATCAGTGATTACAGAGTCTCTTTTTGCTTCTTTTTGCTAAGATTTTGCTAGAACATCTGTCTTAGATATATTATTACATTGCTGACATTGAATTTGAGGTTTACTAATTTTCATAAGATTATTTGGGGAAAAAAAAAAAACAGACAACCAAAACATACCTGATTAATATGCACTGTTTTCTTATTTTGTGAGTCCTTGAGTCTCTGTGAATTGTCTCCAATGCCCTCCAGATTTGTAACATCCACACCACCACTGTCACTCTAGGACCAGAAATTTATTGGTTTAAATCAGAAGCTGAAAGCCTTTCTCGTATACAGTAAGAACTGATTTATACTCTGATGCCTGGGCTTCCATGGCAGAAAGTGAATGGGTGACAGGAAATGGCCTCAAGCTGCACTATGAGAGTTTTAGATTAGATATTAGGAAAAATTTCCTCCCTGAAATGACAGTCAGGCATTGCAACAGGCTGCCCAGGGAAGTGATAGAATAACCATGCCTGAAGTTTTTTCCAAAAACCTGTAGATACTTTGGGGACACGGTAATTGGTGAACATGGTGGTGCTAGATTAATGGTTGGACTCAATGACCTTAGAGGTCTTTTACTATTTAAATGAGTCTACAGTTCTCTGTGTTATTTTACTAGAACAGGTAGCTGAAAACTTGGTGTGCAAAGCTTGGCTGTTCAGATTCCTGCACTATTGCCTTGGCCAGAGAAGGTGCTCATCTAATGTGAACCTGTTGTTTTCTCGACTAAACTCACGTCTCCCGTGGTGAATCGTGCTGCTTGTTGTCTCGGGACCGGTTCAACAAGTTTATAAAAATCCAGCCCTTCTCCTCACCAAAGGCAAAATGGACTATTGTGGCCTCCTCCAGTTGTTAGTACCTTTGCTCTGGTATTTATGCTCCTTACATCGAGTAAATGTGAACATGTACTTCTATTGCTCTTAGAATAAAACACTCAGGGTACCTTTACAGAGAGGAGTTAGCTTTACCATACTGAGGGATGAACACAGTCATAACCAGCCCCACTATGTCTATTTTTTTTTGCAATAAATTCTGAATCTCTCTTTTCTTGTTTCTTATGTTTGAAGGATACATTATCTCTTTTTAGTGGTCCTAGAAAATGTCTGGTTCTTGGTTTTGTAAGAAACCTGCTTAAACAAAATTTCAGATAACTTATATCCGCAGTCACTGTGAATGTTTTGTATTTCAGTAGTTTCTTATGGCAGCAGTTACAGTGTGGTCATTTCATTGGGTTTTATTGCATTACATATCTCATTATTTACATGGTAATAAACTCAGTAAGTTAATATTTACAATAAGAACAATCACTTTCACATGAACAATACAAAATAAGCTGAATCATAATAAATTAGGATAAACACAGGAATAAGCAGTACTGCTAGAAATAAATTGAATTTTGCCTTTTAGCAGAAACATGACCTTAGAAGCAACTTGAACAGATCTCAGCAACATATTTTCCTTAAAGATACTTTGCCTCCAAACTTAATGAAAAAGCAGTTTTAGTAAAAGTGTTTCTGTAACTTTGTGTGTCTGGGAGAAGAGAGAGGAGTCACAAGAAGCTGTTTGTTCAAGGGCTGTGACCCTGATATATCAGTTCCCATGCTTCCACATGAAGAGTTTCTTCTTCTTCCCTTAAGAGATATATTTCTTTTTCAAAAGCATTTATCGCTTGTTTGCCTTCTAACTATGCCATCATAAGAGTCTGCTGTAGCTGCCCCTGCAATCAGCAACAAATGCAGCTACTGAATACTCCATACAATTAAAAAAAAAAAAAACAAAAAACAAATACTACCGAGGACAGCATAGTGAAGTCAAAACTGTATAGTTCTGTAATTCACATACATATACTCCTGAGATAGTGTCTTTGAAGATTTCTATACTTGTTGCTGAGGAAGAAAAAGCAGAGGTTTCCTAGGAGTTCTGTCAGTAAATATGTGAAAAATGATAAGCATGCAAGCTGCTGTCTATGAAATATACAAGTAAAGAACAACCTATGTCGGAAGAAATCTCTAGAAGTCACTTTGTCAAGCCCACCACTCAAGTGTAATAATTACATAAGAGTTTCATTTATAGAGTCATTAAATAAATGAATGTATGAGTAACGTAACAAAACAAGAAGGAGCATCACACAATTGCTGAAACTCAGTAGCCCACAGTGGAGAATAGTAGATTTTTGTCCTCTGTGAACATTAAAAAAATCCTTATTTCAACTGATCATATCACATTTCTGGAATATTACTGATTCAGTAGAAACTGGTTAATTACTATTGATAACAAGTTTACTTTATTAAGACTTCCATTGACTAGAACAGTCTTTGAATGAGTGCCATAAAGCTGAGTAATTTTCTTATTTCACAGCTGATTTTTAAAGTACTGTCTCTTCATCCTCCCCTTTATAGAATTTGTTTGATTTGTTTGGTGAAAACATATTGTTTGGTGAAAACAGAAACCCTACTGCTTGAAGACAAAAAGCTATTTCTAATTTCTAATAAGAACAGAAATATTCAAGTGACAAATAAAACTGCCTATTCCCTTTTCTTGCTTACTTAGTGTCTGAGTTGCTGAAGGAACTTCTCAACAAAATGTCAGTGCTTATCACCAGCTGTTGGTGATTGCTATCTAAGTACCCAGCACAGGCAGAAAATGTCTTTCCCATTTACGCAGGATCCTTTTCCAACTACCTGTAAATGTCTTGAGAACAAAACACTGTAAGAGCAAGTGGGAGATCAAGCCTTAGGAACTACAATTAGTACAGTCCTGCTATGAGCACAGACCAGTCCAACAATATGTAAAGTCACTTCTGAACCTTCAATCTCCAGGTGACATGAGAGAGCAGGAAGTTCACACAGGAGCTTGGATGGGAAAATTCTCTTTGCTTTTGTCCACAGTTAAAGGATTACAGAACTGACTCATCTGTTTTGAATGCTGGCAATATGAAAAGTGTTTTGAAATTGTGCTTCTGCTTTCACAAGCTGCTTCGCTTTGACTGACTGGAATTCCACTTTTGTAAAGTATTTGATTAAATGACAAGGACATAGAGCTGTCCCACCCATGTAAGTGAAATTGCTCTTTCAATGTTTGTTTAGTTCCCCGAGATGAGCTGTTGATTCATCAAGTATTGTTGCACGACTACATTCATTGCCCTTCCCTGTCATTTCCTCCTTGATTTTGAGGGAGGATGGATTTTGCAAAGAGCCAATAACTTCTGTTGTGCTTTTAAGAATAGCAGACACACTAGAGTAGATGGTGCTACACTCATGCTAGTTAGGGATGAAAACGGACTGGCCATCAGTGCATCCAGACAGCAGTAAACTGTTTATGGTTTAAGGGTGGGTCCTTACATTATACTGGAGATGAGAATCAGGATACTCAAGGAACTCAGCACAAAACAGATGCTTCAAAAGCAACAGTTTAAGTTATAATACCGGGGTTTGTTGCATCTCATTAGATTTTTAATTGTATTTGCCCAGCTGGTGTGAAACCATCTAGTTTACAGTTCAAAACTTGCTTTTCTTTAAATATTCAGTGCAACTGAACACCATTCGTCTAGGTTTTCCCTCATGTAATATTTTTTTATAGCCAGTGTCATGATTCTGAAGAATTTTAAATGCATTTTAAATATTGAGGAAAAATCTTTTCAAATTAAAAACCACTGCACTCATAAATACCTATCAAATTATAAAACTCAGTGTACAATACAGGAAGGCTGAATGTTCATTATCCATGTACTAAACTACAGTAAATGAGCTGTAGAAACAACAGATAAGAAACAGGTACTGCCAGATTTAAATTCAGCAGGCTAAATCTTCATGGGCTGTTTTGAAAAGGACTGTAAATAAGACTCCCCACCACTGAGTACATTGTTGTTTTCTTTAAAAATTTAGGTTGTCAAGGTAAGGTAGTTGGATAGTATCCTGAAATGTAGAGATTTTTATAGAAATACCCAAAAACCAGTATGGCTTTGAAAGGCAAGTTTTAAAAATGTAGAAAAAGACTGCATAATTTCCTGACTGGATTTGGTTAAGCATTTTCAAGGGTAAACATAATAGTGATGCTCATGAAATATAAATTCTTAATAGCATCTACAGCCCTAATTAACCAACCAGACAAGAGTATTTAGGAAGCTGTGAAGAATGGCAATAAACAGAAGTGGCATTTTTTAGGATATGTTTTATGCTTGTTCGAATGAAATGGAGTACAAATATTGCATCATGGCAATTATACCAATGTCCTACGCAGTGGGATTAAAAGGCAGAATTTTAAAGGGGATCCTTCCTGAAGTAAACTTCTTAAGAGCATGGTGTGCTCTGCTACAGAAAGAGGTACAGGCCGTTTAATGCATCATAACACTAATAATAGGAGGCCAGTAAACAATAAATACTTATTAGTTGTTATCTTCCCTTTGCATTGTATTTATTTTATGTTTGCTTCTATGCTGCTTTTAAATGTAGAGGAGTTTATTTATCCTACCTACCACTGCTTTTTATGATGCAGCTTTTATCATTCCTTATGGAGTAAGTGTGACTTACGTGTAATGCTATCAGAGATTTGAATCATCAGAACAGATCAGATAAAATTTTTGCCTCTTAAATGAGGGCTAAATACAAGCAAGGTAAATCCAATCTCAGTTTTAGGGTTATTGTCAGTGATACTGCGTTTCTGAGAGGAAAATGTGTGGGCAAGTGTAGTGGTCCTCCTCCAGCCAGCCAGTGCCGTCAATAAGAAATTAACTGAACCACCTTGAACGCAAGAGACACAGTAGCATTTCCACACAGTGTATGGCATAACTGTAGCTATAGATACACAATACAGTACGCTGGTACATAGACATTTATCAGGAACAATTTTCTGAATTGTGGATAACGATTTAAGTTCCTTAAATTACATGACATTTTTAAGGTGAAAAAAATTTAACAACTTGAACGTCTCATTATAAACAGTGCAGCAATCTGTTGATTCTGGCTATGAGGCAGCATCCAAAGCAGGTAACTTTAGCATGTAGGTCTTAACTATTGCATTGGGTTTCATTAAGGTAAATACTTTATTACTGAAGTGTAGGAGCATGTTAGGGAAGACCGGCAGGATGGGTAAAGCTATGTATCTTCTTAAAAACAATACAAAACCTCACTTGTAATACACCCAGATGGCTTTTGGTAATTGAGATGACCCTAATATCAAAAAGAGAGAGATAAAGAGAGATACAGCAGAGATATATACATTTGGGGTTTATAGTCTGTTTTCTTTTGAGACCATTTTGAGCTGTTAATGAGGGGGAAAGTTGCTTTTTGGTCTCCCAGGTACAAGGCAATAATGCAGGACCTGCAAGTTCAGTGCTATGTTCCACTGGAAACTGCATTGTGTACAAAACAAGTAGGTGATATTTTGCATTTTCAAAAACGTAACTAATGATATTAATATAACTTCATGCTACATGGATGCGCGTCCTCTTTGAAAGTTAGCACCGGTTAACTGAAGGTGTACTACAGTACCATTGAAAATGGTGAAATGCTTCTATGATGCAGTGAAAATCTTACCACATTACAGATGGATGTGTGTGTTTATATATCAATAGCAAATAAGAAACTGAGAAGAGCTCATAGTTACCTCCCTTTGACCATTTGTACACAAGTCAAAATGCGGACTACTCTGTATTACAACTTATTCATCCTGCTAGAGTCCTTTTGGAACAGAAAACACATTGCTTCTCATTCCTGACTTAATAAAGATCTGATATGCTCCTTCATCCACCACTTGGTAGCCTTGAGCTGCTTTGTATTACATTGAAAGCTGTTTTGCTAAATTTGGTGCTTTATAAAACACATTAACAAACTCGGATTTACTTTATCTCTCTCTTACTTTATCCCCTTGTGCATTACTCTTTTAGTGGTTCAGGTGCATCTGAAGGTGCCTATGGATACTTAAAGTGGTTTAAATTAAACCTTTTCCGGAACACTTTTATATTTTGTCATTTAAGTAAGATTCTTATTGCTTAATACTGTAAGACACTGTTATTTTGGAGGAATTTAAGTGTTCACTCTCTGTGCAAAAAAAAAGCTTAAATACAAGAAAGAGTGGAAAATTATGAGATTGTTTACTTTTCAGTGGCTTTTACTGTGAAATGATGTATTTGTTTATATACAGAAGTTCACCTAATTCCTGCTGCATAATATTTTCTCTAGGGAGTGACTTATATACTGAAACAGAGAGAGACAGGGTAAAAGCAAATAAAAATGGCCCAGGTGAGCTAGCTGCGTAAGGCAGAGGATCAGCCCAGATCACTGTACTATGCTCCACGGACCTCTGAGGAAAAAGGTGATTTTCAGCTTATGCCGTTCAAGAGAGTTCAACACCGAGCTTCTGCAGCTACGCACTCCTCTCCTTTTTGAATTTATAAGCACTGACTTTGGAAGCTGATTGAACTAGCTTAGGCACACATACAGGATAAAAAACTTCTCTTATCTCGCTCATTGGAACTGAGGGAGACTCAAGTTCAAATTGCTTGTCTGTCTGCTCCGAAGCACAGATGCGCTGAGGGCGCTCTGATTACTCAGGAGAATGCCCTAACCACTGGGCTATCATGTTTTAAGTTATCTCTTGCCAGCATTCCGTAAATATTCCCTGACGGGCTTGTCTCCCTATAGCGCAATGAATAAATATACAGAGTGGTTGAATGTCGCTGATGTTATGTAATAGTCCATACGTTTAGCATCTACAAAGATCTTAATGTGTTATTTGAATAGTGTCGGCTGATATCCATCCACATCCTGATAGCTGAGCTCAGGGGCAGAGTAAGGATAGGAGACTACAAAGGAGAGCAGTCTCCGACTGCTGACATAGCTTAAAAGTACTTCAGAGCAACTGTCTCTCCCCAGCTTATTCAACTTTCAGCAAAAACTACCGTGAGCTAGCCCGGCTGCGGGTTCACAAGTTTCTGTTTGTCCCTGCTCTAATTCCAATGAAAGCACAGGGATGCTGGACACTGAAAAACAGTAACTAACTAGTTTTGGGGGGGTTAATTTTTTTTAATTTTTTTTTTTTTTGGTGGTGTTTGGTTTTTTTTGGGGGGTTGTGCTTCAGCTTTTGAAATCTGCGTTTTTTAATCAGCTAACGTTACTTTACACCCAGAAAATGCAAAATCTTCTGTGTTGGCTCCTTACTTTCTCTCTTTGTTCTTCTCGAGAGCAGAACAAGACAATTGCACTTACTTTATATATGGAAAAATTATTTGCCCCACTATGATTACATTACTATTTTTCGCATGTTATTGATACACATTGCATTGGTAAGTTATATGTCCGCTGCATGATGATGACCTTCTCTTCAACAGAACTGTAAATTACCTATCCTCAGGAAACCAGCAGCTGATATAGCAGATGAGACACAGTTGTGAGATCCATCAGCCTATGAAATATTACCGAGTCAGGACACATTC
This sequence comes from Lanius collurio, assembly GCA_020086605.1. NCBI lineage: Eukaryota > Metazoa > Chordata > Aves > Passeriformes > Laniidae > Lanius > Lanius collurio. The sequence continues at coordinate 3,646,537 of JACBWW010000026.1, forward strand.
ATAGATAGATGGATACCACTAAGCAGAGCATACTCCTGAACACGTCAGTTGTGCTCAGATTGCTTTTTACAAGAGCAGTGTACTTTGGCAGGGTAGCAGCATGTAGAGCGTTGGAAAATACCTGCAGGCAGAGCGCAAATAAAAGCTTTTTCTTTGTTCTGGGCCTGAATTAAAACTTGCTCAATGTTTTTAAGTCCTTCCTCTTCCCCATCAAGCAAAGCAAACTACGCTTACCTGGAAAGCCAAATTGTGCACTCCTGAGTGATCACGGTTGGTCTCCGTCAACTCCATGTGCTTGGTGTGGAGGGGAGAGTTCAGGGTGGATATTGGAAGCTACTGGCAGCACAGGGCAGAATCTGCCAGCACCTGATTAATCCATTCACAGGACTGGTGTCCCTCGAAGCCAAATTAGCTGGAGGCCTTCTCAGGTTACTTTCACTCCCACTTAGCTCCACCTTCTCGCTCCACTGGCACAGCCCCTTTTGGCCAGCATGAAAAACGGCCTTCAGGGACAAGATACCTGCAGGCCCAAGCAACTTATTTCACCCAGTATGTCTCTGGATGATTCTAAAGGCAAATGTGTGTACTTATACGAATTCTGTCCTTTCTCACTTGCATGAGAGAAAACTGTCCACAGCCAGATCTTAAGAGGCCAACACGTTGTCTGTCCTTTTTTACAGGTATTCTCAAGTAATTATTTTTGTGATATTATTGTAGCTTTGTTTTCATAGTTGTAGGGGACTTCACCTAGCAGGACAAACAACAAAAATGGTTGCAACACTCAAAACTCTGACATGTAGTAGTTAAACCACTTTCAGCCGTCTTCATGTATTTTGTTGAGTCTTTTGGTTATCTGTCCACAGATTTACTCACCTTTAACTGAAGAGTTTTTCTAATACTTTTCAGGCTTGCTTTTTGCTGTATTGCAAGTAGATCTTCCTAAAACTATCAATTATTCTCTTGCCCATGTCTTTTGTTGACTATGGACTTCGTGTATGCAGCTTGTTTGGTATAAGTCCTGAAAATACTAGTGCTATTACAGATGCCAGTGTCAGATGGATTTGTGTGAATATAAATTTTGCCATTAAGAACAGCAAAAACGACAGTGTTCAGTTTCTTGGAAATACAGCAAAGTATATTTATGAATTCATTAGCTGCCTACATTCATAACTTTTTACACACAGATGGAAAATTTCATGAGTTATGCCTCACCCTGTGAAAAGCAAAAAAACTATGCCCTGTTTTACGTATAAAACCAGAATAGATTGGCATGACTGAATATATTATTTGAAATAATGAACAATTACACGAAAAATAAGATGATGCATCTTTCTGAGTAATCTTCCAACTTTTATTTTAATATTATAAATCATACCATTGCAATATGTGCTTTCTGAATATTATAACTATTGCTCAAAAAGGAGGACTAGCTGGGTTTTTCTTTGTAGTTTGTTTGCAAGGAGAGTAGGGGTTTTAATGATTTTTAGGTTTTCAGTGTTCAGAATATTTTTGATGACCTAGGTTTTGAAATCAATGTGTTTATTATTAATTGTATTTACTGTGTGAGTAGATGAAATTTTCTGACTAATTACTTCTCTCTGCACAACATTTTTCAGCAAGAAATAACTGCAAATATTTTTAACAAGTTTTTATACAATTGCCTGCCTATTTCTGCATACCTCAGCTGCTTTCCCTTCCTTTCCTCTTTCTCTCCTCCTTCCAACTCTAAACACAGTTTTTCTACAAGAAGGCAGAGGAAACAAGACAGTGAATCATTTTCAAATCCAGTCCATGCAATCTTAAAATCTGTAATCTGCATTTGCATGGTTAGAAGAAAGTTCTACCCTCCTAACAATTACAAGACACAAGTATTTAATGCTGTTGTTTCTTGTCTTCTGGAAATGCATTAGATAATTTTTAAAACAATTTTTCTCGTTAAAAAATCTCAGAATAACACTAACTCAATAATTTCAGTGTGGTTTCCTCCTTTGAATTATATTTTATGTTAGAAAACTCACAGGCTATTTAAAGCTAAAATATCCACACATCCAAGAAAAATCTGAACTCGCTACGAAAACCATGAAATATACCATTTCTCTGTGGACAGAGGACCACACATTTAAAGAAAATTAGGTAACTCACTGGTATTTTTTGACATGATCAGTCAGAATTATATTTAATGTTTGATATACAGCAAACCCTTTCCTGTTTCTGGTTAGTTTAAATACTTGAAGACATGTTATGTGTATGAGGGATATTGCATCCCACCATTTCAACTGATAACAAGGCTGAATGTCTGTTTTCCTGTTATGTAATTCCTTTGGCTGCAAGAAAGCATTATCGACTCACATTCTTAAATTTGAGGGTGTTTTTACAACAATAGATTAATTGCTAGGCTGAAACAAATACGTGTTGCCAAAATTCTACTGACTAATAGCAGAGAAAAAAAAAAAGACAATAATCCTAAAGTTGTTTCCAAAGAATAGTGTTCCATCCCACTACTTCTGCATACACTCTGGGATCTCTTTATCTTATTTAGAGGAAGACCAATCAAAAGGCCTAATTCTCTTAGTGAATTTCACATATAAATGAAATTTATATTTTTCCTAGTGTGAATAATACATGGAGGAAGTTTATTTTCATTTGAAGAAATAATTTTTCCGGGTGCTTCTCACCATTTTTAATGGTAGAAGTTTATGAATTTATTGAAAGAATTCTGCTTTTTCAGTTCAGGCCTGAGAAACCAGGGAAGCAAAGTCTTTTATTGTATTAAAACAACATTCCGGAAAAGTAGAAACTACTTTTCATAGAGAGACTAAGGAAAATTTGGTGTTACTCTATTGGGTATTTTTACAATATTATGTAGAGCTGGTAGAGTGAACTACTGTTATTTCATCATACATATGACCAAAATGTAGAAAACTAATAAGATTAATTAATATTTTTTTAAAAGGTTTGAATATTTCAGCTATTTTCCTGAATCCTTTCTTCAAAACATGTGAAAAGTGGGTTTCAGTCATTCCCCAGGAATTTTTAAGGAAGCTGAATTTTATCACACCCTCAGAGTGTTTTTTCTTGTATTCTAATGCAGCCGAAGGAAACAAGAAGTTTTATTAGTAGGAAAGGCTTTTAGCTGAGCTTTTTGCTTAGAAGTCTGAGTGGCAAAGAAACTGAATGCTATTGCAAGTAAATAAAATATTTTGTTAGCAAATGAAACCTTCCCACTGCTAAATAACCCTGCCTTGAAATCCCAGTCACAAGGTAAAGCATTCAGAACATTTTTGTGCTTCGAGTAACAGCACAACAATGCTCAACTTGCTCTGAAATTGTTACACAGACTGGCTAGGCCAGAAAAGGTTTTTTGGGCAGTACAAAAATATTAACTGTACACACAGCAGGCAAATACATCACAGTGTGATTCCTAATAATCTGCTAGGTGCATAGAGAAGATGAGCAGGAGTCTGAAGAAACAAGTAAGGTATTTTTAAAAAAGCATGGTCATTTGGGTTTTTTCATTGTTGAACTGTGAGAAGCAACTTCATAGATAGAACTTGTTAAGTTCTAAATATCAAAAATTCAAAACTTTTACATTCTAAAATGATCCTATTCATTATGTATAATTTTGGAAATATTACTCAGCTGTGATTTCAAGAACATTTCAGTTAAAAATTTCAAAAGCATTGACATAAACAAATCTCAATTTTTCATACATGCCCTGAGTAAACTGCATCTCAGAGGAAAGGTGAATTAAAAAAAAACATGGTAACCATTTCAAATGGTTGGCAAGTAGAAGATTATTTGCTTTACATTTTGCTGTATGTCCCAACATTTATGTGATAGTCCTGCTTATACCTCTTCTGACTTCTCTGAGTGAAAAAGGTGCCTCCTGTTTTTGAAAAGACTGGGGCCCAAAAAGATACTTTTTGTCGAGATCTATCACCTCCAAGCTTCAGGTTTTCACAGTATGGCCTATTCAGTTTTTAGAAACATTTTCCTACCAGTGTCAAAGATAAACTGTAACCCTCCACATCGTCATGAAAATAAAGGGTGAAGGGAAGAAAGTAATGTCTTGGGGGGAAAACCCCCCACCCCACCATTTTATGTGTGTAAAAGTGTCCCTCAACACACATTTTTCTTGGAAAGTGTGGCTTTGGGACTCGTTTTTATCAAAGGGCAATTCCCCTCTAAATTCTTAGGTACTGCTTTCACATGTTTAAGGGAAAAGCAGACCGTGAAAAGCTCTTAACAAGATAAAAAATTCATAACGGTGTCAAGTTTGATGAGATTTGGACACAAATCCCTGGATCTCCACTTTTAAAAATCGTTTATGTCTGTATAAAGTGGCTGTAAATGAGGTGGCTGAGTGGCCAGGTGGTGCCTCCCTTTCTCCCAGGTTCTGCTCTGAGTTCAGTTCTTGCTAGTCGCGCACACTTGCCCAGTAAGTCTCCAGCTCCTACTCTGACTTGCAGCTCTCCCTCTGAGATTTTTCGAAATCAGTATGAATTTGAGCAGACTTACTCTCTTCCTTTTTTCTCGTCTTGTTCACTTCCTCGTTTTTCTGTGACAGTATAAATGAAACATTTTCATACTTCCCAGTTGAACAAAAGTTGCCTCATCACGGGAGGGAAACACTGTAAAAGAAGAGCATGGTAACAAAAACAATGAGTTAGGGAGGAAAGACTTCTCAGAGGTAGATCAAGGGCTTTGATAGCTATTTGCGTTTTACTTTGTGGCAAACACCTATGTAAAGCTAAAAGAAAAAGGGGTTCTGGGCACGTGCTCATTTTTACTTCCTAATAATTTTGCCTTTCTGCAAAATTGCTGTTTAGTGGGATGAAATGCTACAGAGTCAACAAGACAGCCAATCACTCCTGTTGTGAAAACTAGACCTCTGAGCTGGAAAGTGAATTACAGGTATCACTACTTGTTGCACTCCCTGCAAAGGCAGGTGTGACCAACCCTGTTGGGAAATTCATTTATAATTGTGATATAATGAAGAAACTGTAATTCTTTCTGTAATTCTAGTTGTAGTATAGCTGGTATGTGCAAGGACCATGTATACAAAGGTGTGCCTCTGGGCGTATCTGTAGTGCTTCACGGGAACATCCCAGCTTGTTTCTGTACAGATGAGAGAGTGAACTAATTTGTGACAAATCACTTCACTGCATTCTTAGCTTGCTTTGTCTCAAAGCAGCCGCCTAGTTGACACTGGACCTCCCCAAGTGCTGGATTCAGAGACGTGCCAGGCGTTTTGCCGGCAGACCCCATACGAGGCTGAGACAAGTTGATAGGTGTTACTTGCACGTTGAGATGTGTCAATGGACATCCTGGGTGGAGAAATTGAATAATCCTGGGAGCTCCTCTGGGCAAGGCAGCTCCCACCCAGTGAAAAAGTTGGCCAAAAGGTGCATAGATAAGAAAATTTGAATAACAACTAGAAACTGTTCCTGCATATGTAAGAATAGTATGGTAGAATGGTCTTTTGTCCACTGCCAAGATAATTAGATAATTAGAATAGGTACTTAAAATTAGCTCATAGCAGTTTATCCTGCCCTTATTAGGGTAGTTACCCTGCTTATAGGACTAGAAGCTAGCAGGATCACTAGGGTTGTAAAGATTTATCTCAGTTACAATTCAGGAGTCCGATGTGATCCAGTGAAAATGCTATTGCAACGCTTGCAGTGGGGAGACATAGTGACTGACAGCCCTGTTTGAGAGATTTGGTTCTCCACAAAAGCAGTACCTTATCAGTGCAAAAGATCACAGGAAATTATTTTTGTAACTAGCACTCTGTCTGTGAATGTTTGTACAGGTCAGAGTTTTCTTCCAAAAACAAAAATTCTGGTGTAAACCAACATAAATTATTACTACTTCTTTTAAAGTGAGGTGAGAATCTGTCGAGTTGGTGGTTTGTTTTTCTCTTCAGTGCTTGTTGTATGTTTGTTTGTTGTTGTTACAATCCAAACAACGATATTTACCTAGTTCTTGAGATGGTTTTTATGTAAGTGAATGCAGATATCCTGCTAGTGCAATATAATCTGGAGTATAGTGCCGGTTTTCAAGCTCAAGCAGCACAATTTAACATTTTCCTTATAATAAAGACTTTCTAAAGAACTAAAAAGAGGACAACCATAGATCAGAAATCTAAGAAACCTGAGCAAAATTTCTGAAAGTCTGTCTGTCTATAGGAAAAACTATACTTGAAACACAAAATTTACTCATCTGTGTGATTATTGCTTTCTTTAAAATGTTCTAAATAAGTTCTACAACTTAATAGGGTTTCTGGAGCTTGTAACTGCAAGAGGATGTTGATAAGCAGGAGCCTAAACTAGTCAGTGGGAATCCTCACTCTCTGGGTAATGAAGAGAAAGTCCCAAAAAATTCTGTACTTACATTCTTTACATTTAATGATAAATCACTTATTGTTATTGGGATCCAAGGTAATTTAGAACCTGTGAATATACAGTGCTCAGGGTGGTTCCCTGTGGGGACACTCATTACACAGACAGCAAACATTCACTGCTGTAATGATGGCAATCAGCCGCTCATAGAGTGGGAACCTTCACAATGAAGTTGACCATTTTTACACTAACTGTGACTTTCACCTGCAGTCCAAGTTGCTTAGATCTGACAAGCAGCAGCACTAATGAGAGGTTTAACCTTGAAGTCTCTGTGAGACTGTCTTAACTGCCAGCAAATGGTCCTATCTTTCCTTTTTTTGAAACCGTCACCTGGTCACATTGGCAGTTTAGCAAGCTTCTATTTTCGAAATAACAGAGCTAAGGATTGTGCCCTAATTTACTGCACGGCACCTCCAGTGTCAGGAGCTCCTTAAGAACACACAAAAAAAGTCGTAGGAGGTAGAGGATTGGGGGTGCATGCTACTCTGAGTGCCTTTAATAATTTAGTGTACTAATACTAGAAGTACTTTTCACCTAGGACAGATAACAAGGCCTATTCAAGGACATGAAGCACTATACTAACACAAGCTCTTTTGGAGCAGATTTCTACCCATTAACTTTTTTTTTGTTTGTTTGTCTGTGTGTTTGCTTTGATTTTTTTTTGCTTGTGTGATGCTGATACTTCCTCTGAGAGAATGACAAATACAGTATTCATACATTTCCACTAAACAATGCTACTTTAATTATATACATAAATTTTGGTGTAATGGATGACTTGGGAGCAAGGCAAGCACACGCTGAGGTTTTGAATTAATATTCCACAGGTCTACAACAAGAACAAATCTTCAGAAATGAGACCAGTATGGAGGATAAAATCTTGAAGACAAATGAGGTTTAATTCTAAGTTACTGTTCTTAATCCCTCCCTCTCTCCCTCCCTCTTCCCTAGGTACTCTAGACATGGTACAGCATCCCTCTACTTGATGCAATGGGAACACCCAGCGTGATTCTATTAAAGGTCATTTCTCGAGTATTGAATGCAATTTGAAAGAAACAGAAGCATGAAAACCTTTTTCAAGAAAGAATCCTACCCTTTGAATATCAGGAAGATGGTTCATTGAAATACTTATATATGATTAAGCACTCTTTTATATTTTTTGTATCTATGTATTTCACATTTATTGACCAGATGCAGAAGTTGAAGTAAAATATGCTTCAGAATAGAAAATAGATTCCTGGATTCTGAAATACTACACCAAGGACAGCATGTGCACTCAGTTTGAACTCCAGGGCACTTTTTAAATTTGCTGCCTCCAGGGGAGGGAGGGAGCAGCACGATCTGAAAAGATCTTTTGAATTTTTAATGGATATTTAGAAGTCCAATCCTTTGCAGCAGCTGAGAGTTAAGGGAAGAGGTCAACAGTGGCTAAATTGCGCTCTTAACATACCGCTGTTAACACAGCCAAAGCTGTTATCATCCTGATAGCTTTCAGGGAGTACCCGGCTTAGAGGACAATAGGGGGTCTTCTAGGTTGCCCCAGCATCACAGCAGTGTTGCCCAGACCAGTTCTTCCAGCTGAAATCAACTCAGTGTTGATGTTTGTGCCCTGTGTCATCCTAGCAGGACCATTTCACCCATCATCTGCACTGTTTGCTTTGTCTGGGAAACAGTCAATCCCATCTTGCAAGACAGCCAGCCTGGAATTGCACCTAAGAATAAAAAAAATAGATGTTCTAAGAACAATCTCCCACTCCTCATTAAGAAATTTGGGATATTCATTTAAGGTCCAAGAGACACCAAACTACATCTTGTCTGTCAAGGCAAAGGGCTTAACAGGGCATAAGTGGGTTTGGACAACCAGTACCATAAATTATTCCTCCTTTCGCCAGTGGATCCTGTGTTTGTGCCACTAACTGATTAGTGGGAAACTTATATTTTCAGTCTTATTTTTGCAGCTCTCATTTGACTATGCATAAAAAAAAAATCTGAAGCCTGTCATAATGTTTCTGTGCTGCCGGCTGGACGTACTGATGGTTCATTAATACACTTTCAGCTAAATATTTCCTGACCTAATGACCTTTTGATTTTTTTAAAATATAGTGCTTGACAGAGCAATCTGTTCATAAAACTGACACAACATAACTTAAATACTTTTTTTTCCTTGCTGACAGAAAAAAATATAATCTATCTCACTTCACCTTATCGCTAGTGTAATTTTTCTTCCAGCTCTTTCAACAGCAGAGTGCTCTCTAGCAGATTTATGTGACCTAGATCCAAAGATTGATGACACACAACAATGTTGTTGCAGAAGAATTGGTTACTCTTTGTTTATCTGGCTTGTGCTAAAAACACTTTTGAAATTTGGTGGTAGATACACACAAAACTTATACACAGGGAATCTGTTCACTTCAATCTTTTGATTCCCCATATAAAATACTTTTAATTTTGGCAGATCTCATGCAGGTTGCAATTTCTCTGCATGTCTTTAAATTTCACATGTTTCATCCTGTATAGGTCTATGGGGTCCTTGAATTTTACTGGTGAATAAATGATATCTTTTTAATAAGTAGGTGAGAGTGTACCATAAAGAAAGTCAAACTCCAATCCTTCCAGGATGCATTTCCAAACCTTGGTTGTATAACCAAACACAACACAGTAGAGTGAGTCATGCTCAGTATGTATGAGGAATAACACCTAGCTTAAAAGTAGTGAAGGGGAAAACAAATTGTTTACCATTGGACTAAAAAGTACATAATTAGTTTAGTAGAAGGAAGGAGTTGCAACCTGAGGGCAAGACGTTCTAGTTAATTATGGAACTGGTTGTAGAACATAATGAGAGAAAAGATACTGTGTACCAGAAAACTAGCAATTGCCAGTTGAATAGTGAATGCCGGGGGGGATGGGGGGGGGAAGTCAAATAGCTTGTCACATCTCTTTTCATCCACTGAAAAAGTACTTGCTACTTCTTTTTCAATTCTTGCCTTCCTTTGTGGACTTCTTTCACATTACACAGGCTGTTCATTGACACCGTCTGGAGTTGCTAACTACCAACCAAGTCAGACCCTCAATCAGAAAAGCTGACTCTTCAAGCCATGCCTAACCAGTAAGATAAACACTATACATCTGTTTCTAACTGACTAGCCAAGTCCTTTAAGGACAGCTCTAACTATTTGTGATGGATTACTCATTTTACAAAGCTTTACACTTAAGTACTTTAAAATATATTCTAAAATTCTACTGGAAGCAAATTGCCTTGCAGAGCTGTCTTGCACCAGCTGTATATAAGATTAATTGTTAGGCAGCCCCAAACCACGCTATGTGGGAATCATATTACAGTCCTCATAGTGATTGATGTGTAGAGCTATGAAAGGTTAGGTACACTTCCTGACCCCTTTCTTTCTTGGAAAGGGGAAACAAACTCTAATAAATTACGCAATTTTAAGCTGAGGAGTAACATTTGTTGGTAGCAGAAATACAATATATGTGTGGTGTTCCCCTGATAGGCCACACACTAGAGACGGTCAGAGCAGGAAGTCTCTGTTTACCCTAAAGTGACAGTGTTAGCAAGCACTGGTCTTTTGAGCTTTCAGGTCTGCATAGTGAATGTAAGCATTATTCTTCCCATTTCTTTGGATTACTCATACATATAACCTGATTCCCTGACAAAATAACAGAAGTATCTGGTCCATGCATACTGGTAGATGCATTCTTTAGTGTACATTTGTATTGGTTTTCCTGCCAAGAGTCAAAAGTTTGACTTGAGAGACAGTGTTAGATCCCCCTGCTGCTCGTGAGAACTTCCAAATGGGGACGTCATCCTTGGTCCTAGATCCTCTGTGGAGACACAGGAACAGTCAACTCTCTGCCCACATCCTCTGGTGACACTGAAATCTCACCTTCTGTTTTGCTGTGGTATCTACTACTTGGATTAACTGTAACTCTCCTCTTTTCAGCACTTACATTACATCACTCGGGTCGTATTCATATCTAGCATTCCTAAGTAAGGGTTTTCTCTCTTTGCCAGTATAAGGATCTCAAAGCTCAACTATGGCCAGTAGTACTAATTACTATTATACTGATAACAAATACAAACATAATAATAACCCACTGCTGCCTATAAAATTGTATTTTTGTTAAGAAACTTGGATTCCATTTAGTGACATTGATTATCTGATTATATTCCTATGTCATTTTCAGGCTTTTACTCTTCACCTTTATGCCTTATGCAATATTGAAGCTATGTATTCTATTTAATCTTTTCTGGTTTTACCTTGGTCATTCCATATAGTTATGTTCCTGCTTTAATCTGCAGCTTTACTTATTGCAAATTCCTCATAAATTCAGCTGGCTTTCCTAACCCTCTAATTTCACCATTTCTTTCATCTCTTTCTCTGCCTTTCAACTTCCTACACCCTGCCCCAGTGCTTCCTAAGCTTCAAAAAGTTGCACAGTTTGAATTCACCATCAGTCTCCTTCAAGCTGCTCTGAAGACAGTTTAACCAGAAAACTTTTCTGCTCCTGCTTTTTGTACTGATTATTGTTGATTGAACTCAATTCCTTCAAAACTTTTATTTACATTGCTTGTATAGTAAGCTACAGAGTAAAAATTAACATGACCAGAAGACATACATTTTTTGATGACTGTGAAGGACTCTTTGTACATTACCCGCTTAAAATAATAAAAAGTGAAAAATTCAAGTATAATTATTTTAAATAAGAAGGCATAATTATTTCTAATAAGAAGGCCATTTTTATGGATCAGCCATCTAACAAGATTAATAAGCTCAACTAGGGCTTCTCTTTTTCACTGAAAAGCACAGATTTTCAGAGATTACATACATTCAGTTAGATTTTGTTGAAATTGAGCAGTAAAAAAAAACAAAAACAAAAAAAAAAAAAAAAAAAAAAAAAAAACAAACAAAAAAACATAAAGAGGGGAAAAGGGTTTGGTGCCAGTGCATTAGAGGACCAGGCAGGCAGTGTGGTGTCATCTCCCAAGTAAGCAGGCGGGAAGAAAGGATAAGGCCCAGCAGCAGGTCTCTGCCTTTGGCTGGGTGGTGCCCTGGGGGTCCCCAGTAGGCTGGAGAATCCTTCTGGCTGTTGTAGGGTGTTGTTGCTCTGTCATCAGTGCATCAACTGAGACACCCTCATTAATGGCAGCCCGTGAAGATGCTGGCAGTGATCCCATGTGTTTAAGTGCGCTTTCTCCTGAAGCTTTTGCCAGCACCCCTAAGTTCTGAACCAAGAGAAAACATATAAATTCAATTTTAAGGCATTCTAGGAAATGGAATAGGCCATACAGCTACAGCAGCCCAGACTTGGGGGAAATTATTTCCCATTCTGGTTACACTTTTAAAACTCTAATGCATCTCTGTTGTCCCCAGGAGGATGGGTCTGCATTGACGTGTACATTTAGATTTGTTGTACCGGAGAGACTTGTATATGAGCATCCACAACCGATGGATGCTGTGTGTTAACGCTCTCATCTCCACGGGCAGATGTAGATGGAAGAGTACGCGCTGCAAACAGGTCTGTTGGACACTTGATGGCAGTATTTGCTCTGGGTTCTTCCTCCCGTAACTCCATTAGCTCTGCTTAATGCAGTCTCCGGAGAGCTGGAGGCATTTTGGGAAGGGGGCACAGGGCGGAAGGGAGTCACAGAAGAGGAGTTGAAGGACAGTAAACATGGTTTAGTCTCTTCAGTCCTAATGCTGCAACTGTCAAAAACTATTTTCCTTTAACTATTTCATTTTCCTAGTTATTGTTGACTTTCTGCCTTGGGAGCTGTCACTGACCCTGTCTGTTCGATCTCAGGACAAAAGTTACGTAAACAGATTTGAAATCTGTCACAGTGTAGCTGATAACATTGATCTGGTTTCTATTGATTAAAAGTGAAGGTAGGATTGTTATGACAGCATTAGCCTCCCATAATTATTATCTTCAAGCGGCTGCAATTCTTCTTCAGTGGCTGAAGCACTTGTCAACTTGCAGGTGCTGTAAAATATCTATCAACAGGTGAGTAGGTGAGAGCAGTCCCCAAGAGTAATGAGCAGCCTCCTACACAGCTTCCTGCTGATTCACCACTGGTGATACTTTTGGAAGCAATTATCTGAGAGTGGCTAGCATGTACAGATGACCAACCCAATCTCCTCCTAAAGCTGCACACAAATGCCAGAAGTAGAAATGTGGCAAGAAGCCATCTGGGGGGAGTCAGCAAGTGCACCCCAGCTCAATACAAAGAGAGTGGTGAAGAGGAATGTTTAAACTACTTTAGCACATAAATTCCAATACCTAATTTCAACCCCTTCTTGTTATGAAACTTGTATCAAACCTATATTTTTATCAGATAAAATTTGTGTAGATGCTTGTGTTTCAGTTTTGTTTTGGCTTTGTCTGTTTGTTTTTTGTGCACATGAACAGCAGATTAAAGTGCTGCTACTAGTAAAAGCTACATTCTGCTGCTCCAGTAACACTGAGCAGTTAAGGGTTGTGGGTAGATATTTTCTCTCCTTAATGCAATCAGCTTTTTACAGTTAATCAGAACAAAAAAGTATTTTAGGGTCCCCCTCCTCACAGTTTTGGTTCTGCTTTTCCTATTTGTTTCAGAGGAGAGAATCTATCGGTCTCATAGTTTTTAGAGTATGCAATAAATTCATGTTATATTATGGCTTTCTTCATGATGCTCAAAAATTTGGATTTTTGTCCTAAAAGATGATATCAGGATTTAAAAAAAATCATACTAGAAAACAACTCAAGTCTCCCTCAAAAGCTAAGAGAGGTCTTTACCTGATATAAAGCAGTATACACTTAGTATTGCTTGCTTTTACAAACCTGACCCATTTAGCAATAATTTTAGTGATGAGACTGGGAATTTTCATGTCCAGTGGAGTCATCCTTCCATGTGTTTTCATTTGAGAAGCAATGAACAGAAGTTTTCCCCTCTTACTACATGGGAAGTTAAGTCTCCTTCTGATAGTGGTTGTCTTTATCAAGCTGAATTATGCCTCATCCACTTGAAATTCTTGGTAATAAATTAATAATTTATGCTAAGTGAAGTAGTACTGCTGGGAGCTGGGAGTTGAACTAATCAGAATTCAAAAATTACAGGGCCCATTGAAAACATTTGCTGAAATCACTATGGCTCCAGGAGATATTAAGATGTGTGTGTCTGTGTGTGTTTGTTTAGAGAGAGAAGAGAGCTTTGGCCCCTTTCTCCTTTCCCAAAGGAATGACTAGCAATTGCTGGATTTAGGAAGACAGCAATGCACTGAGTAATCTTGCTCAAAATACTCTGGCAACTGAAATTCTCCACCATGGAAACTTCAAAAAATATTCTCTCTTTTTGAAAAAAAGTAAATCAGTTCCCCAGCATTTTCAGTGGGATGAAGAATTTGAGGACTTTCAGTTAACAGTGATTAAAGTAATTTATTTAGGATATAGTTGTAGAGGTCTTTTATTATTTCCCCTGGGAATCCACATTCTGAACTTAATGATGTGGCTATGAGTCTCCCAGGGAGAAGTAAGCTGTCCTGAAACCTACAACTGAGGCTCTCTCCAGCTCCTGATACCTCGCAGGAACCTGATGCCACCCTACAACAGTGGTGCATTGTAGTTCCTGTGCCTTTCCTGAGCTAGCTGGTAGAGTCCAGCGAGGACACACCCATGCCTGTTTTGTTGGACTTTGTTCATGAAGTATTTCAGTTTTAAAAATTACAGTTTAAAAAATTATATGAAAAGCTATTTCCCATAGAAACTCCTAGCCAACTCTTTTCAATAGACAGGTCAATATTGGAGATACTGGAAGGACAACACAGAAACAGTGGTTGCCGTTGTCTCCCAAGGCACCACTTATGGAGAGTGGATTATTGCTTCATACTGGAACTATAATGACAACGGCCATTGTGAGACAAACCCACATAATTTATTAAGACCCATTATAAGTTTATACCCTGGCATCTCATTTAATCTTTTTTTGCTGTGCTCCCAAGTGAGTCTACATAGCCAAGTCCCCATTTCCCTGGGTTGCATGGGTAAAAGCTGGGTTGTTACTGGTCCTGACTGTGCTTTCCAAGAATGAGCTGAAAAAAATGAGATAGCTGTGTAATGCATATGCCGTGGGTGACAGGAACATTTTTGTAAAATACAGCCTTTTTCTCAATTTAGTCAGCTTCTCCACTTTCTAGTAAAACAGGAACTCTCCCCCACCTCTTGTCCCTCTACCCCTCTTAATACTCCAAATCACAGAAAATACAAAGCTGCTCGCTGAAAAAAAAATGAAAAAATTACTCCAGTGAATAAATATTGAGTCAGGTACCAGCAGAGGGTGCTCCAGAGTATGTAATGCTATTTGCTGCTTTACCCAAACAGTTAAAAAAAACATTGCAATTTTATGGTAAAAGGCATTTTTGGAGGGACTGTCCCATTATCTTCTTGAGGGAGTGTCCCATTATCTTCTTGAGTGCACAGATGACGACTTCATTTGAAAAGATGTCCCCTACATGTAGCTCCCAATAATTTAAGCAAAAAGTGCAAAACCCACTCATAAAAAAATGGCTGCATGTTTTCAAATGTCTTGGATGACTTAATTGACTTGAACAAGAATTCTCTTTAGTGCCTCTAGGAAAAATAGAAATAATAATGGAAATAAATAATTGAACCCCCCCCAACAATAGAACAAAAACCAATCAAACCAATGCAAACAGAACCAATTCAGAGACTGGAGGCTAGAATATCTGCTGTGCATGTATCAGTCCTGAACTAGTTCTTTGCTTTCCCAGTTTCCCAGAAAATAATCTACAGATTTAAAATTGTGTGGGGTTGGTTTTAGGTTGCAAATTTTTGTGAGTGGTTTGGTTTTTGTTTGTGATTTTGTGGGTTTTTAAAAAAAATATTGGTGGAGGTGTTGGTGATGTTGGTTTGAGTTTTGTGGGTTTTTTATGTGTGTTGTGTTTTGGGTTTGGATTTGGGGTTTGGTTTGGGTTTTTTTTAGCTTTAGAATTTGCACAGAGGACTAAAACCAGCAGCCAGAAAGCAGAAAGATTTGCCTCCCTTGTCAATTGAAAACTGGCCTGGATCAGCAGAGAAGAGTTGTGTTCTTGCAACCACCCACTCAGCTGTTCATCGGCACATCTGTACAAATGGCAAGGCAGGGCTTTTCTCCATATACTCTGGTGGTGGATTAGCTTGTCCACTGCTTAATTTGTGGTGAGCTTGCCTCTTTATGTCTTGGAATATCTTAAACCATTCACAAATAGCCTAAATTTCCCTTGACTGTGCAGCCCCACTTAAGCCAGTGTCAGTGGCAGCTACTCAGCAGAAGTTGAGAAGAGAAATACAGCTCAAACCTCTTATGATGTTAAGTCATTTATTCCCTCTGTCCTGGGGGGGACAGAGGACCCGACCTGGGCAGAGTCAGCAAGGTAAGAGAGGGAGGCTTTCCTTCCTGCTGGTTTTATCACAGACAGGGGGAAAGGGGATACCGGGGGCGGAGATGGGATAAACAACCAACCAGATCAGAGCCCGGGCTGCTGGAACATCAGACACACCAGACTCAGTCACATGGCAGGGACCCGGCCGGGGGGCCGAGGGGGGTCCACCGCAACAGTTCCCCAGTTTTTCTTCTTTTAAGCGGAGTGTGACTGAGCAGCATGCAGTGTGCAAACAATAATAATGGTGCAAAACATAATTGAAACTCATTGTCCCTACAACTCAACGTTACCCAGGATGTCCCTTTTCAATCTCCTAATAGATAACTTAGGATGTTACTCAGGACATTTAGGGCAGTGAATATCAGGACAATAGTTGACAAAACAAAGTACAGAACTAGAGTGCAAGACAGCATAGTATAACTTAAATACAGTACAGAACATAACTGAAAAAACCCCAGCATAACAAAAACTGGACTTTGGGGGCATTAACACTGATATGGGGGATATAAAAACCTTGTCTGATAGGTTTCTTAATGTACACTAAGATTCCTTTTTTCGTCGCTTCTTCCAGGAGGCAGTTTCCCACAACAATATACAGACTTCACTTGTCTAACGGCACCCTTAGTAGTCTGGTTAATTTAGTTGTATAGATTCCTTTAACCTTAGATATTAAAGGAGCTGTAGTGTTGTTGAAATAATCTAAATGTCTGGTCTAAATGTTGAGATAAAAATTTGATCTGAAACTTGACCAGGATTTTAAACCATGTATAGTTCAAGAGATGTTCATCCTAGATTTTCATCTAACTTTATAGTGATCATTGAAAATTCTAGTCTGGGTTTTGTTTCCATCCTACATCAAGAGCAATAGGCTTGATTGCTTTGATTTTGACTCATATTTTAATCCAATGATAACAGCTAAGACAAGCAATACTTAAGGTAAATCTAATTCTTCTCTACACTCATCTGCCCCAGGCAGCATTATAATTTTTGATTATAAAGGTGTTGAAATATTTGATCTTCATAGTGTAATTTCAAAAACAAGTTCTTGAAGCAGTCCTCAATCACTGGGTTACTTACATATGTGATCAACAACGAAACTCATAAAGATATCAACAATGAAAGTATTTGCTCTTGGCTTGGACTTCAGGAGAAAGCTGTGAGAATATTGAGTCAAAAAAATATAAAGCAATGTGCAAAATCAAAAAAACCAAGTGTCCCGGGGTGATGTTATGAAGCTGCTTTATTCCCTCACCGTCTGCACAATGCCCAAGGACGCTGTGCCGTTATGATGGACCCGGGGAGTGGGGCCGGAGCCGCCGGGCTGGGTGCGGGTCAGTTCAATGGTTCAGCACAATGGCTCGGGGGCTCTGGGGATCTGGGCAGGGCTTGGGAGGGAGTGCGCCAGGGGCACCGTGCTGATATTTGGGTTTCTTTTGGGTTCTGGCTAGCTGGAAAAAATTCTGTTGGTTTGTCTTGTTCTTTTGGCCCTTCTCTTCCCCTTGCCTCACTGCCTCCTTTCCCTCCTCACTGGTCCAGGGAGCTAGTGGGGCTGGCCTCAGCTGGTCTGAGCCAGGGGGATCTGTTCCCTCCCTGGGAATTTGTTGTATTTTGAGACAGAGGGGGTTATCCTGCTCTATCCTGTTTTGTTTGGGTGTTAACAGTTTGATTTTTTTCCACTTTCACTTTGGCAGAGACACACGCTCCGGACTGTTTCCTCCTGAAGTTTTGTGTCCAAAACTGAGACATCAAAGCAATGTGCAAAAATTTCCTTGTGTCAGGCTGTGACCCTTTACCCTGTTATGAGATCCTTCTTACTCTGATCATTTTGACTCTGGTCCCAAGGATGCCACTGTGTCTAATTACTATGGGTTTACCTAAGAAGTATGACAATGTTTCATATGAACAAGGTTGTTGCAGGTTTTCCTACAATTATTAGGAATTTCCTACAAATTCCCTAACTTGCCCTATTGATTCTATAGCTTCATTGACACACAGAGACTAGCTCTCCCCTTTTTGTTCTATGAAATTCCCTTTGATGCTGTATAAGGGGATCTCTTCAAAACCTAGGAATCATGAATCCTCTTAAAATAAATAAGAGAAAACCCAAAATACCAAACAAAAAAACCAAACCAAAACAGGTTGGAACAAGCTTCTCTCAACTGTGATTTCATAAGATGTCTTTTTGATTTGGGGTACTTGAACATGGATTAAAAAAGCTGCACCACTATGATAAAACATACCAAAGTAACACAAGTTTACCTTCCCCTCCCAAAGTGGTCTTAATATATTTTGTTTGTGATATTGCAGGCCAGTTTTATTTTGGATCAAACATAATTTGCTATAACTTTCTTTTGCATCAGAGATTGTTTGGTATGGTTAATTTGATAAAAATGCAATTATATATCTGCACCTGATTCAAATCAAATTCATAATATCTGATAATTCAGTAGCTTGAAGCTCCAGTATTGTTGATGCTGAAACTGCATTTTATTTTATGGACAGATGTTCCCTTCTGAGTGCAGCAGCATCAGCTGAAGATGCTATTGTTCTCTCCCTGTGGGTATCTTTCTTGGATGGCTTGAAATTTCTGCCTTCCACAATTGTGTCTTGTTAAAGTGGTCCTGGAATACTTCCTAATTCAGACCAGGCAAAATAAACCAAGCTAATTCAAACTATTATATGAACTGTTGAAATATATGCAGCTGGTTTGCTGGCAGCAAAATAGGAATCATTCACACACACTGCTCCACAAGGGTGACAACCTCCAGCAAGAAAGCAGTTGTTAGCAGCTGGGGTGTGGAAAAAGAGAAATCTTAAAGTAGCACATCTATGAAGAGTAAAGTTCCCTCTGCAGTTTTTGCCTTTAATTGAAAGACTTATCACCTCATTAAAGACAAACTGTAAGTGAGCTAAGCACTGAACCAGTATGAAATAAGGTAGTAATTACTGTAATGTGCACGTCAGATTGTTCTTGAAGGATAGATTAGACTACTTAGTGCTTTTCTGGCATACTCTCTAATAGTACTATGAAGAGCTGACCTGATGCCACTAAAAATTGAGAATTCAAGCCAATAAATATGAAGTCAAAGTTGTGGTGCAGGACTGAAATATAAACCCTAGAGCTGTAAGTACTTCTCTCATTTTATAGTATATAAGTATAGTATGTATATTTCAGAGCAGTGCTCCAGAAAGTCTGTAACCTGAATAAGTCAATAGGAAATACCTTAAAGTAGTAGTGTGGTGAAATTCTATCCCTTTAAGGAGGGGTCGAGCTGTTGGTAGGGGCTATCTTAATATGTTAGACTACTCTCAATGCTTGATGTTGAAAGACTCCTCCATGTAGAGAGATTTGCTGGTACAGGTCCTCAACAAGTGCTTCTCAACTTTTTGCTTGTCTCCAACAAGTTCTTTTCTCCTGTGCACATATTATGATTGGGTAGAAAGTATAAGATTTTTTGGATCAAAAAGAAGTAACTTACTGTTCAAGCTGGTAGGAAAAAAGGATGCTCGTTTGTATTCCTAGCTTTCTCTATATGTTTTATAATGATGTATAACAGGGTAGGTTGGGTGTGTTCATGGCTTGAATACCATCAGAGGAGGCATACAAACTGATTCTGTGCCACCTATGTGACTGCTTATTACAAAAATGAGGTGCCCTCTTTTGGCTGAGGTTTGAGAGAAAGTAGTGAACAAACTTTGGTCAGAGTCTGTGTGTAAGGAATGTACTTGCAACACCCAGCTGGACAGAACTCTTTCTTGTATGTTTTTTTTGCAGTTAGACAATCCTAGTCAAGATTAGAAACAGAACTGGTAATGTCTTACAAAGTTTCATGTCAAACAGGATAGTTAATATACCTTTCCTAGCCTAATTTTCCCATCTGATTGGAAATTCAGATGTGGATACATTCACCCCAGATTCTGGCTATAAATCCTGCCTAAGCATATCTGTAAGACAGATACTCCAGCAAGGAGTTCTGATTTTATACTAGTGTCGTGCGCATTGAGCTGAGCAAGATGAACAACATGGTGCAGGTATCTTGTCTCAGAAACATATTTGCAGCTAGAATGTATATTGTACTCTTTTAGTCTTCCCCCCCCACTCCCCATGAATAGTCTGCTGTGACTTTAAAATCCTTTGATTCCTTGCTTCTTATTTATTTGCTTTTTTTTTTGAATTGGAGGTTTTCCATACCTACACCTGCTCTGCTCTCTTAAGAAACATTAAAACACTGTATTAAAGTTCTGAATTTATGGTTGCCAATGAATTTCAAAGTTGGAGGCAAATACAGTATAGCCTTAAAATATATAATTGTAAAAAATTTTACATTGTAAAAATGTAATTAGTAGAAATGTGGAGAGGTTACTGATAAACCATCACAGAAAAAAGATGAATTATGTTCTAAAGTATGTATAAATTATAGGAATGGAACTGTATTTCAAATATTAATAGATTATTGCTGTCAATAAACAAGGGTATCAATCTCACATACTTACTATAATTTACATCCATTAGGTCTTTCTTTCTCAAGCACATAAATCCATAAAATCTGAGCATGTATCAGTTTTTAAATCCATAAATATATTATGTAGCAGCTCTCTTTGAGGAGATAATGCTTTGTTCAATATTCTGTTAAAATGTCTCAAATGAAGCAAATGAGCTTCTAGAGTCTTACTTATGGAGGCTCAGGAGAGCAAAATATAAAACATCTGAGAAAAAACACTTGCAAGCTCAGAGAGCACAGCACCATATTCTCCTAATCAAATTGAGAAACTGACTGAGTTTCTAGATTCATGCAACTCATGCAACTGGTCTCTGAGAGAATCCTGGCTGTGCCAGAAAATTTACCCTGCCAGAAAAAAAGGAAAATATAAAAATGTTACCTTAAGAAAATTAATTTTTTTCATTTTCCTGTGGTGTTATTTGGCTGTATCCTGGTAGCTGATATAGATGACCAGATCAAGACAATATAATTTTATATTCACATAAGAATTATGGCTTCTCCCCACTCCAAAGTGACAGGACTGATAGCTCAGCTGAAGTGTATCTACACCAAAGCACAAGCACAGGCAACAAACAGGAGGAGCTGGAAGTCATTGACATAGTTGCTATCACAAAAACAGGGTGGGATAACTTGCACCACTGAAGTGGTGCAGTAATGCTTCAGAAGGGATAGACAATGACCGAGAACTGGTAGGGTAGCCCTGTTTGTTAGGGAGTGTTTTAATTTTCTGAAGCTTAATGATGGTAACAATAAGGTCTGATGTTTATGGGTAAGGATCAGAGGGAAGGCCAACAAAACAGATATCCTAATGAGAGTCTGTTGGAGACCACCCAACTGGAATAAAGAGACAGATGAAATATTCTGTAAACAGGTGGGGGAAGTCTTGCAGTTGCTGGCCCTTGTTTTTGTGAGGGACTTCAACTTAGCAGATGCCTGCCAGAAACAGACAGAAACAACAGAGCAGAGTGGAAGTGGTTTAAGAGGTTCCTGGAAGATGGTGGAAGATAACTTTCTGATGCAGCTTGTGAAGGAGCCAGCCAGGGAAGGTGCTCAATGAGACCTGCTGTTGTTACTAGACTGGTGGGTGATGCGGAGGCCATCTTAGGCCCAGCTAACCAAAATGATAGTTTTTGATTCTCAGAGGAGAGAGGTCAGCAAAGCCACTGCCTTGGTGTTCTGGAGGGCACACTTTGGCCTGTTCAGGATGGTGGTTGAAAGAATCCATTGGGAGGCAGTCCTTAATAACAAAGGGCTCCAGGAAGGCTGGACATTCTTCAAAAAGAAGATCTTACAAGCGTAAGAACACACTGTCCCCGTGTGCTGCAAAACAAGATGATGGAGAAGAAAACTGTCTTGAATGAATGGGAACTTTCATAGGAACTCAAGGGAAAAAAGGATTTACTAGCTGTGGAAGAAGATGCAGGAATTCAGGAGAACTATAAGGATATTGTTAGGTTATGTAGGGAGCAAGTTAGAAAGGTAAAGGCCCAGCTAGAACTTGATTTGGCCGCTGCTGTAAGAGATTACAAAAGAAGTTTTTACAAATACATTAGAATGAAAGGAGGACCAAGAAGAATCTCAATCCTTTATTGGACGCTGGGGGAAGCATTGCTGCAAAGAATGAGGAAAAGACTGGGGTACTTAATGCCTTCTGTGTATCAGTCTTTAACAGTCAGACCAGTTATCCTCAGGGTACTCAGCCCTCTGAGCTGGAAGACAGAAACAACAGACAGAATGAATTCCCCATAATCAAGGAGGACACAGTCACCTGCTGCTTTACTTAGATGCACACCGGTCTATGGGGCTAGACAGGATCCACCCAAGTGTACAGACAAAGCCATTGGAAGAGCTCACCAAGCCACTTTAAATCATTTCCAGCAGCCCTGGCTAACTAGGAAGGTCTCAGATGACTGGAAGTTAGCAAATGTGACATCCATCTGTAAGAAATGACAGAATGAGAACCCAGGGAACTGCGGGCCTGTCAGTGTGGCCTCCAACCCAGGGAAGGTCATAGAGCCAATCACCCTGAATGCTATCATATAGCACATGGAGGACAACAAGGGAGTCAGGCCCAGTCAGCCTGGGTTTGTGAAAGTCAGGTCCTACTTGACCAACCTGGTCTTCTTTTACAACAAGTGACCTGCTCAATGGATGTATAAAATATTGTGGATATTGTCTGCCTGGGCTTTATTAAAGCCTTTTGTCACAGTATTGGAATGGTAGTTTCCAATTTAGTACTGCTGCTAAAATGATACACTGCTTCCCCTTCCTGCCCATGCCTCCATCTGGAGGCACCAAAGACAGATCATGGGCTGACATATGAGCAATGTACTTGAAACAGCAATGTGATAAGAAAATGAACAGTAATATCAACAATATTAATGGCAAAATGTATAAGAAATGAAAGGATTCAAATGGAAAGCCTGAAACAGTAACCAATAGCTGGATGCCTTCCACTACCATGTTTTCTTGACCAGAAGGAACCCCTTCTCTCCAGAAGAGTGTCACTTCTCCTCACCCCTGACAATGACATGAGGTAGTACAGAATAACCTCCCTCTCGGTTACAGCAAAAACGAACCATGTTCTGGTCAGAACCAAGACACTTTTGGCAGCATTCTCCTGGAGAAAGTGGCTGCTCATGGTTTTAGACAAGAGCAATCTTTGATGAGTTAGGACAAGAGGAACTGGCCTCAAGTTGTGCCAGGGGAGGTTTAGATTGGATATTAGGAAATATTTTTTCAAGGAAAGGTCTGTTGAGCATTTGGACAGGGACATGGTTGAGTCACCATTTCTGCAAGTATTTAAAATATGTGTAGATGTGGCACTTAGGGACATGGTTTAGTGGTGGATTTGGCAGCAATACAATAGTTTGACTCTGTAATCTTAGAGGTCTTGTCTAAGCTATCTAATTCTGTGATTCTGTAAAGCAGTAGCTGAGTTGGTATGAAGATGTGTTTGCACTGTTAATGCTTGGGGTTGTGTGACAATAGCAGAGATTACACCAGTTGTGGTGTAAATTTGCCTGTAAGATATATGTTACCCATGCCACAGCGAGGGGAGTTAGGAAACAAGTTGTGCAGAGCACAAGATACTAATGGAAAAGAGAGTGGATTTTCTTTCTTTATGTAGGTCTACACAATACAGGCTCTCTTTGATTGCTTTCACTCATAATAGATCAGAAATGCACAATAATTACGTACTTCCTTTCTAGTATATTATTACATCAAACATTTTGCTTTCTGTGGCAATAACATCAGGATTTCAAGCAAGGAGGTGGTCAAATGAAGGCTCCCAATGAAAGGCCTGCAGCAGTTTTTGAGAACTTACTGACAGGTCCTGTAGTTAAGTGTTTCTCTGACCAAATGTTACCACCTTTGTGGTTGTGTCTGGCTGTGTGGCAAACAAACAAAAAAATCTGTTTAAATAAGAGGTTATTTTTCTACCAGGTTTGTTCCCAGCTCTGGTTTGTTGCACAGTTGCTTGTGCTGGAAAAGCACATGAGGTAGTCTTGGAAAAAAACTAGAAAGCAGGTATCTGGAGTGGGGAGGAGGGAGGAAACCAGTCACCCAAGGTGTTTTACTCACTTCAGCTAAATATGTAATACTGATTTAAGAGTTGGGAGAACACATGAGAACACAACCTCATTGCTGGGGCCATCAGCGGAATGATCAACAATGCTGCAAGGGAGCTAATTTTCCGTTTGCCACCCCTAATAATTTTGTAACAACCCTAAACAGGTTATTGACAGTTGATATGTGCCATATTAACCATACACAAAATGCAATGTTGCCATAAGGGAAAAAGCTCATAGTAATGTAGAACTATAGAATGGTTTGGGTTGAGAGGGACCATTAAAAATCATGTAGCCCAACCTCAACATCTTTCACTAAAGCATGTTGTTCAAAGCCTCATACAGCTTGACCTTGGACACTTCCAGGGATATCCACAGCTACTCTGGGCAACATGTTCCAGTGTCTCACTCCACTCATCACAAAAAAAATTTCTCCCTTTTATCCAATCCAAACCTACCTCCTTCAGCTTAAAGCCATTTCTCTTCATCCTACCGTTACAGGCAGGCCTCAGTAAAAATTGTCTATCTTCCTTACAAGCATCCTTATTGAAAAACTACCTCTCCATGCTTACAGGTTTGAACCTGATCTTCAACAATTTCCCCGGTCCCTGACTAAAGATTTGGGGGCTTGAGAGATGGAGGAAAAGAGATTACTATCGAAAACTGGGGAAAAATATTTTTGAGTTCAAATCACATTTGAGTTTACGGTGAGTTGTTTTCTTTCTCTGCATTAACCTGGGGGTAGAATTGGAGCAGTAAAGTCCCCTACACTCCTAGCCTGACTCCCCTGGGGGCTGGACGTTCATGGGGTCCCCCAGGCTCCCAGCAGCTGGTGGAGGGGAAACTATGCCCTGCACAGCCTTCTTCATGTCAGTTGTCACCATCTCTCCTGCCTCACTTTTTAGGGAGGGTATATTTTCTTTGATTGTCCTTTTCAGGTCAATGTACTTGTAAAAGCCTTTCTTAATATTTTTTTCACATCCACTGCCAAATCCAGCTCCAGCAGTGCATATGTGATCCAATCTGTATACATCCAGGCACCATCCTTTTTCCCAGGATACATGTCTCTGATTCCACTGCATGTGCATTTCTTTCTTATACTTTGATTAGGAGGGTCTTTCTGACCCGTGCCTGTCCCCTGCCCTTCTTGCCCAATGTCTTATGCATGGGAAAGAGGGCTTTTTTTCTCTAAGAAAAAAGTCCTTAAAGATTTGTCAGGTCTGTTTACTCCACTTTTTATCCTTTACCCCTGAGGGAAGGTTCCCAAAGGGTCCCATTCACTACTTTGTAAACCAGCTGTTTATATCAAGTTTGTATCAAGCAGAAGATATAATTCAGCTGCAAGTTTGGATAACGTAAATAAGACGTGTTTGTGCAGAAAACTATGGGCAATCCTGGTCAGATAGTCTGTTTTTGTTTCCTTGAGATATGAGACTTCTTGCAGTCATTTTACATTCTTTGAACATAGAGTAATTTCACTGAGCTTCGGCAATGGTGACTGGATATCTGACTGGAAAATTGTCCAGTGGGCTGTTGCAAGCATATAATTTACCATTTAGCCCCTGGATCATATCTCAGTTGTGATAAAATTTTGATGACGCTGGATTCCTTCAGGAACTTACATGGCTTTTGTCTGCCTTATACAAACCCATGAAATTTTTTGATGCCATGTAGGAGGACATCTGATTATTTTTTTAGGTATCACATTGCTTGTCTCTCACCATATACACTTTTGTGTGCTCACAAATCAGGTGTTGACATGAGAGTAAAGAAATTCTCAAAAATATTCTCAATGAGTTTTAAAATTCTGGTTTCCACATTCAATCAGTCAAAGTGATAGTATATCTTGAATGTTAATGGGATGTCGGTATTTATTGAAGCTGTGCAGAAGCAAATAAAGTCCTGAGTTTATTCTCACTATCAGTTATTATTTGGACTTAGTTGACTAAGTGTTAAAACAAAGAAACTAACAAAACACTGGTAGGTCCACTTCACTTATTTTGGGCCTCTGAGAAGATCTGAAGCACACTAATTCAGACCAAGTACTGTATATTACTTCCATAGCACAGAGGACCAAATGCTTACCATGTGGAACACAAAGCATGGAGAATTATTTATTATTTACTATTTTCATAAGAAACCAGCACCAGCCTGTGCCGGTGAGAGGAATTATAATGAGAAATGAGGGGTAGTGAAGGTCTCTGGTGCTGAACTCTACTAATACAGCTGTAGAGCTGTCACTTGGCATCAATAAATACATTTTATGGATTTATGTGAGGCAGACAAAATCCATATGAGTTCCTGAAGGAATCCAGCATCATGGAACTTTTATCGTCATATAGCTGTGGATGGCAATAATGCTAGATTTAGGATGAGGCAAATTTTGGAAAAGAAGCAAAATATTAGCAGATTTAAATATTTTTTGTCTATTTTTCTGCCTCTCATTTTTCCCAGTTGCAGAGGTTCAAAAGTTCAAAAGTGAAAGGGGTATGAACAACCGCCTAATAAGATCAACCACCTAATCTTTAAAATGGATACAATTTCAGGCATTTCTCATTTGACTGTTGTAATACTACCATCTTGGAAACAGTATTCCATTTTCTTATGTATTGAAGAGGGAAAACATCCCTCACTGTCCTGTTACTCCTGTAAATGAACATTAGGAAAAACTACTGAAACTTGAGAAATTTTAGCAATGTAGACCTGGTGTGAGAGAAATATCAAGCCTCTGCTTGTACAGAAATCCCAACAGTCTATCATCACAAGGTACAGCTAAATTATACTTGTGTCTTTGCAGATATATCACTTTACAGTATGTAATATCAGTTTAATATGATCTAAGAATGCTAACAGGATATGAATAGCCCGTAATCTGTAAAGCAAGACCCTAACGGAATGCTTTAGAAATCACATATGACAAAATCCTCTTCATTTTGGAGGTTACTATGAAATATGGATAGGTGTAGCTGTCCTCTTAGACTACCTGGAGTAGAACATGTCAAACTTTAAAAATGCCTGTATGTAAAAAGAATTGAAAACTTGGTGACACCTTGCTGTAGGACTCATGAGAACTGAATTAAATGTAGAAGACAGGAGGAGCTAGGAATCTAGCCTGTGTTTATACAAAATGTTCCAGCTGTTGTAATTTTCCTTCATTAATATACATCTGTGTAAAAATCTCCTTCTGTTTTTTTAGAAAGAAAAGGTTTCTAGATTTGGCATGTAGATCTCACTGAAGCCTTAATTCTTAATTTTGATATATTAAATATTATGCCATTGAAATGCTTGTGTTTTTAATGAGGACTTTGCTGAATCAGGGCCAAAATATCCTATATGTTTTACTTTTAGAAGTAAAAATTCCTGTTACACCTTGATTAGACAGAAAGAGCACAGAGACTTCTACACAAAGCAGTTGGAATAAAGTAACGCACTTTACCTACTTTCAAGATACTTCAATAAGCCAAGGGAAAACTGCATTTCAAAACTCTACTAGGCAAAGTGTCCAGTATTTGAGTAGGGTGAGTTGAAGCAATTGGAGTGGTTTCCACTGCTGAATCTTTACAGTTCACAGCTCAGTACCTTTTTTGATTACACAGACTGTAATTTCTAGTGATTTCATTGCTGCTGTGTGAGAAGTGGTAATCATCTTTATAATAAGGGTGGAATGTAGGAAGCTTCTGCAACACCATGTCTTAGGCTTTCCCAGCCCATGGAACTGAGCCGTAAAAGATACTTAGACTTTGCAATCCTCTGCTTTCTTGGATTTGCAGAATGAAGTCTTGATCTCTCTTCCCTTCCTATAGCATGTAAATAATACAAGTGAGTGGAAAGAGGGAGAGCTAATCCAAAAAATAATTAAATAAGAAGTGATTCTGATGTCTTTACTTTTTGCCAACATCAGAGTATCTCCTTAAAGGCAATTTTAATCTCTGGCATACTTGTTTTATCCATTCAGAAAAGATTTAGGTACAATCACCATCAGCAAAGATTAATTTAAAAGACCATGAAGCTTCAAATCAGGTAGGGATCTAAATGTATGTTGATTGAATGAGAAAAGAAGCTCATGAGTGCCCCAAATGTTCTCCGAGGATAACATAGTGGCTAAATAATTTACTCCCCTCTTCTCTGGCAAAGCTTTCATACTTTGATTTCAGAAGCTTTGAGATAGTAGTCTGAATATGGTATTGCTTCTGACTGGCAAAGGTCAGGGGGAGGTGGACTTAACATATTAAGATATTTTGGAATTGCACCTAGTGAAAACATGCAAGCTTGTAATTTCACTTATGCTTAGACTAGCATGGATGAACATCTAGGGGTCAGTGAAAAGCTGTAATGTTTGCAGATATATTTCATGCAACATGGTGCTGTTTTTCCTGAAATTTTATCTGTGCCCAGTTTCCTTAATTGAAGGATAACTTACTAATGCACTAATGCTGGTCATTCAACTCACTGATCCTGAAATGTCCTTATATCTCAGGGAAGAATAAGAGGATTTCTAAGTTTGGAATTAATCTGGTACTGCAAATGTACATTAATTATGATTTCATTAGTCTTTCAAATACATAATGCAAGCTCTTTAACAAAGCATTTCCTTAACAACCACATTAGAAATTGAACCTCATACATCAATCAAAGCGATACTCTGGTTAATTTTTACTGCCTTTGAATCAATAGGAAAAATGGTAGGATAGTAAAACATTTTAAAGGAAACACAGAAAGTTAATGTTTTAAGTGAAGAATTATTTTGGCACAGCCTGAATTTGTAAAGTAATCTGCATATATTCAACAGATCATCACCAAGAGGCAATTAGCTGCCAGTGGAAAAAACCCACTGAATATCATTGAAAACAGACATTACTTTCTCTTACAGAGTCATTAATTTGCAAAAAAAAATCAGAGTAGCATTGATTACGTGGAAGCTATTTTAAAATATATTTTCTCATGCTATAAAAGTATTTGTGAATTGGATAGGTTTCCTAGTATCAGCCAGGTACAGGGTTAATTTCCCACAGTAGCTGAGAGGGAGTGGAGCCTGGTGCTCTGTGGGCATGTCTGGATTGTTATTCTATACCACCTCATGTCCTTGCTGGGGCAGAAGTAGGGGATTCTGTCTTTTGGGAAGAAGTGGGGTGTAGTGTCAGGTGGAAAAAAAAAAGGTGCCAGGCAGGGAGGTCATTAACATTTTGTTCCTTTTCTGAGGGAGCAAGCAACAAATGGAGCAGTGGGATGGCTCTGACAGCAGTCACATCACATCAGGTCAGACTCAGTGGGCATTTTTCATGTAATCACCCTCTTTTATACACTATTGTGTTGTGGTGGATCCCCGACCCTGGGATTAAGAGTCCCATGCTATAGTTATTAGTATTGTTGCTGTTTCCATGTGTTGTCTTATCTCATTGCTATTTCCAATAAATTATTTTTATCTCAACTTGGGATCTTTCCCTTTTGTCTCTCCCACCTGACGGGCTGAAGGGACCCGAGCAGTTTCATGGGGCTTGATTTCCAGCTGGGGTTAAACCACACAATAGCTCCAACTGTCAGTTTCTCAAGCATGGGAAGAATGTTGCTCCAGTGTGGTTAATGGCAAAATAAATTTATTTGACTGGCTTGTAATTTTACCACTTAGAAAATGGACTAGCTTGACTCTGGATGAATGCAGACTGATGCAGCTCCAATAGAGCCTGTGATTTGCACCAGTTGGGGGCCTAATCTATACACTTCTGTAACAAGTGTGAGTTAGGCTGCAGGTATAGAGAGCCTCTCCGCTATTAACACTGCATTACCCCAGTGTGAATAAGAGAATGAACTATGTGTGCCTAATGTCTCCTAATTCTACTCTTCTAGCTCTTGAGATCTGAAAATTGGAAAATAAAAGCTTTTTTTCTTATAGCTGAGGGAGAAAAGAGTATTTACCCACTTTTAAAACTGACTGTTCACTAACTGGCTGCTCCCAATGAAGGTCTTCTCTGTGTTTTTCTTTAAATTTGTAACAGTAGCGTATAAGCCTCAGCTAGGCAGAGTGGTGATGAGGGCCTCTGCTGCATTAGTGTGAAAATTACAGAGCTGTAATTTCCTCTTAAGTTTGATTTTTTGTGTGTTTTTTTTCCCAGAGGAAAACTAACCGACAAGGTTTGTTATTGTTCCTAACAAATAAAAGCAATGGTACAACGATTCTTCCATTTGAATAGGAAATTGCTTTTTGGGTAAATACAGAGATGAGTCAGGCAAAGAAGTCATGAGATTTCTGCAATGCATTATTTTACCATATGGAAAAAAGTTATGTTGAAACAGCTGAGGCCAGCCAGTTTCATTCTTGTGCTTTACAGCATACAGTCACTACCAAAACCCTCTTCCTTTGCTTTTATCCTACTCTATTTTTTTGAACAACAGTTCCTTTGCTTCTGGTCTACATAGAGATGTATATACAGCTTAGCCTGAGTGCATAAGATAATCTCAATATTTTGAGTTTTGGAAATTTTCCATTTGCACGTAAAGACAATTATCCTCAGGCTGTCTTTTCAGATGTTTCTAATGTACTTTTCTTAGGTGACACCTAAACCCTTCAAAGTTACATAAGCAGCTTCTAAACTAGTTCCAAGGTCAGTGTGTGGAATAATTGAAAATAAGTCCTAATTTCTATGTTTTACACAAGCAACATTCTTCTGTCTTTTCAGCAGCTGCACTACACAGTCACATGCATGCAGCAGGAAAACAGAAGGAATCTATATGCTGGTTAATCAAAGCAATGAAGACACCTTGATAAACAGGACCCCAAATAATAAGTTGATCAGAGTAGAAATAAATGGGCAGACTCTTAAATGGACACTGTAAAGACCAGAATAATAACTATATGACAGACACCAGATTTCATTTTGGTACTTCAGGAATAGAATTACTGTAGCCACAACTGCCATGTACAAAATAGCACTCATGTGTGAAAAAAAGAGATGCACTTTTGTTTAAAAATCTTTCTGAAATCCATGGGAAAAATTGTACTCAAGGTCCACTGGTGTTGTGCATCCCATTTTCTATGCTGGTAGTCCTAGGCACAGTTGAATGTGCCTTCATAAATCCCATGCATTTCACAGTCTCGATGCCATAAACACAAAACTAAAATATCCTGCAGCATGGCACTTTTATGTAGTGATTTTTCTGATAAAAGAAGGGGAAAAAATTTATTTCCAAAGGAGGAGGCCTGAGGTATTTATTGCTAAGGTAATTGCCAAACATGCCAACATTTTCTATAGAGCTGTGTTGGTGAAGTCCAGTTCCCAGAGTGGGGGGCACACAGGTCTTTCACTCTCAAATAGAAGGCTGAACCCTTTCCACTGAGAGTCTAAGGGTACAGGTAAACAGTGACAGCAGTTAGCTCCCAGAGTGAACAAAAATTAGCCCTTCTTTCAAAACCTGCCAGAAAGAGCAAACTTGGAAGGTGAGTGTATCTACTAGATGCATGGGAGAAATGAAGAAAGATTCAATTCTGTGTTACTCTAAGAATAATCCACAGATGACCAAGATGCAGGCAGTAGGTTTAACCAGTTCCTGAAACAGATTTGGAATGAACTTTAATTATCTTGGTGCTGATTATTAACAATTCTGCAGTTCGATAAGTGGAAGCCAAGCCTTTACAAGAGGATGTATTTTTACTTTACACAATATTCTCACTGGGTTTTCTGACTGGAAGAAAATGTGTCAAACCATGACAGCTAAATCCTGAGCCCATGCCAGAAATGAAAAGCATGTTCATGGTCCCAGGTAGACCTGTATGACAGTTGCTGTGTTGGTACCTGCAGATTAAACCTGTCTTAGAAATTCTTCTGTATTAGGAGTCACACTTTTTTCTTCCAATATAGAGTCATAGAATTGTGGAATGCTTTGAGTTGGAGGGCACAAATCTGGGGACAGCCTCACACCACATCACTGGAAGAACACAGACTCTCATTTAGTGCTAGGCAAATATATTGAAGCTGTTTCAATTACAAAAGATTAGGCAAACTAAGATTATTTACAACACTGCCTTCCACAGAAAATAAGGAAAGAGTCAGTGAATCAGGTTCAATATCTGCTGTTTTGCTCTTGAAAAGAGTATCACTCTTCTAAAGCATGAAGGAACTTGATGTGTGGTTTATACGGAGCCTACTGCATCTGATAGAGTTATTCATATTGTGAGATATCAAGAGGTATCAAGATGCTGTCTTTACCAGGTGAAAACTCTTGTCAGACTTTTCACAGCTGGAAATTAATTTTTATTTTGTGTACTGCTATTCATGTGTATTATTTGCACAGTTTGCCTGTTACATTGCTTCAGAGTGTTTATGAATAGTTTTATTAACTGTGTAACATCTCCTAATAAACACAATACAGTGAGAGAGACCATTTCATGCATATTGGTCAACTCTCTTTCTGCACCCCGCCCTGCCCCGGTATGACAGGATGCTCCTTGCATGCTAGCCTTTGGAGGTCAGTGACCTCCAAACACAAAACCTGCTCTTGTGGTGTTCCTGTCTTTGTCCAAGTGAAACAAATCAATGCTCTTGCCCTGCAAGGCCAGTTAAATTACCATATGAAACCTTGCTGAATCTGCAAGTCTCAGAATTGTATTGCATTAATGAAAACCAAAGGGAATTACCACATTACAGAATCTCTGTTGTAAGGGATCCTAGCTAACAAGCTGTGAAGTAACATTATTAGTTGATAATGCATAAGAGATGAAATAGGTGCATCACTGTGTAATTCTCTATGATTTATAGACAATATTCTAAGTGTAATATTGTCATTTTCAGACTTCAAAAGAGATTCTCCAAGGGCCCTGGAGAGATTTAGGAAGACAGTCATGGTTAGATTTTTGATAGAAATTAAATTTCTGAGGCACAGATGCCTATTAAAAATATAATTAAAATTATAATTCCTACTGAGGCTGAGCAGCAACTAGGTTTCTCAATACTACATTTGTTGGTAGGAACTTTTCTCTGTAACTGCAGAGGTACACAATCAACAGGGACAGCAACCCTCTTGTTAGATCACTCATTCATTTCATCTTCATCATCATCACATGATCACTGACAAAAAGCCAAATCCCAAACTGTGATTGCCTCCCTCCTGCAAACTGAATACCAGCTGCACTTGTTAAATAAGGAAAGACTAAAAGTATTAATGTTTCTGGTTATTTGCAGTACTTTTTTAGAATTATAGAATGACTGTTGAGCTACTTGTAATTTGTATGTTTAGCAGGCAATCATAAATTTTAAGGATTGATTATCTTTCATTGCTGACTTGTCTCACCCATGGCAGTTGTGCTTCTAGAGCAGGTCCGAGATATATTTATATGGGGAAAAATGCACCTCATTTCCTTAGCTGGTAAAGGTGACTTTAGTTGCAATTAAGTTCACTATAGTTCATATGCACAAAATTTAATAAAATGTTAGTGCTGAACAAAATAGTATGCTAAAGAAGCAGCAGTATTTTCTGCTTTTTCATGTTATTGCAGTCTTTTAAACTTAAATGTCACCATCCTGAGAGCTGTCTGGGATGACTTTTGGTGGAATATATTGTAAATCTGATTCATTGCCAGTGACAAAAAAAGCCTAAATTGTAAAGAATGAGAACTTGCAAGAAGTGTGCATACCATTCTTTTGACTGGCTGTATTTCATGTTTTCTTTCAACTGTATGCTTTTCTGTCACCCTGCAATGACCCATTGTGACTCTATTACTTACGCTATTTAATTTCTACCTTTTGTCTGAAAAAGATTTTTTGTTTTGGTTTGGTTTTTTTCTGTGGGTTCTCCTGGTCTTGTTCCCATTCCCTTTAGTTTCTGTTAGTTTGCAGCGATCGCTGTCTATACTAGTGGCCTCAGATTTCTAGAAGCTAATAATCTCTTCTAGACAGGACACTTCATTGATTGCTCTGAATACAATATGTTTCAGTGATAAGATTGATGGACATGAAATCCCAAGATGACAAATTGATGAGGCTTTTAAGATAAGGGGCTGTGCAGTGCTGTAATTTATTTTTTTAATATGCAATTTGAAAAGCTTAATAGAGTTCCTAATTGCAAAATTAGGCAGGAAGGACATTAAGAGTTAAACACAGGCTTAAACCCTTTGCTTTGTAGGAATTGTCTTAAATATCTGCTTTTTAATGGAACATAAGTACGTGTCACTGTTTTGCAGAAGAAAGAGAGCCAAGTTACTGCAGAAGCGTACTGACATGGTCTCTTCTTCCACATCACAAAGAAAAGAGGCATTGTGTTTCTATTGACAGAACTTTCAGATCTACCAGCCTCTGAAGTCAGAGTGCCTTCAGATGGACTGGAAGATAGTGGAAGTTTTTGAAGCGAGAGCTTCACAGAAAGCAAGCTCTGAATTTTATTTTCTAAGGCCGAAAAGGTATAGGCAAGCAGAATAGGGCACCACTTTTACTTCCCTGAAATTATTTGCTGTGTTGAGCCCTGGTCTAGCTTTAAACTGAAACTCTTGAACAAGGACCAGATTCACATACTGAAAGTCCATCACCTTTCCTCTGTAGTGGGTAGGTGGCAGACAGCAGCTGGTCTAAACAAGTGCATCATCTGTTGTTCACTGAAGGAAAACATTTGACTTCCATATTTTATTGAGTTCTTTAAAGTTGTGAAGGAGTAAGGCATCTGTATGGCCAGTGCAATATGAGCCTATTGCAAAAATATCCAAACAAACAACAAAACACAAAGACCTCTTTTCAAGAGAAAAGTGGATGCTGATCAGTATGGAAAATGATAGCACAGTGGTGTGTAGCAGCTTACCTTCATCTGTGTGTAACAGTAGTTTCACCATTTCCTACCACAGTGTTGGTCAGGTGTTAAGAAAGAACACAAGTGGTTAAAACATGAAAAAGGGGGTGCTTTTCTAACACAAATGTAGAAAACACATCTTACCGTAGAAGAGTAAATAAGAGGTGCTGTTTTAATGCATGCGTGCTAAAAAGGATCAGTGAGGTAAATTAGATCAGGATTTAAGAATATATAATTTCTCTAGCAAAACTAGAGCTATTCAATTTTACAAGAAAGCATAAAATTCTTAACTGATAAAGGCTGTACTTTTCCAGAAGTGTAGTACAGAGCCCATGGAATTAATCATCACAGCAAGTAATCAAGAAAAATAATCTAGCATGTGTAAAAAGAGAATAGGTGGTTACAGCCTCAAAATTTAGAGTTATTGCAGCTGTAGGCACTTAGAAAGGAGCAGGTCTGTTAGGGGCTTTAGAAGTTAACCTGAATTTTAGCTATTAGAACTTAGATGAATACAGTTGTAAAGGACATTTATTTTATTGGCACTCCTGTAACACTCTTCCTCGTTCTTCTGAAGCATCCACTGCTGGGCAGACTAAGGAATGGAAAGATGGATTAGAGGGACTGAAGATCTCATTGTGGAACAATTCTTACTTTTTAAAGATGATAATTCAACTCTCTGCTTCCATGTAAATATATGGTCAATATAATTTAGATTGCTTCCTTCCTATACTATTCCTACTGCGTTTTTAGATTTGGAAGTAATTTTATTTGCTGTTTTGTAAAATGCAAACAATGTAATTGTGAGTGATGGTAGTAACTACATTGGAAACAAACTCCACAGTAGGCTCTCCAATACATAGTGGACTGTAAATTTGTTATACAGCTACCATAAACAGAATTTTCTATTTAAGATGCTTACAAGTAATACAAAGCTGACATTAGGAATTATAAACAAGTCATACTACAAAGATAGTGAGTTTACTGTATCAGCTAACAAGCAACAGAAGACTACATTTTTGCATTTGCATTTACTTGTAGGCTTATAATGAAGAGACACAGAAGGATAAGTTCCTTTGGCTGTCGTTACTGCTGCAAGTCAGAGAAAAGTGGTCTCAGTAATATAACTATGTAATAATATGAAGACAAGAAAGTGTGTCTAAGCAAACATCTCCACCTTTCCAGTCTGTAGAGCTTGCAACTTCAGGCACAACAAAGCATTAAAACTCTTCCCAGCTGGACCTGTCTCAGATGAACACATGTACCTACACATCAACTAATATCCAAAATTTCAAAGTTCTGCCTTAGTAAGAGTGTGCAACATCTAAGGGAAAAGCCCTGAAGCCATCTGTGCTGAAAGTCTAGAATCATTGCAATTTCTGCTTTCATGGCACCCTGTGT
Organism: Lanius collurio; assembly: GCA_020086605.1. NCBI lineage: Eukaryota > Metazoa > Chordata > Aves > Passeriformes > Laniidae > Lanius > Lanius collurio. The sequence continues at coordinate 3,682,605 of JACBWW010000026.1, forward strand.
CAATCAGTGTCCTGTTGTGCAAAGCCACATGTCTGAATGAATAATACAAAAGCATCTGAGCTCCCAAGAATTTCCATTTAAAGAGAGGATGCTGTTGACACAGATATAGCATTGTGTTGAGATGCATCCCTAATGTTATGATCTCCATGTATGAATTATGGCTGTCTTCTGGATAAAAACACAGAAGTTCTTCAGCACACATCACCGTGGCAACATTTATAAGTGAGACCATACTAGTTACATACTACATAGGGGTTTTAATTTAGTGTTGTGCTATGTATTAAAGGGGAGGGTTTTAAAAGTGAAAAACAACACAGTGAGGCTAAGCTGCCAGATCTGTGAGATTAAGCTGCCAGATTTAAAATGCCTGAACCATATGGTGCACAAGATGAAAACTGACATTTTTATTTTCCTGTAGATCTCTGAAAAATAAATGCATAACAGATGCAAAGTATCAAGGTTCCTGAACACCATTTTCAGGTCACAGTGCAAGACCATTGAAAGCCCTGCAGTGCAATCCATAGAAAGCTTATATTTATACAAGTAGTTGGAAGTCACTTTCATATAAGCAGAGTTGCTGAGTCTTGCCTGTTACATAAATTTCCTTCTAATAAAATTTCTGATCTCCATTTAGAAGATAATGAGTAGGGCTCTGAAGGGCTGTCTTTATCTTCCTGTAACTGAGCCAATGTCCCACGTGCCAGAATCATAGAATCACAGAATGGTTTGGGTTGGAAAGCTTTAAAGATCATCAAGCTCCAAGACTTCTGCTGTGAGCAGGGCACTTTCTACTATTCCAGGTTTCTCAGAGCCCCATCCAGCCTGGTCTGGAACACCTCCAGAGATGGGGCAGCCACAGCTTCTCTGAGCAACCTGTTCCTGTGCCTCACCACCCTCACTTTAAATAATTTCCTCCTAATGTCTAATCTAAACCCACCTTTTTACAGCTTAAAGCCATTCCCCCTTTTCCTCTCATTACATGCCCTTGTGAAAAGTCTTTCTGCAGCCTTCTTGCAAGTCCCCTTTACGTACTGGAAGGCTCCTGTTGTAATGCTAGGTTTAGTTTAGAAAGCTGCAGCTTTCCCTGAGAGCTCAGCGGAGCTGCTTAGGGCAGTGCGACCATGGTCTCCCTGCCGCAGTCCATTTCGGACGGCTCCGCGGTTTTGCTCCAGCGGCTTAGTGTTGCAACCAGTGATGGTCTCCCCATAAGGGTTTCAGAGGGCTTTTAACAGTTACACCCCACCCCAACGATCCCAGAGGCAGAGAGACCCCGTGATGCCGTCGCAGGGGGGGTTTGTCAGGAGCCCATGGTCGGAGGTGGAGAACAGGAACCAATAGGCAGGATCTGAGGGAGTGGCCAGGGCGAGGGGCTAGGAAAAGCTGGGGAGGGGAAAAGTATGGGATCAGAAACGCGGTGAGTTAGGAGACTGTTGCAGGTTCCTGTAATGTCTCTCTGGAACCATTTGTTCTCTAGGCTGAACAGCCAATCTTCATAGGAGAGGTCTTCCAGCCCTGTGATCAGCTTAGTGGTTCTCCTCTGGACTCATTTCACCAGGTCCATGTCTGTCTTTTTGGCCAGTCCAGGAAGGTTCTCAGAAGAGCAGAGTAGAGGGGAAGAATCACCTCCCTCAGCCTGCTGCTCATGCTCTTTTGATGCAGCCCAGGACACAGTTGGCCTTCTGGGATGCGAGCACACAGACCTGAGTCATATTGAGCTTTTGTCTGCAAACACCTTCAGGTCTTTCACCTCAGGGCTAGTCTCAGTCTGTTCTCCACCCAGCCTGTATGTGTGTTTGGGATTGCCCTGACTCAGGTGCAGTAATATTACAGTTAACTATGAACTTTGTGTAAGGATGTAATCTCATGGATTACAAACTACTGGAATTTCTACTGAAGACAAGAGTCTTGCTATATGGCACAGTATTTGGAATCTTGTCTGTATTTAGCGCACTCAAGATGATGATCTGTACTCAAGGTCTGTATGTACACTCTTTAGGCAATAGTCTAACGTTTCCACTTCCTTACTACTAGGCTTTGTGAGCTATTGTATGTGGTTATGAGTACAAGACTCTTTCATGTCTCCACTGATTTAATTTTGTCCTAACTGCACTGAAGCCAAAGGTAGCAGTTTCTTTTTCAATCTTTTTGTAATCAGCAGGAGATGGTAAGGCAACTTATGCTTCTGAAAACTTAAAGCCTTACAAACTATTCCTTGTTCCTTTTCTGTTTATTGCATTTCTGAGAAATTATTAAAGAAAGCAAAAGGAGGTTGGGGATTCAAAAGCACTTTTTTTTTTTTTCTTGGAACATTCAAAATTACAAAGATCCTAAACATTTAGAAAGAATTTGGCTTCCTTATTGATTTTGTATCTAGCCCAAAACAAAGCATATTCTGATTAATATCAAAGACCACAAAGTACTTCCCAAGAAGTCAAGAGTCTAGTTGGTAATGTCATGATGCTTAAAATCTGCATGTGAGCACACAGAATTATTTTTGAAATATAAATGGATTTTTAGAGGAAGATTGAACTGAGGATTGGGATGCCACTGTTTCTGGTGTTCAGTAGTAAGACTGGGCCCATGGATTTTATACCTCTTGTACTTCGAGTCAGGGCCTGGAAATATCTTACCTCTCTAGGAGTTTTGGCCACTGGGACTTGGGACCAGCTCATAGAACAACTGTGTTCCCCATGTTCCAGGGGCTTCTAGATGCTCTGCAATGAGGCAGTGGCCAAAGACCTTCCTGTCCTCTGGGAACTGATTTTTAGCTATGCCTTGAGCTAGAGCTGCCCTTTTGCTCCCTGGCTGGGGTGGTGGGACAGCCCTAGCTGCTGGCTCTGTCCTGCCCCTTCAGGGAGCCCCCATGGCTACTGGTCTCCAGGCAGCAGCCAGTAAGTCCCACTTGAAATGACAGTGCTGTTAACCTACCACTCCCCGACAAACCCCATACTGGTGCCATTTGGAAGACAAGAGCAGCAGTGCATGGATCAGGCAAACCTTGACTGAACAATAAAGACAAATCCACTTCAGCATCTTTCAGCTCTGCATGCTGGAAGAAGGGTGCTTCCCAGAAAAGCTGCTGTGAGAGGTCAACTTATGAGGACAAAGGCTCCTATCTGCAATTCTACAGGAAGAAAAAAAAAATATTTTTCCAGGTTGATGCTCCAGGCTTTGAGCATCTGTTTCCTGATAGTATTATTGTAATATCCTCCACATGGAGTTAACCTTGAAGTTCCTGTGGAAGTTAGAACTAGTGCAAAGCATCCCAACAGGCAGGTTAAAAGGCCTTATAGAATTAAGTGGGAATAAACTTGCAAATCAGCCCACAGGATGATTTGCCATTTTTATATAAACCTTGTGGTTTTATGAAAAGGGGGGATATGCAGAGAACCACTGTGCTGCTGTTGTGCTCCCAGCAATCCATAAAGGCCTAACTCCAGGGTTAGATTACCAGATGCTCAATTCACTAATCCACTAGCTATTACACCTGCATTCCAGGGTTTTAATAAGAAATTCTACTGCTGAAACCTTTATATGCTTCTTGAAGCAATGACATAATTCAGCTCTGTCTCCTTCCAAACTGGCAGGAAATTTTTTCCATGAGATATGCCCTCTCGAGATGAAATGTGAGTGACCTCAGAGTTAAATTCTTAGAAGTTCTTATGAATGGTGGAAGTGAGTGTGCTGGTGGAATTCTGCTAACACTGAAACTGAATGTTGCAGTGTTAGCTGCATTCCTCTTTGCTCTTTGACCCTCCACAAATATTCCTTTAGCTTAGATTTTATGAGCAATGTCATAAGAAATGTATTTTCAGGTGTGTTGATTGATATTTTAAGTAGATGTTTGCCCAGGTAGTTGGTTGATATCATGCCTTAGACACAGATATGAACTCATAGTGAGAGAATCACAAATCCTCCACCTAACCTAGTGGCAAAAGAGTGAAGTGCTCAAGTTTTCTCCCCTCAGATTTCAGGTGTAAGTCATGACATTAATCTGTCAGTATTTTCTGTGCAAGAATATATATGAAGTTTCTTCTGGACTTTTTAGAGTATGTAGAAGGTGATATTGTTTCAAATTTTAAAATTCTGTTGTGATTCCATACTCTCACATGTTGTAGAGCATGCATTTGATGTCTGAAGTGTAATTTTATGTGACATTCATTGTATCTATGTATCTAATGATATCTCAAGTCATCTTTGAGGGGGGTGGATAAATTATTTGGATAAAATATTTGTTGTCCTTTGCAAGGGATTTATTGATTGTTATTTAATAAACTAATAGTTGAGTTTATTGGCCCTTACTCCCAAGTTTTGACTGCAGATTCCAGCAGGACAAGGACCAGTGCATTTAGAAAGTACTCCAGTAGTATAGTAGAGAATAACATCAAAACAAAGTGATATCATGCCACCATTTTACCAGACCAAGTTGAGTGTATGTTGTTGAACCACTGTGATTTTTCTTTTTTGTCAGGAAGCAGATGATTTATATATATGCTTGGACACTTGCAGTGTGGGATACTGAGTAGGTGATAGTACCATTACAAAGCTTAGGATTCTTCCAGGTTCATAATGTGACAAACCAAAGGTCTTCACACTCACCTATGAAGGAATCATTAGCAAGATATTTTAATAAAAATAGAACATGAAATAAGATGAAGACATCATGAGTCACCAATATATTGCAATGTAGTTACTACAGAAATAGATATACTTTCCAATACTGAATTTATTTTACACTAAAATCTTTACAAGCAGCATTGAAATAATAATGACATTTTGCACTTAAAAGCTGAATTCAGACTTTACTTTTGCCACAATTTTATTTTCATGTTTTTTTTGTCAAAAGTGAAGAATTCAATTTCAGTATTTTGAGTAAAGGCATACAGAGGCTTGAAAACACACTATAAAGTAATACTGAATTATAGGAGTTGTGGTTGTGTGGTTTGTGTGGTTTGGGTTGGTTTTTTACAGTAGCTGGAAGAGGGGCTATCTGAGAGTGCATGACCAGGACCTAGATATTGTTCTATACCACCTCACATCATTGCTGGGATCAGGGGGAAGGGGCTCTCTGGCTTTGGAGAAGAAGGGCAGGGCTTCCAGCAGAAAAAAATGTGTTAGGCAGGGGAGAGACTGTTCACCATTGTTCATTATCTCAGGGTCTGTGGTGACCATTTTTGCAAGTGAATGACCCTCTCTTTCTTATAATTTTAAAATTAATATTATTACTGTTTGTTTTCTTATCTCATTGCTGTTTCCAGTGAATTTTTCTTAACCTGAGATCTTCACCTTTTGTGCCTCCAATTACCAACTCCATCCTGCCCCAGTGAGAAAGGGAAGGGAAGCGAAGGAGGTGAGAAAGTGGCCTGTGGTTTGGGAGGGTCTCAGTGGGAACAGTGAATTGGAGAATACAATTCATAAACTGTGACAGTTCTTATAAACATGAACTTTGTGAAAGCAGAGCTAATTATGGAGGGGTGCCACTGTGTGGTTAACTGCTCTGTGCTCTGAGTGGTAGGATATGAACATCCATTAACCAGATGAACTTGAGGACCTCCAGAACACTGACACAGAAGACTACTGCAACCAGTACAATTAGCCACACCTATGCTGTGCTGTAGAGACTTACCTACAAACCCTACCCACAAAACATACGAAGCCAAAACAAACCCCAGCTATCCTTTGCTTTTTCTGCTTTTGTGAAATTGAAGAATTGCCCTTCTATCTTGTTATAGGCAGCAGCTCCACACTTACAGGCAATTTCAGGAAAAGGAGTGTATTTGAGGTTGTGAATTCAATCATATACCTGACACTATGTTATAAGGAAAGTACAGCTTCTGTTTTATTTTTCTGTCTGTGCTGCAAAACTCATTACAGTCAAAAGGTAAATCCTTTCAACCTACAGAGCAGCTCCATATTCAAAGTTAGAAGCAGATGATATGTGTTCTCCAAGAGGCATGATATCATAGCTATATATTTCCACAACCTTTTTTGAAAAGGAAATGTTTTCCTTTTGGGAACACTGAAAACTTCAGCAGACTTAGGAACTACTGGAACGATGAGAGCTGTTTTCTCACTTATTCAGTGTTGGTTATGGCAGTGTACAATGCTTAGAGACCCAGTCAATATGTCTCAGGTTGTCAGATTCTCATTCAGATTACTGTTTCAGCATTAGTTATTGTCCTAAATATTCCCCAGCTCACTCTGCTTACAAGTCGTGAAATATCCTAATTTTTCCTTGGTGACAGAAAACGTGGTTGGAGAGTACGTTTGTATGGCAGTGAGTGAGGAGAGGTAAGACAGCAAAGTGCTGATAGCATTAAATTCACTGAGAGATTAGGAGGTACCTGATGCAGTCTGACAAATTGCCATATACCTGGTTGAACTGGTTGCCAAAAGCTGTGATTAGCTCGACTTTATCTGTTGCAAAGCTGCTGTCCTTTTGAGTTTCTAAAAATAGCAGTCAGATGGTTTAGTTTTGTCTTCATTCTTGGGTACAGAATCCTTAGCAAGTGTTCAAAGGAGACCAGCATATTTAGAAATGAGTTAGCATTCTTGAATGAAGACTTTTCACTTACCAATAAAAGTACTGTTGTTTTAAAAGCTGTGTCTTTCCCCAGAGATTTAAACTCATGTATTTATCCATACATCATCACTGTATATGGTAGTAGCACAAAGAACACCTGTATTTTAATATATAGTAATTACACTAGAGGACAAAAACACTGTATCATATCGTGTCGTATCATAGCACAGGATACCATATCCACAAACATACTCAGCAAGTATACACTTAGCATAATACTTACCTTTCATTTTGGTGCAGGAGCAGTGAAAAATCAAGGGAAATGGGTGAATGGGAGTTTGATGTTATGAAACTTGGTACATACCATTTCTTTCAGGAACAATACTATTTCTAAGGCAAAAATAAATAATATTTTTAAGGCACTTGTAACAAATAACCAAAAAGTCATATGGATAATCTTGACTAATTTTGAATACCTTAAAGCATCTATGGCTCAGGTATGCCTCACAATAAAATGATTGGAAGTACAGTACTAATTTTTCAATATTTGTCTTTTTTTCCTTGCCTTTGAAGAATTTTCTCCTTGGACTGCAGAAAGTTATTGGTAAATATTGAAAAACAACAGAAAAAACCCCCTTTTTCTCTGTTAGAATACCTTATATTTTGTATCTAGAGGCAGATTAAAATTCTGGGAAACACATATCTGTAGACCTTAGTTCTGCAGGCTTTGTATTTGAAGTGCAACAGTTTCCACTCCAAAGAATTTAGATGGATTAGAAGCACTCATATGCATGCCATTGAAATGCCACTGACAAATGCTGGAAATGAATAGAATGTGTTTTAGCAATGTCTGTGATGTTATCAATGAACGACTGAGCAGGGGTTTTTTAGAGCTTATGGTTCTGACGTCAAAAACTTCTGGAAAAAATGAGACATGTCTCTGGCAGTTGAAGTTTTTTTAAAAAGGAAGAAAAACAGACGTGGAATTCTCCAGGCTTTGATGTATTTTTCTACAATAATCATTAAAAGCTGAATTTATCAAAATATTTTTGGAAATGCAAGACCATTGTCAATACATACCTAAGCTCTGAAAAAGCTGAAATCCCAATTCCATTTAATTTGGAAGTGCCAAGATTCAAGAGGAAATTCTGCTAGCACATTCATGCATGACTGACAGGAAGCAGTGATATAATTGGGGACAGGCTGGAAAGACACCTTGTTGAAGAGTTTCCTGAAAAATAATCCTAAAACCATATAGAGTTGCTAGGGTCTACTAATCAAAATGTTCTTCATTTCAATTGTCAACAGGAAAGTAAAATATCCTGATTATCAACTGCAGATTACAGAAAAAGATATTATCTATCATAAACATAATGTAAAAATTAAATAGGAACTTTCTCTAGGAAATTCTCTTGGAGACAGAATACTGAAAGTTTTGGCTTTAAACTGAAAATCACTTATCAGGAATACTAAGCAAGTTTTGTTTTCAGATGATCACAATAAGTGCCTCATTATTCAAATCACAGGCCTTAGGTTCTCACATAAGTTTGGTAATTTTTGTGTTTGGTTCGTTGGGTTATTTTTAAGTAACAGCCTCAGGCCAGTTGAGGTGTAAATTCATGTGAATTCTAGAACATCAAAGTGTCAGCAAGAGATTATTGCAGAAAGGACCATTTTGTACTTAAAACACCACTAAACCTAATTATTTCAGTGGATATCCATAGAGTGCATAATAGGAAAGGTGAGAATAACTGTTTTCTAGTTGTCATCTGTTAAAGTGGGAAATCCATCTAAGTCAATGATAGCTACCCAAAAGCCCTTTGACAGTGAAGCTATGTCAAGAAATACCAAAACACCACTATGCATTAAAATGAGACCCTTCTGATTTTTAAATGCATTTAAGCAGCACTTACAATGCTCTGACCTTTTCCTAATTTTACATAGAGAAATTCATATTTCTATTCTACATAATTTTGTAATGTATGCTCCTGAGTGAGTGATTTCTTATGATTTCTTATGTTATTTTTGTCACATCTGGTTTTGTCACATGCAAGAAAACTGACAGGGCTGAACGGCTGCTAAAAGCTTGTTATTATACCCTTAAGGAAACATCTGCTGTCAGAGATGGCCAAATTGCTTTTATTAACTGCCAAGTGTAAACTTTAAACTGCACCAGGCTGACTGTCCTGGCACCCCTGCTATAATCAGATGGCCTCGGAGATCCTGCTTCCATAGCATTGCCTGCTAAAAAATTGACAAAAAGCCTTCATGGCCATTTCAGGCCAGGATGTCCATTGAGTTGCTATCAGCCAGAGTCAGGAGGAGATTTCTGGATTCCAGGAGGAATCAACCTTCCAAGTCTGGCTTTAATAACCAGTGTTTCAAACCACCTTCATCCTTGACTGTCTAGGATGTAGGCAAATGCTTGACAGAATTCAGACCTCTGCACAAGTAGGCATGGCACAATTCACTCTCATTACATATCACATAAGGGACAAACCAAGACTTTTTTACCTATTATGATTCCTGGCAAGCTGTGACTTCAACCCTTGTTCAGCTTCAGAGTGTGTGTCACCATTTATGGCCATAAGTCAGTTCCCATCCCTCTGTGCTGCCTCCAGCAACCTCCGACCAGTGATGCTCCAATGTTGTGTTCCTTACCCTTATGAAGATTCAGTACTATAGTTGGTTTACAACACACAACACTGGCTGTACAGGGATTATGCTAGTTTTTTGACTGCCAGCCAAGGAAGGCTACACTGAAGGCAGATGTCAGTAAAAGCATGTGTAATTCTGAAAATAATCTTTAATCAGAGGGTGAGGGAAGTTTGACATCTTGTATTTAGGCAGGATACAGAATTGGTGTTATTCTTTTGATATAAAAGTGGTTACTAAAGCAATTAAAGAAGCTCAATATATCTTAGAGTCTGTTGTCACTATTGACCAAAAGAGTCTGCCTCAGTCTGTAAGGAGTGAGGAGGATTTTTGGCATTACCCAGTCAGACTCTTTAATTTCTGACAGATAACTTTTATCTTTCAGCAATTTGAAGCAATTAATTTCCTCCACTTGAACACTCACAATCAAGTGTATTTATGTTATTAAAATAAGTATTTAACAATAATACTTAAGTAAAAGCTATATATCCTATTTTTTCCCACAAAGCTGTGCTGTCCTTACATAGCACCAATGTGATATGTAGAGCCACAGAAGTTTAGGAAATCAGAAAATTTTACATCAGCAATAATTGATTTAAATTCTCCTGGTTTCAAGCTTTTACTTTTGCTTGCAACTGTGACTCATTATAGAAGCCTCTTTAATGATCTTTCATGAAGCTGAAAAGAATATAGATGTATCTTTTATTTATCTTCCACGTGGTGCAGAGTTTGTTATAGATGGATAAATTCTTCGTATTCTCTGCTTGCAGAAATGTGATAGAATCTGAACAGTTCAGAAATCCAATAAGCATGATTTCTTTCAGTACTGAAGATCCCAAATAATCCCTTAAATTTCAGTATCTTATCTGATTTTTCTGTATCCTTTGAATTTTTAATCTGGAAGATAAAAGTCAAGCACTAGGGTAACTTCTGTGGCCTAAGAGTAAAGCAGATAAGCATTTAATCTGTTCAGAGCTGTTTTAACACTTGCATTAGAATTTTTTGCAAATATTTTCTACGAATGTTTGTGTTTCAATTTGAACTACAAAGATGCAGGGCTAATTGAAAAAATACCAGTCAAAGCATAGATTTAGCGATTATGAAGTCACTTACATACTTTAAAACCTGAAGGAATCCAGAGCAGATTATATTCCTTTAAGAATTTTAGCTGTACCTCCCTCAAGGAATTTTTCCATGGGGGCTCCTGGCACCATCACAACCATCAGGGTGAAGAATATTCAACAAGATCCATCTCACAAACTAGTCTGTGGGATAACTTTGTATTGAAGTGAAAAACAAAGAGTTGCTAAAAGCAGAAGACTTCCCTTATCTGCTTTGCCCTCATCCCAAATAGTTTTACACTACAGTTAAACCCTAATTCTGAGGGCTTTTGAATGCCTTAAGAATTCCTCTGCCTTCCTTTCTGTCTTAGCCTCTAGCTTTTTGCTTTACTTTTAGGTAGAATGATAAACAATTTTGTCCATTTATCCAGATTAATATGTGGGCTTTCATAGACATGGTTACTTTTAGACAATATAAATATGGCTATTTAATTTGTTTGTTCCTACAGTAAAGTCCTGTAGCAACAAATAGCACTGTAGTAAAGGATATTGATAGGTGTAGGAAAAACAGTGCTAGGCATTGTTTCTGTTGCTGCTGCTGTAAATTAATATGTTTATCCTGAACTGAAAGATTAAACTGATCAGATAAAATGAATGGATTTTTTGCCAGAATGATGTTTAGTGTTATTGTCCTAAGTGAACCCCCTTCTTCCCCATAAGAACTATAATCAAACACATCATTAATTCATGAACAATTTTATATACTTTTTCCATTTCTTTTGGAACAACTGTGCTCTGCTTTGGATCTGGTTAGAGCAATTTCTTATTATTTATTATAGAGCTATCTGATCTGTCTTGTGTGGCCACTCATGGGCTGCTCTTGCTTCTTTACCAGCATTGGTTTCAGACAAAGAAGAGTGGGTGAGGGCAGAGGTTGGATATGGGCATGACTGCAACCACAATCCAGTGCCATTTAGGTGGTGTGATCCTGGTGACTCAGAGCCTGTGGTGGTCTCAGGTGAGGTCATCCTGGGACCAGGGTTGTGTGAGAGCAAGAGGTGGGAAGACACCTAGTGCAGTATGGCTTCTCCCTCCTTCCCTTGCACAGGATGCAGTTTGGGCACAGACAGAACAGTGACTCATTAATGCATTTTTTTTTGCTTTTCTGATGTCAGTAGGTCATATGAAACTCAGATGTAGTTGCAGGATGAAGACCAAAAACTGCAAAAGACTATTTCTGGTCAATCAATGGCATTTGTTGTATGAAATGCCATGCAGGTAAGTATGTGGACATGGAAAGAGAAAAGGCTCATGGTTGGACAATGTGAGCAATGATAATGCAGTGACAGCCATCTGCTCTAAATCTCATTAATATCTCACCGAGACTAATGAAATCATTATAAAAGTCAAGTGAGTGAGAAGCAGGTTAGAGAACATACAGAACAGTTTATAGCATGAGCTGAGAGTTCAAATCTATATCAAAATATTCATTCACTCTGAACAAACCTCAAAGTTTCATAAAATAAAGTGATCAACAGTTAAATGTGAGGCAACAAAGCATCTGCGAGGAGAATCATATCAAAACCTGTAATATCTCCTTCCTTGCATTAAATAGAAATATCTAAAACAAGCACATTCCCAGCTACTAATTTACACCTTCACAGCTGATAAAATGTGTCATAATCCCCTCTTCAATAGAGCAAGCAAAAAGTGGAAAGCTAAAAAAGACTGTGAAATAAAGTAGACTTTGAGGATTTACAATATAAACACTTGCTACAGTTGGAACTACAAAGCAATTAAAACTGCTCTCTGAGATTACTTTCTTCCTCTTCTAAGTCCTCTCTATTTTACACCCAGTTAACTTCCTCTCTCTGTTAACTTAGGGCACCTACAGTGCAATTACTTTAGTTCTGTGCAGTATAGAAAGTTGTGTATGCATCAAGGTTATGTTTGCTCCATTTTGCCCAATATCATAGACTATATTTTTCTTTTTCCAGTTCTGTCCCATATTGGTGTTTTGGGAGAGGACAAGCATCTGCTTCCTTTATGCCCTCATCTTGTTTGATCCACAGTCTCTGAAGTACGGAACAGAACAGGCTGATGTAAAGTTATGACAGCAAGAAATGTGGCCTCTTGGTATTTGTGCTTTAGAAATTGCTGTTTACTGCAGTTTCTGATACCTTGTTTGAGCACTGATCTATTAACAAACTGTTTGGAGAACAATCAATAGAGTTTCATATTAATAAGCAGATAAAATGCATGTCCAATTTGTCCTAATAAGGCTTTTGAAAATGCTTGTAATGGGACACCCCTCCTGCAGTGTGGGTAAAAATATTAGAAGTTAGTATAATTTGCAAATTTTCTTTGTATCTACACATAAGCTCTGGAGCACCCAGAGAAACTCAATGCTCAGCAGCTTTCAAAATTAGGCTATGTAGATTGCAGATTGACAGCTAACTATGGAGCTGCAAGTATCCCATATACATGTTCCTGAAAATTTCAAATCTTTGGCATTTAAACTTTACAACATCTGTTCTGATTTTGTATTTTAGTATTGTTATGAAATTTTCTTCCATGGTCACACCTTATCTCTTGAGCCTATGTCCTTATTTCATCTAGTATGCCAATTAAGTAAGAGGAAATAGCCTGAACATTTTATATAGCAATAAAATGACAAACTAATATATGTAGCTCTAAGTAATTCTTCTTCACTGAAAGTATGCAACTTGGTTTGACATTAGGTTTTTACAAGATCCCTAAATCCAACACAGATGGTAGCTCTTGGAAAAGTAGAATCTCTTTATTCTTCCTAGAGAGGTCTTAGATTTTTGAGAAATAACATAAACTAGAAGGAAAAATATAATTGGTAGCTGAGTCTAAACAAAGATATGGTACCTTCTACTCCTCTGGAAAATGTATTATGGGCAGGAGACAACAAAGTTTCTTCATCCTGTTGAATTCAGTGGTATGATACCTGCTGAAAGGATCTATCTTTAGCCAATGTAGCTAAAAGTGATACAAACCAAGCCAAAATACTTATATATATATAAGACATAATGTTGAATTGCTGGGTTCACCTTTAAAATAAATGATGTTGCTTTGGGAGGGTAATTCTCTTCATACTTGTTACATGATCATCAAACAACCTTAACACTTGTTTTCAGTGTGTCTGTTTTGACACTTAATTGCCTGCTGTAATGCCCATTAATTGCACTTTAACTATGCCCAAATCAAAAATTAATCCTCTCTCTCCTGCCCTTTTCTTCTGCCTCTTTCCCTGAAGAGGGACAAGGAAGTATTACAGTAGAAAGCAGTGCCAGAACTTTCAAGACCAAGGGATAATCTCGATGGGGAGCTTAAATGCTAAAAGGTTTGCCCATGATTCAGAAGGTCTCAGATGAAAAGAAATTTTTATAAAGTGAGATATTCAGTGGTACAGGTTCAAGGATAATGCATGAGTGTTTTCATAGTCATTATATTCTTGATTTCATTTTCAAGATGGATTGTACCCTGGGCTGAAGTGCAGAGCACTTTTGAGTTCAGATGCCTTCATCTTGTGACTCATTCAGTATGGATGTATGGTAAAAAGCCAAAACAGAGTCCTTGCTCTGAAGGCCAGACTTAACCTGGCCTGCTGTGGTCTTCGAGGTGAAATACAACCTCTTATAGGCACTCAGATTTGAATGTAACTCATTTGGCTTTGAGCAAATTCTCAGCCTGAATTTCTGCTTTGTGTTTTGTCAGAAGGAAGGAGTTCAGTGGGAGACATGGTACCTATCTTTGCCTTTCCTTAGTGATCGAGAGAGCAAAGAACATAATTTTCAGAAAGAGAGATGAACTATCTTTACCTTCATTATCTCAAATTAAGATCTGAAAAAAGCTTGAAGTTTTTCTGTAAATTACTTTTTTATGATCAAATGGCAAAAATTAAGAGTAGAGAGGGGAGAAACAATTAAAATGTCCTGCTTGTGGTTTGGGTGTCCCTTTCAGTAAAATTCCTTTGCTAATGTCTATATGCGGAGCTTCATACAAGTTTGATTTCTTGAACCTTAAGCATTATTTTTGTATTCATTGCTGTGAAATATGACTAGAGACAAGACTCAAGGAAACACCACGAAGCTGAGTCAAGGGAGGTTTAGGCTGGAGAGCAGGAGGTTTTTCACCCAGAGGGTGGCTGGGCACTAGAACAGGCTCCCCAAGGAAGTGATCACAGCACCAGCCTGACAGAGTTCAGGAAGTGCTTGGACAATGCTCTCAGGAACATGGTGTGACTCTTGGGGACGGTGCTGTGCAGGGCCAGGAGTTGGACTCAATGATCAAATTCAGCATATTCTGTGATTAAATGATTCTGTGAAATGCTGTTTATTATCTCCAAATTTAATTTTAACTCACTTCTCTATTCATACCATTAGCATATTTTTTTAATACAAGCAATTACTTAGGATAACTTCATTTAATAAGTGAAGTTTCTCTTTTATTTAAAAAGGTCTACGTTCAGGTTCCCTTCCTCCTACAGTGTTTTTGGACTTGTTTATGCACCTCTGAGACATGGGGCTTATCTCAGCCTAGGGAAAAATATTTTTCTTCAAATGTCTTCTGAACATTTTGACAGCAGATCACTGACACTCTTGGAAAAGAGGGAGCACCTGAAGGGTAAGAATTCTCAGAATTCAGTAGGAAAACTTTTTCCTTAATGCACCACCTACACTTGTACTGCTCCCAAGGTCTGTGGGAATTAAGCAGTCAGAGGTTATCCAGAATCCTTTCCAGCAGCATGAAGCCACAGGGGAAACTCCATCTTGTTTTAAGGGAAAAGGGACTGATAATCTCCAAAGTTAGTCATCACTTTAGGAGACACTTCAGAGATTCACAGCTGTTGCATTTCTTATGAAAACCCTGGAATGCAGATGTAATAGCTAACGGATTAGTGAACCCCTGCGCATCTGGTAATCTAATGCTGGGGTTAGCCCTTTTGGATTGCAGGGAGAACAACTGCACAGTACAAAATTGCTCTGAATTTCCTCCCTGCTCAAAATACGATGCATCCAAAAGCTGTTGAAGTCAAAAAGATGTGTGCAGAAAAAGGATGCTTTGGTGAGATCCCAGAGCCATGTTGTTGCCTTTCCTCTTTCTGATTACTTAATGGAAGTTCTCTGTTTTGTGTTGGTTTTTTGTTTTCATCCTCCATCCCTGTGACAACTGGTTTTTGTGATCTCTGTTTCTGTTATTTGTGTTGCTTAGTTCTGAAAGTGGGAATATTTTCCTTCTTTAATAATCTACTACCTTTGTCCGGGTAGTGCTTCCAGAACCATATGTTGGGGCCTCTTCTGTACTTGATTTTATCACATGATCTTCTGGTCAGTGAAGGCTCTTGCATGATTTCATTGTAAGAGATCACAGATTACCTGAACCTCACAGAATAATGTCAGTCTTTCATTTTACTGGGAGGCTAAGACAGGAAGGGATTGCAAGACTCCAAAGAACATGAAAAGAACACCACATAGCAGCCCAGAGACTTTAAAAATAATTTTCTGAAAGTTTTTAATACCTTATTTAATAATAGACAACCCCTTCTGAAGATGAGCTGTACCAGTGTTTTCTAAGCTCCTTGTAGGGGTGTATCTCAGGACACAAATACAGTAGGGATCTTCTTGTGTGGAACAATAAAAAAAGAAACTTAACAGCCCTGGCTGCTTTTCTCTAGACACAGAATAAATAATTCCTGTAATCCACTGCTGTACATTTTCTTCTATTCCTAACCCAGAATGTCCTACTATAAGAAAATGATGTTACACCAAAAAATTGAGGTAACAGGGGATTCAGCTGTTGAGCTGAAGTATAATGAAAAAATAGCAACTTTGGTCTAGTATGAATAGGTGGAAATGTACATATACACATAAACGTATATATGCACATAAATATGTGCAACTTTAAATGCATAAATATATTTTGAGTGCATTGGGTGTTTACAAGTTATTATTAGGATACTTTGCAGTGAATTATTTCTCAGCTATAGGGGTTTTGGGCCTGCTCTAAGTGAAGACTCAACTTCAGAGGCTCAAATTAGAACAGATATACTTACAGAGAGCTCCTTACAGTCACTTGATAATACACGCTTTCCATCAGTTCAATTAAGATGTGTTACATATTTTTGTGCTGTAATCAATGCAAGGTTGATAGTATGAAAGGAGATAGCTAAACATCTGATACACATTTGCATTTCAGGTGTGAGCATGAAAATAATCATTCATTTTTCATATTTTTATCTTGTGTACTGGGCACCCAATTCTCAATATATTATACTTTTCTATATCTTGAAAGTGTAACTCCACTATTTCTTCATATTCCAGATCTGATTGTAATTTCATGCCGCTCTAAATTAGGTGCTTCCCATTAAAATTAAGGAACTAGATCCTGATCTCATTGTGTGTAATCTGAAGGAAGTCTTGCAGATCAACACAGCAACCTTGAATTTTCATAAGTTAACTGTAACCAGACCCAGCTCCAACTGCCTGTGTATAAAAAGCTGATATAAATGAGATCACAGTCAAGTCTGTGTTATTTATTCTTTCTCAAGAAAGTAATTTATGTTTGCTGTTAAATATGATCAGAAATCTTCTAAGTCAGTTATGTTGAGCAATTAGCTGAAGGCTGACAGAATAATCACTGTTTCAAGCACTGCTCAGCTGATACTTACAATTTATTTTCTTTTTTTTTTTAACTTCAGATTCCTCATATATCCTGTTTCCATGGAGAAATTCTGATATATGCTAGAGTAGACATCAACAACAATAACTAGAGCCCTGAAGACAACCTTTCAATTTTGAGAGAAAGATAAATGAAAAATTACATGGTCATTAATTAAAAAACCCCACAAAATCACAGAAAAACACAGTTGTAAGAGACCTCAGGAGAATATCTGGTCTACATTTTCATGGGAAAGGGAAACTAGATGAGATTATCTGTCATCCTCCTCAATTGCATCTTGAAGATCTACAGTGATGAGGACTCTACTGGTTCCTGGTGAAGTTGTTCCAATGAAGAATTATTCTCCTTGTAAAAAAATGTCTTTCTTACATCAAGGAAGTGTCTTGTGGTGCAACTTGTGCATTTTGCCACTTATCTTCTCCATATGACTCCTTGTGATGTGAGAGCATCTGTATTCTTTGTAGTCACCTTCTAAGTACTGGAATTCTGTGATGAGGTCCCTTCTGATCCTTCTCTTCTTCAGGGATAAAAGGCCAAGCTCCTTCTGTCTTTCATCATAGGTCAGGTTCTGCAGCCATTTTTTCTTTTTTGTGGCCCTCCTTTAGACCCTCTTGTGTCTCCCTTGAACTGAGACCAGAAGGAGACACGATGCTTCAGGTGCTGCCTGACAAGCTCTGTTCAGAGTGTGGTGATCCCAGCCCGTCTGTGCCAGCTGTGCCCCTGCAGCTGCAGCCCGGGATCTGATTTGCCTTTTGCTGCAGTGTCACACCAGTGACTCGTGTTCAAGTGATTGTCCCCTGAACTTCCATGTCCCTTTCAGCAAGGCTGCTCCCCAGACACACAGGGCCTGTGCTGGGCCCTTTGGTTGTGCCATCCCAGGTGCAGGACTGTGCACTTGTCTCTACTGCACCTTGCACTGCTCTTGCCAGCCCCACCCTTTCAGCCTGTCCAGGTCTCTTTGTAAGAGGGCATTGTCCAGAACATCTGTGAAGATGTGAAAAATCAATTCCTGAGGAACCTCCTTTGTGACAGGCTGCTAGCTTGAGTGAATTGATAACCCCTCCCTGAGTCTGCCCTGCTAACCAATTTCTTACCCATTTCACAGACTACTCACTCAGTCTTGCCAGTTTGTCCAGGAGAAGGGTGTGAGAGAATCTGTGTTCTTAATTCAGTTTCTACTCCAGCAGCTGAAAGAGCTATGAGAGTGGAAAGAACTGTGAGTAGAGAGTGGAAATCCTGATGGTTGTATGAACTGTGTTCACTCTCAATTGCCATGTCCAGTGCATCATCCTAATACCTGCATAATTATATTTCCCGCTGTATGAGAAAATACTTCACTTTTAATCCAGAGTTCCTACCCTGATGTTTTGAGAATTATGCAAAAGCAAATCAACTTTATTGGAGAGAGATGGTCATGTTTGCTATAAAAATCTTCACTGTAGCTGTTGTGATATGGTCTCTGTGAGACAAGTTCTTTAGCTTTTCTGTGTATGACTGCACCCATCCTGTACAGCTTTGAGATCTCTGGATAGTGGTGGGTACTTCCAGCAGGCTGTGGATGTACTGTGTTCTGGCAACCCTCCTTGGAAAGATTTGCTGCTGCCAGAAAACTCATCCTCACTGAGAGCCTTGGTCTAAACAGAATCCTTCATCCACTTGATAAAACAGGTTGTCTGCTGTCACTCTTCAGTCTGGCTTTATGACTAAATTATCATGGTTTAATTAAGTTATTCCTGGTCTAACACTATGGTAGAAGCATAACTGAGAAATGAATATCAGGGAATGTCCCCTCTCTAATCTGCATTTAGCAAAAATCACCTACTACTAAAAGCCACCTTTACTAAGCCCACACATATTCAACGTTACATCTCATGATCTTTAGTGAAGCATTTTATCAATGATCTTAAGTACTATGACTGAAAATCATATTTTCTATTTATTTTTGTTATCAAAATCTGTCTTTCAATACAATCTTCTAGATTTCCTGTCTTTGTTGGTTTTTAACAGGCAGTGATACATTGATCACTAGGATTAGGTAGAGGTAAGTCTCCTGAATTGTTATTTATTTGTGCTTACATGCATTTTTAGTAACTGCATATGAATGTTTGTTCACTGGTCAGTGTTACAGAAAGGATCCCAGCCAGTAGCAGCTATGAGAACACAACAGTCTCCATAGAGTCTATATATGATCCACACCCAAAATCAGAACAGTTTCTTAAACTGAAACATTTCAATGCACAGAAAACCAAGCAATATATCAAGTTAACTGATAATATATATTTAAAAACAGGTTTGAAAGTCTACAGTGGTGATTTTGATTTAGAGGAAGAAAACTCAACATTTACAAGGTTACAAAAAAACTCTTACTTTTAAAATGAATGTCCATTTTAAACAAAAAACCCCAAACTAACCAACAAACCAACCAATCAAGAATAAAAAGCCAAGTGAATTTATGCAAAAATGTCATTTTTTAAACTATGCAGAATTTGTTTGCTCAAATATATCTAGCTATATAGTGATTATTTTCTTTATCCCTTCATTACAAGAATGAACTGAAGCTATTTTCAACTTTCACGGGGGAAATATTTTAGATAATTAAAATGAATGCTTTCCATTATCTTATCACTTTGCCGTTGCTGACAGTCTTAACACAATGTATCAAGCTGATGAATGGACAACATCCTCTTTGAATAGATAAGGCAATGCTGTTCAACTCTCAGCCATCTTCCCCTTAATTCCTTGGAATGCCATTATTTGTCTTCTAAAATTAACTATCTGAACAAATGTATAAGACTTGCCCGAAAACTTCCATTTTCTGAATCTCCAGCATAGATATTTAAAATATATACAGTTAATCTGAGTAACAGCAAGTTATGTGAGATAAATCATGTGACAGAGATTGGATTTTGTGACAACCAAGAAGGTGGCAGGAGCAAAATCTGTGTTTGCATTTGTACAGTTTTCTAATTCTCTTTATTTTTGGTAAATTATTGACTACCTGTGTCATGACTAACAGAAATGGCATTGATTAATGTGCATTTACTTAGACTGAAAGTTGTCAAAGATAAGGGACGATAGCTAGATAAAATCACTTTTGTTGTCTTACAGAAATTATCTGTATTTCTTCAAATTATAGGAACCTCTAAATGTTAAGTACAGCAACAGGTTATAAAGGAAGGCAGAAGCTGAATTTCAGTCTGTGTTTCTGATTCATGGAGTTCAGCAAAATATCACTTGGGGTATTGTATTACTTGGGACCAAACACCCAAATACTACTTTCAAATTTTTCTCATAATTTAAAGAGGCATGGGTATGACTTTTATGTCACTTGAAGAAGGAAGAAATAATTTATTTTCTGCTAACAAAAAGAAAATAAGTGAAAAAACTTAGTGTTTAAGAGGTATTCAGACTAATTTACAAAGTCAACACTAATGAAGTGTAAGGCCTGTATACTAAATAACCTCCTACCTAAACAGAAAATATGTTGTGCTGGGCCACAATCCATAAAACTGTTAAGTGAATTAAGCAGAGGACTTGACCATATGAAAAGCTCACTTTTAAAATACAATATTTTGTTCAAATTCCCATAAGATTTATTTGCTATCAGCAAATTAGTTAAACAAACATAACAATTACAAGAGTGCTATCAGGTCACTTTTCCATTTTATGAGATGGTGAAGCACATACAGTTAGGATCTACTGTCCAAAAAAACCCACAACCTCCTCTAACAACGCCAGAAATATTTTCAATTGCTGTTCATCAATTCTCTTAAAAATGCAGTATGTTTTTCTTGTCTAAATACAGGCTCTATTATTTTACTTTTGCCATCATTTATTTGTTGGATTTAAAACTGATTAACACTGGAAAGGGTGTAGCATTTTTGCAAACATAAATTATTTTCAGTGAACAAAGGACTGACAGTAGTAGACACATTATCTTCTGCTCAGGCAAGAAGTTTCATACTTTATTTCCTTTGTGTTCCCAGCTAGAAAGGTATTTAAAAAATTATATCCTAATAAATGGAATTATTTTTTATTTTCTCCAGTATTTTTTGTTTTCTAAGGGAGTTGAACTTTGTGTGTCCAAATTAAAAAGAAAATATTCTTTGAAAATTTCAGGCAAAGTATGTATGTATGAGTAACAAAAAACCTCCTTTAAGTCTGGATTTCAGTGAATTTTTGTCTTACATAGACTTGACTTTTTTATGAAGATTCAGGGTACAACTGCTGCTTTTCTAAAGATATGGAATGTATAATGTGGATTTTTTGGCATCTAGTAACATTTGAGTTTATATTAATCACTTTTCCTCATTTGAGTTGTTACCAAATTCAATACACTGATCTAAGAAGTCACTTACTAAGCCTAACCAAAAAACCACTTGTTTTCCCAGAACTTAAAAGAACAGTGGTTCCTTCCTTTGACTGAAACTACCTATTCAGTGGTTCAAATATGATGGTTTATGGGGGAAAGGCTTGGCAGACTGATCAATCTGATACTGAGATCATCATCAGGGCATAGCTGTCTGACCCTTGTCTTCAAGAAAACTGGGAAAAAGAATGGAAACCAATATTCAGTTTAAAATGTGTTTGGTGGTACTGCTTCTATGGTGGCGAGATTCTCACAATCTTCTATGGTGAGTATAAAAGGGGCAGGTCCATTAACTTAATGAATTTACCTGTGTCTATTTCTACAGTAAATGAAAACAAAATCTAGACCATAAGGTAGACCATGGTATTTATTCCCTACTACAAAAATATTATATTGAGTACAAGAGCGGAAAAATAATCCCTCTGGGAATTTTTATTGATTCTGTATCACTTCAAAGTTTCCTAACTTGGCAAGGTTGTCCTTGATGATGTATTGAAAATACAACATGAGAATATGAATTGAATTTCAGTCAAGTAAAGGTGAAAGTACCCCCACAAAAGGATGCAGTCTTTTGAACATCACTAAACTGCTGTGAAAAAAATTGAATGCAAAAATAACCAAAATATTTTTATCATTCCATAGGGGGAAAAAAATCTTGTAATATTGGGCCTGTGTGTGGATTACTGCCAATAATCCATAGGCAATAATGCAATAGACCAAATTTAGCCCAACAGCACAACTGGACTATGGGTATTGAAAAAGGAATATTTTGCAGTTAGAACTGCACAAGAAAGCTTTGGCAAAACAATTTGCCAATGAATCTAAATTATCTGTAAAACAGGATACTTTTAGCTGCTCTTGAGGAAGTTTCAGGGAATATGTTCTGGAGGAACACTGCAAACTGCTTTGTCATTTTTTGAGAAAAATATTTAGGTTTTTGGTTTTTGTTTTGGTTCATTGTTTGTTTTTGTTTTTTTAAGCATCTTTTCTTGTAAGCAATGGCATGGTGCACATAAAGAGTTTCCCTGGCTGCTCACTTGTGAGGCCATTGCTTTCAGGTCTCACTGTATTAGATGTTTTTTTAAAACTTGCCTTTGACTGTGTATCTGTTTGACTTTCTGTCTTGAATTTTTGAGCACACTAGCTGGATGATTTAGTCCACTTGTTTCACATCCCAGATGCCGAGGCTTTGACACTCAGATAAGTCAGTGACAGAAACAGAGCATCTGACCCATTCTCACCTTGGACATTTCTGTAGGAACTAGTCTTGCCTAACCATTCAGCTCTTCAGGGAGATACAAAGGTGAAGGCAAACAAATACAAAGGCTTACTCATTTCACAAGAAACTATTCGAAGAAATAATAATATTTTAACAGGATAATTTAAAACTTGTCATTCTTGCTGGCTGTCTTCTCAATAACCATGTAAAAACTACGCTCACCTCACTTGAATACAATTTCTACTGCAAATCATGATTTTTATTTCCCCTGTAGTTACTTTCTTTCTATACATCCTATGAAAAAGTGGACTTTCTCCTCTCTTGGCTCAGCTCATATTGTTCTTTTGAATTCCTTGTAACAGTGTGAGCACTTGTATATTTTTAAAAAAGCATGTGGCATCTTAGTTGTGATATTTCTGCCCCAATCTCTTTACCTAGGCTATTTTTAGGAAGCTGAATAGATCTCATTTCCCTTAAGGTATTATTTTCCTAGACTGAGGTAAGTATGTATTTTTTTTAAAGTAGAATTCATCAGTTCTGACTGATGATTGACATAGGCATCAAAAGCTAAAAGGTGAGGTATGAAAGCTCATACCTCATAGAAGCTAGTTGCAAAAAATCTTCATCTTCACAATATAACTTATCCAGTCCTTCATCAGGCTTTTACATGGGTTTGATGAAATTCCCCCAGAAGTACCCGTTTCTTGTTGTTGACTGTAAAGGGAGGCTGACTGATAATACTGTATTTGATGCCTAATTTCAATGCCTAAATTTCAGTAAGATGACTCCTACCTAGTGTGTTTAAACTTCAACAGACAGATTATACACTCAAAGTCATCCCTTGGGTAAGACTGTGTAATAGGGCCAGAGGCAACTAAATATGCCACCTAGATAATTTTATGTGCAAGGATCACATCCATATGGTTTGTGTATCTCTTTGTTGATAATGCTTTAATGAAAAAGAGATGAAGATGCAAGGGTGTTGACAACTAAAGGGAGGGTGTATGAAGATTATGACCATGGGTTTCTAGGATTCCCTAATGCTTAAAAACTTGGAGACTTTATTCTCTCTATTTCTCTGCTTTATTACAGATTGCTACAAATACGAAAAAATTTACAACAAACAAGTAAACTGTCACCAAAAAAAATTTAAAAAATCACCTATAGCAAGTATACTTATGATTAATAAACTAAACACATATATATATATACACCAAGTTATTGCAAACTAATATCAGCAATCAATAATACAGTATCAGTCAATAGTATGGTAGCAGTAGTATGATAGCAGCAATCAATCATAGAGCAACAATCACTAACAACAACTACCAATTAGGTATGTGTTTTTACAAGCTACTATGAACTTTTCATTATTGAAGCAATTTATCAGCAGTGTAATACCAGATATGACAGATTATTTATACGGATTTATAGTATCAATATCAAGGGAATAAGACACATTTGAGAAGGGGACAGACGATCCCAAAGTGGAGGGCAAAATAATCCCAGAGGTGAACCCAACCATCCCAGAAATGAGAACAAAAACCAAACCTACCCCAAAGTGGGTCCAGAAAGGGGAACCAGTGAGATTACAGGCTGTCTCACTTCAAAGGTGATGTGTGGTACAGAATCTGAAGTGAGCACTCAAGATCTCATAGAAAGTTAATGTGGAGAATTCAACCTATTTAGAAAAGAAAAAGTATGTGTGGCAAGGTAAGCTCCCAGGAACAGAGACTCAGCTTTGAGTAGAAATTATGTTTTTTTTATAACACAGACAAAAACCAACATAGAACATCATTGCTTCATGCAGCCAACAGATGCTTCAATTTCATTTTTCAACTGATGATGAGGTTTTATGTTCTTTCAGAGAAATTTCTGCTTTTCTTAGACTGTTTTCCACTTCTCAAATGATAAGGTGTCACTTCAGCTCCTTGTGTTTGCACTTATTGATAGTATCTCAGGATGTCTCCTCTTTCTAGGTACTTCCAAGAGACCAGCTGCCCCTTTTAAGGACGTTACTGGTTCATAGGCCTAGTTCCCAGGTTTACAGCTTCCAAGATGACATTTTCTGTCAGTATTTTCCAGCAAACATTTTTTTCTGTTCAGCTGTTTTTCCCTCTAACCAGGCTGTCTCTCAGGCATCTCACATCACTGGTACATCTAAGCAGGAATCCTGTTGCTAGTCTGGTAACAAACCTTACAACTTCTCAAAGTTCTAGTTTTGTTTGTCAGATGTTTCTTAGGTATCACATTAATTCCAGCTGCTATCTTAAATATTTATTTTAATTTGGTCTCTATTCTGTATCACATGTTGTTTTCCAGCACTGTAACATTTTCAGAGAGAAAAAACAAACAAATAAAAAATACAGCGTTCCAGAACCGTAAAGTGAAGATTGCTCTAATTAAAAGTCATATTTGTTCATATGGGAACAGGTTGTGGAAATAGATCAGAGAATGCAGAGGATTTTAGTCTAAGTCTAGCATGAATATTTTGGAAGATTATGTCAAATTATCTACTTTTTAGTCACATGCAAATTTGTATAGCTTATGTTTTTTGAAGGTTTGAGACTTTCAGAGTAATATTTTTCTATTCAGCTGTTACATAAAGGTCAGGAGTATACCAAAAAAAAGGAGGCAGGAGATACACTGTGAAGAAATAAGAACTAATCAGTCTCCACAACTCAACTGCACATAGCAATCGCTAATTCAAAGAATCACACAACAGTTAAGTTTGGAAGGCACATATGGATTTGTTCTAAGTCCAAGATATCTGCTCAAAACAGGATCAACAAGAGCAAGTCGATCAGACCATGTCTAGTCTGATGTTAAATAACTTTAAGGATGGAGATAATATAACCTCTATGGGAAATATATTCCAGTCCTAGACCACACTCACACCAAAGAAGGTGGGTTTTATGCTCAAATGGAATTTCCTCTATTTCAATTCCTTCTGTCCTACTACCATTGAGAAGTCTCCATCTTCTTTGCTTATACCTGTGTGGCATTTAGAGTTATTTATAAGATTCCCCTGAGACATTTCTTCTCCCAAGGCCAAACAGTCCCCACTTTCTCATTCTCTTCTTGTGTGAAGTATGCTGCAGTCTGCTAGGGTTCTTTAAGGCTCTTTGGTTGACTTGCTCCAGTATGTCTGTCTCTTGTAGGGAGGCCACAACTGGACACATTACTCCAAATGGGAGGGAAAGATGACACTCCTCAAACTGCTGGTGATGCTCCCCTTAAAGCTGGAGGTTTTTGGCTTTCTTTTCACAAAGGCACATTTTTGCCTTATGTTCACCCTATGGACTCTCAAGGGCCTTTTTTGAACAGCCATTGCCCAGGCAGTCAGCCTCTTCCATAATACATGGGGTTATTCCTTCCCAGAGGCAGGAGTTTTGAATTCCCTTTGAACTTAATCAGATAACTTGTTTTTCCACATCTCCAGGTTGTCCACAACTCTCTGATTAGTCGCACAGCCATCTCATGTATCAACCACTTTCCCAAATTTATATCATGTGCAAACTTGCTGTGAGCATACTCTATCCTATCATCCAGACCATCCAGAACTCATAGAATACTGAAGAATTTAAAATTGTCTTATTTTTAAGCCAGTGAGTACGACAACATGGAGAAACACTTCTTGTGTCTCTGCATCAAAATACTTAGATGGGAAATAGCTTTTGTATAGTTGTTTATTTAACTTGGGGTTTAGAACTGATGTAAAGTAGCATGAGGGGAAATAGCATATCCGTGGCCTCAAAAATCAGGACTTTTCATGTTTAATGACAAATCATAGAATCACAGAATCATTAAGACTGGAAGATCCTCCAAGATCAACAAGTCCAACTCTTAATGAAGCACCACTGTGTTCAACAGTAAAACATGTCCCCAGGTGTGACATCCACATGCCTTTTGAATACTACCAGGGATGGTGATTCTACCACTTCCATGGACAGCCTGTTCCAATGCTTGATAACCTTATCCATGAAGAAATATTTCTTAATATCCAATCTAGACCTCCCCTGGTGGAACTTGAGGTCCCAACCTCTTGTCCTGTTAATTGTTGCCTGGGAGAAGTACACTACTTCCAGGTAGTTGCAGAGATTGATAACATCCACCCTGACCCTCATTGTCTCCAGTTTCTCCTCATAAGACTGGTGGTCTTTCCAATGCTCATCTCTGGACACGCTCTAGCACCTTGATGTCTTTCTTGTAGTGAGTGAGGGGCCCAAAACCGATTTGACATGTGGCCTCACTGGTGCCAAGGATAGGGGGATGATCCCTTCCATAGTCATGTTGGCCGCACCGTTATTGAAACAAAAGTGATATTATTTTGAAGCACTAGTATTAATTATGGGGATAATTGTGAAAAGTGAGAGAGTTACATTTCACTTTTGTACTCCTTATCGTAATATCAAGAAGTTACAGAAGTCCTTGGGTTAGAGAGAAGAAAGATCTCTTACTTGAGTATCCCTCCACCTCCTTTCCCAGTCTTGACAAACTCTTGTTCTTTTTTCTAGAATTATTCACCCACCAGTAGTGCTCTGTGTTAGCAACTCTGACATGGCAGTAGCAGGAAGATATCACACTCCAAATCTCACAACCACACTGGTATTTTTGCTCTGGTTCTGGAGTTACACATCTTGAAGTGCCTGTAAATATCACCATGCAAGCATTCCCAGGGAGCAGCTCATACCGAATTAGTTGCTGCACAGCAGTCAGTGGGGTGATGCTTAAAACCACAATTCACAGATCACTGATATTATGCTGACAGACCATTCAGCAATTTAAATTTTATATGTCTCAGACATGATTACGTGACCATGTTTCTTGCTTTCCTTTCATTTCAGATTATGTAATTTTTGGCAGAATTAATAAAAACCCAAATCAGCCAAGGAGAAATTAGAGATCAGGCATAGGTTTAGGGTATGTTTTAGAGCAACTACTCTGATAGTGAAGCAGATTTGTAATGAAGTAGATGTTTAAAAATTATTACATCTGGGTATTTTTGTAGGTAGAAGACAATCAAATCTGTTCCTCTGAAGTCAAACAACTTTTAAGAGTTATAGGATTAGTTGTATTGTGCAGAATAATAAACAGAGGAACTAAGGCTGAGGAATATTTCGTAGGTTCTGTTGGCTCAAAGAAGTTCTAAAAGAATTTAGAAGCATCAAAGAACAGTATCAGTATCATCCTGTGCTTTTAGCATATTCAAATTAGTAAATTAACTAGCTAGGTATCCAGTTTTTGAAATAAGATTCCTTGCAAATTGTGACATACAGAACACGCTGCTCTAGAATTTCTTGCCATGATCTAGTGAATCAGTGACTGAGTAATTACAGATCACTCCAACAAGACTGGACCAAACTGAAAAAATACACTGAGCTACTGGTGAAAAAAAAAAAAAAAACCCAAAAAACAAATCAGTGCTACATGTGTTCTTTAGAAATGTCTAAGATGTTTGGAAAAGCCTTAAGGAGCCCTTGGTGGTGCTGACCTGTTGAGAAGATGACCAGAGCCATTTAAACACATGAGTGAACTGCCCAGAAAAGGTGGCTGGGCAGAGAACAGTTAGAGAACAGTTAGAGAACAGCAAGAGACAGGCTATGAGAATTGTGAATGCATTAGACATGCATGCATATGTTGGTTCTGTAGATTCTGATAAGTGTGAAATGAAGGGTTGGTGCTGGGCTGCAATACCAGCAGGAGTGCTTGTACCTATAACTGAGAAGGCAACATTGAGTCAAAAAGCACACGATTGTGTTGTAAGAGTTTTGTGCATGAATGGAAGCAGTTGAAGCAAGAGAATTCTTAGCCTGTGTCAGTCAGAAAGGGAGATGCTCAAAAAGAAAGCCCAAGAGCAGAGCTAGTAGTGCTCATTGTCCAAATAACACCCACTCACATCAGAATATCTATCTCTAGCCCTCATTTTGTGATGCTTTTCACTGCATCACACTCATGTTTTTCAGACTTTTGCTTTCCAAAATCTGAAAACTGATGAATCACAAAATAACGAAAAAGGTCCTTCCCCACAGAGAGTGAAACAGTGTCCCTAAAGATCCTTGTACTGAAAGCAATTGTTCAGCATTGCATTTTCCCTAAAGTCCTTGCTCTTTCTGCAGAGCTAGAGGAGAATATATTATTTTTGGAAGAGCTAAAGAAAATAATAAAATATATGGGGGTTTTGTTTGCAGTGTTACATTTTAAAATACCCTACATGTATTATATGCCATTTCAGTAAAAAGGCAACATAATGATTATGTTAAGTCAGACTTTGTTATTACAATGTCCTTACTTTCTTTTTGAGATTACAAATTCCTTTCCTAATCAACTATCCATATAGTGATTGACAAGTACTGTGCTAAAGCAATTTCATTGCTACAGTGTTGATTTTTCCTTAAAGCTGTTGAAATTTCTGTGTTCCTTACGAATTTAATGTCAGTAAAAATTAAACAGAATGTACTATTTTCTTACTTTCAGTGTGGTGTTCTAAAGGCTATGAATCATTAAAAATACTGCATTATTTATGTGGCTGTATAATAAAATCACAATTACTATGCACTTGTGGTATGTGGCTAAATTGAAATGTTAAACATAATAATCCATTCACTCACTAGAAAGGGTCAATGACTAGTCTTACAATTAACATTGAGCATCTTACTGATCTGCATGATTAAACAATTGTTCATTTTCCTACTGCCTCTGGTTGGAAAGATGAATCTCTTTATTAACCTTCTAAAAATAAGTTTCCATTACAGAAAGCTAGGTGCTTTATTAGAAATGTACCTGCTTGTGCATCTAATATTTTGTCTTCTCAGATTTCATCTTAAGACATTGCATTAATTGGTATATAACATAACATATGAAGGGTTCTCAATCTGAAAAATGATGGATCACATTAGAAATATTCAGGGAATGGGAGAAGAGAAGTTCAGGTGGATGAATCAGTGTTACTGGCATATTAGATCAGTGGTTTTGGTGTGTTTTGCATGTGAGAGAATGGCTACTAACATGTCTAGGACTACCTTTCTTCATATACCATTTGAAAAGACTTTTGAGGAAAAAAGCATGTTTCTACCTTGGTGTTATCTTGGTGTGGTAGCCAAAGGTCACAGTTTAAAACAAGATGTGAAGCTGTAGGACTAAAATTCTCCCATCTCTGAAGTGGTGCAGTCCAAAGGAACTGAAAATGACATAATTGAAATATGGGATGGAGATGGAAAAAGTAAAAAAGCACTGAGGGGCAGGGTCAACTTATAAGAAAGGTAAGGTTTTGCATTGGTTTAGAACTTGGAAATTCATTGACTTTCAGAACAGATTTATGGAAGTGAAAAGATTTATGTCAAGTTCATTGTCTTCCAAGAGTGTCATGTAAGTCTTAAGGCTTCTGTCACCATTTGATTCCTTCACAGGATTTTTTGTTTGATGTTGTTTTTTGGAGGTCTTTCTCTACAGCAAATAGAAAGGTTCCTAGAATCTAATAAGGGATTAAATTTCAGTACAAGTGCCTCCTGCTGTAAAATTCTACCTGTGTTTTTAAGATCCTACAGTTTGTCTTGGATTTACTAGTAAAATTAAGAAGAGAACAAATGAGAAGAAAATAGTTGTTCAGAATACTTGTGTGTAGTAGGTTGACCCTGGCTGGATGCCAGACACTCACTCAAGCCACTTTATCACTCCCCTTTGCAACCAGAGAGGGAAGAAAAATTATGAAGAGTTCATGTGATAAGGACCAGGAGAGATCACTCATCAAATACTGTCATGGGCAAAACAGACTCAAGTTATGGAAATTAATTGAATGTACTGCAACAAAATCAGAGCAGGATAATTAAAAGTAAAATAAATCTTAAAAACACCTTTCCCCCCTCCTCCCTCTTTCCCAAGCTTTACTGATGCCTAAAGATTTTCTTTTGCTTTTATATATTTTTCATGTATTTGTAGATTTGTAGATTTTTAATACCAATTTTATAGCCTCTAGAACCTTATCATCCTTTTTCACACTTTAGAACAGTAGCTATGTCACATTCTTGAAATTCTGTTTAGTCTTATTTTCAAGAAGATATTTTCTAACAAAAACACTCTGTTTTGCACTAGAACTTAAGAGACATAAGAAGAAATAGGGAAACTAAGCCGCTGGAGCAACTCCAAGGGGCTGACCCAAGGGTGGGTTGCTGAGGCAACTGGTCTCTTTCAGGATGTACCTGCTACATATAGTAATAAATTAACTTTATAAAAATTGTAGAAATCCTGTACCACACATGTGCATACCTATGTTTTGTGCATCTGAAAGCTTTCATTAAAGATCTGCTTTTCATACTACTACTTTAATATAGTTTGGAAAAGTTTTTCTTCTGATTCCAAACAACAATACCCACTCCCTCAAAATGGTGCAGGGAGACAGGGAATGGAGGTTACAATCAGTTCATCAAAAGTTCTTCCTGCTGCTGCTCAGGGAGAGGAGTCCTTCTGCTCCAGCATGGGGTCCCACTCACAGGAGACACTTTTCCACAAAATTTTCTAATATGAGTCCATCCCATGGGCAACAGTCCTCCATAAACTGCTTCAGTGTGGGTCATGGGATGTACACTTTTAGATGCAGCCTACTCCAGTGTGGGCCCTCCACAGGATTACATGTCCTTCCAGGAAACCTGCTCCAGTGTGGGCTCCTCCCTCCACAGGTGTGAAGGACCAAGCCAAGAGCCTGTTTCAGCACAGGTCTCTCCCAGCTTTCTCTCAGGCATCCACCTCCTCTAGCATGGGTCTCCTTCATGGGCTGTATGTGGATCTCTGCACCCTCGTGGATCTCCCTGGGTTGCAGGGGCACAGCTGCCTCACCATGGGCTGCACCACAGGCTGCAGAGGAGTCTCAGCTCCGGTGCCTGGAGCAGCTCCTCCCCCTCTTTCTCCACTGGCCTTGGTGTCTGCAGGGTTGTTCCTCTCACACGTTTTCACCCTGTTGTTCTCTGGCCACAGTTACATCAGTGCAATAGCCCTTTCTGTCCTTCTTATATCTGTTATCACAGAAGCGCTATCACCATCTCTGACTGGCCCAGCCTTGGCCGGCAGCACCTCTGTCTTTGGAGCTGCCAGGAATTGGCTCTGCAGGGCATGGAGGAAGCTGCCAGCAGAAGCCATTCCTGTAGCACCTAAAACCTGGCCATGCAAACCCAATGCACTGTGATATACAAAACAGCTATCAAAAACACTTGGAATGTGTTAGAATTAGTAAAAATTAGTAAACAAATACTGAGTAAAGATGAAGCTAGAGTTTTTTAATAACTCTAAATGAAACTGATATCTAGAAACATCGAAGGTTCTTTTTTGTTAATGCTTTATACATCTTGTATACGTGTGCTTTGTGCTTAGAGAGACTGTTTCAGCCACACTCATGTGTTTATTCTGATGAAGAAAACTTTTCTTTCTTGAGTTTGCATGCTTTTTATATAACTACAATTGCATTGTTATCACATGCCTGCAAATATTTTTCCCCTGCCATTTTCTAAGTCTTTGATGCACAAACACAAAAGATGTATTCCTCTTCATCTTTGGGTATAAATATAGGCTGTTTTAATTATAAACTTTTTTTATTTTTTTTGGCTAGCACAAAAACTGTGTTCTAAAATCTCTCCTGGAAATTCTTACAGATGTAAGATGCAGATAAAATCTCCAATCCTCATATAAATAGTGACATGTAATGCAGTCCAGGAAGAGATCAGCCAGGCTTTCAGTTGTTTTTCTTGCATTTTACCAGTGTAGATTTTTGTATGAATGCCTTATCGCTCTCCTTTCCTTCCATAAATGAAGAATATGGCTTTTAAAAGGTGACTTGTGACTACACTGTGTCCTGAAGTTCTCCCATTTAGATGGAAAGAGTGCTGGATTAATCCCCAAGGGTTTTTGACTTCCTCTCTGAGACCCTACCGAATCTCTTCTCAGCTGTGGAAGGCACTTGATGTAAAGTGGCTCTGTGTCTCAGCAACAGCAAGGAAGAAGTGATGTGAAGGAGACTAGGAGTAAGGGGAGTGTATTTGTTAGCACACTAACAAAGCCTGTGCCTATTGCATCACAGCCCATAAGTCTTTGACATTCAATGTGGAAAAAAAGGGTGACTCAGAGGAAAAGTGTCCTTCAACAATATCTTATAATTTTCAAATTTCCTTGGCTATCAAGAGTGGTAAAAATGTGGATTTAAAAGTACATACATATGCCCAGCACTTAAACTCCATCCAACTTAAGATGTTCTAGTTCTATGATGCTGTACTTGTATACGTTTCTGTTTTGTTCAAAGGATGTAAAATGGAACCTCTACTTGTTTTTCCTAAGTGTGATTGTATAATTTTTGATCCCCAAATATTTCTGTGTCTCTGAAAAGACACTCTCTTTGTCCTTGGATCCAGAGGTGATGTGAGTTGCTCTTGTGACACATTAATGTGCCTAGAACTGGCTCCCATGTTGACATTACCTATTGGCATCAGCATGTAAATCAAGCCAGTCTAAAAAATGCACTGAAGGGGTGGCATATTGGCCAGACCCTGCTGTTCCCTTCAGAGTGAGGAAAAGCAAGGGATCTGAGAACACACAGAGTCTGAAAAAAGCCAGATGAACCCCAAGGAGAAGCAGAGGACAGAGGTGCTCTGGAGGAAAACTCTGCATTTGAAATCAGTAGAATTTTATATTTCCTCTCTGTGAGATTCAACCCTCATTGCTGAATTTACAATTCTTTCATTGTTTCAAACTCCCTGTCAAGATGCTTTTTCTCTGACTCGGTTTCTAATTTAAGTCCAGTATTTTAAGGATTGCAAGGCGCCATCTTTTTTTTTTTTTTCCCCTAAAGCTAAAATGGCTTATGCCATTGAATGTGATATGCAACTAAGTGTTTAGCAATTCCTGACGTAGCAGGTACCTGGAAAATCATATCTCACTTTATCTGTCAAACCTTTCTTAGAGTGCCTTGTGAGAGCTGGCTGTGCAAATAATAGCATTCATTGGGGAGATAGAGATCATCACAGATTACTGTATATCTTTTGATCTGTCACCCTTTTTAAACCATTCATACTAACGTTCACCATTTTATTTTTATGGACAGGATTTTCTAGGATCCTGCCTCTCCTTTGTAGCTGGTTACCCTGTGATCTGAAAAGAGCCTGGCACCTCTTTCATTGTTGGTCTCTGAAAATAAACATGTGAAATAAGATATAAATATTTTCTGCAGTACTGCTATTAAGTATTGATATTATATGTAAACACCAGAGTTCTTGTCATGCTAACACAGCTGCTCATCAATGACTTCCCAAAGTTCCTGCATTCTAGGTACACAGCCCAGAGGCTCGCTCCAAAGTTTATGCATCTCTCCTTGCAGTCAGTGTCAAGAAGTGAAAGTCATTGAAGGGGCAACTACCGCCTCTGATAAACAAAGTCACAGTAATTTTTTTTTTCTTTATCCATAGGGCTGAATCCTGGAGATTGTACCTCTTCCAAGCTCCATGTTTACACCTGTCTGTGTCCTCACCCTTGTCCAGAAGAGGCCTCATGTTGCAATCAGTAGCAGTGAGGTCAGGGTGGTGCACAGAGCAAGGTGAGCCAGCAGCAAGGCAGCACAGCGGGGCTGGCAGAGGCAGTGGCGTCACCAAAGAGAACCCAGTTGTGTGCCTGGTGCTCCTCAACACCCAGCCCAGTGCCAACAGTTGTGGCAGTGTGGAATAATATGAAGTGGGATGTTTTTTAGAATGGTTTCTACTGCCCCTTACTCTGCCTGGTCTTTAGTCTGTAAACGGTACAAATTCATCAGATTGTGCTGAAGCAGAATATAAGACTACTACAGAAAGTTCCCTGAAGATAAAGGGCCTCTCTCTTAATCCAGAGAAGATGAGGGGGTCCTAACCATACTCAGGGGGCAAGAGATTTTTTTCCTCATGTTGTGGAGAATGTTTGGCTCATGCCAGATCTTTGTACCCACCTTCAGCTCATGCTTCTGCAGTAAACATGGCATCAGATCTGAAAGAAGAAAAGAAACCAATTTATGACTGGCTTCCAGTCTGAGTACTCAATAGTATTTTTGCTGTAAAACAGGAGCCACCCTGGATCAGCTGGAGACTGTCCAATAGTTTTAAAACTATGTGCTTAGCTCCTATTGCTTTTTAAAGCTATTACAAGAGAAGCAGGATATAAATCTATGTTTATTAAAGGCAGTATCTGTGTGTATTCAATTTCCACAGGCCCGAGGCAATGTGTTATTGCAAATATGATAAGTAATTTCAGTGAAGTCCTTAAAGAAGATCTTAGTTATAAGAATTCCTTAAAGACCATTTGCCTCAAAACTTATTTAATGTATACTTGCACGTATAATTGGAGAATTAGGTACCTCTGTAACTTAAGAAGCAACTTAGATCTTTGTGACTGAGATGGATTCAGCCTCTTAGAAAGGCAAGTATTGATATTTTGGCTTTATTTCCTGTAATTGCCAAAGATAAATTTTTGCTTCAGTGTATGTAATAAGCGTTGTAGATATTTGAGCACAACTGTCCTGTGCTTGTGTTCAATAAGCCTATATTACTGGCAGCAGCAGACAGACCAAATAGGTCTTTAAAAATCTGAACAAAGCAGAGACATCTGTAAATGTAAAAATAGCTACCATGAACTGATACATGCTTTAAATTAATATTTTTTAAAGTCAGTTAGCAGTTTCAGCTATATAAAGAGAAATTCTGTCAATAATGCAGATTTTTTCTTTAGACTGGCTATGAAGTTATCAGTGCATCTGTACAGGTCTATCTGTATTCTTGAAGTATCGTGGGCATATGTGGTATTGGCAGGGTTGGGTGGCACAAAATAAGTAGTACAAACACGGAATATGGAAGAAGTCACTGTATTCTATTCAAATCTAGTGTAGGATAAAAATAGAGAACTAAGGCTAAGGAAGCTGGTAAGCTAAAGGATACAGTAAATGTTTCTTAGTAATGCTATTGGTTCTCAAGCTACCTTTAAAATGTTTCACTTATACCCTGGCAGTAGGGTCAATGCAGACCTGTGGCCATGCCTGAAGATGAACCTGCTAAGGATGCGCCTCTCGGGACCTTGGTATTCAGATCCTCAGCTAGCTGGGGCCAAGCCTTGCTTCTGGAAACATTCTTGCTGCTGAAACTACAGGAGGTTAGCAATGACAGATTCCCTTCCTTCTGCCTTCATTTCTAACAGAGAAAAAAGCCTCTGTCCAGCTGAAATGCTATTGTTTGATCTTCCATGGGTGACGGTTTCATACTTGGGTCTAAGTGTTGCTTAGAAGTAAATTACAACTAAGCTAACTGATTTCAGGAGTTAAATCAAGGACCAAAATGACATTTTCCTCTTGAAAACTAACTAAACAGGATACTCAAGCCTTGTTTTTTCAGTGAAAAGTTAGAAGTTTCCACCCAAGGCTCCAGTCTGAAATTTGACTGAAGCACAGTAATTCTCAGCCATGCAAGCTCTATATAAAGTGGACTCAGGATGATACAAAGTTTTTTTAAAGTATCTGTTTTATTATTAATATACTTTTAATACCATCTCTCTGATTGTTTTACAGACTGATTGCAACTTAAGTTAATGCAAAGCCATTAAAAGGTTGCCTTTTAAATTTTAAATGGGAATAAAAATCTACACAGAGTATGGACTGTGTTGAACTATCTGGAACTGATCTACCAACAAGCAAATACCATTTCACACTTTGTTTTAAATATTTTCTTGGAAGTCACAGATGCTTCTGATTTGTATCTTTGTAGCCACTGTTTCCTAGGTACTTTAAATACCAGTTAAATGATCTTTTAGAGGTTTCCAAAAACTTAAGACCAAATTTCCATCTAAGTGAAAGATAGTGAGAAAATGAAAGGTGGAAATTAATTAATTTAAATTGTAGTTAATTCCCCCAACAACTGCAACAACAAAAACATCAAAGAAAACCAACCAGCCAGACAAAACCAAACCCACTCCAAAACCAACACCCCCCCCCCCCCCAAAACATATCAAAAGACATTAGAGACAAATGGAAGCAGAGGAGAGAAAAGTAAAGCAGCTTGAAATACTGTATTTCTTCCCTTGTGTCTTGCAGAAAGCTGTAATGGACTTGTCAAGAAATTCTGATTGGACTATCAGCAGTTTGAGATGTGGCATTTTTGACTGGACTCATCACCTGGCTATGATTCAAATGGAGGAGGGAAAAGCCAGTTACCTGATAGGGTGAATTTGACTTTTAGCTGGTTTATACTGTGTTAAAGTCGTGAAGTGTAGGAAAAAAACAAATGTGCTCCTCCGATTAAAGCAAAACCTTTTATTCATTGTTTTCTTATTTTCTTCTTCCCCTTGTTTCATTTTTACCTGTTAAATCCTGTAAGTACAGGAATTTTGCCTAGAAAAACAGTAATTTTGCTCACTCATGTGAACCACAGAGTAAAAGCCTGTTTTGAAAATGTAAATCTCTTAAAACATTGCATTTGCCATGTGTACATTACACTTTATTGAACCTTTTTTTGCTGATTTTCTTTCGAATAAGTAGCAATGATTTAAGAAAACATTCTGTATGCTTTAAAAAAAAAAACCACATGCAACTTCTCTTTTCTTTCTCTGAGCAATGTAGACATCTAGAATTTTAAGAACTTGGGATGATGTTGGTAACCTCTAATATGACCCTTCTTCCTTTTCAGATCATTCTCCTCATCCTGAACTAGTTCACAGAACTACGAGAGAACTCAGGAAATACAGAGGTCTAACATCACAGGCATGAAGGTCTGCAACAGCTCTCAGCTACTATCAGGATTTGAGGAAAAACGTTGACTGTCACTCCAGACCTCATAGCTCAACCTGGAGGATCCCAGCTGCTGAGATTTGTGACCTATTAGGAGAAGCTGTATCTCGAATTTCCTTTTCAAAGACCAGAAACCAACACGGGGAGGACACTGCTGGTGCCCTCCAGTGTCTGGAGTGCCTGTGCTGGCAGAAGAACAAGGAAGTGTGCCTGCAGTTTCTGACTAAGAGATGGCTCAAGGGATCTACTATTGCCCTAAATGGATGCACCACAGAACTTATGAGTTATAGATGTTCCTAATCAGTGTAATCTAATCCATAATGGAGATGTACCAGTTATCCCTTACTATCCCACTGAAAAAAAGCTGCATGTTTGTACACCTATGATTTTCTGCATGTTTATACACCTATGATTTGCTCCTATGATTACAGATATGAGGGTATAACCTGACATGCTAAGAGAATTATTGACTAGGAAAAACAGTGAGCAAATATTTTGTGCTTTGGCAATAAAATCTTTCTCTGCATTTTAGATAAAAAATGAGATATATCCAGGAAACAGAATCAATTTATTTAATGAGCTGCTTTATTAACTCTTTACCCTAACAACTATAAAAATAGGTTTATTCTCTTTAGAAATTAGAATCTCTATCCAGCTTAGAGTATAGGATGACTTTGAAAAAGACAAACAAAGTATGGCAGAGAAATTATACTTTTAACTATTGCAGTGAAAACATGGTTATAAACAGAAGTGAGCTTCATTTTCTTTTCTTCTTTTCAGTTTGGCTGTAATGAGCCATGTTCAGAGATCATAGGTTGTTTTACACTGCTGATGAGTCAAGCCAACAGAGGAGAGCTTCTGAGCTGGGACCTGCAGTAGCTTCCAAGTGTGAGTCATAGTCACTGGAGTGTCTATTCTCTGCATTTTCTGGGAATCACAGAGTCAAGAAGGCTTGTCACAGACATCAGCTTTACCAGGAAGTCCTGATCTAAAACAAGAAATTTTAAAGAGCAAGGGTTCATAACAGGAGTGCAGACAACTGCAAAAGTAACTGAGTTTGGATTGTGAATACTTGGCTGAGAAGAGGCAGTAAGTATTATTCACCCATTTGCTATCACTGTTAAACAAAATGCCTAGCAATACAGAATAATGGAGTAAGTGTGAATATGTCTGCTGTGCTCAGCCTCATCCTAGGAAATAAATGAATCAACATATGTTACAGAAGAGTGGAGATATGAGAGGAGTATAAGAACTTCCTATTTCTGTTGAGGAGTGAGTGGCAGTTACTACCTCTTAGCATTGTCTGGTGCAATCTGATGCAGTTTACACCTTGCCACTAGGTACCCACTAATGTAGTTTCTGTGCTCTTCATCCCTTAAGATTGAATATTTTGGGGGTTTTGTTGTTTTTACACTACAGCAGGAATCCCAATAGCATTCTTCCACTTTCCCTTATGATGAGAGTTTGTATCTGTGCCAAGCAATTTGTGGTATAATTTGTAGGAGTTGTATGCTGTCCAGAATGTGCTACGCTAATGCCTCATCTCAAGAATGCCAGTAGTACAGTGACTTTCTTTTAATTAACTGTGATGTCAGCTTCGTGTAGGAGGCCAGCTCACAGCCTGTGAGTTGAATCTCTAGGCTTCTGATCCAGGAAAGAGAAATACAGCATGCACAGGCAAGCAGTATTTGATATAGTTATAAAAATTTCCATGAGTTTGCTCTCCTAAGATAGAAATCTGATTAACACTTACAGGAACTTCTATTTTTTACTGTTACAAGGTCTGGTCTGCACAGAATAATAAGAATGCTGTGCACACAAAGCATAGGAATTTGCCATTAGAAAATTGATTTGCTGAATGAAATTTAAATTGTCCCAAATTTTTTCTAAGTATTGAAGGGAATGAAGTACAGAGATGGAGAAAAAAATTAGCAATCCATTTGAAGAGGGAGTTCATTTTTCACAGTATAGATGAGTCCTATAAGAACAAGTGAAGAAAACCTAGAAATAGTCCATTGTTCCCCAGAAATTTGCAGGAGAATATCACTGGCTTCACACTGGTCCTGTCTGACTAAAGTTGAATTCACATCATTTAAAAGGTGTTGAAAAGTTTCTCATTAGTTGAAAAGCCATCACAATTCCCTCAATAACATACAATTAGGGATGTTGTTTCTGTGGCTTCATATGCTGCAAACCACTCTTCTCTCTGTAGGCTTCTGAAAAGAGTAGCAAGAATGCTTTCCTTTGGAAATAGAGGCTTCACACATGGGACAAAATGTTGCTTCTAGTAAATATTTTATTTGCAAAAAGGGCTAAAACTAAAGCAAAACCAATCACCCAAACAAAAGACATCCAACAAAACAGCTCATTCATCTGAACACAGTGACCCAGCTAGTTCTTGGTTTGGTACCTGGCTCTGAACTTAGCTGTTCTTTCTTGGGAAGTTAACTAGGCATTTAATTTGTATGCCTTGATGATCACTGGGACCTTTGAGCCTCTGGATTCAGCTAGGGCATGCTTATTAGTCTGGCAGCTCTTTCTGACAGGCCATCTCATAGGCCTACTCGTTTTGCCCTGGTCACCACTACTCAGCAACAAGACTAAAAGTTACACTGGTGAACCCTCAGGAGTGCCTGGAATTCAATGCCTTAAGTAACTGCCCTCCATTTCAGGGGATAATTCCTACAGTATTTCTTCACCCTCACAGAAAATATAATTAAATGGCTAAAACTTCTGCAAATTTTTTCCAATATATATATCTCTTTGTGATCCTGGATGGCTCCTTGGGTATGAGGTAACACATACAAAGGGTCTTTCAGGTGACAAAACAAATGATTTATGAAGTCTAGGATTACTCCAAGACATATATTTGGTATTTATATTCATCCTTCCTAGAAGTCTTTAAATTGCATATAGCCAGCCTCTTCTTTCTGAAATCCAGTGATGATACTTGTTCCTATTTTCAGATACAACTTTTCTTCAGAAATTACCTCAATTTTGAAAGAGAGGTAAAAACTCTTCTGCCAAGATTTCTTGCCTTCATATGGAATCTCTCTCATATTACAGAATAGGTTCTTTCGCTTTGTGTGCTAAGAAAAACATTTTAAAGATTATGAGTATTGGTAGTTCCTGATGACAACATCCATAGAAATAGATAAGAGAGGTAGGATATAATTCCTGTAGTTTGCTATGACATTTATAAGATTGTGTAGTTTAAATATAATGCTATGGAACATTGTTTTGTGTTCTGTTTCAACCACATAAGATGTTTTTAGTAAGCAAAACTGGCAAGTGGAAATCTTTGCCTTGAGATGAGCTAGTTTATCACCTTTGTTTCCCTAGTTACATCTTACTGCTTCTGCTTGTTTTCAGAGGAGTTACCATGACACAGAAGTAGGGTAACTCGTTGTTGAGTCAGGCCTTTTGTCTTACTGTATTTTTTGCGACAGCACAGCTTTTAGCACCATTATTGCCAGACAAAGAGATACTGACACTGTCGAGAAAGATAGTTTTGAAGGCTCAACACAGACTGACTTACTCCAGTGCCGCAGGCCTCTATTAAGAACACTCCAGCATTACTCTTATGTTTACATTTGGCATACTACTCTTATTATTTGCTTTGTTTTCCTTTAATCAGGGTTCAAAATGCTATTGCATTCCCTTATTACTTTGCATTTCTCAATGCTGTCACACTCTGCATTCAAAAAGCATAAAAAAACCTCAAAAGAATTGACCTCCTCAGACTGAGATTGAGCTTAAAAGTCAGATGGTCAATTAAGTGCCTGTAACAACACATTGAGCAATTTTTCAGTTAGGTACATCCACTTTCACGGTGTCTGAAATCATCTGGGCCAATGTACACCACATAAATAAAAAGCTAAGGGATGCTCTGCGAGATAAGATCTGCTTCTATAAAGAAAAGACACACAAGAAGCGGCACAGAAAAGGGAGTGAACTTCTCTGAGAGATGGATTGCTTCTTCATTTTTTTCCCTCACTACTCCAGAAAGACAGTATTATTTTTAAATTTGGGAAAAAATCTGAAAAATTCTTATTTAGCATCATGGCAAACAACTTTTGACCTAACCCTATACTTACAGAAGAATGGAAATTACTTGAAAAAGAAGTGTTAGGTCAGAGGTTTGGTCATTAGAAGATCAGATATTGTAATTTTAGGCATCAGTAGGTAAAAGGTTAGAATATTAGCATGCCAGTGAAAGTCTGTTCATTACAACAGAGTTTATAGTGCTTTATTTAGTATGATTTTAGATATGCCAAGTGTTGGTACATCCTGTAATTTTCTCATGGGAGACCATTCTACAGCCTCACGATTATCGCTCTGAGGCAAACAGTCTCTGCTCTTCCCTGCCCTTGCCAGCTGAATGCACTTGAGCCAGCTCTGTGTTCTCTGGTCAGGTGTCTTGGTAAGTCCTCAAAGGTGTTCTTGATTTTGTGGAGTCTCTTTGTATTTAGGCTGATGTAGGAGATATTTTCAATATTTTGTTCCTTGCTTCACAATATGCTTTACTCCACATTTTCCAGCTTTCTCCCAACTGGGAATTGAACAGCTTCCTCATTTTACCTGAGTTACTAGCGTGGATAATACTAGCTGAGGCTATGCAGACAAATGTGTTAATGCACATAATAGCTCCACAAAACCACAGTACGTTAGGAAGTGGAAGAAATGGCATCCATTTTACATAGAGACTCCATGCTATTTACACTTCTGTACAAGTTTTTAACCAAGACATTAGTCTTTGTATGACTCTGAATTCTCAGGAATCATTCTAGGTATTCAAGAACAGGAACTTTATTCAAAAACAGTAACAGTCAGAACATATTTTCACGGCTGCTGCTTTGCTTGCAGAAGCATGTGATTTCTGTTATGTCAGCTTTAAAGGGTTTCCTTCCTTGTGCTTATGGTCTGCATTTCTAGGTCAACAGAAGCAACACACTCGGTGTGTTTGTGATCTTAAATAACTTTTACAAAATACTAGTTGGACCAGTCAGGGATTGGGCTGCCACATTAATTCTCTAAATACCATAAATATATTACATAAGCTTTTTAGACTACAAAAATGCTTGGGAAGAATGATCTTAATGGTTATATTTTATTGTAAACAAAACTGTTTTGTGTATATACTAATCTATTAATAACTGAATCACAAATTCATTTTTTTATACCATCACTTATCATTTGTGTTATCATTGCTTATATCTACTTCTTCTGTATCTTACTTTTAAAATTAAATAGAAATTCTAAAAATCCAGGCCCAACTGAGGAAGCAAGGCAAACTATTTCTTTTAACTTCAGGTCAAAAAACCAGAACAGTAAATATTAAGCAAGTATTAAAAGCCTTGTGCAATTTGCATAGCACCTTAGTGGTAATATAAACTTTGCCTATCATCCTACTGATGATATTCTTTGTATTTCCTTCCTTGCTTTTCAGAATAGTGACATTCTTTTTCACACATGCTTAAGTCTGCCAAGTGAAATGAGCTCCTGAAGAGAACTCTGAAGATCAGCATTTTAACAATAACAATCTGAAAAGATTTTTTCAGCTATGCGAAATCTGTTGTGTCAACTCAGCCCTGGATTTTTGTTAGCTTTCTTACCACATAGAAAGTTACACTGAAGGTTCAGTGAACTTCCATGCACCCAGATTTAACAAACTGCAGTAATTATCATCCATGTACTTCAGTCCTTTGACCCACATTCTGTGGTCAATTAATAAATTGACAATCTGTAAGGTTGTTTCACACTGGGACTGAGTAAGGATGACAAGGAGAGGGCCCTACATCAGCGGTTTCCTTTCAAAGTACACTTAAATACCATCAAATCCACAATCAATGGCAATGCACACACATGTTTAACAAAGCTTTTGACCTTTTAGCCATCAGGCCATCTGCCTTTCAAGAAATATTGTTCTTGGTTCAAACAGCAAAGCATGTATCCATCCTACATGTTCTTATGACTGGAATCCTTGAGTGGATGAAGGCCTGGAAATCTCTTAAACTATCCCACTGCTTCTCAAATAAAATAAATAAAGTTGTAGGGACTACTATGCAAGAGTCATTCTATGAAAATAATACTATTGAAACACCATAAATAGTGATGGAAAGAAGACTAACTGCTCCTCAGTGACCCCTCTTGGACCCCCAAGATCTAACTTGGGCAACATCAAGTAGGACATGAGACCCTTTCCTTTAAAGAAATGATGGAAAAAAATATTGTGTTTTTTTTTAACAAAAGCACCTCAGCCTTCAAGTGTAGTAACACAAGTAGAAGTGGAAAAGCCAGGGACACCTGCCCCAGGCTTGGTGAAGGCCCTGTAGCTGCAGCAGAATCTGGACTGGACCAGCAACTTGGGACGCCAAAAGTGAAAGAAAGAGCACATCCAATTGTGAGGAACTAATACCTATATTAAAGGGCAAAACCAGCACATGAATTGGATTTGGCCAGCTGTGAACCCTGACTTTAGAAAATTGTACTTTTCTATAAATAGTGGGAAATCCCTGGCTGATATGACTGCACAAAGCTCTGATGAGGCACGGTCACGTACAAAGAAGAAGAATGCTGCACAGGTGTTTCATCCTGACTGTAGGAGCTGAAAGAAAATGAATTGTGGGATTTTGAACACTAGTGAGGGCCGTAGAGGGGAAGAAAGGATTCCTGTGGCAGGTAAATGAAACTAACAGGACTACAAGAACATGAGCTTTTAGGCTAGAATTCAGAAATTAATTTTGCTTTATGAGGGCTTTGCGTCATTGATTCAGATAGGTTGAAGGATTTGAGTAGCTGGGATTCAGAAAGGAAACACCAACCAATTGCTCCAAAGACATGAGAATTGTCAGAGGCAGCCATCTAAGGCAAAACTTGGGCTGTTACAGGTGTGTATGTGTCTTATAGGAAGCACACGTTGTTGTTGAACAGCTGCATCTTTGGCAAAGTAACTCCACTACATGTAGATGTGCTAAAGAATCATCTACTTGAATCAAGATGAAAACAAAACATTACTGGCTATTAGTGAAATTTACCTTGCAGATAGATAAGCCATCTTGGAATATGATACACGTGACATTGAAGGGGATTTTGCTCACTGTTTTTCTGGAGAATGCTCTTCCATATCTTTTCATTTCATTGATGGAGATAAAAAATGGTAAGGACTAGTAGTCAAGAAATATCTTTTTATGAGACAGAATGATCAAGTAGCCAAGGTAATTTTTTATTCAGGGC
Source organism: Lanius collurio (assembly GCA_020086605.1). Classification (NCBI taxonomy): domain Eukaryota; kingdom Metazoa; phylum Chordata; class Aves; order Passeriformes; family Laniidae; genus Lanius; species Lanius collurio. Next base: position 3,727,149 of record JACBWW010000026.1, read on the forward strand.
TTCTACTCCAAATATTTATAGGAACATCAACAGAATTCTCCAATCAAACAGAGAATCCCTTTGGGACCAGTATTCATTTAAAATAGATGCATCTGGAATAGAAGCTTCCACATCTAGGTAGTCACCTTGCAATCAGTAGAGAAGTAGATACTTCTAGGAAATGATCCATCTGATATGGACCAGACTTTACTATAGGATGAGATATTTTAGCCATTGTCCATTTCTCCTGACTAAATATAAAAAAAACATGGAGTTATGCTGTGAAATTCTACATGTAGTAAGCTAAATTCTGACACTAACGTCTGCCTCTGTTGCTAAGGAAAATCTGTCTTCTTCAGAAGATAGTGATTCTATAGGAGAGGTCTTCCAAAGCAGATTAAAATGGGCACAGCTGAGAAAGGCTGTGTTTTTTTGACATCAACAAGTTTAAAACTTCTGGCCTTCTTTCAGCTTCTTTTCTAGGTGTGGGACCAAATTACTAACAAAATCAGAGAATTTCTGCTGCAGACACAAGTATTCAGCAGTACTTGTAAGAAATAAATTATACCTGGGAATGGTAACCTCATCCCTTCAGTGTGGGGACCAATGAATTATTTTCCCTTTTGCAGGATGAGTTAAACTCCTGTTATTTTATCTGCTTGTCTCTTCAGCTGGGATGGACTGAATTCTGAAATAGCTGAAGAGATAAAAGATCTAGAAAAAACCTGAGCGCTGCTGCTGATGTGCCACAGACGTTGTTAGTTACCTCACCCATATATTTGTATTTACCTAAAAAGTTTAGAAGTCCTAAGCCATGAGTGAGGTGTGGTATCTGACAGTAGTGGCCCTGGAAGAAAGAGAAACCATTAGGAGATATTTCTGCTGGGAACAGGACCCATAAAGCGTTGCCTATGTAAATGACAAGTACCTGAAGAGAGAAGGTGTTCTTCAGGTAAGATGAGTAATAAAACTTCAAGTGATGGATGAAACCCAAGTTTTACTGCTTTATATTGGCAACTTTGATAGAAGGTCCTTTTCTGCCCTGTAATTCTTGGATAAAATGTTCAAGTGAATATATATTTAGTGAAAGTTTAGGCATCAACATGCTGTGTTGACAAAAAAACCCCTAAACAACAAAAATAACAGAGGAAGAAAATAAAATCAAGTATTTTGGGTATGAATAGAATACATCAACAAGAATTTTCATACATCTAAGAAAGATAATCCATTCAGAAACTTAAAGAAAATTCCACTGAAAGTAGGTATAAACTTTTGCTACATTATAATTTCAAGCTAATAGATGGCAAATAAGGCCAAAGCAAAAAAGTACGACCCAAACAGGATTTAATTGGTGAGGACTAAACTGTGCATGATAGACATGTTTCAGTTAAGGTGACAAGAATTTTTCACTGACTTCAGCCTCAGGACCTAAGTTGTAAAGTGAATTTACCTTGAATGACTGTGAATACTGACAACAGTCAACAGTTCTACATTGTTTCTGCTCAGAATATGCTTCATCCAACTGCTTGGGGGAGGCAGCTGGACACTGTCTTTCCTAGACATCTGAAGAAGGTACAACATCCATTGAGACTGATTTAAACTAACACTTTCAAAAACCAAATGTTTCCAGATTTTAAACTTTTATTGCATTCTTTGATACCAGAATGGTGACTGTCATCTCTTTCTTTCACCCAGATGTTGACATGCCACAAGGCAATATTGTTGAACTTCATAAAACTGACACCAAATGGTGCCTCTGTCTTAGCTGGACGTGACCACGTGAAAAACCAACGTTATCTGAATCTTGTGAGAAGGATTTATAACTGATGATAGTACATCCTAAAATGTCTCCTGCTCTGTATGGTTGCTGTGGGAAACAGAGTGGAAGTACCATAGAAACCTACAGAACATTATGTAAGAGAGTCCCTCATACCCTATAAGCAATTCTAGGTGTTGTGGAGAGGAGAAGGCACTGTAGGAGATGACAAAAAGATCAGCACATCTTGGTGGCCACTAAAGGCTGTGGAAAACACAGAAAATAATCAGCAAGGGAGTGGTTTTATAAGTAGTTGATGCAGGAGAGAGGATGTAAGGTGAGAGAAGGATGGAAAAATATTAAAGGGATCTGCATAGCTTCCATGCTAGACTAAATCCTGAAAATAAGCTTGCACAGGAAAGCCTCCAGATAATAGCAGAGTGACTTTGCAGCAAACTCGTCAATATGTTCTCTTAAGTCAGGCCAGAGGGTGGCAAGGAATTCTGTCAGAATCAAGAGATTATTTCATAAACAGGGGACAAGATGGACATTTCGTGGGAGTAGAATACTTAATTGTACTGCAAAGAAATTATCAAGTCTTTTATAAAAGTTCTTCTGTGTTCTTCTTGCTCAGTCTTAAAAAGAGTTAATATCATGTAAAGTCTTCTACTGTATAAAAGCTGTACAAGCTATGTAAAATATAACTAGACATGGGAAGAATCAAACAGGAAACAAACTTCTAACAAGTATTACATTTAGGTTGTACTATCTCTAGTACCAATACTCTTAACAAAGGGAAAAAAATTAACAGTGGTCCTCATACACGTGATTTTCAGTTAGACAAAGATTGGTTTTACCAAGACATTCACAGTGTATTTTCTTTAAATGGAATAATTACCTCAATTTACAGCTGCTATCCCAACCATCAGGATCTCTCAGTCCTAAATCAATCAGTTGGAAACAATTGATTTCTGACCTCCTAGGTCTCTACTAGTTTGACTGCTTATCAGTGCTCATGGATGTTATCTGTGACAAGAGGGAAGCTCAGACATCATCACTAGTTTTGGAACACAATTACTGTGTCCTCTGCACTAACTAACACTGCCATGATAAGTGTATCTGCATCATAAACTAAATGATATCTATCTTGAGCAATAAATTACAGAGCTTTCTTTCTTCGGGTCAGTGTATTTCTTATGGCCTAGAAGAATGAGGAGTCAAAAATCATAATCACAAGCAATGTACAATGTTCTATAGTCCATGTGAATGTAAATGATGAGAGTAGCATTAACTCAGTAACTTATAGTGCCAAATGAAGCTAGCTTTCAATGTTCCAATAGCTAAGATTTCAGATTATTTTGGATCTTTTCAATTAGTGTACTGGAGACTGGGTTTTAGGGAGTCTTTTTTCATTGTTTGGGATTTTTTTTTTTTTCTTATTTTTCACTGACTGCTGTAAAGAAGGATTCAGAATATCATTGGCTCCAGAATATCATGGCCAAAAAGTTCTTATAGTCTGGACTACTTTTAAATGGGGAGAAAACTGATAACTGGCTGTCAGATTTTTATTATGTTGTCATTTTCCACCTGTTGAATCCTTGTAATCAAAAAGACAAGCATGATTTGCACTACAAAATATATGTGTGCAAACAGACATATAGAGAGCCAGCTGGGTTATCAGAGGAAGAAATTACTTCCACAAACTGAGCAAGTCTGTGCAATTGATGCAGACTTAACCTGAACAAACTATTTGAAAGCAACCCAGCAAAATAGAACATTAGAGCTGATCAGTTGCTTTGGGATCTTTGTTGCTGAAGCTTTGCAGGTAAGCACACCATTTACATTTGCCACCAGGCATCTAGAAAGTGGTAAGCGGATAGCTGCAGAATCAACAAGCTGCTCTGTTTGTCTGGCGGCAGAAAGACTCACAAGCACGGTGAATAAAATAGACTGATGCTGAGGTGGGAGCTCACAGTGAAGAGGTGGGGGGGGGGGGGGCGACACGACAAGGCAGGGATGGGGGGCAGGGGAGGCGCTATTAAGTATGTGGCAGAGAAAGATACCTTTCCAAGTCTGTTCTAGTTCTACCACCTTCAGGATGATGTTTGCATTCACACATTACCAGAAAAGTACTTGTGAAGTCCTGTCAGGCAGAAAAAACAAATGCTGCCTTGGACTTCAGCAGAAAAGGGACATCCATGCTCCTTACAATTATTTCTTTTATCATACCCTCAAAAATACTTTTTTATTATTTTTTTAAATTTTATTTTATTGTTATAAATGAGAAGGGTCTTTTCCTCCAGTCTGTGATGTGATTTCTTATTGATGAAAAGAAAGTAGTGCTGCTCTCATAGAAAATATGACCAAGTGCAACCAGAACTCTGTGATTAATACCTCGAGCCATCAGACAGACAGAGGTTATGGGATGAGAGGCTGCATAAGTGTCTTGTCTGCATTAGGTTGTGGGGGAGGCCACAGCTTCAAAACCCTGTGGGGATATGGAAAGTGGCAGTCCATGGTGTGAACAGTGTCTCTAAGAGAGTGACTGTTCTTTTCAGAAGATCTCAGGCAATATCCAACTGGGCCCAACCGTTAAATCTTCAGACCCTCATCTAATTCCTTGTTTAATATAAACATATAGTTAATAAACTTTTCCTCCTCATTTCCTCTTTTTCCTCTCCTTCCTAAAATAAAGAGCTGTGATAATTCTGTTGACCACAAGGTGGCAGGATCCAGCTTCGCGTTAAAGCCAGTGAAGTCTGAGCTGCGCTTCAAAGGGATGAGGGAAACATGTTTCCATTATGAAGAATGCACAGGCAGGATAAAGCAGCTAGGTGGATAACTCTGCAAATAGGTGGAACACTGGAAAGAATAAAATGTAGGCTAAAACACTCGAAGAGTACCTCGTGTTTGGAGGAAATTCAGAAAAGGGTTGTACGGAAGCCAGATTTTTGTCATTGAGGGAAAAGATGTGGGATCTCATGTAAGACAGGCAGGTACACCTCAGTGTAGTCAGCCCAAAAGATGCTGTCGACTGGAGCTCACAGGCTTGCTCTGAGTCATGGTACAGACGTGTGTCTCTGAGCACAGTTCTAGCTTGGATGCAATACCTTCATGTGAAAAGTTTCATGGGAATCCGGACATTTCTCTGGAAAACAAAATGTTTCTGGTAAGATCATGAGGTCCCATGAACTATTCAACCTCTCCCTCTTGTGAGAGCTAAAAATTCCCAAACTGTAAGCAAAATGTAAGCAGTTTATTTCTGCACAGTTTTGGTAAGACTTGTCTTCCTGTATACAGTCCTTTGGGTGAGATAGGATACCGTAGCACACACACAAGTCGTGTGGCCTTTACCTGTTCCCAGACTCTGTGGCACAATTTCTTATTTCTCCACCTAAATAACAGTACTCTCACAAGGATTCTTTGAGTTTTCAGATCCTGCCTCTTTTCCAGAAATACGTTTAAATCTTTACAGATATTTAAAATAATTCCTATGCTGTGACATGTTTTTTGTTCATGGTGTATGAGTTAAAGTTTCAAAACTTTCAAAGTAATCAAGTACTCAACTTTAGGACAGTGATCTCAAACAAACACTGAGTTTTTCAGCATCTTCAGGTTTTACTTATGATATATTCAGATGAATGTTCTCCAATAACTTTATGTCAGTAAAAAAAAAAAAAAAGGGAAAATAAATGTGTATTGTAAAGGAAGAGAATTTATGGGAAGTCATCAATTTGCTTTCACCTACCTAAGGCAAATGTGACTCTACCAGCTCTGAAGAGGTTTACCTCACCTGCTCTGAGAAGGCTCTATTTTTCAAGATTTAAGTGTTCTCTGAAGTGATCTATTTGCTGTGCTTAACTGTTCTTTTCAGAAGTTTTCATAATGTCGAACATGAATTTGCCTTGTTGTAAATCAAGTATATCACTTCTTGTCCTATCCTTTAGACAAGGAAAAAAATATTACCTGTCCTTGTTACATATTTCAGGGGTGTTATTGAACCTCCTGTCAGACTTTCCTGAACTGAAGAAAGTGAGTTCTTTGAATCTTGACTCAATACATATTTTCTAGCCCTCTTATCACATTCTATAGCTTTGTCATATTTCCAACTCTTTGCTATAGTTTTACCACCTTCAGGATGATGTTTCGTTCTGTAGTATTACCAGAAAGCTATTTGGCATTTTCCTGTTAGGGGTTTAGTTGTGGCCCTTCCTTAAGTACTGGTTCATAGTGTGGCTCTTCCTTACGTACTGATTAATAGGAAGTATTTGAGTATTTTAAGTTATTTTCTACTTTCTTGAATCTATGAGGAAAAAAAAAGCACAGAAAACATAGAAGGAAGACTTATCTATGTAGAAACATAGTCATGATTTACCATAGAATTTCTTTGTACAGCTACACTTTAGTAATTCTAGAATTCAAAGACTGAAAGCAGGAGATGTGCCTGTAAAAAGAGTTGCTGTTTCCCCCACTAAGCCAGCAATGGTATTTTTTGATGGAGCATTCTGTAGCTTTCCCTTTGACAAAAGTTAGGCCAACAAAACTTTAACAAAGTTGGTATTTTCAGTTTATCTTCCCACATTATTCCCCCAGTCAATTTTGGTAAAATACTAATTTTTGGGTGGAAATAGATTTTTAACAGTATTTGGTAATTTTATCATCCTGTTGTCACACCTGGTAATTTCTCGCATTGTCATGCAGAAATCCATGTGTCTCAAACTTTCTAAGACAAGATTACAGTACAGTTCAGAAACACTCCCATGAGAAATCTTTTAAATTGCAGCAAATATAAACTGGTGTTCACCACAACAGGTGAGGATACCCTTTCCCAAGTGTTTCCTCTAGCTTTATTCAACACTGACCTGCAGCCTTACGAATGTATGATCTGGCCTGCAGAGCTTTACTATTTCAATGCTATTGAATTACCTAATTAGCCAATTTGATCCAACTGCATGGTTTTATCTGAAACTTCTTTGACAACTCCTCAATTTTGCAGATTCAAAGAAAACAAAAAGAAAAAAAAAGATTCAAAGAGATTTCTGTGAAAGAATAATATTCAGTATATGCCTATATATGATTAGACAAATGTGAACTTGTTGTCATAAAATCACTAGAACAGTTACAATTGGCATTTATTGCCCTAAAGAGCTGATGTCTTTGTGCTCCTTCAGGAGAGACAGGGGGAGTAAAGCATGTTTTCCAAAGCCGTAAGCAGACTTGGCTGGAGAACAGTAGAGCAGGTTTTGCAGCAGCTCAGAGGTTTCAAAATTTTACTTCTGTCCTGCATTAAGGCTCTTCCTCAAAGTCTTTTGTAATTTGAATCACATTGCAATTTATGCAAATAATTTTTCTGTCTCTCTTTCCTCCAAGTACTTTAAAAATCATCAACTTTTGCCTCTAGAAAATTGCTACATGACATTTTAATCTCACTTTCCATCCTTCCATAAATATTTTGTTAGGAGAAATATTTTATTTTAAAGTTTTCAGTCCTTTTCAAAAAAACTTTATATTAGGTGTAAACAAAAACATCTTTCCATGGTTTTATGCAGTATCATTAGCTTTGTTATTCCTTTGGACTCTCTTCATCTTCCTTGTGTTTTATTTAGAAAGGACAAAGTGCTGAACTTCAAAGAGAGGGAATGTACTATGAGTATCTATACAACAATTACACTTAAACTTCAATAACTTTGCTGTAAAAATATAATGACTGACAATACTATCAATTATGTGTTTTTGTACAGTCTGCATTTGTTGCTTTATGGGGAGATATATTATTTCTATATAAGGTGTTTCAGCTAGGTATGGCTATGACTTTCTTAGTAGGATGTTCTTTTAAAGCAAAATCAACCAGCCCACGCCAGGCCTACAAACGCACCCAGTAAGATGTGGATTTTCCTGTTAGCCTGAGCAGATGCAAATAGAATGCAGTGTGCTTTCAATGAGTAAGTGTCATGTCAAATTGATTCCTGAGCACCTTCTAACACTGTATTAACTGTTCATTCTGTACATTTGTAACAGGAATCCTGTAACCTTTTTTTCTTCAATCGCCCTAATTTAGTAATTTCAAAATACTCAGCTTGGCTAATTAAGTAAGAAAGGACCATCAACATCTTTATACTTAATCGTAAAGTGGTAAGTGAAGAACCTGTCGACACAGATCAAGGACTACCTGTCATGTGCCAGGACAGAAGCACAGCGTCTCAGAAACGGCAAGGGAAGAGCATCAGCTGCTCTTTGCACCTGCGAAGATGTGACACGCGTATGCCATTCAGACTTGCCTCAGCCTCCATGCACAGAAATGATAACTTCTTTTTGTGGTGTGTCGAGTGTTGTCCCCCCGGCGCCTGGGGGCCGGTGGGGCGGCCGGGGGTGCGCGGCTCCCCGCGGGCCGGGCCGCGGTGCACGGCGGCGGCGGGACGCGCGGTGGCGCCTGCGGAGCGCTGAGCGCGGGGCACTGCGGCGGGATCCGGCGCACCGGCAGCGCTGCGGAAACCCGCAACCGGGGGTGGGGGCAGAAAAACGAAAAGCAGCTCCGACCGCGGAGCTGTCAAGGGGAAAACAAGGCATTTTAGGGTCGCTTATCCGTCGCCTCCCGGGGTTTTCGCACCATCCCAGTTTATCACCCGATGGCGAGCTCCCGCCCTGGCGAGCATGCCAGGTGCATCTCGGCACCGTGCCTCCGTGCGCCAGCCGGGGCTCAGAGCCCGCACAGGCGGCGGGGCGCTGCCTGTCCCGCGGGGTGCGTGTACGCCTGTATGTGTGTGTGTGTGAACATGTACATGTACGTGCGAGGCTGAAAGCTCAAGCGCAGGCTGCCCATTGGTATCTGCTCTTCGGCATCCTCCCTTTCCCCCGCTTCCCCCTCCTCCCTCCCTTGTCTTTTTTTCATTTTTATTTCAGGCTCATTTTGTGGAGTTTCTGCCCCTCTCTGCGTCAGCCCCACGTCACTTTGCCGGCAGCTCCCCGTCTTGGGCTGGAGCAGGAGCCGGAGCTGCTTTATTATCAGCTGGAGGGAGGAGGAGACGGTGCGTAAAGCGGCGAGCGCGGAGCTCTGAGCCCCGCCGCCGCCGCTCGCTGCGCCTCCCTCGCCGCCCGCTCGCCGTCCCTCCGGCGGGCAGCGGCCGCCCGAGCCCCCGCAGACAGGAGCGCAGCCTCCTCCACCTGCCCCCGCCGCCCCGTTTTGCAGCATCATCCGCAGCAGCCGCGGGGGCAGGCGGTGCCGCTGTCCGCCCGCGGGGCCAGGGGCAGGTGCCGCGCCGCGCCGGAGGCCCCGCTCGCCC
>JACBWW010000026.1:3736562-3838515 GCA_020086605.1 Lanius collurio
GTGAGCCCCGGTCGCGGGGTGCCCGCCCGCGGCGCGGAAGGCTGCGCACCCTCCGGCCGTGCGCGCCGGCAGCGGCGGTGGCGGCGGCGGGAGCAGGAGGAGGCCGTCGGGGCAGTGCTGGAGTGAGCATGGTGTCCTGGCGGCGGAGGCCGGGGCCCGGCCTGGCGCGGCTGTGGGGCTTGTGCTGTTTGGTGGTGGGCTGCTGGCCGGGTGCGCTGGGCTGCCCCGCGTCCTGCGAGTGCAGCTCCTGGCGGATCTGGTGCACGAAGTCGTCGCCGGGCATCGCCTCCTTCCCTGTGCCGCAGCGGAGCGCCGAGGGCGACAATGTCACCGAGATGTGAGTACGGCCCGGGGCCGGGCGCGGGGGCGGCGGGCCGGAGCAGGCGGGCGAAGCTTTGGGCGGGGGCGGCGGGGAACTGACCCACGCTCGGAAGCTCTTGCTCCCCGGGCAGATGCGGTGGCTGGAAGCCTAAAAAGCCCCGTGCGATTTTCTTTGGACGCGGCTTACCAGAGCTGCCGCTACAAGCCCGTTTAAATGATGAATCCTAATTGTTCGCGATGCGGGGACCGGGGAAGGGGGTCGGCGCCGGCTACAGCGGGACCACGGGGCAGCTGGGGAGCGGGACAGGGCTGGGGCTTCGCCTCCGACCCCTGCCCCAGCTCCTGCTGAGCGGTGCTCACCGCTGAGCCCGCACCTCTGCAGCAGGTATGAAACAGAGGTTTTTTTTTTTTTTCCTCTCTTTATTTATTTATTTTTTTTACTTTCGTTTCCTCAGTTTATCGCTCCGAACCGAGAGTTTTGGTGGGTGGCTTCCCCTTCGCCCCACATTTCTTCTGTCTTATTATCCAAATATTAAAAAAAAAAACCAAAAAAACAACAAAAAAAAAGGAAAAGTAAAAGAAGAGATGCGGCAGAAAGTGACAGCTAACTGCCTTGCATGCCCTAACCATAGGAATGTGAACCTGCTTTGACCTTCTCAGTGGAAGTGGTTGGAAGGAAAAAATACAAAACCTGCAGAGGAATGAACATAGTGCTGCATGTCAGAAATTGGGAGGGAATTAGAGGAACCCTAATTAACTGTGAGGAAAAAAGTTTTTTTTCTTCGCATTCCCATGTGATGTTTCCGTCCTCTTTGGCCTCGTACACAGTATTTGGTGCGGGAGTTATGTAGCTTTTCGTGTGAAATCCTGCATCGTTTCACCACTCAGAGCAGTATGGCATACGTGTACATTGCCTAAGAAAGCCTCTTGCAGAGTGAAAAATTTTGGACACTGGAGGTGATAGATCTCGGGAAAAAAAACCTTCTCAAGCTGTTTCACTGGTATTTCCCTACCCCTGTTTTTGAATTGCTTTCCGCAGCATATTTGGTCCAAATCTCTACAGATTTCTCATTATTTGTATTCTCCATCATTCTTCTGTTTTTCAGTGTCTTTTAGAAGCAATAAAAAAGTATTGTGAAATACTGTGTGAGTTTAGATTAAATTCTAGCCTTTGGGCTACATTCCTGCAGTTCGTTGAAGTCAATTTGCTGCATTTCCCTGCCTGTGCCTGGGGGAAAAGCTGGAGGCACTCATTTTTACTACTCATGTAAGGCCTATCTTTGGGTGATTTTTTTAGGGCCTGTGATAAAGGAATGGTCTGAGTTATAACTGCTACTGATTCAGATGTTTGTGTAATATTCTGTAGATTGCTTGAATAGAAAAAGAAATTACTTTGAGCTATGCATCTGTGATCATTTTTATAGGCTTTGGTAGCCTTTTTATCCAGTGCATTCTGTTTGGAAGTAACAGAGCAATTTTCCTCTAGAATTTAATCTCTGGTTTAAAAGGCCAGAAGAGAAAACATGTAAACACGTAAATACATTTTCTTCCACGATCAACTTAAAACATGTCTAGTCATTTTGCATTGATACTTTTGGCTTTAATTTTCCTGGGGTTTTTGAGCATCCCTGTCTTTACAGTTCTTTTTGGTATTTACTGTATCATTCTCTGACATTGCACGTTGTTATGTTTGGTGGTCTAAAAATAATTTTGAGTCATGGATTTCTCAGGAGACACTGTTGCACATATTTAAGATGGTCTTTTCATGCATGCATGAAACACATAAACACATAAAACACAGGGGCTCTTTAATTAGTTTATAGACATAAATTAAAAATTGGGCTGCAGTAACTGTCACGTTATTTCATTGTGTGAGCTCAGTAAACAGTAAGTATGTACAGAAGCAGTTCTAATACAGGAGTACAGATTGTCGAGCCATTTTTAACAACGCAGAGCTTGCTTAATTCTAGCTAAGAAACAGGTTTAAGAGACTGGAGTGTTGCATTTCTCTCGTGAAGCTTCAGGCCTGGTTCTTCTTTTATGTGCTCTGCAGATACATTCCATTGGTCTCTGGTGGAATTACTCTTGGTGTAAATGACATGAGAAAAGTGTAAGACAATTAATTTGAAGACTTTATTCCCGTGTATTTCCTGAGTATCTATTTAAATCAGTCCTGGGCTTGACAGGAGTGGATCCTGCAGTCCTTGGCAAAACATCCACAGGCACCCAGGGTATGTGTGCTGAGTTCAGTTCCTTACCCCAGCCACAGGCACTGGGAGCGCTGGGATGACTGCGTGGTCAGGGTGTGTATGTGAAGCCCATGGTGGTGCAGAGGGTTGGCTGTGGGCCAGGTGGATGGCACTGAGCAGGCAGGATGTGAGTGGGCAGCCAGGGTTTTCTACTTGGTTTTAAGAGATGGGAAGGAGATGGGGTGGTGCAGCAGGAATAACAGAGATGAGATACCACGTCTGTGGCAACCTCCACCACACCCAGGTGCTTCATCTCGGTTTTGGTCCACAGGTGGATTGTGGTTTAACGTTTATAAGCAGTCTTATCCCAGTCCAGCTATTTCTTGGTTCTTGCTTTAATACAGAACACAAATCCATGGAGAGGGTACTTCTGCATCAGCCCTAAGAAGGCCAGCTGCTGAAACATGGTGTGGGAGGGCATAAAAGTGTTTATGCCTGGTGCTTTCTTAGTCATCTCTCTCACTCTTTCTCTTCTTGGCTGTTTTTGCATAGTTTTGTATTACAGTAAATAAGACAGATTTTAGATTTGCCCACTTGGTTAAGATGATGATGTGGGTTGGTCTTTATCTGGAAGGCAAGTACTAGTGCTTATCATAACAGAGTGTGTTCGTAATAAAGGTTTGGTCACTTTGGTATTATTGGAGATGAATTGAACTCCAGAGTGAGGTTCTGCGTTAGGGTCATGGTATCAGTCACTGGTACATTAAAAGCCAAGGACCAAGAGTGACAAAAGCAAAATGACTTTATCATTTTGTAAAATTGGTGCATTTGTAGGCACCATAGCAAATAAGTAGTCCTTGTCAAAATCACTCATACAAAAATGTTAAATAGGATAGTAAATGGGAAATTTTTAGTGTGGTCAAGACTTCTTGCAAGAGGACCAGTGTAATATTTTCTCATTAAGGAAAATGTATTACTGTTGTATCTCAGTGTACGTGACTCTTCAAAGACTTTGATTTTAAAGTGACTTGCAATACAAGTATATTCCTGGCCTAGTTTCACAGATCTGTTATCAAGTTATTACTATGTTTACTTATGATAATTCAGGTGAATGGGGTTTGAAATTAATTGGTGTTTTTCAGGAAGAACTTCTTGCCAACAAAATAGTAGGCAACTTTTAAGCTCTTGCCTATTAAGAGAGAGGTGATTGTGTATTGCGTACATTTCAAAACCACAAAATAAATTTCTAATGCAGTTATATAAAGCACTCTAGAATTGTTAATAAGTAAGACAGGATAAGTAATTTATAGAGTAAATTATTTAACAAGTCACATAAGCTTATGTTAAAAAAAAGGGCATATTCAAATTTATTGAAGCTCAGAGCTGTTGGTATTTTGAGTCTTTTTTATTCTAGATTTTGAGGCTGTTGTAGATTTAATGTAATATAAAACTGTCTACAAGGATCCTTAACCTCTAGCCTCTTCCTCCTCAAATCAACTTCTGGCTGTGCATCATTGCATGACTTGGCTGGATTGAGAAGTTATTTCTGGTGACTTGGGATTGTATAATAAAACATGAGGCACTAGGCTACAAATTATTAAAGGCATTTTGGACTGTGGTGATGTAATAGCTTCCTTTAGGAATTTCTCTTTTATTTTTTTAAACTTCCTTTAAAGAGCTGGGTAATTGGTTAAGGTGAGTTAAAAGTAAGCACAGTGAAAATCAGTTTTGTAATTTCTAGGCTTTAAAAATACTCCAGGATCACAAAACATTGAATTTTGTATATGTTCTTTTTTTTTTGCTCCCAGGGAACCTTTTGTATGTTTTGTTCTAGATGTTGCCCTTGTGGTTTGTGAGGACTGATGGGGCTCCTGAGGGTCTCTACTGAGGCTGTCTCGAGCAGGCTGAGACAAAACAGCTCATGAGGCTGGAAGACAGAAGCATCCTTCAGGAGACACTCATTGCTGGACAGGGTGGCAGGAACGCTGTCTCTCCCTCTATGTCTTTGGTCAATCAAGAGTTTTGAGAGAGATTTGGGATGTATGTACTGAAATGAAAGATGTTGGTAGAAATTCAAGGATTTGGTCTTGAGTACATTGTTTTCAAGAAACTTCCATTTTTTCCATACTAATGAGAAAACAGGGCTTGGCAGTGCAGCTTGTGATATCTTTAGGATGGCATTTTCCAGATTTCTCAGGTTCTATTTTTTCTTCATTATTTTTATGCTGACAAGTGTAACAGAGAAAGTAGCTTAGCAATATTCTGGATCCCTAATCACTGTAGAGCAAAAAATTTTACATAACTGAACATGGGCCTGATTTCTCCATTTTGGTTTTCATTATACAGTAAAGAGGGATCCCCCATCCTTTTTTTTTTTTTTTTCTTAGATTGCAGTTCTCTGTCTCCCATGTTTGTCATCTGTAACTGTACAAATATCTATGAGTATGGCCGTTAAGGTGGTCATCCACATACCCTTGCCTAAGCAGGAGAGGTGTAGCAGGCAATGAGTAATAAAAAATGAGAAATGGAGCAAAGAACTCTAAAACTGCTTCAATGTGTTGTTGATGTTAGATGTATATTTAGCTTGTTACCTCTGTAAAACTGTTATTTAAAAACTGTCTTTTAAAATGCAAAGCAGATTGTAAATTCACTAATTTACATGCATTTCAAATGGAGACATAATTCCATAGAGGTTTGAAACCTTCTACTGCTTGGGTTGTGAATATACTTTTTTACAGGATGCTGTTATGTTTGGGAAGATCTCTTCATCCAAATGTATGTAGTACATCACTGCTATTAAATTATATATGATCATATATAATGGGGATGCATCTTAATTCCTGTTTGATTGTGAACCTATATTTTCAGAAACTGCAAAAGGCAAACCAAACACTTCCTGTCGTGAATGTGTGTATGGAGATTCTATGTTTTTACTTAGCTAGTGTTAAACAGAACAATACATCACAGGATCACAAAATGGGTCAGGTTGAAAGGGGCTACTGGTGGGATCACCTCGTCCAACCTCCCTGCTCAAGAAGGGTCCACTAAAGCACATGGCACAGCGTTGTGTCCAGATGGTTTTTGAATATCTCCAGTGAGGGAGATTCCACAACCTCTCTGGGCAATCTGTTCCAGTGCACAGTAAAGTTCTTCCTCACGTTCAGGTGGAACTTCCCGTGCATCAGTTTGTGCCCATTGCCTCTTGTCCTACTGCTCAGCACCACCGAGGAGAACCTGGCTCTGTGCTGTTGATATCATTTGTTCAGATACTTCCATATATTGGCAAGATCACCTCTGATCTCTTCCCAGGGCAGAGCAGCCTCAGCTTTCTACTCCTTTCAATGTGCGAGATGCTCCAGTCCCTTAGTCGTGTTCAGCGCCCTCTGCTGGCCCCTCCCGGGAGCTCCTTGTCTCTCTTGCCCTGAGGAGCCCAGAACTGGACACAACACTCCAGATGTGCCTCACCAGGACCCAGTGCAGGGACAGGATCAGCTCCCTTGTCCTGCTGATAATGCTCTTCCTAATGCACCCCAGGACACCATTGGCCTTCTTGGCCCCCAGGGCACACTGCTGGCTCATGGACAGCTTGTTGTCCACCAGGACTCCCAGGTCCTTCTCTGCAAAGCTGCTTCCCAGCAGATCAGCCTAAGCCCTTGCTGGTGCTTTGGGTTATTCCTCTCCACTGGAATGCAGGACCCTGCATTTCCCTTTGTAGAATTTCAGACAGTTCTTCTCTGCCCATCTCCCCACCCTGTCAGGGCTGCACTCTGGGGTACTGGCCACTGCTCCCAGCTTTGTGCCATCCATGACCTGCTGAGGAGGCATCTGTCCCTTTGTCTGAGTCACTGCTGGGCAAATTGAGCAACACTGGGCCCAGTGTTGACCCTTGGAAGACTCTATTTGTGATGAGCCTCCAACTAGACCTTGTGCCACTGTTTGCAGCTCTTTGGGATCTGCCATTCAGCTAGTTCTCAATTCAGCTCACTGTCTACTCATTTAGTTCACACTTCCTCAACTTGCCTATGAGGATATCCTGTGAGACAGCATGTAAAGTCTTGCTGAAGTTGAGGTAGACAATAGCCACTGCTTTCCCCTCATCCATCCAGGTAGTTGTCCCATCATGGAAAGCAATCAGGTTGGTCAAGCATGATTCCCGTTTGCTGAATGCACGCTGACTAATTCTGATCACCTTCGTGGCATCCATGTGGATAAAGATGGCCTCCAGAATGAGGCACTCCATCATTTTTTCAGGGGTCACGGTGGAGCTGACTGGCTGGCAGTTCTCTGGGTCCTCCTTCTTGCCCAAAAGACATTTACTTTCTTCCAGTCCTCAGACACCTGTCCTGATTGCCATGACTTTTGCAAGGCAACTGCAAGCAGCCCAGCTGTGGTGTCTACGAGCTTCCTTAGCACTTGTGAATACATCCCATCAGCGCAGCATCTCTATGTTTGTTGCAAGTGTCCCATTCCTGCTTTCACTGTCTGTGTATCTTCTGCTTGTGCTTCACTTTTGACAGGAGTTTTGCTCATCCATACAGCTGTCTTGCCCTCTTTGCTCCATTTCTTACTCGTCAGGATGCACTGGTCTTGGGCCTGGAGGAGGTGATGCTTGAATATTTGTTGATCAGCTTTCTTGGACCCTTCTTCTCTTTAGGGTCTGTTCCCATGGGATTCTTCTTAGAAGATCCTTGAAGAGGCTAATGTTATTTCTCCTGAAATCCAGTATTTCCATCTCACTTGCTGCTCTGCTTCCTTTGTGCAATGTGCTGCACTCCACAATCATCTCATGGTCACATTGCACAATTATAGTGGAGTTACTGGAAAGCAGTCACACCATGGAAATTCTGCATTTATTTTTTACTATTTTCTTGTAAGAAAATTACCTGCATTGAATGTTGATCATTGACAGAGGCTGTAGCTGAAACTTAAATATTTTTAATACCAATTCAGCCATATATGTTTCTGCGTTGTGTTTTCATTGTTAGGATAAATTCTAGGAGATCATGTTTCAGGTCAATATTCTTTTGTTCCTAGACAGGGACTGAAGTAATGAATTTTTTTTTTTTATTCAGAAGTAAGATAAAATGGAAGGAAGCAGGTCAAAAGTGTCCAAGGTATTTTCAGAGGCACTTTGACAGATTGTAATCTTTAAGTGGTGTAACTTTACTTTGATAAAACAAACTAGTCCTGATCATGCAAGGTAGTTAGATCCTTTTTATTGCAGGGGGAAGATGAGGCTGGGTCTCTGGCCTATGTAAAGTCAGTGACAAAAATGAATGGAGTTATGTTGCACCAGCATAGTTTACAGTACATATGTGAAGGATGAAAGGAACCTTGATTCAGGAGTTTTCTTGCCTTTTTTAAGTTTGGAAGAGATGGGGCTTGTTGCTTGATTACTTGGTGTGTTTTTGACTTGCAGCTTCTTTTGCTTTTCATGTATTTTCATTCTGTATGAATACTAAATACATTGAGGTAAGTGGAAGCTGAGGTTGAGTATTTTGGGAAGGAGACTTTTACAATATTATAGATAATTTTGTTTTAGGATGAACCTCCATGTGCAAAAAAGTTGCAGCTCCTTCTATTTATAGATGGTTTATTGTGTAAAAATGTCTGATGTATAAATAAAGGAAAAGCAATGCATTAATCAAGGTTGTCAGTCCATTGTTGAAGCAGACAACAGTGAAATGGCAACACTTCTGATCTCCTAATGGAAGGATCAGTCCACAGAGCTGTAGTTGAAGCTGGGAAAGTTACCTATTTTTCCTCTTGGTTGGACAGGTGAGCCCAAAAAAATCTTCCAGTTTTAGATGTAAATGGAGTTAGTTCTACATTTTTAATTTCCTAACCATACCTGTAAAACTAAGTAAGGCTGTGTTCAGCGGGCATCTTGTGGAGCACGTTTAGCCCACATTGCACAGTAAGATGCATGTGAAGAGTACATAGGATGTGACTTTTCCCATTCTTTTGCAACAACTGTCTGGTTTTCTGAATGCCAGACGGCACAGCAAGCATATGTGGATAAATCATGTGCACAAACTGGGCTTGTTGCACTTACTGGGCATGGATTGGGAGACCTTTCCACAGCATGTGCTGTGGGCGTCATGCGCTGGACTTACTAATCATGTCTGGGACTGTCCCAGGCCTTGGCATTTAAAATCTGGCAACTCCCTACTAACTGGAAGGCACTTAACTCAGCTGGCTACTCTCCGCAATGGAGACAACACGCTTCTTCCAGGAAGTGATTCAGGGGGCTAAATTAGGTTCCCACTGCAAATTACCCAATGCAGTCATCCCTTTCCATCTCCCCTGGCTATTAAGAAAACATTGGAGACTAGTTCACTGGAGTGAGGGGCAAAAGCAAGACCTTCATTTTAGCAAGCAGGGTCATACTGTGGAGTAAACTGATTTTGTGGTCCTAGGTAACCATTTCAGCATGCATGCAAAGAGCTGTTCTGCTAGAAGCAGAGCATAGGTCTGAACAAAGGTCTTGCATGTCAGCATCTTAACTGCTGGTCCTGTATGGTGTACAGATGTGGGCTTGCCTTGGTTCTTCCTGTCTGAGTTGCCTTCCTTGGCGTGGAATATTCAAATGTGCTTTTGGGTCAGAGAGCAGGACAGTCTGTTTAGCTAAGAGGCTGTGATGCTTATTTGTGTAGTGAGACAGCTGGGTCCTGCTCCTGCTTCACTGGGTGCTCAATTACAGCAAAAATGAGAACAGCACAAACAGGCAAGGTAGAGATTGCCTTCTTTCAGATGGCTTTGTAAATATGGCGTCTTCTGATAGACTTGAATCATATCTCCTTAGGGAGAGGAAGAAATTGAATCTGGTACTCCTGGATGCCTCTGGAGCATTATTTACAGCATTTCCTCCAAATCTCTGGTCTTCAACCTCATACAAAGATGTCTTTTTTTTTCCCCTTTTTCCACCCACTAGGTGGTGAATAGTCTATTGCATATTCATCTCCTATTCTCCTCTCCAGTGTTGCCTCTTCTAATTTTTAGAAACAGGTTTTGGAACACATGATGCATATGGTGATCTTCACCTGGTAAACATATATACTGTACTTTCCAGCTGGGAGCAGTTTTGTTGACTCCATGGATCTAACTGTAGTGTACATAGGCATATGCTTTAAGTGTTTTAAGTTTGCAGTGGTGGTAAGTAAGCATCTTTCTAGGACTCTATTCTGCACATATCATGGAATCACAGAGTATGCTGAGTTGAAAGGGACCCTCAATGACTATTGAGTCCAGCTCCTGGCCCTGCACAGGACCATCCCCAAGAGTCACACCGTGTGCCTGAAAGTATGGTCCAAACGCTTCTTGAACTCTTGTCAGGCTGGTGCTGTGACCACTTCCCTGGGGAGCCTGTTCCTGTGCCCAACCACCCTCTGGGTGAAAAATTCTTTTTTTATATCCAACCTAAACCTCCCCTGACACACTCAAGGCCATTCCCTTGAGTTCTGTCACTGCTCACCACAGAGGAGAGATCAGTGTCTGCCCCTCCCCTTTCCCTCATGAGGAAGTTGTAGATTGTGATGAGGTCTGTTCTCAGTCTCCTCATCTCCAGGCTGAACAGACCAAGTGACCTCAGTCAGTCCTTATATGGCTTCCCCTCAAGACCCTTCACCATTTTTGTTGCTGTCTTTTGGATGGTCTCTAATAGTTTAATGTCTTTCTTATACTGTGGTGCCAAAAATTGCACACAATATTTGGGGTGTGGCCAATGCAGACTGAAGTGGGAAAATCCCCTCCCTTGACTGTCTGTCAGTGCTTTTGCCGTTATTTATACATATAATAAAATTACAACAGATTACAAACACTTTGAATTGGCACAAATCCATGTAACATCAAGGCACCTAAATAGAAAAATATTAATGCTGGATACTACTACTTCTTCTCTAGACATCACTGCAAATTCTCTTGCATGGCCTGGTTGCATGCAGGGTTTTTGCCTGTTTTAGAGCATTTCTGCATGTTCTCATGACTTTTAATGAACAGTTTAACTTGTAGCAGTGTTGCTCTTCACACTGAGTGTCTAAAAGGAAAGGTTTAGGAGGTAAGAGTCCCAACAGGTGGAGGTATCCTCAAAATACTGATCAATCTTATATTTGCAGGTGAAGAATCCACTGTGACTATGTATGTCTTGGGACAGAGGCAGTGTGGCAGCGGATGTGTAGGATGGAGGAATGCTGGAAGGTGTGTCTGGTGCTGGGGTGCAGTAATGAGAACCATAAGCAGAAACAGGCTGGAGAATGAGAGATACACTACCCATAAACAGTAGCAGGGACAAAAGCTGTGAAAGTAAATGAAGAATGCTGTGAAAGTAGTGTTGATAAGGAGAAGGCAGCTTTGCAGGGGTAGTGAGGAAGGTTGAATACTGTAGCTAAAGATGTCACCTTGTGAAACGGGTACGTACAGGGTTAGTCTCGTTTGAAGGTAAAATGGTAGAAAAAGGTGATGTAAGACTTGAAAGTATTCAAATGGAAAAGAAATGCTTACAAAAGCGAGTATTTTCCTTAGACTTTAGAAGTATAACAACATACAGAAATACAAAGAGAAAACTGAAAGACACAGGACGGTTGTCTGGGTGTACCATTGTGACAGAGAATTTGCTCAAAATCAAACTGGCCTAGTACAGGGCCATTGAAAGTTAAGGAAACAGTAGCAGCAATGTGGCAGTCTGGATGAATAATAGAAACATTCTGGATTCTGAAAATTGCGCAGAAAGTGTAATAAACACATCATTATGCTAATATATGCAGTGCAAGTAAGAAACTACTTATGTTAAATGAAGAACAGGATTCCTCAGGTAGAGTAATGCTAATGGAAGAAGTTATGAATTCCCAAGATTGGCCAACTAAAATGAGAAGTGGACTATACAGTAATGTAAATAAATGTGATTAGGTGAAATAGGAAACTGAAGAGCACATAAATGTAAAACAGTGAAGAATGAATCTGAAAGGTAATATAAATGGTTGAAACGCTCACTGAAAAACACATTGGCTAAATTTAAGTGGTAGGATTGATGTCAACATACAGGACGTGGCAACCTGTTCTAGTGGCAGAAAGAGGTAAATGTCAGGAAAGTCAGTATCATGGAAAGACAAAAGGACAACCCATAACCCTTTCGGAATGTTTCAGTAATATTATGTGAAGTTCTATTCATATATGTTTTTCATTAAAGACAACAATGTCTTGGAGAAGACACAGATCTGTGATCAGGGCTATAGAAGATATTTTACAGGTATTGGAATGGAGTCTAGGAAACCAATTGTGAATCAGCAGCAGATGATATCATTTGTGGAATGGAAAAGCATCTACCAGTTGGGTTCTTTATGTAATGATTGCACAGAAAGGGAGTGGAGGTTATGACCATATGTAGTCTCTCAAGACTTAAATAAAAACAGAAGAAAGAAATTTTTTGCTGGCTTATGGAAAGGAGAATATTGTTTGAGTTGCCAGGAATTACATTGTTCAACAAATTTAATGTATTAGCAGGATATAGATGGATTTTCCTGGATAGATGACTTTAAGTTGTGCAGCTTTGCTCCATCCTTTGGAAGCACTACTTTTTGATCTGTATCTGGCATAAGGTGCACTGCATGCAGTAAATGAGACAGTGGACAGGGTAGCAGGTGAAGATATATGTCTTGATGATCCAGTGATACAGAGCAGATTGATTAGAGTATTTGATATTCTAAGAGCCAGTAATTTTAAACTGAATAAAGCCAAATATTAATGTCAAGCACGGGGAATTGTATATGTGGGAGAAGACTGACTTCAGAGGTGATTTCAGAAGGACTTTCTTATGTTGAGTGAAAGAGTCAAGGAATACTGAACGTGTCAGAACCCAGAGACAGGAAAAAAATGGTTGTGGGGGATACTGATTTATGTCAGAAGAGCTATCTAACACTGAAAGATGTGCAGATATCTAAGACATTTCTTCCAGAAAGTCACTGTCTGAGTATGTGTATCTGAAAGGAAGAGAATTCCAAGGTTTTGACAGCAACCAAGAAGTTTTAATGTTTTGATTCACTGAGAGACTTCAAAAGATGTGTATAAGGGATGGTTGTGTGAAATTCTGCTGTGCTCTTGTGGAACTGATGTTTTTCCATTCTCATTTGCATCAAGGCCAGTGACAGCTATAGAGATGGTGTATGCAAGTGCTGAAAAGGGAGTATTTGCATTACTACTTTTTGAAGACTAGGTGGTTTTGTGAGAGAAAGAAATGTCACATATATTTGTATTTATTCATTCCTTTGAGATGCTCTTTCATCCTTGCTAGGAAATAATAACATCATCAACAACAATAATAAAGAATAGTCTTATGACTGCTTTCTGTTGAGAAATAATGGAAAGGCACATTCACTACTCCCCTTTTGTATGTTAATTAACTGTGTCATTTTTAGCATGTATATTATAAAGGGTCTGTACAAGAGTTTAAGCCTCTTACTAGCAATCTGCATAAATTACTTCATACACAGGGGATGAAGATGGGTTTTGAAGACAAGTATAACGTCAGAGATTAGGATATATCTTTGAAAATAAATAGGTAATTTTTTGGCCTTCTGACAATAAAAAGGAGTATCCACATTTCCAAAATATCTTTGCTGAGGAAAAACTAATCTGTAGCTCTCATGTTTTCCTGGAAAAACATCAAGAATTGATATCTTGATGCGATACCAAATGTACAAACTTGGGGATGTCAAAGGGGAGGCCAAGTCTCTAAAATGGAGAAAATACTTAAATAAGCTCTGCATGAATTTGGGGGAAAGTAATTCTGAAGGTGGAGCTCATCAAGGGCATAAATATTAAATCTGGAAAGCTGCATGAGATGTCTTGATAGTTTGCTTAATTCAGTAGTCTGCTATCTGAAGAGACTAAAACAAGCATCTTGAAGCTTAACCAGGAACATAAGTAAGACCGAGGATGTATTACATTTCATTTTCCCTGCCTTACAGAAACTTCCTGTAAACTTTGCATTCCAGGCATATTAATTTATTTTTACTTTTGCCTTCATGCTGGAACTAGGTTGGCTGGCAAACCGTGGACTTCCCATTTTCCAGGCAGTTGTAGTCATAAGCAAGGGTGTGGATCTACTCCTGCAGATTGGTATCTCCACTGAATTCCCGTTTTCTTCTACTTTAAACTGGTGCGTTGGCACTATTGGTGTTCAGGATGATGGCTTTGGAGAATCAATTTGCAATGGCAACTATGTGCTACTAATTGGATAATACTATATTGTTGTGGAGCAGAATGTCTAGGCCCTGTTGCCTCCTGGCAGTTGACACAGCTATACATCAAGAGCAGAGAATTCTTGAAATTAACTGATCTCTGACCTTGCCTGTGAGATGCTGAGTTCTAGATTGTCCTGAACAGCACATTACCTGAGTGTGGGATGTGTGAAGTGCAGGATTTGCTCAAAAAATGGGTATACTTGTGTCTGTAAAGAAAGATCCCAGAGCTGATTATGTTGTCTCCAGAGCTGCTGTAATGGCATGTGGGGAGCTATTTCCTGTAGTCTTCTGTGACTTGTGGTTAAATACTCTAAATGTGAGGAAAAAACCCTTAGGGAACCTGTGATAGTGGCAGTCAGGTTTTCACTCTTTGTGATATACAGAGTGATTCATGGTTTAAAAAAAAAACAACAAAAACACTGCAGTACTTGCTCAGAATTTGTCAGGAGACACCAGGCGGCCAAGGATGGAGTCAAGCACTGGTAAAATTGCTGAATGCTATTTAAGTCCACCAATTGTCTCAACACACTGCGTCTTTCCTGAGTTACAGCATGCTCCTCTATCAGTAGAAGTTCTGTTTCCTGAAGTCATCTTCATGAAATCTTGCACTTATGGTACCAGATGGAGAAAGCAAAATAGAATAAAATAATTGGAGTAAGCTTGTATATCTGTAGAATACTTGTTGGATTTAGGTATCTATGTCATGCTCATTGCTTGTTAGAAATTTTCTTCTTAGAGGAATCTTGGTCCTTTGCAGAAAGGTTTCTTAATTGAGCAGAGATTGTACCACTGATGCCTATGTCTGTCTGAAACTTTACATTCCCAGTATGCAACATTGTGTAGCTTTGTGTTTCATTTTACAACTGTGAGTTCATATCACTTCAGCATTATTTTAAACTTGGTTTCAGAGGGGCTACAAATGAAACCCATTTGAATATGCCAGGTTTCATCAAGTGTTGTATCAAGTTTACAAGTTTTACATGATCTTAATGCATACCGTTGAATCAGCCCATGTTTGTTGAAAATGCCTGTGAGTTTTAGCCTATCTTTTGATGAACTTGGTATGACATTTGAGTTTGTAAGAAGATATGGCACTAGGGAATTTTTCAATGTTTAATTGTCAGTGTTACATATAGCTCTCACAGTAGTATAGACTAGGGACATACATGACCTGTCATTAACTGGTAATTCATCTACTGACAGTTCAGTGTCTGTAGTGTGCTACCTTTGTCCCCTAAAGACTTATTGAAAAAATAACTTGGAATATAAAGTTTTCCCAAAGTTCAGAAACATTTCACCAGCGAGTGTTTATTAATTTAAAAAGCTTTTTTCCCCCAGTTGCACAGACTAGACATATAATTGATTTATTTTTTAGAGTGTTAAGAAAATATGTTTCCCATAAAGGGAGTTTCTGGCAACAGGAATACTTCTGGAGCTGCACTACAGTTTTACTTGCTTGCAGCTATGTTGTTAAGACCGGCATGTGCTAGGTTTTTTCCCAGCATGTCCTTTTAGCCCCAAATGGAGTATAGGAAATAGACTAAGTAAGTTAGAAAGGTGTATTTCTGCTGGCCATTTTTATTCAGGTTGAGGAAAAGATTTGAAAGTTGGCATGAAATCCTTTTTTGAAATTACTACAGAATAAAATAATCTAGATGGCTTTAAAAATCAGAATGACTTTCTCTCAATGCTCTTGCAGTTCAGAAGTTGCTTCACTGATGTTAAACATAATCTGTAGCCTTTCACTCTTGAAATGAGCAAAAGTGAAGACCACCCTCTTAAAGGAGGTCTTATTTGGAGGAGTTGACTGTTATAGGTTAAGATTTTAAACTGTTGTTTCCAAAATGTTGTAGCAGTGGTGAAATGTGTGTGACACTATTCAGTAGCTGCTGAAGTGTGATGAGATGAAGTGTGATGTGATGTGATTTTATTGTAAGTTGCAATGTGCATCCTAGGTGTGTGATTCTGAATGCCTTTATTAGAATTAATCTGTAGTTTACAATGGGGAGATTAAATTAGAGGTCTGAAGACAATTGTTGTTTACTGATTACTCATTGAAGGAAAAGCAGAATGGTATAGTATAATCAAGCAAGTATCTTTGTAGGCAGCTGCAGGCTTGATTTAGAGGCAGCAGCCAGTATTTGTGAACCGATACGTGTGGTCTGTCTGGTGCTATTGAGCCAGGTTCTGGCAGTGCTGCACTTCTGTGGTGTGCAGTGGGAGCTTCCAAGCTCCACGTGACTTCAGCCAGCCGTGAGTCAGTATGTTTTGCTTTTTGCTACAGTAAAAATGGTCAGCTAAAGAATAGGGTGGATATTCTTAAGGGCAAGCAGGCACATTACATTTCTCAGCGTCGCCCACTGCAAGTCAAAGCTTTTAGAGTATTAATGTTTGATGATAAGTAACATTAAGGTAGAGTAGTTGTGAAGAAGGTAAAAATAGACATCAGTTAGGGAGGGGTTTTATTTCAGATCTCCCTCTAAATTAAACAGAACAGCAGCTTCCCCTTACAGGGTACAGCTACATCATTCTACTCTTTCCTTTCTCACTGCTGCAAAGGTTGAATTTGAAACAGACTTGTTATGTGAGTAAGGAAGTGTAAGAGGATGTGATCTGTTCATGGTAAATTATGTTTGTTCACTCTTTTTTCAAGGATTTCCAACTGCGTGAGTTTTGCTTTACAGTTGTGTTCTATTTCAGAGCAGTTACTGGGTTGGTTGTGCTCAGACAAAAGTTCTGGGTCCCAACCAGTATGGCTGCGGAAGAGCAATGGTTTCTTTTGGTTCTTTCAGCTAGGAACTGGAATAACAAATCATTCATCTTAAAGAAACTAGTACCAGCTCAGAGTAAAGAGTGCCCTGCTCTCCCCCACACAGGGTTTCTTCTAAGGGATGCAATAAGAGAAGGAAAGACGGTACCATAAACTCATGCTCCTACTTCCCAAATATAATCTGTTTGATCTATTCCGTGGTGAACAAATACCAATCTTTTCATAGAGATTGTGTGCTCATACTAAGATTTTTGTCTGTGGTAGCTTCATTGGCTGCAGCAGAGCTGAACTATTTTACACTGAGGCTTAACACAAGATGTAATACGCTAACAAATTTTTGTGTAAAACTGTAAGGTTTTAGGTCAGGTTCTGGAGTTTCTTTTAGTGAGTGGTTCTGGTTAAATGTTTGTGTGATTAAAATTGTGATGTCAGATTTGGATGGGTAAGACTTGTGTTTAAGTGATGGATCTGCATTTTGGCAAAGTTTGTCAGGGTTGAGATTTTTTATGGCTTAATTTTTATCTAGTGCAATGGATTATTCTGTTTCTTTTCCTTAAATCTGAGTCTCTTCATACTTCGTGTTTCACTGTCCATTTTCCTTAATTCTTGCTCTTACGTGATTTCCATATCTCTGTCTGACCTTGACAGGATTCCCATTGATAACTGAGGACAGGATGAGGAAGGTATCTTTGAAACCTCTTGCGTAACTTTATTTTAGCGTTATGAGGTCCAGATGACAGAGAAAATGACACTTAACTGAAGAATGAGTTCTTCAGGGCATGTTTAGGGGAAGTATGATCATTGACTTGCAGGACTCTTAGATGAAAGAACTGATAGATTTTTATGTACTATTTCATCACTGTTACTTGGCAAAATACATAAACTTACCAACCCACAAAAATGCAAGGAAACAAAATAGATCAGTAAATGCCAAGATAGTAGATCAGGCTGTCTTAAAAATTCAAGAAAGGAAACACAAAAACAAAGGACTTGTATCTTCTAATGGGTACACTGTGTTAATCTTATTCTGAAAAGTCTTGCAGAGCAGTCAATGTCATATGATTCTGTAGTAATGTGTTCCATCTAGCATCATGCATTGTTTTTTTACTGCCCTTCTTTTTCCCAAGGGATAATGGATGCCATTAGGGAAACTTTTTACTTTTCCTGGTGCATGGTGAGAGCATACCCAAATCAGCACTGCATCTTTGGAGGAGAGCCCAACCCAATTTATGGGATTCTCAGGCTTCTGCTGGGATTTAGAAACTCAGTGAATTTCTCTTAACACAATCAGCTGAGGTACATGGATTGCCTTTGAAAGAGCAATACACCTACTTACTAATTCACCAGAATTCCCTTTAAATACATTATGAAAAATACTTAGAATGAGGAAAAGTTTTCTTCTAGCAAAGAAAGACTAACTCATTTTAGGAGAACCCGCATATTTGGTTAGTTTGTGATGCATATGAAAACACATGTCAATATCTGTTTAAGTTTATCTGGGACTGGGCTTATCTTTTGAAATGTGTGGATTCTTTAGCAAGGCATGCCTTAAGTCAGGCATACTTTTCTGCCCATAATGTCAGAAGAATTGCAGTTTCCACTGATTTCTTCACCCTGGACTGTATTATTTGCAGGGTGAAACTTTTTCTGCCTGCAGAAGAAGTAATGATATATTTGCTGTGAATATTTTAATTTCCAGTCTGTGGAATGTCACTGGATATTCATATATCTCACAAGGTGATAATACAAAGGCATGCCCACATTGTTTTAGGCAGAGGTAAATGATATGTGAGTGGACTCAGCTCTTTGGTCTAATATGGCAGTTTCTCCTAATTTCTGTTTGTGTAGATAAAATCATGAAGTACAACCTCTCTTTTCTCAGTTTTCCCATCGCTACACCCTGTAAAAAGAATTGCAATTACTTTGTGTCAGGGAAAAAAAAGTGTTGGAAGTGATTAAGTTAATAACCTGATCAAAAAGACTGGGGAAGTCTGATTGTCCCTCATTGTAAGTAGGGATAACTCCAGTACTACCTTTAAGCTTGTCCACTTTGTTGTTGTTAAATCCATGAAGAGACATCTTTTGGAGAATGGTGGCATTTTAATGCGGCTTTATTTGGCCTTCAGGTTGACTTGCTTTCTGCATTTCCCCTGTGTAAAACTGAGCTGCTCCCCTGTCCCACAAAGTACCATTTAAATGATGAGGAAGATTTTAAGGAGCACTTCTGCTCTGCAGCTGGTCTAATTAGGACTTTGAACTAATTGCAATAGGTCAGCAGTCATTACTGACTTTCATACATCAGTGCATGATCTCTGAACAGTCAAAGTCATGGAAGGATCCACTTACATACTTCTTTCTGTTTTGCTTTTTCAACAGTTACATTGCAAATCAGCGAAATTTAGAAAGTATCAATGACAATGAGGTTGGATTTTATGTTGGACTTAAAAATCTGTGAGTATGGGATACATTTTATAAAGCTATTTTTTCTGTATTGTTTTTACAGAAGCATGTAGAGACCTTATCAAAACTGTATGCTGAACTTTGTGTATTACTGAGTACAGCTCTAACTGTTGCAGCTGAACCTTGTAGAGATTTCATCCCAACTCTTATTTTAATAGTTATTATCATTACACTTTCCTTTGTATTTTGAATACAAATTCTAACAGCTTTATTTATTTTCCCAGGACCGTGGTGGATTCGGGCTTAAGATTTGTGTCCCGTCATGCTTTTGTGAAAAACATGAACCTACAATACATGTGAGTAAGAATAGTGTCTTCCTTCTAAGTCAGCTGCCCAACTCGTGTTAATTTATTTATTGTTAATTTACTTCTATCTCTTACCATTTGCTTCATTAAAAAATATATTAACAAGACAGAATGGTCTTCTATCATTAATTGCCCTTAAATAAGATATATTTGGTAAAGGACTGGTGGATCATAAAAACATAATGTGTGAGAAGACCATCCAGTTCATTATCCTGTCTCTAACAGTGTACTTCAGCTGTGTCTTTTGTGATATGTAGCTGAAAGTACCTGTCTGGGGTGTATGATGTCCACAGTGTGCACCACTCTTAGTGACAAGGGTTTGACAGCTGCAGTGCAGGAGGTGCATGCATGGAGGGCATCCAATATAATTTGACCAGTGTATGTGCCTGGAGACTGTGACACGACCATGAACCTGGGGTTGATTTACTTTGAAAGCTCACTATCAGGATCAGGACTAACACACCCAGAGCAGAATATAGGAATGCTGTTGCTTTCACACCCGAATGGGATTGGTAGTTTATGACCTTCAGGACGTAGAATTTGTACCTGTGCAGCTTTTTGACTGTTTTCCTAGATTTGCTATGCTTTAGCAAAGGCTGAACTGATCAAAGTTATCTTTCTAATAAAACTTTTGTGCCTTCCAATGGGATAGACACAGTAGCTCACTTTGCTACTTACATGGGAAACTGTGGATACAGTCCTGTAAAACACTGAGATCATGTTGAGTGGCTCAGTTCCTCACAAGTACCCTGTTTTAGCCAAATATTGTGCGCTTTAGTCCATACATCTTCAATAAATGAACACTAACTTATATTAGCATATAAAAGAACCCTTTGCTTTTATCCTAATGAGAATGGGAAGACATAATGCCAGACTTTGGCTTTGTAAGATACTTCCTCGTGAAAGGAAAGAACTATTGAACATAACACAGGATTGATTTGATTGCTTTGCTCATGAGATGGAATCGCTTTCTGACTTGTTTTTTCCATAGAACAGCAATTAATTTGTGTAAGGAAGTGGACATGAGTGTCCATTTCTGCTTATACAGTAATTACTATCCTTAATGTGGAACAGTCACCAGAGGAGTGTGAACCAATCTTGTGAGCCTGTGAAACTTGTATTACTTCATATAGTCATTAATAAAGAACTTCTGCTGTAGTCAGTTGGTAATATATGGGAGGAATGTTCCAGAGTAAATTCAGGTGTTTGCCTGTGTAGCAGTTGCTCAGTGAGTTATGGTTGTGAACTATGAAACTCCATAAAGCCAAGTGCATGTGCACTGGCTGTGGAAATATGCAATAAGAACATACTGTTTGAGGGGCATATTTGCAGAGAAAGATTTAGTGACTCTGCTGGGAGAGAAGTGAGATTCTCTGTCTATGAAATGAGGCAGAACAAAGCAAATTCAAGTCTGGGATCAAAAGGAATTTTGTGGTACATTTTTACATCTTTTCCCCATTACCTTAGCTGCTGTGGGGGAATCTATTGGAATACTATATATAGGTTAGGATTGAACCTACTCATCTTGAAAGATGCTACAGAGAAGAGCAAAGGAACTTAGAGCCCAAGTATGTTCAGTGCAGTGAAGAGAAGATTGATAAGGAACATACATCATTGTAATAGGACAAAGAATAGGAATTTGAAAATGAAAGAGGGTTGATTTAGGTTACATACAAGGAAGAAGTTTTTTACAATAAGGCTGGTGAAGTGCTGGCACGGGTTGCCCAGAGACACGGTGGATGCCCCAGCCCTGGAAGCACTCAGGGTGAGCAAGCTAGTCTAGTTGAAGGTAGCCCTGCCCATGGCAGGAGAGTTGGAACTAGTTTACCTTTAAAGGTCTCTTCCAACCCAAATTATTCTATGTTTCTATGCTTCTGTGCTCATCTCATCTTATCTTTAAAAGAAGAGTAGTTATGATGAGAAAAGCTATCAGTTCTCTCCGTGACCATTAGTACAGTTTGAGAAATAATGAGTTTAGTTTTGAGCAAGACTAATAGAATTTTAGGAGACCTTCCCAGCTGTCTGGGCAGATAGACGACACAGAAGGTGCAACAGCTGGTAGGATCGATCCTCTTGAGAGGCTTTTTTGCCTATTGCCTTAGGGAAATGGATTTTATGCAGTCACAAAGTGTGTTTGTCCCCAGTGGTTGCTTCTAACCAAAAGTTACTCAGGTAAAAAAATGTTTTCAGAAAACTGACCATTGAACAGAACAGAGAGACCCTATTAACATTGCCACTTAATGGAAAAGTATCACTGTACATATGTGAGCTGCTAGGCTTTACAGAACCCACTGGGATAAGATGCCTTTAAAATGTTTCAGTGGTGGGAAGAGCTTCTGCTGGAGTGTGCAGTCAAATTGGGAAAACGTATCTGCTGGTAAGCAGACTTTCTTAGAACTGTAACTCAAGGAGCTCCTTGTTAGAAACAAATTAGACTGACTTGACATCTGTTCTGTTGATGTAGATGAATTCTTTATGCAGAATACTTACATTATGAACCAGGAGCTTATCCAGTCTTGTACTGTGTTTTCTTTTGGTGGGGATTTAGTCATGTTAGCAGACATAGGATAAGCCCAGATAAGATGGAAAATATTAAGTGGCACCAGCTGCTCTAGATGCACAGGACAAAGCAGTAAATGTGGAGGTACTTTTTGCCAAGGCTGATGGGTTATCCCTGCAAAATGCATTTGTTTATTTTCTTTGGCAAGTCATTATGCACACTAAAATATTTCTGAAGGCCCCCATGAATCATGGCCTGTTGTCATCAGCAATAAAAATCCTGTTGACTGCCTATCAAGGAAGTATAGCTCCTGTTGTGGTTAGGACAGAGAAGACTATTAAGAGCTAAAATAATTTCATTTTGCAAGGGTAATCTATGAGTACAGGTCTTTGAGAAGTCTTTCCTTTTATTTCAAAACAAATTTTTTACTACCCCATAAAGAAAACAAAAAGATTTTTCTGAAGATTGATGTAATGTATAAGCATTAATTTTGCTATGATACTGCTACAGCTTTCTTTTTTGTTCTATGCAAAAATCATTTGATATAGTTAAGGAGCTATATTATATGAAAGAAGCATTTGTTTTAGGAATCATACAAGAGTATCAGTTTAAAATAAGCTTATTAGCGCACATTTCCTTAATCCCTTTTTTGTCATGTCGTTGTTTTCTTGGAAAAGCTTATGTAGTCCAGGTATCTTTTTAAAGTTACCTATCGTGAGAAGATTTAAGTAATAACATAAACAATTGGAAAATAAATGTCCTAATAGATGGTTTTAAAGTGTAATTAATAGCCTTGCTCATCTAATTCTAGTCTTTTCACTGCCCAAAGACTCAAGTTAGCCAGTGGTCTCATTTTAGTAGTGCTGTAGTTTATAAGCTTATGTGCTGCTAAAAGTAATTTAATGGATGTGTATAATACACACACATTGTATATTGTCAGTGCCTTTAAATGTGAAAACATTTCACAGCAAGTGCCAGTTTATAGGAACTTTAAAAAATAATTGTTGTTACCTGCCAGGCTGCATCTAAGTGTATTGATGAATCATAGACTGTGAGTGTAGTGTTTATATACAGCTGCAGGTATTGAAATGTGTTTGTATCTCTACACTGTTCAGGTTTAGGTAAGGCAGCCAAAGGAAGCCATTTGAGACCAGCCTTGCTGCAGATTTACCCTTGTTTGCACACAGGGCTGGTTCCAGCCATAGGCAGAGCAGGCTGTTGCCTGTGGAGGGAGACTGAGTGTAGCAAAATGGCCATTTCTTCTCTTCTTCCCTCCAGTTCTCTTTAGATCTGTTCCCTCCTTTCTTGCCTTCTCTTTTCAGAAGCAGTACAGATGACAGAACTGTCCCAATGTTGCTAGCTCTGTAAATCTTTGTGCAGCTTCTCAGTCTGGTTTTGTTCTACTCATATTGCCACTGGTTTGCTTTTAGCTGAATTAGGGCTAGCAAGTTTAAAGTGAGTTTGATATTTTTATGTAAAATACAGGCATGCTTGGACTGAATTTGGGTCCTCCCCTTGAGTTTAGCTTTGGGGCCAGGCTCTGTACTCTTGACTTTTTTCTATAAGAAAGAAACTCTTTAGAACCTCAGATGGATTTTCTTTGTGCTGCTCACTGTGGTCATTTAATGTGTAGTTGAATTGGGGGATTAATTAATATTCTCTTTCCATGAAGATGGAAGTGTGTTCATTAACTACTTCAAAATAACCTTGCAGTGATTTTTTTCACTTGGCATGACGATGGTAGGCATCTCTGTAGTCAATAAAAAGTGCTCACTTTATAAAACAATACAGAAAATTTACTGTCAAAGTGTTGCTTAAGGCAATAAATTTATAGCAGTGGTCTGCAGGTAAAGCCCACTGTGTATCTGTTTGTCTTTTGGGAAAGGTAAGATTTATTTGCTCTGCAGGTAGGAGAGGCAGGTGTATGCCTTGTTTGGTGGTACCACAGGGCCCTCCACTTGTGCTGCTTGTCAGTGTGGGAGCAGGAGGGATTGTCCTGCATGGTGAGTGAGAGGAGTTGCCCATGGAGGGATAGGATTCAGTGTGGCTCCATGCTGGAGGCAAAAGCCCAAATCACTGTGAGGATCCAACTTCTTTTATTCAACCTCCCAACACAGAGCATATGCATTCTAGGAAAAAAACTCATAGTGACTGTTTTTGCTTAAACACAACTTCTGTTCTATACACAAATTGTGTTTTAATGTTGATTTATCCCATCAGGGTCCGTGAGACATTTCCACCAGCCTCTGCCATAGGACAGTGCAGTTCACCTGACTAATGAAATAGTAGCTCCTATGTTTTGCTCTCACACATGAGCACCAGTCAGTTTGTAAACTTCAGGCTTTTGTTTGCCAGAAGGAATCAGTGATAAAATATAAATATAATCTCTTTGATTCTGTCTTAAACATTTGTAGAAGATCCAACTTAAAATTTATGTGAAAATTATCTTGTACTCAAAGATCAATGACTGAAAGTTGGGAAGTAGACACTGTGTTCTTTAGTCAGATTTATAAAAAAAAAGTATATATTTAATACCTGGTTTTAAATGCAATGCAACTTGTATTTGAAGTGTGGAGCCCCTATGACGCCTTTATAATACCACATAAAACTCATGGTATTCTGGCTCATAGCACTGATTTGCACTTTACTGCTGGCAGTTAAACAGTTTCCTGTTCTCACTGTCTTAAATCAGTAGACTGATCAGACTGTACCAAACAAGCATTATTTTGCTTTGGGGTGGAGAAAGCAGTTTTGTAAGCTTATGAGGGGAGGAGTATTTCTGGTTCAGATAAACATATCTTTGCTCTGCATAATGGGAGAGGACCTTTCACTTAATTACTACTGGAAACCATAAATGCTTAATTGACATAAAAAAGCCCAATACAGGCATTTTACAGTTTTCCTTTTGATCTTCCATGTGGGTGCATATTGCACATGCAATTTGAAAAGAACAACTAAAAAGCTCAGATGTGGATGTGTGCTAGCATGTGAGGAGGGCTTATATGAGTACAGAGTTTGCTGCAGCATCAAAGAAGGGGATACACCCATTTCACATGAATAAATTGAGCATATAATTAACACCTGGACTTTACAAAATACTTTTGAAACACAGTTAAATCTGCTGCTTTTCTGCAATTGACAAAGTGCTAAAAGTGAAAATATTGATCCCTGTTGAGTTTGATTTTGAATGTAGTTGACATTAGATGCTGACTGGATTCAAGCTCTTGAAACCCTTCAAACCATAAAGTAAGACTGAACACTATCCTTTTACAGCTGAAGTCAAAGGACTTCTAGAGCTGGTTCAAGTTCTTAATTACTTTTTCAAGAGACACACACTGTACTTTTAGTGTAAGAAGAAGCAATTCTAATTAATGCAATCTTTCTCTTTTGACATAGCAATTTATCCAGAAACAAGCTCTCAAGTTTGTCCAAGAAGCCTTTTCGCCATCTGGGTTTGTCTGATCTGTAAGTTGTCATTTCTTGAAATATAAGTTCATTTTTGGCTGGAATAACAGTTCAAAGTTTGTTCTCTTAAAGGTAAAAGTCCATCAGGAATTAGGAGTGAAATTTTGGTCCAAACATAGCATCAATGCTGGACACTTACATGCAGAGAAGTTTTAATTCCAGGGCTTCAAGACGGCTAGGTATATATTTTAAAACAATGTAGAGGTCAAAATAGCCTCTTCCTTCAGTTTTAAGATGTTTTATTATGTGATTACTTCACACAAAACTACTACTGTTTATATTAAGTATTTGAACCTAGTGAAAATACAGTCTTTCGCAGATTTTCATGTGAAGATTGTCTCTCATATTTTTATAGTGGCTACACAGCTTGTATGCTTGGTGGCTGGCTGTTGAAGAGTATTTTTATTTTCTCAAATTCTTGAGTTGCACTGTGCTTTATGTAATTGTTTAGCAATGAAAGCACTGGTAAACATTAATTTATTGATTGTTTCAATATTAACATTTTTATTTGCTGTTATATACAACAGTTTTCTTATTGATGTATGTTCCAAAATTTTGGTCATCCTATGCATTCTCTGCTAATATGCTGAGAGCCTGCAGGAGGTCTGGGATTGCTAGTGCTGCAGAGGAGAGGGAGGTTGCTCTCCTGGATCTCAGAGCAGAGTCAGAAGTTGTCCAAAGTGCCAGTCCAAGTAAGAAGCACCAGATGTGCTATCCTAGGCCTCTTCTGGTGAACTTCAGCATGTGAGAAGTGAAATGAGCAAATCTCAGTGCCACAAAAAGAGATTATGCCCCTTAGGTATATTTTGTTGAGTATTAGGTTGGTATAATTATTTTCTTCATGGTCCAGGGAAAGCTGCTCACTTGAATTTTCTTTCATAATTTGACAGTTGCTGAGCTCTCTCATGAAGAGACTAGGTAGTTGCAAAGCTCTCCGATTGCTCCATGCTTTTTGTTGTTCTGTTGCTTCTGCATGAAGAAGCAGGGCAAAGGTAGTGGGAGTGAGCCAGACAGGGGAAAAATGGATAGTGTGAAGGTTAAGCAGAGTAGTATTTGAGGTATGGAGGCAATGTGTGATGAGGTATAAGCTGAGAGAAAAAGGGGATACAAAATTGAGGTAGAGTGTTGTGGGCTTAGGAAAGGGAGTGTAGGACTAGACAAACTGAAGTGACTCAAACAGATGTTGTGATGAAGTGAGATAAACAGATGTGGGGGAAATGAGAGAAGAAAGTGGAGGGATAAAAGCAGAGCCTGAAAGGAGGACAAGCAGTGATAAAATCAGTATATTTGAACAATTCTGTTGATAAGAAGCTAATACATAGCTGGAAGGTCAGAAACAGGAGAGAAGGAAGAGTGTTGACAGGTGAATGTGGGGTATGAACGTTGCCGTTAAATAGCTTCTGAAGGACTTCCCCTAAATCGGACAAACAGGTATATTTGTCTTGTTGGTACTCTTGCAAATCAAAACATAAGGGATGAGAAGTTTAGGATAAGGTGTAGTAGAGGATATTCACCAGGTATTAGAGAAGGAGATGTCATTTTGAAAGGTTTTTTTTAGAACAAATGAACTGCAGCTTAAAATTGGAGCAAACAAGATAAAGACTCAGAATTTGCTTTTCATAGGTCAGATTTTCTTTTTTTTTCACACAAGTGTCTGTAGAGGGTCATTATGCAGCCAGCATCATGCCAATGATGTGTCTAACTCCCTAGATGGGTTTTAGCACAAAGTAAAACACTAGAAGAAGACTGCTCAGCCATTGATCAAGTGAAATTTCTCTTTACCAGGAAGCTATAAGATGTAACCAAAGTAAACCTCACTATTTTGAAAAAGCATGTCATAGGCTTTCACCCAAGGAATCATCATGTTTGTAGTATGTCTTGCACAAACAGTTTTTGTCCATTCTGAGGTGGTGCTAAAGTCTAGTGGATGATTTCTCTGAATACAAATTGTGCCTTCAGGCATGTTTGTGGACCCCTGCAGTTGTTTCTCCTCAAACAACTTGAAATGGCTTGTGGGAGAACGGGCTATGGCTCTGATAAGATGATTTTTTTCATGACTTAATGTCTTCAGGGGACATTTGTGAGCATAGATTCTGTAAGAAATTTGAGATTCTATATGTCAAAATTACCCATGAAACTTTGTTAAGAATGATTGTTCTCCTGGTAGTGAAATGCCTTAAACAGACACTTGCTCACCCACTTTATTGGATCTCATGTATTCCAGTATACAAAAAAAATAACTGGTCACTCTTTAGGTAGACATGTTTCTGTTCATATTTAACTTGCATGTAATTGCATTCCATTGTTGTGTAGTTTTATTAAATTTTAAAACTAGAGTTTGGTAAGTTTGCTAACCTGTGGTTTAGATTCCATGCAACGTACTATATCAATTTCTGTTTCAGGGTGATTTTTTCAGTTAGTTTCTTCATGACATTGCCTGTGGTTTTACTGTGAGATTTTTCTAGAGTGTTGTAGCAGACAAATTTTAAATAGTAGGTACAATCCTTTTTTGTGATTAAAATTTGTAAGAGTATGTGTATAATCCAAAACTGTTTGACTTCATAAAGAATTTACCACTCCACAACAATAAGCCATTTTTGAGGTAACTGAGTGGTGACTCAGGTGTAGAAGAGAAGAATTCTAATCTTTTCTTGATTTCTAAAATAAAATGGGGCTCCTTGAGTGGCCATTCTCCACGTGCTCCTGATTTACACTGATGAATTGGAAATAGCAGCCAAGTCCCCTGTGTGATCTCTCCTGCCTTTGATATTCTCAGTCCTCAGTGCATGCAGAGCTTAATTCCTTGCATGGAACTGTTACCAGCTTGGCAGCTTACATTGCCCTGAGTTCACCAAGGGTGCATGTGTTATGCTTCTTAATAAAAGGCTTCAGCCTGCCTTCCTTAACCTTCCTAACTAAAGGATTCAACTTGTATTTTCACACAGCTAAATGCTTGGAGCCTCCCCGCTCCTCATTTTTTATCTATGCCTGACACATTCTGCCTTCTAAATTGGTGTTTTTTCTTGTAGGATATTGGTGGACAATCCATTCAAGTGTTCCTGTGAAATCATGTGGATCAAGAAATTTCAGGAGACCAAGTTTTCCACAGAAACTCAGGACTTATATTGCATAGATGACAACAATAAGAGGACAGCCTTGCTGGATATGAAGGTCCCGAACTGCGGTAATATTCTTTTAATGTAAAACTACTGCTAAATTTTTGTGAGCCAGAAAAAACAAAACATGCTTTTTTTTAGAATGTACTTCTCAGGATGACAAAAATGCTCTAAGTTTTCAGTGGAGATAGTGACCATTCAGTGGTCTTTTCCCCACATGGAATAATTCTGTGAACTTCGTAGAATCATAGAATCACAAAATTTGCTGAGTTGAAAGAGACCCATCAGGATCATTTAGTCAAATTCCTGGCCCTGCAGAGGACATCCCAAAAGTAATCCCATGTGCTCAAGAGCATTTTCCAAATGCCTGTTGAACTCCAACAGGATGGGTGTTGGGACCAGTTCCATGGGGAGCCTGTTCTAGTGCCCAACCACCCTCCTGATATCCAACCTCAACTCATCTTCATACAATTTCCTTGAGTCCTGTCATTGGTAATGAGTGTGAAGAGATCAGTGCCTGCCTCTCCTCTTCCCCTCATGAGGAAGCTGAAGACCCCAGTGAGGTTTCCCCTCTGTCTCCTCCAGACTAAACAAACCAAGTGACCTGAGTCACTCCTCTTACAGCTTCCCTTCAAGGCCCTGCACCTGTTCATGTAAAGCTGTTTGTTCTTCTCTTGATCCTGTAAAAATGTACCGTTATTCAAGTGCAGGGAAACAGAATACTGATTATGGGTAGCACACGAGTATTATATAGAACGCATGTGCCTTTGTTGAACTAAATATTAGTGTTTCCAAGCTCAATAGACATTCATAGCTCAGTTTTACTGTCTTGAATTTTTTTCAGGTATTTATGGTTAATGAAGTCTTCATTTTCCTTCAA
Organism: Lanius collurio; assembly: GCA_020086605.1. Lineage (NCBI taxonomy): Eukaryota > Metazoa > Chordata > Aves > Passeriformes > Laniidae > Lanius > Lanius collurio. The sequence continues at coordinate 3,765,806 of JACBWW010000026.1, forward strand.
AAATACTAGTACTAGGACCATAGGAAGAAAATTCAGAACTGCATGCTACTTGAGACAAATTAGCAATAGCTCTGTTCTTCATGCAAATAAAACTCTACTGAATTCACTTTAGAGGCTATACCAGAGAGTTATATCAAGCTCAAGTCTGTGGCATATTGTAGCATATTGTTTTCAGATACATGGATCTAAAAAAAAAATGGAAAAATGTTATAACAATAAGGCCATCTCTTACAATTTTTATATACTATTTTGCTGCCTACATATTGTCCTGGGACAGCTAGGGAAAGGTTTCACTTACTAGCAGGAGATTTTTCCTCCTCTCTGTATGATGGGCAGAGATGGGATGTTTCTAAGGTGATGTCACATCTGCTGGGCTCTGGAAGCAGAGTGGGAAGCTGGTGTCCCCAGCAGCAGGCACACAGAAGGAAGGGGAGCAAGAGGATCCTCATGAAGGGATGATTTGGATAGGAAAAGCTGTAAGTCTGTATAAACAACAGGAGAAATTATCCCTTTTCTCCTTCCATCTTTTCCCATTGAGTGTCCTTTTCTCCATTGCCTATGTGGAGGCTGTGACATCCTCTGATAGCAGCTGCCAACAAAAAATATCTGTGGTGGGAACCACTGCAGGCCCATCAAGTGCACCATTTAGTGTAGATAATGTGTTTTGTAGCCACATATTGTGGCCACTGTTGGTCTTGTGTCCGCCTTCTTTCTGGGACCAGGCATGGTGGCAGAAATGGTGTTAGTGTCTGGTGAAACCAAAAAAAGCCCCACCTGTTCAGAAAGCCTTGTGAGCTGCAGAGTTGGTCTTGTGTGATCCAGGATCTGATTTATGTGAAATGGGAGATATAATACCCAGCTGAGCTAAATGGACCCAACCTTCTGCTCCAGCTGGGTGGACCAGGAGGTGCATTAATGTGCTGGGTGTAGAGAGGTCGGCCGTTGGACTGAGATCAATTATTGCAAAAGGGAAACTCCAGCACATTTTGTAACATTCTTGGCTGGCACATCTAGAAGCTACCAGATAGCTAGGATTTTCCTCTGAAAACTTTTGATGTTTAATACCCAGAATTAAACCTGTGAGAGATTAGTTCTTTCCCCTGATTTCTTAACCATCTGCAGCCAAAACAGGCTTGTCTCTCAGCCTTGAATGATGTGTAGGTGCATATGTGTGTACACATGCGTGCATCCTGTGGGCATATCCTGACTAAAATACTTGTCATGACAAGGGAAGGTGGTACTTCCAGCTAGAGGAGGAAAAGGAGGAGGGAAGGCGAGTATATACAACATTTAGACTGGAATTTGCAGTATGGGTAATTTGTGTATGGAAAACATGTATTGTATTGACGATCTGAGTCAATGCCAGCACATGCCTACAAATCATTTATGTTAGTGTACAGGGTCCAAATATCACCAAATATTGCATCATTTTTCCTCCCATTTTTTCCTCTTTTCTTTTAGCAGCTGTTTCCTCTTCATTTACCTTTTTCAAAATGAGACAATGCAGGATATAGCTTTTTAGTAAGGATGACAACACGTCTTTTTCCTAGACATAGAATAGAGAATCCCAGGTGAAGAAGGATATTGGTGGGCTGTGTTCTGGAAGTTATCTGAAAAATCCAGTGCATGGCTCTTGATTTCAGTACCTTTGCAGATATTTTTCTGTATTTAAAAGGACAAAACTTATTTTCAAAACAAAACTACTAGTGAAACTTCCAGAGCCTTCTGGGAGGTGAATAGGTAGAACTGAAATGGAAGAGAAATTCAGATTCTGGCATATTGATTTTTTTTTTCCCTGTGAATTATGTGACGTTTCTTAGCTCCCTTTGATGTGAAGAGAAATTTTTGGGCATGTAGGCCTCTGCATTTTTTTAATAAAATATTTTCTCTGCTTTTCTAATTTCTTTGCTAATGAAATGGTTTCATTTTGTCTCCTTGTTGAATGCTTTTTCTTTTTTTTTTTTTTCATTTATAAACTAAGCAAATGTGCATTCTTCTTTGTGTTCAGTTGTTACTGATTACTTCATAGTTTTATAGTAAGAGGCCTATATGTGACAGTATGTGATAAATGTTTTGGTAATAGGATGTCTTTCTGCTGTGTGCTGTAAATAAATCTCTTGCTGGGAAGTACCTAGAGGCCACTGTGGTTTCTTAATAATAGGGCTTTGGTTTGTAGGTAATTGATGAGAAAATTAGCAGATTTCTGTGGTACTTTGCTAACTGTTTGTATGATGGAAGTGTTCAATTATGTGCTGATTAAAGATTGATTGCAATTTAGATGTCATCAGCTTTGTGATGTAATTTCTTGTGGTTTAAAGTCAGGTATGCTCACTACCTAGAAGATCCTTTCCAACTGCAGTATTAGAACTGTCAATCAATAACTATTTTTCCAACTGCATTCGTAATCTATGTAGATAGGATGAAAAATATCAGATTCTTCTGAGTTTTAGGTTCACATGTAATTACTATGTCAAAGGTTTTCAGGTTGCGTCTACCACAGTGGTAGAGCCTTTTGTGTATAGAAATGGTGATGTATAGTTTTGCAATTTTCACAGCATTTGCCAATTATCTGTAGAGCATGGATAGCACCACCACCTGGCATATCTTCTTCTGTTTTCATCTGATAAATAGCATTAGAAAATCAATAAAGAGGACTATATGAGTAAACACTTAATTCTTACTAATGCTTTTAAGCTCTAGTGGCTGTTACCACCAGTGTCTTAAGTCCTTGGAAGTGAGGCATGTTGTTTGCCTTGGGTAAGGTCACTCAAAAGACTGTCAGTCTGCAGATCTCCTGAGTGCCAAGGAGGCAAGACCACATCCTTGGGACTGATTGTTTATGTGTTGCTTGCACCCTCTGGTAGACATTCAGTTACTGAGCAGTTATCATTGATTTCAGCAATACTGAAAGAAGTCTTTTTATCTTGTGGTGTTTTGGGAAAACTTGTGGCTTCTACAGCTGTCTCTACAGTCCTATGCAGATTTTATGATGCTTTGCTTCTCAGTCTGATAATGGCATTTTGCCTTATCTGGCCAATTTGGATTTGTATATGCAGATGTGATGCCTAATCTGTCTTTCAGTTTTGCTTATTGTACCAGCTTTGGATGTTTTTTTAAACATATATTGTTTCTTCAGGTGCCTTCTTTCTTGTAGCTGGTCAGATATGCTAGCTACAATCTGCTGAGCAATGTTGCAGATCAGTTCCTTTGCTAATTTGCTTTGCATACCACTAAGGTATGTTCAGCCTGGCTGGCTGCTTACATCTGCAGCTGGCCAGCGGAACTGTGGTCTGGTCTAAGTACTATGGGTTTTAATGAATGTTCCCATCCTTTGCCTGTCTCATCTCCTGCACACAAAGTACTGTGGTGTTGCTCTAAGTGCTGCTACTTGTGTATGACTGACAAAATGTTAGAAGTTGTAATGTAGAAATTCAAGCTAAAGAAACAGCTTGCCCATTTTCTTGCTTGTTGGGGACACCCATGATTTTTAACAGGCAATTGCTCAGATGACTGAAAATGGGCTGGAACTGGGTCTAGCTTCATCTAAGTCTGTTTCTGGTGATTTTCTTTTTTTTTTTTTTTTTTTTTTTTTTTTGTGCTAGAGATAAGTAAGTGGTAGTACCAGACTGGAGGCAGGTGGTTATAGCTCCTAAGGAGGTAAAAAGTCAAACTGAAGGATTGACACATTTGTTTCTTTGAATTTACAGAAAAGATTTGTAGTATTACTAAGCCAGTAAAATAAGCATTAGATTTTAGGCAATCCCAGTACAATGCAGTTTAAAACCACAAGCAAAGGCATAATCCAGTGGGTGTTGACATTTTTTTCCACTATCAGTCAGATTTCACAGATAAGACTATTAGAAGGAGAATATTACAGGCAGAATTAAGTGAGTTTAAAAAAAAACCTTAAATGCTCTGTGTTTACCTTTCAGAATATTCATGGATTCTCTAGCTATGTTTTTTATTTTGGCAAAAGAGCTAGATGTGGTGCATGATGTGTGGTGGCAAAATGTTCTTATTTTTTCTGTAAGAGTTTTAAATTTTATCTGCGATCATGGGCTGTGTGAAAGACTTCATTTTTTGCAAGACTTTGACAGTAATGGGGTTTCATTTTTGCTCTAAAGTTGAGTTAGATTTTTCCAAACTTAATTAGAATTTTCTGTCTTTTAAGTAGAAATAACCAATAATTTATGGAGTTTGAAAAGGCAACAGGAATCTCATTTTCAAAGATACATACATAACTTCCTTCCAAACATGCAGCATTTATCTATTTGTGAATCAATCATCAGGTTTCATACAGATGTTTAGACATGAGCATCTACATAAGACAGGGATTTTGAATGATGATAGCTGAGCTGCATGTGACATACGAGAATGTCTCAGATTAAAAAAAAAGTGATTTTTGTTTGATAATTCTGATTCAAGTTCTGTTTTAATTTCAGTGAAGATGATTTGTAATACAAAGTAGGTTAGAAATAGAAAGAAGTAAAGCATTGTCCAAGGGAAAGAAGTGTGTCTGGATCACTCAAGTATTGTCTCTGAACTCATCATGTTGTGCAGGTTTACAGAGGGACTCTCTGTGCCTGACTTGACATACCTGTGTAAGTGTGGAGAACTCTGCTAAGGAGAACAGCTCTTTTACTCTCTTCTGGTGGTATTCATACTTTGCTCTATCTAGATAAAGACTGATGACTAGGTAACTCTGCCCTGAAGTCTAAAGAAAGTGCTGGTTTCTTTGAAACCTTTCTTCAAGGCACCCCTTCAGTAATATACTTGGCATATGGTATACTTGGTACCAAAAGTGAAACACATCATTTTACTTTCTTATGTTATTCTCTGAAAATGTTCCTGTTCCAGGATCACATGTTTATCATGTTGCTACATTAGATAGGTTAGCATTATTTTGAGTGTTTTCTGGACAGACACGAATTTCCACAGATAACAATACAGGAATTGCAGCTGCATTACGTACACTTAGTGAATATGAAGCCATTTGTTAGAGGTTTTTAAAAGCTGGTTTGGGCCTCATTAACTTACAGTAAAAATGCTGTTTAGCTCTCAGTTCATCTGTTAAACTTGTGGCTGATGTATTCAGCCCAACGACACTACCTGTCTCTGGTTTTCCTTTGAAAGTTGTTGTGAATCAACTGAAGCTTAAATGCTGGGTTAGAACAATTTCTCCAGATGAAATTTAATTTCCTTAGCCTTTCAGAGAACATGTTTGGATACTTTCATTATTTTTCTAGCAAGGGAATTGTTGATAAGGTTGAAAGCCTCTGTAAAAACACATCTCAAAATTTTTGCAGACAAAGTGTTTATATTATTACTGAGGAGGTGCTGCAAGATCCTATTTTATTCAGCACATTCCATTAGAATCCAGATTATGCCTAGAAAGCTCCTGGGCAAAAAGTTAAGGAGCTGATGTAAACCTTGGAAATGTAAGACCATCATCTGGTTTGAAACATCAGCAGCAACCTCAGAGCTTCTGTGCAAGTTGACTGCAGATGACAACTTGGGGTCCACATGAATTTGTGCAGATGCTCATCTGTTGGTGGATTTTGGCTGCACTGCATTCATGATGGCGTTTGAAGCCCTGGATGGGGTGACAGTTCTATGGAGATGGCACTTGTTGCTGTGGTTGTGAAGATGAGTTAGCAAGTCTTGTGGTCTTTGCTGTGACGTGTGCTGGCTCTATGTAATGAAGTTTACTTCTAGTTTTAGTTAAGTATTTTGGTTAAGTATGCTGTGATGGAGTGTTCAAAGGCAAAGTAAGAGTGTATTTGATCTGGAAAAGCATACTTTAAATTAGAAAAATAATGGAGATGGGGATCTTTGGGCTCCAGAAAATAAATGAAAGATCAAAATTTGTTTTAAATGTTCCTTTTTACTGTCAACTCTGCATATTATTTGCCTAACATATTTTTTTAATCATCATTGAATATGTTTGTACTTGTCATCTTGTTACAACTTCTCTGAGATTTCTCCAGTTTTCTATATATTGAGCATTTTGATTCTGTGGCTGTGATACAACAGGAAATGGAAACAATTGGTTATGTTTCCTTAATTCATGCTTTGTGTGTAAACTTTCAGGGTATTCTTTTATAGTCCTTTAAAGATGCAGCCAGGCTGCTTTTTGACCATCTCATTCTGTAGATTTCAGTAGAAACATGCCCACTTTCCCAGTGGCTGAAATCTCAGAGCTTGGCTGCAGGCTTTCTTTAAGTGAAGCAAAAGAGGTAAATCACATATCCAACAGCTCTTATCTTTATAGATAGAATTACTAGAAAGTTTCTTGCTGTTTTTTTATACCCTTGAAAGTCCATAGGAAAAGACCTCTGGAATTTTTAAACATTGCTGTCTTTTCAAACAAGGCACAATTTCAGTAGAACGATATAAGAAAAATCTGTTTTCTGTACATTGATACAGCCTGTTTTGAGCCAGTAAGACCTCTCCAATTTGCAGATCCTTGTGACAGTTCATAACAAATTGCAGTTCATAACAAATCCTGTTTCCAGGTTCCAGACAGAGCAAGTAGTGGTTGCTACCTGGCTGTACTGTAGTGAGGTGTAATTAGTTTTATGTTTTCTCCCTAGAGTGAAAAAGCCAAACCAGGAGAACCAAGAAACTGAGACTGATTTGGAACCTCGTGTGAGGAAAGTAGACTGAGCCACTAAGAATTGCAGTGGATATTTTATAAATCAGTGGCTCTGGTAGTCTGACTTGAATGGTTCAGTTTGATAGATGGTTGCTGCCTCAGTATTAATTTAATCATTCTGTGTCTGATATATTTGTTTAAAAAATGGTTAAGGACTTCCGGTAAGGATTAAAATTACCTGGCTAAAAATCAGATGCAGAAAGAAATTGTAATTTTTTCTTGTTGTTATCACACAACAAATTGACCTCCAAAAGCATGCCAAACAAAAAGGAGATGTCATGGGCCACATTGAAAGCTGTTTAGTGACACTCTGTCATCTCTAGACTCCTGAGAGTTTGTTAAGAGGCTGATGAAAATCAGGAACTTAGTGTGCAAAGGATGGCATAAATGAATGCAATATTGAATCTACAGTATTGTCTCAGGTGCTGATTCTTCCATCATGTAATTTCTTAGATATTAGTGAGGCTAATTGGCCATACTGGGAGAAATTTTGAAGGTTTTTGAGCAGCTGAACAAATCCCAGAACCAAACAGTGAAAGCTGAAGCAGAAAAAGTGAATCTGGTAGTAATTTTGTAAAAATTTTTGTAATTGCGGATAGTGAAACAGTACTGGTGTAATGATGGATTTACTTCTTCTGGCTTAAAACTGCCTTCTTTTAAAAGTTTGTTTAGTATACTGGCTTAAGTATTCTTGGTGCTAAGAGCTGAGTTACAGACTAGAGTTTTTATTTCTCTATTAGATCATATCCTTCAGCTTCCAGTGACAGTCTGGCTCTAGGAAGGCCAGTTCAAATTTTCTGTAGAAAGTAATAAGTAGAAGACTTGGAAACTCCTCTAGGAATTTAGGCACATTTATTTTCTTAATTTCCGTTGACAGTTGTGTAGCCAAATGTAGTAGTAACCTTTGAAAATGGCATCCAAGTGTTGGTTTTGTGGTTGCTGAAGTCCCAGCTGTGCACAGGGAAGATGTGAGTCATTCACTAGTGATGCTTGACAGTTTCACTGTCTGATGGCTTCAGGCCAGCCTTTTGCACTAATGATGGTCTGTGAAGGTAAATGGCCCCCTTCTCCCCCCAAACCCTACTTAAAGGAGTATTTGTTTCTCCTAAAACATGAGATGATATTTGGAGAGACTCAGCTGACATAAATGAGTTCATCCTGCTTGTCTCTGGTTCTGCCTAGCTGTGCTGGGGTGAGAGAAGTGACTGCTTATTCTAATCCAGAGCTGCCTATTCCTAGGAATAAAGTGTAATCACATGGAATATGAGAAAATACGTTCTGTATGCAGTGAAAGCACATAGATGTTATATACCAGTGCGTAATAAAACACATGGATTTTAGTGTATGCTTTCATCTCTTGAACTGTGTTACTCTTTACATTACACTTTAAAGTTCTCAGTAGCAGATTCTGTCCTCCCATTTTTGTAGAGATTGAAAAGCTTTGAATAGATAAATGACAAGAAAGAGGAATTGAAAAACAAAACAAGGTGGTCTTAAAAAGATCACTCAGAAATTCTCTTTACTGTGTTCCACCAAAACAGGAAAGTACTCAATAAATTTGAATGTCAGTGAAAAATTCCAGAATTGGTTAAAGAGAATGGCTCTTGTAAACAGCCTGTGAAGCTTATTGCTGCAGAAGGTTAAGGCCAAGAATATAGCAAACTTGAAAAATCAGTTGGATACTAGCAGGGTTATTGCTGATAGCCAGAGTTATAATAATTAATTCTATCAAAGTTTGGAACAGTGATTGTGTTTCAAACTTTGGAGCATGGAGTAATCTGTCTGACAGATATCAAGATAAAACTTGTGGAAAGATGATGTCAATGTCTACATTGTATGGCCCTTTATGCTACAGTTTAATCTTACTATGCTGTCAGTATACAAAAGTATTTGAGTATGCTGTCTGATTGTATGTATCAACTGCTGTTTACAAAGTCCTTTAAAATGTACATCCCTATCAACAAAAATGATAACCATCTAAAACACTGTATTTAACCAAATTAACTCAGGAGTAAAGGCAGCGTGGTTGGATATTTCTGTAGTGGTATAAGAGTCAAAGTGCTACTGGCCAGTATAAATGGTCTTAGAATACACTGAACATACAAACTGAACACGTGCTAAGGTACACTGTGTTTTTTTTAAAATACAGTTATTTTTCAGTACAGGTTTTGCTGCTTAGGGTCATGGCTTTGCTGCTAAAGGCAATGTATCACATTTCTAGATGAGGCCTTATGTGACAGTCTTGCTTTTCCCAAATAGAACCACATCTCAACTAGTGTGGATTCTGCTGTGGAGTAGTCTGGGTGCCACTGGAAATAAAAGCAAAATTAGCTTGCAGTTAAAGCATGCTATCTCAATATGTCTAACCAGAAAAAATGAATCCCAAGACAATTCTTGTGTTTTTCACCCATCTTATGACTGGCAAAAAGAGTAAAAGAAAACATACACAAAAATGTGATTTCTAATCTGTTCTATTTCTGATTCTAACTCCATTCCATTCCGTTCCATTCCATTCCATTCCATTTGTACTTTTTTAGATGCAGGGGCCTTGCAGCTGGTTTTTAGTGTAACTGTACAAACATACAGAATAATAAGCACTGTTGTTTTGTAGCCTTCTAGCAGGATACAGCATGATGTAGCTGTTTGCATTAGAGATGTAACACCAACATGACATGTGCAGACTTCTGCAAATAAGCAGAACTAGATTTAGTTCTGGGTGTGAACCAGAACCAATACCAGAGGAATTAAACTTCAGTTGCTTATCCTATAAATAAACACATTGCAGGAAGAAGTTGTCTCAAAAATTAACAGCTCTTAAAGGAGAGCTCTAAGGGACCAAAGTTGTTTTTAATTTTGCTTGCATGAGAGGTTTCACATGAAATGATGTGTTAGTAGGAGCCGTGCCAGTTTGAACAGTGAAATGCTAATCTATCATGTAGACCTTGTCCCAAGTGCTAGGGTCAAGAAAAGTGGGAGAGTTTACTCTCTTTGTATGTTCAGGTCTGGCAAGAGTTATTGGAACAGTATTCTGAGATGTTGTGGAAGTGTAACTTTATAAAGCAAATTACCTCATTACTTCTCTCCTTGTTTCTTAACTAGCATAATTAATATCCAAATGTTCCCTAAGATTAGTTTTATTTCCTGCTCAGCTAGTTGACAGACACTGCTGAGATTTGAATTCACAGCAGGCTAGAGCAGATGGCTACCTTCGCTAACAGATTACTGCATCAAGGCATACGAATTTTCCAGCTCCATCTTAATAAACTTCAACACGTGATTAATAAAGTGAACATAATAGAAGAAATCCATGATGTCTATAATGGGAATCATATTACTGCACTACTTAAAACACCATGAGAATTGCCTGAGCAGTTATTGTATACTTGTGCTGATCTTCAAATCTTATTAGGCAAGAAAGCATTGTCTGGAAAATTATTTCTCTTCTTTTCCGTATTGCTTCCTCTCAGTTATTTTTTTATTGAACTAATTAAAGTGAGATTTCCAATACATCTAGCTTCTGTTGAAACTTTAGCAAACATATGACTATGTTAACAGTGATTTGATAGCTATTTATTTGTTTTGGATCTTTTACATAAGGAAAAATGTCTCTGCTAAACTTCTATACCAGCAAGTCCATGATGAAACTGCTGTAGTCTCAACTAAAAAGCAAAACCAAAGAGAGCTGTTGTTTCAGGAAAGGAAAATTCATTGAAAGATCGTGCATAAATGTCCTGCACAGCAGATAAACTTGACTATTTCAGATGATAAATTGCAAGTAAAATTTGCCTGGAACAGTTGATGTGAAATGCCTAATAAAGGAGACCAAGACACTTCAGAGTGTACCGGCTTCAAATGATGTCATAGTATCTTTTAAGAAAGGTGTTATTTATAGAATGGTGCATAATTATTTGCTACATAAATAAATAGGAAGTGTGAGTTCCTCTGTGCCTGAAATCTACTGATACTGCTAGTATTATTTTGGAGAGGGTCAGTGTATAATTCCTTGTGTTTTTGTAAACATTCAGCATAAATTTACTCTCTGGGAAGCTCCCACTGCTTCAGGTGCCTTAGAATGAGGCACAGAGTGATTTATAGTTCTATAAGATGGATGGGGAGTCCTGATTCTTGTAAAACCTGCTCTTGCATCCTGATGAGTGCTATCATGTCACTGCTTTCCTTCTTTCTTGAAGGCAATAGAAAAGTCAACTGAGGTGCCTTGAGTAGAAATCTGTGCAATTGCTAACCCTCCCTTCTGTCTGGTCTCCAGTTCAATCTGTTAACAGCTCTATTTCCCTCACTTTGAACTTAAGATCTAGGTTTTTCCCTGCTCTCTGAGCTGTGTCTCTGTATGAAAGGGAGGGCTGCAGTATTGTGGGATACTGGGAGCTAATGGGATTTTCCTGTTAGTGTTGTGGAGGACAGTGGAAATAGCACAATATCAGTGGAGCATAGAGGTTGATTTGCAGCTGTTATAAAGAGACAGATACAATTTCCAGGTTTAAAGAGTAAAGGAAGAGTTTTTCTTTTCATTTTGAAGTTAAAAACTGAAGTTAGGATGATTTCTGTTTGTGCACCTGACATACACTCACTCCTACATAATTAACTAGTTAATATATTTCCACATGCAGTAATGTTTTCTTAGGATGTGTAGCAGAGGAGATGCAGAAAATACATAGCAGTTAAAGATTGTAGTTGTGTATTTCCAAAGATGCTGTTTGTACTGTCTGACTGAATGGTATTGACTACAGTGAATACTTGATGTAGTGCTTGCATTTATATGCCTTGCTTAGAGTCACAAGGCATCTACTCTGTCAAATACAAATACATGTTGGGTTATTGTGTTGTTGTTTTTACCATAGACTTGCCTTCAGCAAACTTAAGCAATTACAACATCACCGTGGTGGAAGGAAAGAGCATCACGTTGTACTGTGATACGACTGGTGGGCCACCCCCAAATGTGTCCTGGGTGGTAACTAATCTTGTTTCAAACCATGAGGTAAGTTTTATATTCAGATACGTGACAATTCAGGTGGTACCTGCTGAAGGATGGAATGAAGTTTCGTGTCCATCTCTAGTTAACTTTCTATTAAAAGATGAAGTAGAAAATTAATGTTGGGATTATATTTATCTTCCAGTTATTTTCAGTCCAGGATGACTGTGGCAGGGCTTTTGGGGAATGCCAGACATTTGTTTCTCAAGACTCTCATTTGCACTCTGGTTTTTTGGATGGTCACTTGTGAACAAGAATAGTGTCAATTTTTGAAGTAATGTGACTTGGGATACTGAAACACAACGACTTTCTTATTGTCACTGATACCTGCCTACAGAGAATAAATCCAGTCTATACTGATTATGAAAAAAAACTTTGTGTCAGTAATTTTATTGTATTTTCATTTCAAAATTTAGTGTGTTGAAATTTGGTTGTCAGTATTTTGTGGCCTGTTTAATTTTTCTTCAACACACTTAGTAGCAACAGGAAGCCTTGAAATTGAAGATTTTACTTAAAGGACTGTCAGGTTGGCTTTGTTTTGTTTTGGTTTTATTGAGGACACATAAATATCTTTCCTCATTGAAATCATCTAGGTAGGGAAATTTTGTTTGCTGGGCTCTTTATATTTTTTGTCCCTATTGTAGACTGTGTGCTGCTTAAGTCCTTTCTGATGGAAATATTGAAAAAAGGAGGAGGGATATATAAGCAGATCTTCAACATGCAGCTGCTGACCTCATAAATTGCTATTATTTCACAGTAGGAAAAACCTATGTTTATTACTATTTTATGGCATTTGCTTCCCTGCATTCATGGTGGTGCACACTGCCTAAAGCTTCTTGGTCTGTACAAAGTGTGGGATGAGTACTTCCAAAACTCTTCTTGCAGCGAGGAGGAGACAGGACCTCCTGGGTCTCAAAAGTTTTTATATTTTCTTTCCAAAGTTCATTATGTCAGGTTTGTATAGAGTTTCACTAGTCTGCCTTTCATTCCAGCTTTCATAAGGAAGAGCTCTGCAGAGCTCTAGTTGTGTTTTTAAAATTTTCTCTGGTCTGCAAAACTCTCCAAAGACATCAAGGCATCAGTCGTCATCAAGAACAAGAAATTAAAACGGTTTGGGGAACCTCTGCCAAGTTGCGCCCTTTTTAAAAAAATTTTTTGTAATTTTAATTCTAGAAGCCAAAACAAATGTGGGATTTGTTTTGTGGAACTTTTCAAAAAGTGAGATCATCGAATTTTTTTAACCCCCCTATCTTTGAAATGCCATGGTTAATTTGCTTCAAGGTTTCCATGAGTATTCTGTCCTGGAATAACTACACCATTCTTTTTTAGAGGGGCTTTTAATACAGGCTGGCTGCAACCTTAGCCACGGAGCACAGTAGTCTTTTCCGTAGAAGAGCACGCGCCTTTTAGACCTTATTTGCCATTCACAGCTATCCTTTTCTATGAGTGTTGCTTTTGGTTTCTTTTCTTTTACTTCCATATCTCAGTTTATGCCTTCATGTTCTTCATCTTGTATGCTGCTTTTCCCTGTTTTCTCCCTCCTGTTTTAAAAGAGGGTCATTAGCAAAGGTTAAAACTAGACTCTACTTCTGCAGAGCTAGCCTTTCTGAGTTTCTGTGTTGATGGATAGTTCTACTGATGTTGTTTAGAATTTTTTTTGCTCTAGATTTCAGCCCTGAGCCTGTGTTTGAGCCCCTTTGCTTTCAGTCCAGCTTTGAGCAGTGCTCACCTCTATGAACTGTGAAATAGGGAAATGTGCAAAGGGGTGTTTGTTTTTCCACCTGCCTCCTCTATTGTCACACTGAGATCGAAGGGGCATTGCACTCAAGGGGAGTTATGGTGTCATCTCAAGGTTCAAAATTCTTTTTTCCCAGGACTGTATGGAGGAGTGTTCCCCCATGTTCCTGTTGACTGCCACCTAAAGTTGCTGTGGTTTTACTATTAGAGTGGCTTGCTTGTTTGTGTTTGTAGCGCTGACATGAATGTGCACATTACAAAAAGTACCTCAAAAGTAGTTTTTAAAAATTATCATGATTATTATTTATCTTTGGAGTGTGTTTTGGTTCCTGTCTGGTTTAACTAGATAGTATAGCTCTTTATGAAAAATATAAGTATGGAAATAATAATTACTTGGAGATCATATGAAGGGCCTGTTTTATGAACATCAGAGTAACAGTTGGCTTTGCTAGTGCTTTCTGTGGGGGAAGGGGGTAATTCAGCCATATTTGCTTAATCAGTGTGACATAGCTGCTTATTCAGTATGTTATTTAAGGCTGTAGATAGACACTGAGCTTTCTAAGAATCGTAAGAATCAAGATTTTTAAGAGTCATCATTCGTATGTTAATTAGCCTGTTCTTAAATACATAATACTTAGGCAATAGCTTAGGTTGTGCAATTTCTTGTGGTAGGTTTCTTCAGAAAAGAAAGCTTTCAAGAGAAATTTGGTTAAGAAGGAGATGGAAAACCTGTCAAGATACAGTAGGGTTCAGAAGGCAGCAGTGGAAAAGATGTCAAGCATAAGTTTAAAGGAAAAAGAGAAAAGGATGAGTAGAGCAAGGATTGAACAGAATGCAGGCTGGAATAAAAAGTTCAAGGAGAACAGACAGAGATAGATGGTGGTAATCAGTCATGAAGTAGGAGAGTGGGATGAGCAAGGGTATATCGTTAGGGGGAAAAAACCATTTGTGTAGAGGGGATAAGTGTTAAAAAAAAGGCACAGACTGAAATCGACAGGACAAAAACATGGTTGAGTGGATTGTTTGTAGCAGGACTTTGAAGCTTTGAATCCACTGCCACTGACTTTTACAATTGGTTCTATACGTGTTTTATGTCTGTTTGGATAAGACACTAAAATAACAGTTTAATTATGGACAGGTACAGCTAAAAGGAAGGGAAAATGAAAAGTGCCATTCAGCCGTGGCCAGTAATTCCCTCCCTCTCCTTTGTTCTTAATGTTGTGGTTGACACATACATGTTTTTCTGATCATTTATAGAGTGACACAAATAAGAACCCTGCTTCTCTCACCATCAAGAATGTTTCATCAATGGACAGTGGGCTGTCAATTTCCTGTGTAGCAGAGAACATTGTGGGAGAGGACCAAGTCTCTGCTGAGCTTACGGTATTCTGTACGTATGCAGGCCTCCATACAGACCCTGAGGCCAAACTGCATTGGCAGGAACTGTTTTGGGTACTTTTTGGACATTAAGGCTGTTGAAATGAAAACCCTTAAGGCATGTGAAGTATCTACTGCAGTTAATGCTAGGAGTAGCCCAGTCAGCAGTTATTGCCTTTACAATTTTCAGCTCTGTATTCTGCAAAAAATGCATTTCTGACTGCTTTGTCTTCCAGTTAAAACAATCTGTAAGTAAAAGTCTGAAACCCTGAATACTGAATGACACTGTCAATGTGGGAAGGTTTGTAATGGTGTGTATGTACATGCACACTGTCTTAGGAATTGCAAAGTGTGAATGCATCAAAAGGCTAGTAAAATTATACAAGACTACACATGTTCGAGTTCTTATTACCTAAAACAACTGCTTTGTTCAGTGTTTGTACAGGCAGATGTAAATTAATTTGTCATATCTTTGAATAGCACACTAATTTCTCAGGGCCAATGAAGAGAGAAGGGGCATATAGTGTAGAGGCATGGGCTTCTTAGATCTAAGCTCCAAGCTGAATTCATTTTACGTGAACTATACAGCATGTTTTCACAAGCTGCAACCCTCTATTTAATTGAAGATAGGAATGGAACACTTGGTAGATGGCAAACTTTGCTCAGCATGTGCTTATGACAGAGTAAACTAGAGAGATTACTCTAGATGTAGGTTTGTAGGTTGAAATTGGATATGTAATAACTATGGGAACGAACATATACTAGAAATGTTTGAACAGTGTAAATGAGATTCTGATCTTGGCACTGTTATGAGTGATAAAAGGGAGTATAACTAGAAGAAATTGGATGTAGTTGGGAATAAATTTAAAGGAAAATAATGAGCAAGGTGTTGAATTAGTCTCTTGAGGGAAACAGAAGAGGTCTGTAAACTTGAGGCATTTAGCAGGTTTGAACAAGAATGATAATATGTATAGTAGAGAATTATTTTTCCCTGACAGAAGAATGTAGAGAATTAAATAATCTGTTCTGTCTTTGATTATGTTAAAAAATAATCTGTAAACTTGAATTCCTGGCTGAGTGTCTTTCCAGTACTACTTGCTTTTGGCCAACTTTTAAATATTTTCAATACTATTGTCTTCCCTCAGCACTCCTGTGCACTGTTTTTTCAGCTAAGTAAAGCTAAAATGTCTCTCTCCTTCTTCTAAGTGATCCAGTAACTGAAGTTCCCTCACCTTACATGTTTTAAGTGATTTAACATGTTTTCAGTCTGTTTTGTTTCTTTCTAAAGAGCGGCTTCAGTTCAGTTCAGCATAGTACTCTAGGCAGAGCAGGTAGGTTCCTGTGTGAGTTTCCTTCAAATGGGTACCGTTCCATCTAGTAACCTACTTTTGTACTGACAAATGAAAGAGACTTCCATGATAACTTCGGAGGGAGGGAAGGAGGGAGAGAGAGAGAGGGAAGGGAGGAAAGACGTGTTCATAATATCCTGATGTTCTTCACTCTTTTTTCCAATACAGTTGCACCAAATATCACATTTATTGAATCTCCGACCCCAGACCACCACTGGTGTATTCCATTCACTGTGAAAGGGAACCCTAAGCCCACATTGCAGTGGTTCTATGAAGGAGCTGTACTGAATGAGTCTGAATACATCTGTACTAAAATACACGTTATCAATCAAAGTGAATACCATGGCTGCCTTCAGCTGGACAATCCTACACACCTGAATAATGGTGCTTATACCTTACTGGCAAAGAATGATTATGGAGAGGATGAAAAACGGGTTGATGCTCACTTCATGTCAGTGCCTGGAGATGGTGAGTGTAATTTTTTTTTTTAATGTTAGCACTTGCAAATTGATGAAAGTGGTGAAATAGGGGTTTTGGCCAGTTTAACTATTCTGGAGGAAGCTTCTTGTAGGACTTCTTTTTCTCTGAATAAATGTCTTCAATATTACTTGTAAAATAATGTTTTTCTTGAGCATTTTCTTTTCATTTATTGCTTCCGAAGGGAGGCCGTGCCAGTGCTCTGTAAATCTTCCCTTTGAGTAACCATCCTCCCTGCCAGCCAAGGCCAGTGAAAAGTTGCTGTTTCTAAAGTTTTCCCAAGCCTCAGTTCTTATCCTGAAAAGCTCTGAGTGCCAATTCAGCAACTCTGTAACTTGCTGCACTGCATATGAATTGAACTAGGCAGTGTATTCCAGGACGTGGAGGATGTTTGTGTAACATCTAGTGCCTTGTTGTGAAATTGATAGTGCAGTAAAGTGAGTTATTGATAATACATTGTTTGTAGGACACCAGAGGGAACTGGGGAGAAAACAAGTAACCCAGGAGAAGGATGGGCGAGGTCTCAGGTCTTAACAGGCATTTTGATGTCCAGTTGCCATTTGTCTAGCTGGAGGCTGGGCACTTACGTTGCTAGGAGTATCAGTGTTCAAGATGGTTGCACCTTCAGCTGCTCTAAAGATTCCCTCTCGCCCTTTATAAATACTCTGTGGGCAGACTCACGGTGGACTATCTCATTGAATTGTAGGGACTGTTGTAAGTGATTGATGTTCACCGTGGTTTGATCTTTTCCCACATCTTCAAAACCAGACATGAAGTGGCTATAACAGTCACTGTAAGTGTAAGCATATTGGAGTATGTGGAAGAAAACTCTCAGTGGACCTTGCATGTTTGGAGTGGAAATATAAGTTGTGATTTTGTGCAGATAATTGCACAGTCATACCTCAAAATATGAGATTGTATGAATCGTTGGCTTTATGACCATGTGATATAAATAGTTGCCTTCTTTTTTTTTGAACAGCAGTGTGCTGTTATGTTATCTTGCAGAAAAAAAAAAGGTGAATATTTAAATTCACTTCCTGCATCTCAAGCTACAGACGATCAAAATATAGTCAGTATTTAATTTTTTCTCTTTCAGCTCAATTTGCTGTAGGGAGAGAGATGGTAGGTCTTTTGCTTTCCCATCATTAGGAGAATATGAAGAGCTGATAAAACCAGGCTTTATTTACTCCTGCTGTGCTTACTGCTTATCTCCTGCTTTTTATCTGGAGTTCTTCCTTGAAGATACTCACTACAGAAACATGCCATGGTTTCAGCTACTGGTGTCCCCTAATGCTGCATTATAACTGTTCACCTCATGGATGTTCTCTGAACAGTGGAAGTTCTCTTACACTCTGAGTATTTAATATGAAACTGGCTTAATTTTCTAACAGAGTATCAGCTACCTATAATACATTAGGTGACCTTACAATTTTTTTTGTCTTTGATCCAAATCCCCTTTCCTGTCGTGTTTTTCTTTTATGCATCCATCCATAGTAAATAGAACTGTAACTATCCTCTAAATTAGAAAGAAAACATGGTTTAGTTGTTCCATCCCTTTTATATTCCCGTGGGATGTAAATCTACCAATATAAACTGTGCTGTGTTCTTCAAGTATTTCCCTAGATCTGTGGTGGAGTAAGTTTCACAAAAAGAGTATTGAGGAAATGGGGCTATGTAGAGATGGGATGTAACTGCATTAGAAATTAGTTCATGCATGGTGGATGGCACCAAACCAGTCTTAAAAATTAACAGCAAGGGAAATGGCTTATCTCTTAGCTTCCTCAATATTGTTTTTAGTTTTCTCCTGCAAGAATCATGCCATTGAGCTTTAGAAAACATCACAACATTGTTGTCTCCTCCACTGAAGCTCACATAAAAGCAACTGCATCATATTACAATTTTTATTCTATGCTATTGCTATTTAAAGCACCGGCAAGCTTTTTCAAATCCTTAAAAGGCTTTTCAGTGCTGCTGTCACTGTGTAGTTTCTTCTTTTGGCTCACATATTGTACACTGAAGCATAAAGTCTAAGGTGCAAACCCTGGCATCATATTCATTTTCATGTCTTCATGACTGAATTAAATGCCAGTCCTGATGTTTCATGGGGTGGGGGTACACTCACTGAGTTTTAAACTGATTCTCTGGTTATTGCATCACTTGGGCAAATGCTCTGAAGATAAAAAAAACTCTGAAAATTTTAAAAATCCCCTCACTCATAATCCATATGACTACCCAAAATAAATGCATATAAGTCTGAAGCATATTCTACATCAACAGTGTAATACTCCACTTTCAGAGTCAGGTTAAACATGATGAAGATGTGATTTGTGCTAAGATGCTCCCAACTTTCAGCATGCTTCTTGAAGAACTTTTTTTCACCAGTCTTAGGATGCAAGCGTAAAAGACAGGAAACCATAGACCACAGTGGGATTTTGATTGTGTTGATGAAACCCAAGTTAATGTTGTAAATTAGGAATTTGTTTGAAATGTGAAGACCTGGAAGAATAAATTTCATGTTTTGCTAGCTGAATTTTTAAATATCTTTAGTCTGCTAATGTTCTTCATTTCCAATTCTTGCTGAGAGGGATTTGATTATTTGAGACTAACTGCAATGAACAGTAAGCAAGAAATGGTCATGGTTTATTTTGGAGGCTGTTCTCATAGTTGATCCAAAATGGCTAATGAATATGGGAGAGATTTTTACCAATAATAGATATTTTTAATTGAGCTTATTCATCTACTGACTCTCTACATTAAAATTCAGGTGAAGGAATCCAAGTCACATATACTTTGTCAAAGTTAAAGAATATGCTAAATACACCTTAGAAGTAGCATATTCCTTGTGCAGCATAACATGATTTTGCATAAGTATGTTTTTGTAGATTGGGTCTTTTGCTGCTGCTTTATTTTGAAAATGTCAAATTTATAAAGAAAGAAGAAAAGAATCCAAGTGTAGTTGATGTAGTTTGTAAGGATGAGTGATAGGGTGTCTTTTCATAGCTCATTTACTCAACAACCTCTTCTAATGGAGACCAAAACAATGGTGCCATTCTGTACTTGGCCTTGAAAATAATTGTGTGTAAATGTGCAAAATGACTGTGGTGAAGTTTAATTATAAAATAACTTCAACTGATGATTAAGTAGGTATGTTTTTATGTGCTAAGCAGAAAAAGTAATACTAAACAGAAATTTGGGGGTTGTCCACCATCTTGATTTTTATAGCTTTATTTGAAGTGTTTAGTTACGTATAAGGTATTTAAATGGAGTTAATGCCTTCTTATTTTATATGTCTGGAAGGAGTTAGAGTTGTACTAACCTTCTTAGTTTATTCCAATTGTATTGAATAGAAACAAAAATTTAACTCAGAAATAAAGGACTGGAAGATTTTTTGTTGGTTGAGGTTTTCTTTCCACTTCAGATTACAGAAGGTGAGTTAGAAATACTATCTTTCAGCGATTGGATGTTCTACTTGAAAAACTGAAGCCATGAATTTCTCTGGACAAAAATCTGTGGTCAGGTTACTTGAGGACAGATAATCAGTTTTTCTTCATTGGTTATTTATTTCTGCTGATAGATATGATGATTTTCATGGGGTCTATTGACATGTATTGCTGGTTACTGGAATATCTTCAAGTGCATTTAAAAATAAGCCTAATTACCTGCTGCCATTCTACAAATAGGTTGCAACTGGTGTTTTCAGCACAGGTTCTCATGCTTTTAACAGTCATGTTCTGCTATTACTTCACTGTGGCACGACATTATGCCAGTGTAATGCCACTGCTATGGATTTACTGGATAGTAATATAAAGAGAATTATATTTCTTGAAGTTGGATGAATCTTTAGAGTTTTTAATTACTTGTTAATTTTATTTCCAAACCTGCAAAAAGAGAGAGAAAAAATATGGAAGAGATAACTATAAGCCCCCTATGAAAGCTTATAGTTAGAAGTACGTTATAGATCAGAATGCATGGGTATGTTCAAATACAACACAAGTATCTTTCCAAGCATGAATAGTGTAACAGTTCACTAATTTCTGTGGGTGCTCTGTGCATTTTACTCACATAGGTTCTAAGCCTTACATATGTGAAGTAATTAGAAAAAGCTGCAAACAGGAACTAGTAAAATTTAGAGAAGTGTAGACTAGACAGGTATCCATTTGCTAGTGTAAAGTCTGGTTTCTGAGATACCCGACTCTTTTGGCAAGAGTTCTGTCTGTATATCAGCTGTGCAGCTGGTTTCTTGGAAGCATCCTTTCACAGAGTGAATCAAATGGTGCTGCTTAGGTAATTTCGACATGTGGCCCTTGACTTGCCAGCTCACAGCTTAAAATGGTTTGTTGTTAGCACAGTGATAAAATAACATATATTTTTTTATCAGGTAAAAAACAGTGATTGTTAAATCTCTGTGAAATCTGCTTCCACTTGAATCCAAGGAAAATTCTGCCATTGATTTTTCAATAGGAATCATTATTGTTCCATTTATTCCAGAGATACAGATGCAGATATAGATATATAGATATGTTAATAGTGGAAAGCAGGATTTTGCCCAGTTGTGAAATAATGCACACCCTTGCCAGAGCTAGTGTCCTGTGCACACATGAAGCAAAATATTAACCTTTGGGATAACTGTGAGATGGGTATAAATGTAATTAATAAACTGCAATTTTTGATGTTGATATGCATTTATGTAGGTACTTACAGTTGCTATGGCAAATGAAGTCAACTCTTGAAACAACTCCTAAAGAAATTTTTATTTTTCCAGCATTTACAATTTATTTACAAATCTTTTCCTTCTTTTTTTTTTTCTCTTTCCCATGTACAGGTAGTGGCCCAATTTTGGATCCAGACGTTTATGGTATATATTTAATTTTCTTTTTCTTTTCTTTTAATAATAAAAGTGAAAGAGCTGAAACATTAAATGTTCAAATGTTAGGCTCAGTTAAATTGAAATGTCACATAGAATAACACAATTCTAAAAGGTACTTTGTTGTTTTGGTTCTCCTGCCTTATATTTAATATATGTGATGACAATATGATGTTTTACTTGCTATGCTGCTTTTGATTCACATTAGGAGAAGCATAAATCCACTGCTACAAATGGGTGCAGTAGATCCCGTAGGATGACAGCTGTGTGATGTAGTTCACACACATGAGATTTTGTGAACCTTTTGGAGGCATTACTTGGAGGAAAGAGAGTTTGATTTCTCTTTATACAACTTAATTTATTTTTTCAGGGATGATTCCATACTTGTTTTGCCTCCAAAAATGTACCCCTAAATCCCACTTAGAAATGAAGTTGGCACAACTAAGTTTTCCTTTAGGCAATTTATTTTGCTCTGTCCGCTCATTTGTACCTTCCCTTAATCTCTCTTGCATAAGCAGACCATCAATTCAGTGGTAGCTGAGTATGTGCCAGGAGATTTTGATGTTTGCATTAGTTTTTTAGTTAGGCAAAATGTACCAAGTGAAAGCCAGCGTGCACTGAAATAGAAGCTGCAGAAATAAAAGCAATTGTCTGTTTTTAAAAAATATTTCTAATAAACTTCTGGTGAGTAGAAAAGTTCATCTTAACCAACATACCCTAACAGCTTGAAGCTGGATCCTGTTTGGAGTACTTTTTATTTGGATGAAATGGCCCATGACTCAAGTTTCCTAAAGCCGATCTAAACGTTATTGCTTTGATTCCATTCCACATCATTAAACTTTAGCAAATGTGCAATTGAAGCATCAATTTGACTTCAAATGCTTAGAAACTCCAAAGGATGGCTTCCCGTCCCTCTCTTTCCAAAGCCTTTTTTTTTGGAGGAGGAGAAGGAGGGAGGGTTGGGGATGGAAAGTGGTGATGGTTTGTGCAATTTGTTGTGTTATATAAGCTGTGTGCCTGAAGATTTTGACTCTGAGCTGTTTACCAAGGTTGTGATGCCTGTGTATGGTTTTAGCCATGTAAGTGCTGTACTTCGACTGACTTGGGCGGGTTTCTGCTGAGATAGGTGCTTCGAGTTTTGCTAGCAGATCACAGCCTGCAAGACCTAGTCCTGGTGAAGGCAGCCTTCCTTTTTATTCCTGGGTGTTCTTTCCACTGTTTGAAACTGCTGCCCTTGTGATGTGAGGTGATTTCCAAATGTTTCTGTTAAGTATTTTGAACATACAATAGAAATCAGAAGATCTGATGAGGTCACATCAGGCTGCATGACATTGCAGAGTTTGCTGAGGGGAGTCCTGCCTGCATGGCACACTGCCTGCTGCAAGCATTGAGCAGTCACCTGTGCCTCTAGCTCACCTCTGCAGCACCTCTTGGAAAAGGCAAGGAGGGAATGCTGTCCTGACACCATCTGGGAAGTAACTGAGAGAAATAAAGTGACTCACGTGGATCTGAGCAGGAAATTGAGTACAAAGCCATCTCCTTTGGCTCTGAGTTCGTATTTTCATGCCACAATGCCTCTTCTAATGTGGTTGTGAGCATGAGAGACAACCTGCCCCATATGTGCCAAACCCCAGAATGGCTATGCAGAGTGACCCCCCCAGTGCTGATGTGACTGTGCTGTTGTGTCTGTTCCAGCCACTATGCACCTTGTTTGTGAAGTGGCTGTAAAATACTGGCCAGCCTCAGCTGCAGTTCACCACAGCTGTTATTAGTCACTGGTGGCTGCATGAAGTACAGAGCACCAGAGAACCGGGCCCTAAAGCAGTATGAGCCTTATCTAGCATGAGTCAAAAGGCGTGACCCTGTCTGTAAGAGTGCTCAGTGTCTATGTCAAGATTTCATAGTGAAATGAACAGGAATTTGTTTAACTCAGATTGTCCAGTTTGGGCTGGATAGCTGTCGCCTGTATTTTCCTTGCCTGATTCACCCATTTCAAGGGGCTTTGAAGATCTGGCAATACCTCAAATGCAAGTGATTCACAGTCAGACAGCAAGCAGTGTCAGCACACCACCAGTATACCAGTGTAGCCTACCTTAGCTCTTGTCCATTTTAATACAGAAGTGCATTCAGAGGATTCACAGACCAGACCTGTGGTTCTCATTAGACCTCCAGGGTGGGATTTCCAGTGGCTTAGAACAGGCCTGAGCATAAACAGAGCTACAAATAGCATCACCTATTTACAGGTGAAATTGAGAGCAAAAAATTTCCTCCTTCAAAGTTCATTTTACAGAGTCAGAGCAGCAAAGACTCTTAAGTATTTGTTTTATATGTTAGTCTTATAAAACTATAATAAATACATGGTTGGCCAAAGCCATTTTTGTGAAAATTTTCCCAGCTAATTTTAAAGAAAGGCAAATTTTTTTAGGCTGGAGTACTTGTTGTAAAGTGGGCTTTGCCTGCAAATAAAGAAGTAGAAATCTCTTCCTCTGCTCTAGCAAAGGATGTACTTACAGTGACAGATGGTCCGAAAAGAGCCTTGTCTGAAAGTCTAGGCTACTTGTGCAGGTGAGCCATTCAGGCAGGGATTGTTCTACCTGGATGAGCAAGGAATGCTGTTCATTCTTCTGTTGCTGCTGCTCTAACCTTTCTGCATGGTAAACTACACACACATAGATGCAGTGCAGAGTTGAAGAGTTCGAATGGTAAAAAATCAGGAAATTAATTTCTTTTCTCTTGAAAGCTCTGTATGCATAATATGTATATTGTCTTGAAAGAGTCCTGTCCTTGAGCATGCATAGTTTAGAGCCAAAATAGACTGAGTTGTTTAGACATCCTGACTGTAATGACTGTAGCACTGATGCCAGAGGTAGCTGACAGCTTCCTGTACCAAAAAAAAAAATCCTTGCATGCCTGAAGATCAAAAGCCCAGTGCAGCTTCTAGCTAGGACCACCAGCTGAGCTCTCCAAACTGGCCTTGGGAACTAAAGGAGAATACTGCTGAGGCATAAGCCCTCTCTGTGCTTGCTCAGCTGGAGCTCCATGCTCAGAAATGCTCCTGCCACTGTATTTAGCAAGAGCTTTTTCAAATTCACATTTAAGATTTCATCTGCAGGGTTACGGTGCTGATTTAATTGACATGTATTTTATAATAGGTGCAGTTATTGCCCTTTGTTTCTTTTATCTGCATACATTATAGTCATGAAATTAAAATGTTATATGTTACATGTGTTTCCAGATGTAATAAAAAAATAAATGCATTTTAAAATTTTATCTTAATGCATTTTTCTCTTAACTTCATATGTATAACTAATTCTTTTTCTCTCCTTTGAATAATTTGGTCAGGAAATCATGGACTGTAAATATCTGTGTTTTATTCTGAAATTCTTATAAAAAATTGAGACATGATCATTCTTTATCTGCAGTAGTTCTGGTTTTGCCCCTGCAGCCCTATCAGTGGAATTATTTTGATAAATCAATCAAATTTGTTCCTACCATTTCAGGCACTTCAATTTTTAAAGGTATTATAGCAATGTTAAACTGTAACCTCTGTGCATATAATATAGGTTTAAAAAATTATTTCTTAAACAACTGAAAATAGTTATTTCACATTTGATATTAGTAAAATAGCTTGAAACCTATCTGCCAAGTTCTTCTCAGCAAAACAAAAGTACCCAAGCTGATTTCTAAGGCTGTCCTATATTTGATTGAATACAAGGCTGGTGAAGTTCAGTGTAGATGGCAGTCTTTCATTTTTAATGGGAAGTCAAAACCACATAAAAATAGCTCTATAGGTGGAGTTCTCATTTAACTCTAGTATTTCCAGTAGAGATACACATTATGCTGTAGATTGCTTCTCTTTTCATGTTTGTCAGTCACAGCACATTTGTTCAATTACCTGCCACAGTGATTCTCCCCAAAACATTCCAGCTTCATTAGCAATTATGAGTTGTGTCCAAAGAGCTCAAATTCCCAAAGTTGATAGTGGCATTACCATCTTACAGAGCAGAAATAATATAGAAAACCATTTCCCTGTGGAAGTTATGAGGTTATAAAAGCAATCTTTTTTTTTCTTAAGAGTATGAAACCACACCTAATGATCTTGGAGATGCCACTAATAACAGTAATCAAATCACTTCAACAGATGTTTCCAACAAAGAGAATGAAGATAGCATCACTGTAAGTATATGCATTATTTCCTGGTCTGTGATCTTTGTGGACTTTTGGCTATACAACTTACAAAACTGCAGGCACTATAATAAGACAAAGCTGTAGCTATTACTGTATTGTGATCAAAACTTGGGGGAAAAAAAAGGATGAGGAAGAAAATTAGTGTGCACCACTCATGTCCTTCCCCCATTTTTTTTTTGGATTAGTGAATCACTTTTCAGTTCAAGTAAAACCACTGTTTTGTGGCTTGCTTTTCTGAACTACTTAACTGTCGTTTCTTTAGCCTGAGACTTTACGTCTAATTTTTAGTCAAGGAGAATAAATCTTCATTTACCAAACAAAGACATCTAATATAATTTGAAGATTGTTGGTTGAATACCCATCCTGGAGTCACCTCCTCATTAGAGAGGTGATGTGCTGCAATGAATTTTCAATATGCAATTATATGTATTTAAGACATAATTTCGTCTAGGTTTTTGATTAAATGGCTTATAACAGATTTTAGTACAAGTGGCTGAACTGATGGGCCTCCTCCTTTGGTGCCTTGTCTCTCCTGCTCTCCTAAACTGAAATACTGGTAACTGATAGTGGGTTACCAGCCTGATTGGCGTGGCAGCCTGCCTCCGTCAGGGTCCCTGTAGAGCAGCAAACAGCAGATGATGTGCATTCATGAGCCAGAGAGCAGACTGTGAGCTGGGACAAAGTGCTAAAAATTGGGAGGATCCAAGGCAGTCGTGTCTCATCTGATAACAGTCATTGAATTGCGAAGGTGGTAAAAGTGGGACCTGTGGAAGTCCTCTGGTCGAAACTCCCCTGATTAGAGTAAGGCCAGTATGGTTCCTTATGGTTGTGTCCTCTCTGGTTTTGGTATTTCCAGTGATGCAACCTTCACTGCCACTCCAGGTAGTTTATACAAGTATTCAACCATCCCCACAGTAAATTGTTTTTTCCTACGTGCTTTTCTTATGTGGTTTCTTGTAACATGACATTCTGCTGGAAGGGAAAAGGGTGATGTAGACTCCCTCCCACCTGCCTTGAATGTGTAGGATGTTGAAAAAGTTCTCATAAGTGTCTGAATCTCTGTTCTCTACAGAATAGAAGAAACCTCAACAAGTGTCTGGTTTTTGTACTCTTTGATCTGAGTGCAAATGTTTCCCAGTTGAAATTAATCTCCTTTTGTAACTGGATTAATCTGAATGTATTCTGGATGTCTTTGAAGACACAAGAACAAAACAAACAGGTCTGTTTATGTCCTCTTTTTTTTTTAGGTGTACGTTGTGGTGGGAATTGCAGCACTGGTGTGCACTGGCTTAGTAATAACCCTCATTATTCTGAAGTTTGGAAGACACTCTAAGTTTGGGATGAAAGGTAAGCAGGGTTGGTTTTACACCTTCCAGAATTGTCGTGGGTTGTATGAGCTGGGACTACAGACTCCTGAACCAGGAGCAGCCAAAATAGCTACATTAAATGCCACAATATTTTGTTTATTCATCAGGTAAGTAAGGGCAGAGATAGAGATAGACAGTGTAGAAACAAACACTTTTGGATCAAACACTTCTGTTTTCTTCTTAGAATAAATATCATTTCTCTGCCTTCTGATGCAAAGCCCCCTGAGACATTTCCTGGAGTAAAATATTTCTCAAGTCAGTGTAGGTAGGAAGAAAATAGGAAATTAAATTTATTATGTTGCAAGTTTGATTATAACAGTTTAATGAGAATCTGTTCTGTATGTAAGAGGTGCTTTAGACAATACTCCAATGTCTCGTTAAGGTGAATGAAGAGGAAGCAATGACAAGAGTGCAAGGTGCATTTGCAGTGGATCCTGTCATATGTCAAATAAAAGAACTAGCTTTCTGACAGATGCATTTTCATGTGCTTCTTGGGAAGTAGCATCTGGAGCGAGTTGCAAGTGCTCTTGTCCCTGTGTGAGGAGGAAAGCTCAGCCCTTCATTTATTCATTTATGTATTTTACAGCCAGGTGGAGGTATGTGTTACACAGAGGTACCTGGAACAGCTCCATTACCATATTCTTTTACTGATATCATCAGTCTGTGCCTGATGATGTGGGTGAAAATATATTTTTTGAAAAAAGAGAAATTAAAAAAAAAAAAATTAAAACCCCATTTGCTGTCTTGTTGAGGGATCTAGAAGATGATTTACTGTGTGCAAAGGGAGATGAGCAATTATTCTTAAGATACGTAGATGAGGGTCAGTGGAGAACACGGTAAGTAATCTTTTGGTAGACTCCTGTTACTCTCATGTCCTTCTTCTCAAATGTGCTTAGGACACAGTACCACCTGGATGTGTATTTTGGTAATGCTTACATGATCTTGATAAGTGCTCTTTCCAGAGATATCTGCTCTATATTTTGTGTTCTTGTATTCTATTCAGAGTAGATTTCCTGGAACAAATGGGGTTTGAGCAGAACAGAAACATAGTCAGTGCAGATCAACTGCTGGGATGGTAATCTTGTCTCACCTCCTTCTGATACAGCAGAGTCTCTGCTGTTTGGGGTGGCATTATAAAAGAACAGTCATTGTGAAATATCCTGAATAGCAACATGAAGTCAGCAGGATAGAGCTGCAGAAGGCTAGTCTGTGACTGAACAACAGTTCAGCATAAATTTTATTTGTGTTCAAGGCTTTCTAAATTGCATTTAGAGAGCTGAAGTAGGTGGGAACTGATTGAAAGAAACAGTGAGAATTGTTTGATGTTAGCTCTTTAAAACTGAATACTTGCTAGGTTTTTCAAAATATGCATTGAATATTTCAACACAACATTGCTGAAGAAACTAGGAAATGAACCCTACCCTGAGGGAGAATGCACAAAGTTCTATTTTGTGTTGTATTGTTAAGTTACCTTCCAGGAAGATACTTGTTTTTCAGTATCTTCAGATACAGCTCTTCTAACAAAAATGATGCTCTTCCCTAATCAGTAAGTTTGATCTGAGTAGTTCTTTGTTGCAAAATTGTCCATCTAGATTGTATTTTAGTATGAGTATAATTTCATGGAAATGACTGTATGAAATTTAAAAAAAGGCAGCAACCTCGAACATGTTGTTTATTTTGTTTTTAATGGTGAAATGTCACTGTGAGTTACAAATAATTCTTGAGTCTTTCATTAGAAAGGAGTGACTTTCATTTGTCCCTTAAGTAAACCTCAAACTTGCCCAAAGCATGCATTCACACCTCAGCTTCACCAGCTGGACCTACCTGTAGTCCAAAGTCCCAGAAACACTCTCTCCCTTTATCATTATCAGGATTACTGGATTTATATTAAAACAATATTTAAAGACTTGAGTTTCGATATATATAGATATGTAATACCCAGACTAATACGAAAATATTGCCTGCTCTGAAAAACCTGCAGTGTAAGTATATGCTGAGAATTGAAATATGAAAATAAACAACCTGATGTATTTGAACATGAGGAAAATAAGGTGAATATGATGAGAAGGGTTTTTTTTCAGTCATTATTGATCAATACATTTAATTGTGTATCTTGGAATTTGTGACTAAAAGGGTCAAGTCAGCCACCTGAGATCTCTTTGAGATTTTTGCGATTTAATTCAGTCACAGCAAAATTAATCCCAACTTCCCATACAGACAATGTGCTAGAGTGGTCTTTTAATAAACAGTCTCAGTAGGGAAATGGGAAGAACCTAAATATCCACATTTTCATGGAAAATATTTATAAAACAAGACTGAAAAAACCTCTCCAAAATTAATGCATTCATGAGAAGGAACTTTGAGTTACATCAGGCAGAAATACACAAAAGGCTATGCTGCTTTTTTTCTGTTACCTTCTGAGAATACAACCTCAGACACCCTGTCATTAAATGTCTACCCACCCTTCTTCAGCAAGCAGTTTGGAAAAATACCAAAGTAGTCAGTAATTGGAGCAGTCAAACTGGCACTGATGGTATTTTTCATGTAACCATGTGTACGGAAAAATGTTCCACTGAAAATCAGAAAAAGAAATGTGTGTATAGGCTAACAGCACTGTGTGTCCCATAGGCAATATCTTTATGTAAGGAATGACATTTTCATCTCATTTGGGTTCAGAGCAGGCATCTGCAGCTTTCTAGACATTGTTTTATGCCTCCTGCTTTTAAATGCCAGTTTATCTCATCTTTTACGTGGGCATCGTCTGCCCAGTTCTTAGGCTTGTGTATTTGCTGAGTTTTTCTGTACTTAAAGAGCTTGAGCATGGTTGGAGTGTGGGACTGACAGTGACCAAGTCCCCAGAAAGGGACATGGAGGAGGCAGTTGTGTCTGAGCAAAGGCTGTGTCAGAGCTGCCCATACCTGGAACTACTGCACATGCCGAGGCTGCAACAGAGCTCACCCTGATGGCTTCTTCCCAGTACTGTATGGAGCAGAGAAATGTCCAATCTATGTGTTACAGAGCACCAGGTCCTCTGGGAACTTCCAGTTCTTTGGCAATACTGATCAATATCTTGTCAAGGTCTGTTGAAGAGCTGTATAAAAATAAATTACCCCTGTTTTTTTACTTTTCTCTATTAATTTGGTGTATCTAAGGTAAGAGAATAACTTGGGATATGTTAATTCTACTCAGTTGTCTTTCCAAATTGTATTAATAGAGTGCTTTTAGAGGTGAGGAGGACAAGCAAAGCACTCGGAAACATTTTGTTTGGGATGTTCTGTATTCTGATTGAAGTTAGATTGTACTGTATGAAACAGTCGTTTTAAGTCTTGCCTTAATTCTTTTTACTCTACCTTTCAGAGCAAGAGGAGATAGCAGTTTCTGATGATTGACTTTGGGAACAATATTAGTACAGAACAAATCTGTGGTCTGTGCTAGGAGAGTCTTAAAATAGGGTTAGTAGAAAAAACTTCTATGTTGTGCTAGACTTCCAGACTTCTAAGCAAAATTCATCAGAATTATTGGTGAAACATAATTCTCTATTTCACTGCTTGTCTACATTTTAAATACCTTCTTAAACAGGGCCTGGTGACAACAGCTTTGTATGAAAAGCTGCTTTTGGTTGCTTGAATCTGGAGGTGAGGTTTTTAGACCCTTGCCAGATGCTGTAGCATAAATGGTGAAAGCTTCAGTTAATTTCATAAATGCATTTGTTAAGACTTGTGGGTTGCTCTTACGAAACACCTTGGCTTGCTTTCTTGCTTGCTTGCTTGCTGTGGGATGTGAAAGTGCTTATGGTGGGAATTCACTGGAGGCTGCCAAGACAGCTCTTACCGTTTTGTGTTTATTTCTGACTCCATCTAACCAGCTTATGAAACTGAAAAATAACAAGGGAACTGGAGTAGAGAGGACAAGGGAGCGTTTGTGATCTCCCTGAGAGGATTTGTGGAAGAGTAATTCTAGTCCTGTTTTATTTTGCTTTGCCTATTGAATAATGATGGAAGTAACCAAATTGCAGCATTACCAGCCCAGTACACAGTTTGCAGATGTTAATCATGCCACTAAGGATCAAAGGAAGTATGAAGAAAACTGATGGAAGATAAATTAGTGGATATACTTCAAAATAGCATTGTTCAGTTAAAAGGATGAAACCATTTTTGTTTATATCAACTGTTCCTATTCAATGACAAGACAATATCCTTACTACTCCTTGCTTCCTAGGGAATCTGGAGGTGATAGTCATGGACAAGAGTATTATCAAAGCAGCTTTACTAATGGAGATAAATGGAGTTTGTGTAGGTTTTACCAAAATCAGAAAGAAAAGAGAAGCCACTCACCTAAAGCAGTGTCTTCTGTATTTCACGTTAACAAATAGAATCTGACAGAAGCAGAGGGAAACATTTGTGCTTGATCCATATGGGGTGAGAGGGATTTTTTCTATGTTTGTATGAAGTTTTTGTCAGTGCCTTGAGCTGTGTGCAGTAGTTCAAAAATAAGGGAACAAATGGTCTGAAATTCCCATTGTATTTGGGCAATGCCAGCTATCTTCTCATGTCTGTGGGCTTGGGTGTCATGCTTTGAAAGGTGCTTCTCCTTCCTCAAGCACTCTCTGAACTACCTTCTGTGTCTAAATGTATGTGCTGACTATGAATTCTTCACCCCATTCAAAGCCTTGCAAGTCTGTGCAGCTCGGGGTACAGAAATTTCCGTGATGAGAAAATTTCAGGTGATGTTATTGTGTGGTTGATTTAAGAAAGAAAACAGTGTCTCTTCTAGGATGAGCACCCCAAAGTACTAACTTTCCTTAAAGTCCTTGTTAGCTGCTTGTCAACTTTTTTGAGTGTAAGTTTAAAACTTGGACGTTCAATGAGAGTGCTCTTCTCTTTCATCAAGTTGATTAAAAGTTGGGAACATACCCACAGATTTTTCCTGCCAAAGTCAAAACAGAGCATTTTCTCCTGCTTCCTGATAGCTTTTTCTCTCAAGTGATTTTTGTAACATATGTGTTGCACCATGAACATCCTTCAAAACTTTTTAAATAAAAGCATTGGTTATTCCAACAGAAGCACACTGATAGTTCAGGAATACTTCTTCTTCTCAGTGTGTCACAGTTCACTATACTGTTTTTGCTTCTAACCTCTTGTAACTTTCTGAGCTTTGATCCAAAAGACAATACAGGGAAAGGCAGCTTGGAACTCATTTCAATTGCAGTATATTTCTCAGTCATCTTACCATATTTCACTTTGGGTTAAAAACACTGTAGAAAATCATGAGTCTCCTTACAAAGCAGAATTGTCATTCTGACACAGTGGCGTAACATAATGAGCGGCTTTAACCCTCATTTACCCAAACAATCACATTTACATGACTTTAAATACAGTCCAGGTGAAAGTAGCGACCCTTTTGTCTGAGACTTCTGCATATTCCTTTGGCTGTAACTTTATGACTGTCAGGAAAGATCTTTTGTGTCTTACTTGTTTGTAAGCATATAGCAAATTGTCATTGGTTTTTCTGCTTTAATACATTTTCCTTGAATTCACCTTGTTGTTGGAGAGGGGCTGATTGCAAGAGACTTAAAAAACCCCTCAGCTTCATTCACACTGGTGATTGAAGAATTAGGATTTTGGAGTGTTTAGATGACTCTGAGTGGTTTGAAGTACTGTTGTGGGAAAAGGGAGAGCTGTTATGTTTATTATTAACTCATGCATCACATGTCTTGCTTAAGCAATTGGGTTATTGCTTACAGAGTAGGAGAAAAGTGAAATGCAGTTAAAATAGAAATACTTCGTTTACTTTTAATTCTAAAGCAATTACAAAATAGAAGCTCTGCATCTTCAGCAAAGATCTGCGGTTTGACGAGTATGATCTAATATTCAAATTGGTCTGCACTAAGTTTGTAGCAGTAATGGCTACAATTTTGCATTTTTGGAAAAAACATTAAAAAGATCGAGTTTGTAGCTTGGGAACACATTTACTGCTTGACTTTCAGCAAGTCACTGATATACTGAGCTTTTTGAATTTCCACTTGTACCTATAGAAGTGATTTTGTGCTGTGTTGTACCTACCCAAATGCCAATTCTGTGGGTGTTGATCCTTTAATGTCTTTAGAACATTCCATTATTTAGTCAATGAGCAGAATATAAAAGAGGGATCAATTCATGTGAGTCAGTGTTGTAAGATCAGATGTAGAGAAGAATGGATGTGCTCAAATCTGCAGTATTTTTAGTGAGTTGACAATGTAAAGGGATTGATGTAAAGGCAATGATGATATTGCTCATCTGAACCACACACAAGAAGCTTTTTTCAATTTTTGACACTGACATTCCAGTCCCTGCAGTCATGGGCCAATCATATAAAATGTCTGTCTTAGGTGCATCACTTGTTAGTGGGGGTAGTTATATTGCTTTACGACATGACCATTTGAAAGAGTTGTTAATGCTTCTAAGTACCTTACTTTGAAGAAGCAAATTGCTATAAGTACATCAGAGAATGAGAGTTTGTATTAACTGATCCATGGAGGTAATTTTATGTAAAGGATTTTACAAAGATCTTAAAATCTTTAAGCTACCATTTTCTTGTGTTTCAGTAAATAGAAGAGCATTGTTTCTTAAAGCTTTGGTTTGGGTCTGTGTCATTCTATCAGAGCATACTGTTAGACATTTTTAGAGTTCCATTGCTTTTATTTCTATAAAATTTGATCTCTAGGTCTGGGATGTCTGTTTTGATCTGCTATTAGTTTTCCTGTGTCCAATCCTAAAGTGCAAGATACCACAGAGCAATGTAGCTGTTTTAGGAGCAAGCAAGTGGATGATGCCTCATATGTAACACAGGACTTATGAAGACAGCTCAGTTCTGAGCTGGGGAATTTTTAATGATGCGGTGGTGCATTTGAGTCTGATCTGCTTTGATTGCAAAATGTAAACTCAGTTGTAATGATTGAGGGAGTAAAGAAGTTACCAACTTGTTCACATGATTCAGACTACTGTGGTGGTATTATTAACACTGATATTATTAACAAAGGAAAATTACCTGATACCTCTTGTCCATTGCTAGTAGAAAAGGAGGAAAGCAAGTGTAAACAAGTACCTGTCATATCACATTGCCCCCCCCTCCCAAAAGACTATACAAGTAGGTGATGGGATGAGGGAGTATGCATGTATGTGGTGTGTATGAAGTGAAATGAAGAGCTGGGAAGATGCTGAGTAGAGGACAGCTTAGAGATGAAATGCAAAGAGATTGAAGAGAAGGCTATAAATGGATGCAGTAGAAATGAGGAGAGCTGAAAATCATGGTTGCTAAGGCTCTCTACCTTGCTATGGGCTGAGGCACACAGAAATAGCAGAGCTCCTAGATCAAGGTAGTGACAAAATAAGAGACAGTGTAAACTGCAGAGTCCCGACCCCGTGTTCAGTCTAAATCCACATTTGCTTCACAGGTCATTATGTTACAGAGCCTAGAGTTTTCCTTTATTTTTTTAACGTGCGAAGTGGGAATGCTCACCTTTATATGAATTTTTTTCTGTATGCAAGTCATACTGTTTTGGGAATGTGTCACTTTTGTGAAGGGCGAATTGTGGTTTACTCCCTGGAGAATTTTAGAAAGAAATGAGACAGGATATAGGAGGAAATAGGAGGATAAGAGGAATGGAAGGTGGAGAGAAAGTAGATTGTGATAATGCTAAGTTTACCTGTCAACCAAGTGAAGAAGTAATCAGATGAAATGGAAATCAGTGAATTAGAAAGGAAGAAAATTCCTAAAGAATAAAAAAGTTGGCCTATATTATCTATTTATCTCTGTCTGTCTATCTATCTGTCTGTCTGTCTGACTTTCTGTCTATTTTTGAGTGGCCCCAGTTCTCCAATGGTTTAAGCACCATTTACTACAAAGTACATATGTGCTTGGTTTTGATCTCCCTTTGAGGAAATGTCAAGGTGCAATGCTAGAAAACTTGATGCTAAAAACCAAGCAGTTCTTAAGCACAGTAGTTTGGAACATGAATAGTAGATAAATAGAAGGTATTCTTGGTGTGAATGAGGTCTGCTGTATTGTCTCCAGTTACGAAAAATGCTAATATGGAAGTGACTGGCAGCAGAAGTTTTCCTAAAAGCTGGGCCAGCTTGTACTGACTTTCCACAGAACAGCTGAGGCTGACAGGCCCTCTGAAAGTGTCTAGTCCCACACTCAGCACAAAGCAGGGTGAGCTGGTGATGTTCATGGTGTTTCTTCTTTCAGAATGAATAAGAAGTGCTGTAAAGCTATTGCTGCAGCAATGCTGTTTCATCTTAGGAAAAAATTAGGAGGTACAAAAATTTAGAAGAGTTAAGAAAAATCAAGACAAAAGGTATTCAAGTTTCTTTGATTATCTAGTAAAAGAAACACTTCAGGTTTTACTTCAGTTCTGGGCAAAACTTGAAGTAAAGATATATATTGTCCTTCTATAATTTGAATGAATTTGTCCTTTTTATATTTATCTTCCCCTCCCCCCCCTCAATGCATGTTTATCTTCTCCCAGAATATCTATAGCCTGGGATCAGCATTGTATATTAGCTATTAATTCACATCTGCCAGTGAATTCCCCAAAGTGTTCTCTTTGTGGGTAGCTGAACACACCTTTTCCAAGTGAGTCACAGCTCTTGTCAATTGCTGCTTTCCTGGAGATACTGTACCTCCCCAATGCTTCCACAGTGGTGCACTATGAGTATGCCTCTTTGCCTCACAGTGGCCAGTGTTCCTGCCTTTCACATATATGAGCTTAAAACATTAAGTTTATGTTCTGTCCTCAGTGATAATCCAGTGTAAGAATCAGAATAGTGTACTATATATAATGACTTTTTTCTCTCCATATATGAATCATGAGTTACATAGGAATGGTCTTCATTGTGAAAGAACTTCTTGTGCTGCCTTCAAAGTCCGTTTTGTTCTGACATCTCTTCTGTATTCTGCACAAAAATCAGAATTACCTCTTTAAAGAAGAATCTGTCATTATTCCTGTTTTGTACTCTGCCATGTTTTGTCCCATTTAGTGCTGTTTACTTTGCCAATAGCAAAAACCAGAAAGACTTCATGGAAACGAAGAAACCAGACTTAGGAAAATGAGATCTGACTTTGAAATTTAAATTAAAAAAAAAAAAAAAGGGGTAATTTTGGCCAGGACTGAGAATCTTTCTGATTTGCTCTGTTTGATTTTCTGAAGATTCTTTAAAAAGAGGTCAAGGAGGGAGCAATGTAACAGGATCTTTTATATTGAAGTAAAATGGGTGAACTATCTAGTAACTGTTATTTAGCCTACATCAGTTCTATTCATGGTGTCAAAGGCTAATGCACTGTTTCTTCACTGTCTGGCATGGCTGAATACCCTGGAGCACAAAGTAAAGTAATGTAAACATACAAGAAGTATTTATAAAAAGTCCTTCACATTTTTCTGATAGATGACAAAACATGTGATCTAACTGAAAGAGAAGGTATGTTTAGGTTGGATAATACTAGGAAGAAATTTTTTCCTTTGGGGATGCTGAGGCATCGGAACAGGTTGCCCAGAGAAGTTGTGAATGCCTTATCCCTGGAAGTGTTCAAGGCCAGGCTGGATGGGCCTTTGAGCAGCCTGGGACAGTGGAAGGTTGCCCATGGCGTACAGGTTAAAACCTTTGGGCATTTTCATAGAGCAAACAGGTTGGAGAGCCTGGACTGGTGCTCCAGGAGCCTTTAATTATTTTATTCCATTATCAGTCTCACATACTGAGTTGAGACAGAGATGGTACAGAGCTCTCACCGTCA
Source organism: Lanius collurio (assembly GCA_020086605.1). NCBI lineage: Eukaryota > Metazoa > Chordata > Aves > Passeriformes > Laniidae > Lanius > Lanius collurio. The sequence continues at coordinate 3,802,581 of JACBWW010000026.1, forward strand.
AGGGCATCCAAACACTTCCTGGTCGCAAAGCATTCTTAAAAGCTTTTTAGCCAAGAGCGTGTTTCAAAAAGTTACAGACACCTGTCTTAACCAATGCCCAATAGCACACGTACTCCTGCTATGCACAATGCTCTTCTGTTATGCCTTTAACAATAGACAATATTCCATTATTAAACTTACACTTATCTATCTTACTAAGCATATTTTTTTGCAACTTCAAAATCTATCTAGGCCAAGCTTAGAAACACATTGTTTTCTAATGTTTTTGCCTGCCCAGGCAAAGCTGAATCTTAAATCCTTTTTCTGAAACCTGCTTTTATTTCTCACGCCTAAGAGCTTCTCACCTTTTCTGCTTGCCCACAAAAACCACGCAATATTTAAGGTCCCTTCGGGCATAAACCTTTCTATGATTCTGTTTGTCATGAAGTTTCACTTCTTCGTGGCACTTTGCCCAGCCTGTGGTCCTCCTCCCTCTATAAGCCCCTTTGGCTCTTGCCTGCTCTCAGGTTGATGGTATGATGATACAAAGCTGGCATGTCTGAGAACTCAGGCCTTTCCCTCATAGCTATTTTGGATTTCAAAGGCATTATTCTCATAAGTAAGAAGAGGATAGCCTACAGTTGTGGCACAATTTCTGCACTGCCACAACTCTTCTGCAGAGCATATGTGGAAACATCTGCAGCTGGAAGGAGTTCATTTGTAACCCTTGTGAGGAGAGTGTTCATGGATTTCCCTCCACATTTGACAGGGCCAGCCCCAACATGGAGACATGCCATATATGGCCTTTAAAGTAGAAGAAATTTTAAATTTGGTTCTGGTCAGTAGATGTGAGTAATTCAAAAAGGGAGAAACACATTCCTTAAAAATCAGTGAATTGAGTTACCAGAACCCTTCGTTTCACATGGGCCCTCTCAGGCATAGGCGCTGATGGCCACAACTGCAATATTTGTTACCAAATGTCTTCTAAGAGAGGTTCGTGCCCTCTCAGAAAGTTACATTTCTGTGACTTTTAGCAACAGGCAGCAACAGAAATGTACCTTGTAGTAACATGCCTTTCTGTATTCTGCACAACCAGAACCAGAATCTGTTGATATCCCTTGGTTTTTTTGGAAAGGGCCATTGCACTATTCTCTCACACAACCTCTGAAGCTTCACTGTTATCTGTCCTTCTCCTGTGGCACTTGGGAATATGTACCATGAGCTGTTCATGTTTCCAGTCTTCAGCTGACTCTGATGCAGTTGTACATATGCTGAATGTCTCTCCAGCTCCAGTAGCTTGAAGGTCATAGTAAAACCTTCGAATTAAAAGGCCAAATCCTGTCCTTGTGCCTACTACAAACTAAATGTTTCTGCCTGTGGTGATCTTGGAGGTCTGTAAGCTCTCACAGCTGTCAGTCGCTTTGGAGAGCAGTAGAGAGCCTCCCCTCTAAATTCCTCTTTCTGTGCTTTTTGAGTTCTGGCTTGCCAGCTAGGCAGGTGTTGTAGCTGCTTCTCATGGTGCCTGGAGCTTGTGCATTGCAGCTTGTGCATTTTGCAGTGGCCTTTCCTATCATGCTCTCAGCAAACAGTCCTGCACACTGTTCTGCTGCCATCACAAGAAGTCATGCAACCTGCCAGTGGCATAGTAAAGCCCAGGTGCCTTAAGAATGCAGGTTGTGAGTCAGGTGGATGGCACAGGTTCCAGCCCAGTGGCTGTGAGTTTCAATGATACGGCTATTAAGCACAAAGTTACACCTCTGGCACACACAATCTTTATGATATGGTGTGGCAGAGGTGTTCTGGTATGTGTTCTTTCTGTGCTAACACAGTGCCTCAGGCAGATACTTTTGGTTTGTGTCAGAGGCAGGGCAGTAGGTGTTTCATTTGGTTGGACCAGTGTGGCTGTTCCTGCATTCTGAGCTGCACAGAGGACTGACAAGGGAGGGAAACTTTCTGCTTATTAAGCACCTTGTCGTTTTGGTATAGAAAAGTATAAGATAAGTGTGCGTGACTTTATTTTAGAAAAGTAATAGTTTGGAATGTCTTGTGGTTGGCAGTTCACTAGATAATCTAGCATGAAGGCAGAGGAGCAAGATGAAACATTCTTCCTTTCACTCCTTGGCAAAACAAGCCATACCTAGGTCTTGGACATGGCATACATAGTAAAAGATGAGCATGATAGCAAACCAGCAGAGAAGCTGAGACATGTTTATGCTTTCAGACTGTTGATCCTTACTGTCTTGAGGCCATGAAGAAACTTGGATAGTTTGCTTTTCCTTTTAGTATGCTCAGACAGTTTCTCAGGTCAAAGTCTGCATGTTCCTGCAGGGTCTGGAAATGTCTGTCCAGTTGCACAGCTCAGCCCCAAGTGTATCAAAATCAGGTGGTGAGAAGGTGGTATTTCTGGGAGAAGAATGAGACTTTTTCTGCCATCCTGCTGGTGTTGCCTGTGGCAGCTCTGAGCTGAGAGTTGTACCTCCTGGTGCTAAAAGAGTGATTCTGTGTGTTAGCAGTCTTTATGCAATTGGCTGTGACCCATCCGTGTTCTTTGCAAAGTGTTCATGCTACAACAGACATTCACTATTAATCACAGTCACCTAGCATTTAAGTGATTAGGTTTTGTGGTCGTGGTAATTTTCACAAACTTTAATTTGCTCCTAGCAGTCAGGACAGTATTTTTACTAAGTACAACCTATGCTTCTACAAGAAGGTGCTTGATTGCATGAAGCGTAAAGCTAGGCACTGTTCTCACTGACCACCATTAGTAGTAAAAGGATGTTCATATGCACTGTTACGTACACCAGCTGACCTTGGAACAGTGATCCTTGCCACTGAGCTCCCCTACTCCATGCACACCAAATTAATTCCTGTAATTTATTACTTGCACTTTAAGTACAAGGCATAGAGCTACTGAGGGTTTTCTAGTGCCTCTTTCAGCTGTCCTGAGTTCCAAGTTTACTTAGCTTTTAATTAGGTACTTCAGAGTTTCCTAGTTAGGTACCTTGTCTTTTTCCAACTCATTCCATTTCAGGAGGTTACTGATCACCTTTCTTCTCTGTTCCAATGCTGAATATGCAATCAGCATTGTGACCAATATTGTGGAAGTGCTTTAACTGAGATGATGTCTTATGGTTCAACAATTTCGTCATGAATTTGTTTGCTTCAATATGAGAGGGAAAATTAAAAAAAAAACACCTCAGCTACAGTGGCTGAGGATATGGAATTCAGAGTCTGTTACCTAGTCAAAGAGATGTCTTGATGTTTAAAACTGAAGTAGCAGGCTTGTTAATTGGGGGGATTTTTGAAAGGGGAAAAGAAAATAGGCTGCATAGAATGCATCACTGGTATCCAAAGATGTTGATGTGGTTGTAGCATCCTTCATAAATCACAATAAAAAAGGTCAATTAATTTTTTTTTTTTTTTCAGAATGCTTTTTTACATTATGGCGCCTTTTACTACTCTGCCAGTAAATGAGTGTAGATGGGAATCAAAGTCATTTAGATTGATGGGAGTTAGCATTTCTTTTGGAAGAGAAGAGCTGCAGGCAGAGGTCCTGTGGTTGGCTGTGTCAGCTCCCATGTGCATCTGGAAAAGTAACATCAGAAACTAAATACTCCCAGAGAACAGGTGGAACTTAATCTTGGCCTTTAGCTCCTCAATTAACCTTGGCACTGTAACACTGGATTCTGGATGAGTGGGACTTCTTAGATTGATTCTTAAGTAGCTTCTTAAATAGGGAATGAAATATGAGTATTTTGCTGTATTACTGCTTCCAAACAACATGTCAGGACTTAAAGGTAACAGAGAAGAACCCCAGATGATAAGGTCTCTTCTGAACCTGCTCTGGACAAGATACAAACCAATTCTTCTCTGTCTTACCTACAAAAAAGTTATGGAAGAGAGAGTTTAAGAAACTGAAATATCAGAGGGTGCCACACTTCAGATGCTGCTGAGTCCGTTGGCTGGTGTGTGTGTAAAGCACAAAAGGTGCAGCAAAAAGTCTTTTGTTGGTGCCAGTAAGAAAATTGCATGAGCCTAGCAGCAGACACAACACAGGTTGTAGAATGAACTGATGAATCCTTTTTGCACAGACTGAAGGGTTCATTGTCTTGGTTTGAAAAGACAGATGTCTGCTAAGGAAGACAGGAGCCTCCCTTGAGATGAAGGATGCAACCCCCTTCTCTCTGAATTATTATAATTTTGAAATTAAGGGGCTTTCAGGCAAAGATATAAAGAATAGGAATAACAGTTCTTTACTAAAATACAGATATATAAACAGGCAAACAAACAACAATAACTACAGTGGTGACAACAAACAGAACCACAAACCCAGTGCAGCCTCTCTCGGCTGTCAGGCCCTTTCCCCTCTGGTGCAGTTCCAGTCACAGCCGGCAGGGGCGCTGGCGGCTCCCGGTGAGCAGGGCAGGTGCGATGGTTCCCCCGCGGCTGCAGGGGGCGCTCCGGAGCGAGCTCGGGGAGCACGCAGTGATGGCCGCCTGGGGTCCGGGAAAGGGATGGAAGAAAGGCTTCACAAACCTCCCTGGGCAGCTGATCCTGGGGTCTGTCCGGGCTCTCCTGGCCAGGCAGGCTGGGGCCGCAGTAGGAGCACAAATTCCGGGTGGCAGGCGAGATGTATCGAGCTGCGGAGCTGTGGTAGGAATCCCCGGAGGTCTCGGCAGGCGGGACGGGCAGGGCTGCAGAGCAGCGAAGGCTGAGGCAGCAGGGTCTGCAGCTCAGCTCCCAGCGAGGCAGGGAAGGACAGGTTTGGGATCCCGGAGTTTCTCCAGCAGAGAGGAAAACAGCAGGAAACCCGCAGTGCTGATGAGAGTGGTCTGCCCGTCTCCACACCAAGTCCCGAGTGCCCAGCACACGCCCAGGTGAGGACAGTAGCCCTAGATGGGCTCCTCCCCTCCGTGGCCAGTTCTTTTGTTTCTCCCACGTACCCAGCAGTTTGTTGTCTCGGTAACATATATGGGAGAAAATTCCTCAAGAGAAAAAAAAAAGAACTCCCCAAACCCCAACATTCATGTACATTCATATTTGTGGTCATGTATGCTTGTGCATTCTTATTTTGGTGTATAGCCAGTCAGCTATAGGTAGATAAATGTCTTCCTAAATGTAACTCAAAATAGCTCACTTCTTCGTTTAGCAGAACTTTATGGTTTTAATGTGTCCAGTATAGTCATAGCTTAGTCATTTAAAACCCAAATATATCAGTTTTTAAAATACTGCACAGCTTCACTGCTTATGATTTACATTTTTTTGAAATGTGATTGCTGTTTTGGCACATTTCTCTTGTTTAATTTCACTAAAAGGGGTTGCTAATAATGCAGAAGAAGTCTAAAAGATGATAGATCTGGGATGGAAAATATGGAAAATGAACTTTGCATGGTTTTGCAAGATTATTACAAGCAGAGCAAACAATGTTTTTCTTTTCTGTGATATAAGGTTCTGTAATTATTTGTGTAGACTTTCATCTGTCTTACGCAGCAGCAGAGGTGGTTGGAGATTCCACATACTTGCATCATCTTGACTGCTACTTTGTGAAGAAAAATACATTTTCTCCTTTCTCAGACAGACTGTAAGGAATTCAGTAATTTTATTGTAAGCAAGTATGTGGTAGCTTGGATTGAACAAGTATCTCTGAACTGTAAATCTTGCAAACCTCTAAGCACAGAAGCTGACTGATAAGTTGAAGTAACATGAAATAACTCATGGGTCAAGACTACGCTGAGTAAGTTTTGGGTCTAAACAAAGGAGACTATAGTCAGAAGACTAATAATCCAAGAATAAGAGCAGGTGAACCTCCTGAAAATCATTTATAGAGCACAATGAGAAACACATTTAATAGTTTGAGAGACAGATGGGATTACTTTTTTTTCACAAAAAAAATGAGAAGAAGGACAAACTTGTTGTTATAGAAGATGAGCTAACTGAGAAGTGATGAAGAAAGTGAGGGAGGAGTGAAAACAGAGGCAGGGAAATACAGAAGAGGAGAACTTCAGGTCCAAGTGAGAGGACTAGAAAAGGTGTGCAGGTAGGGAATTTCTTAAGTTGTGAGGAGAAAAGAGGAGAAGGTTGCTGTGTAGCTAAGAGAAAGCAAGCCAAAGAAGGTACAAAATCACACCTTTTTCTGATTTTGTACTGGAAGGATTGATTATATTCTGAATAGAAAAAGAAGAGTGTGAAGGGACTGAGCTAGGAGCCCAAAGCTGTGTAGGAGTTGCTGGGATTGAAGATGCCATACTTGGTTGTGATGAGGAAGGTCGTACTAACTTCAGTCTGTTGGAATCATGACAAAAACAGACATAGTGTGATTTCTTGTCTATCTGGGGAAATTCCCAAGCAGGCTTTGAAAGCATGGTCCCTGATGTCATGGGACATCAACAAAAGGATCAGCAAGAGAGTGGATGAAGAAAGGAATGAAAGCAAAAGAAAAAGCCCTGAGGGGAGCGGAGAGCATAGTTTTGGATGAAATGAGAGAGAGGCCAGATGATATATTCCAGAACAACAATGCTGAGTTTCTTCTAGGTGAGGACAGTATTGGAAATGCATCCTTTACAAGTACTTTGCAAACATTGCCAGACTTTGTCCAGTTACCGTGACTGGGGCCAGGAGCTGCTCTGAGCTCAGTAACAGCAGAATGAAAGCTTACGAAGATAGCTTTTCTCTTGTCTCTAAAGACAAGACAAAAAATTGCCAACCTGAAATGAAGCTCTTGCAGTCAGTGGAGCTTATGGTTGTAAGGCTAGTTTGTTGTGTGGAATGTGATACCAGAAGCTGCCTATGTTATGAAATAATGTCATGGGACCAGAGGAAGACATTTGTGCTTCTGTTGTGAGTGATGTCCTGCTGCTTAGTTATTAACAGTGTCTTGCAATTACCTGTTTTTTACCTGAATCTGCATAGTCATGAATTCCAATGCACCTTTTTAAGAAAACCACACAAAATAAGAAAAAAAAATATTTAACCTTCAACTTGGAATGCACCAAGGCCAGACCAGTGCCACTAAAGATCAGACCGGCAGGGCCAAGATATGTGCTTCTTTTGCCACAGCCACTATAGGATCAAAAAGGTAGGAAGTTGAGAAAGCAAAGTTCTGTAGAGTGTCATTCAGCCACAAGATTGGATGTGAGCATATCCAAGAATACAGTAACAAATGCAATCACAAGCCAGACTTTCTCTGACTAGTTCAATGAATACAGTGGATTTCAGTGTGTACAGTATGTACAATTAAAATAATGAATGCAAAAAAGATGAGGCCTCTCCCACCCACCATGTGCAAATCATTGTGTATGCAGAAGCAGCTGATTAGAGCTATGGATCAGCAGTGTAAAATTAGAAGGCTGGCTTGTTCTGTCATGGTGTTGGGTGCTGTAGGGTTCAACCAGCAGTGAGAGAAAATCTCATTGCCCTAGCCTCTCCTATTGCTTTTTCAGCACCACAACCACTACTGATGGAAATAGGAGCCACCAGTCAGTGCAGAATCAGCACTCTGAGAGATGCCACAGATAGCAGATTGTTAACATGCATAGAAGGGCAAAATTTTACCCTTGGCCTGTAAATGGCTTATACATAGGATTGTAGGCAGATGGTTTTTTGCAAATCATTGCAGGTCCTCTCTGACATTAGGCAGCTGTAGTAGTTATAGCCAAGACTGTAAACCTTTTTTACAAGGGGATATTCCACTGCCTTCCATTCCTCCTTGATTTTGTATAAAAAGAGTCCTGGGGCTAAACACAACAATGTAATTAAAATGGGAAGATTTTTAACTTTGAAATGTAATGGAAATGAGATATTTAATAATGGTCTTTTGATTTGGAATATTCTTTTTCTGTTTTGCGCAGAAGGAATTAATTCATAGGTGTTGGATATAGCATTTAGATATTGTCCAATTCATGGCATTGAAACATGTCATTGTTCATTGCTTGAAGCTTACGAACAGACAGAGGTAGAGCAAAAGTGTAAACCAAACAATAATATTGTGAATGATTCTTCTCTTTCTGTATAGCACCATGTGATTCCTGTTATAAAGCTCTTGCTAAACTTACTGTGTGATCATACAGGAGTTTTGTGCTGACAGTGAAGATGCATTGATTTCTGGCTTTGCTGTAGAGTAGGTTTGAGCATTATCCTTCATGTGTTGTGTTTCCCTCTTACTTAATGAGTGTCCGTATCATTGCCTAGCTCGCTTGTTTCTTACCTTTGCTCTTTTAGTCTTTTTTGGAAGTGTTTTTACTAGCATGAAAAAATGTCTATTTCCATGGTGTGAGCAGAAGTGCTGGATTTCAGAGTTCAGGGCTAAAGGTATGATCTCCTTCTGAATGAGTATTCCAGTACAGAACTTTTAATAATATATATACTTGGTATAAGATAATGGTTAGCATAGTATCTTATGACATTATTTCTGTAATTATTAAGTGAAGAAGCTACAGTGTTACTGTGGTGAGTTTTTGCATCCTTTAAGTGTAGAGGTTTCCTGAATCTAATTCCATTAGTAGCAATTCCTGCCTTTGTCCATGTTACCATATTATCCTTAATAAAGATGGCATTTCTAATGTCTAGACATTAAAAGTATTGGTAATTAAATAGGCAATTAAAGGGAGACTAATCACATGGATATTTTGAAAGTAGCAAGTTTCTGTCACGTGTGAAGTCACTGTCTTGGACAGTACTGTGCATTCTTTGTGCCGTCACAGCCTATATACTTCTGCTAGTGCACTGCTGTGTGACAATGAGGACAGAAGTCATCACATTTATTCCTTCTTGTAGTGGATGGTAAACAGAAAAACTTTCTCATATTTTCACCTTGTTGGTTTTTGTTGAGCAGCATCTCTTTAAGAGGAAATGTTTACAGTCAATGATCATTTGGCTGTTGGATGTTTTTCTTCAAGTTCTTTTGGTTTGATTGCATTTAAAAAGAAATTCTGGCTTAATCAAACCAGTTTTGACATGGTTGATTTGTTTAATAAAGGTATCAGAAAACCTAAACTATAAACTAAGTTGTGACTTCTGAGTAGAAGTACATTAATTGGGAATGATTTACTTCAGGACTGCTAGGTGAGCCAAGGCCAAAGGAGGATGCTTTCTTTGTGTTAGAATAAGTAGCACTGTAGCTGGACCTACTAAAGAAAAGCTGTTGGACATAATTTGTAGGAAAAGAGACTTTAGAATCAAAACTAAGTAATATGTTGAGGAGGGAAAACTCAGTAACAAGGAGGTTGTAGTGAAATTTAAGATAAATAAGAAGAAAATAATCACACACCTTCCTATATTTTATCTAATGGTTGGCTTTTTGCTCCCCATTTACTTTTCTCTATCGCTTGAGTGCTAATCAGTACAAACCAGCAGTTATTTGAATTTCTCCTGCCACACAAATTATAACTTTTCATATAATTTTATTTTGTTTCATTCTATAAAGAGCTTTCCTTTAAAAAATCACCAACCTAAACTTCTCTTTTTTTAGGGCCAAATTCCTCACAGAAAATATGCTCAAAGCCCTTTCAGTCCTAGGAATAATTCAAAGACTGGAAAATCACATTCTACATCAGTGGGTACTAACAAAAACATAGTAGTAGCACAGGTACCGAATAGCATCTTTTAGTAATTTACAGTAATTAACCTAACATGAATAAACACATACACACATGCATTTATATATATGCATATTTAAAAATATATGTAACATTTGCGTTGTTACATATAGTACAGTCTAACATACACAAAACTTTGAGTTGTTGCCTAGAGGTACTTCATGTTGTCTTGAATGAATTTGCAGTTTCTTTTCATGTATAGATTGTAAATGGGCTAGTTTTGAGAAAGCCAAAAAAAAAATGCACTTGGATATGTGAAAAACTGGAGTTAGGACCATGCTGTGGAAGCTCATAAATGATTCAGAATGGTTGGTTTCAGTTTCCCCTCCTTCCTTTCACAAGGCAAAATCCAGTCAATAGTTTTCTTTCAAGGTCACAACTGCTCCTTGGTCTTTGTCCTTCTCACAACCCTTGTCCAGTGATAGGAGTGTTTTGGAAGATTTAATTACTGTGTTATTCAAGGCTGTCATCAATAACTCCTAGCATGGTTGGACTCGGACAGAACGGCACATTTATTGCTGTGCCTGCGAACATCGTCGTGTCAGGCATGAAAGGGGCTTTCCCCCTGCCATCCCATCCCCAGTAGTACTGTGATGTGCCATTATGGACAGGAAAGCTGTAATGCAGTGTTTATATCAGTTATTTGATTTTGCGAGATTTGTAAAATAGAGTTGAGTTTGAGAAAATTAAATTTCCATCTTTGCAAGGGAATGGTTGTTTCCATTGCATGGGCAATGATACTTCTTAGTGTTTTGGTAGTTTGTTTTCCAGAGCTGCAAGTGAAATGTATATTTTAAAAAGTATTAATATGGTTTTTGTCTGCTTTATTTCTACATTTTTGATACACTTTTTTTTCCTTTATTTAGAAATAAGTTCAGTGTAGTCTAAGTAAGCTTGTTACATGCTCATTAACTAACCTCGCTTCCTGAAGATGTATTGTAAATCCTTAGGGGAGTACCAGATCCAGTATTTTAATTCCAGCAAGGGAAACAATACTCCTTTAATGGCAGTGGAAACATTTGTTCCTGTGAAATATCTTTCCTGTTTTGAGAAATATCATAAACAGTCACAAATACAGAAAAATATTTTAATATCTTCAGTTTAGAATCCTGGTATTCTCTTAGCCAAGCATTTTCTTTCTGAATATGCTGCCAAAATAGAAGTTTGATGCTTTTTCAAGAAGCAAGCAAGGCTGCTTATCCTTCCTTAAATGCTTCAGTTTTCACAAAGACATCATACTGCTTTTTAAAAGTTAAATTCTGTGACTTTAAAGTGGTATTTAAGATCTGTTAACTTGAGTAGAATGAGCTGAATGTAGTTGCAGGAGCTAAGATGTTTGGTCCAGTATAATTTTTATGCTGGCTGAAAAATAACAAAATTCAGGGCATCATCTCTTCCTTCTCCTGCCTTGTAGGAAAGTCTGTACAGAGTTCAGAGTTATCATAATAATGTCAGGAGCAAGCTTCTGGAGGTCAGCTTTATTGTAGAATATTATGAAATTAATCATGCTTGTTGAACATGATGGATCCAAATTTGCTGTAGGTCAAAATCCCTAATCAGTCAAAGAATGTCCACAGTTCACTTTGCTCATTCTACTGACATAATATTTAATATGGCCTAAATCAATTTTTTATATATTCTATTGATTTTATGGTGTTCATAAAATGCTAGTAATAGAAAATCTATTTCTATTGCTGTTTTTTTAAAGTTAATGTAATTTCCAAGGAAAAAGCTCTTCAGTGACTCATATGAAATATGTTGGAGGGAGTTTGTATGTACATATATATATAAATGTGCAGTTACACAAATTTTAAAGTGGTATGATTTAAGTGGATTATTTAAATTGAGCCTTGCCATTTGGCTGGGATTTGTTTTTATATATTTTTTATTTTTAGATGTTTATGCCTACATTGAATTCATAATGCATGTCCAGGTCTGCTGGCTACAGATCTGCTGCCTTTGCATGTGAAGTTAATTTTTTTTTTTGCAAAGAATACTCAGCACTGAATTTGCAACACTTCTGTTTATGTTTATGTGATGCCACATGCTGAGGTACCTTGGAGTAGAACAGGAGGAGATGTGGATACCTGTTGTTTATCTGTGTGGGTACCTCCTGCCTTACAGGAAGCAGCAAGGGAGCACCAGCGTCTCTGGCACAATGGAGGGCAACTTGCAGAAGCTTTAGGCAGCACAAGTTGTTATAGGTTACTTTCAGTACTGGGAGGAAGCAGAAGGGCCAGGAGCTGAACAAGCTGTTTCCATGTTGAGTAGTCAGGGTTTTGTCTCTGTGTGATCCCCAACAAATGCAAAAGTCCTGGTCAAAATTCATAAGCACCAAGCGAAAAATTGCTGCATGAAGTATGGCCAAGCCTTGACTCTGACTTCTGTGCAGACTATTAGTATATCAAGTTTGTCTTTGCGGGCCAAGAATATACACCAAGAAGAATTGGCCAGTGACTGAAGAATATCTCCTTGCTGCTTATCATAAAGCCTGATAGTGCAATTTTTTGTAAATATTTTTAAGTGATGCACATTTCTATAGCTCTCAGACACATGTGCAAGTTATATCTGGTAGAGTCCAGTCCAAAAAATACCAATAATAACAGTCTTTCTCATGTTATAGATGGTTATGTGTGAAAAATATGAAATGAGAACAATCTAAAAGTATCACAATGGATGTTTTCTCTTCTGCAGTGTAGAATGAAAAATAAATCAATTGATGAAGAAATATAAATTAAAAAAAGAGTAGCATTGGCAATGGCAAACCAAACCCTTGACATGAATTGCATTAATGGTAATGCATTCCATTCCAGTTCATGGTGAAGTAAAAGGAGTTGGTCTGGTAGATCAAATATGGCTTTCATTGCAAGACTGCGACAATGAAGGTGAGACAATAAAGCTCTTCAGACTAACCTGTAAAGAATGTTGTTATTAAATATACCTGACGAATTTACAGAATTATTTGTTCTTAGAACAATGTCATAAAATTCTACGTATGTTTCAGTTATTTTTCCAGGATGTATGTATCCTGTTCTGTATATATGTGTATACATGAATACATACATTTTTGGCTGGAAAAATATACATGCAGTCAAAATTGTGAATAATTATCATGTTAGGTTCCCTTATGAATCTGGGAAACTAATCCCAGGGCTTTGAACAGAACTTGAAAGAGATTTTTTTCTATTTAAATATTTGAAAAATTTGAATGGCCTCAGTAACAATGTGAAAATGTAAGTTTCTGTCCTTCTTTGCTCATTACAAATAGTGAAGGAGCTGTTATGAATCCACTGGTGTAAGCAAACCCAGCTGTGTATCTAGGGAGAAGTCACAAATATTGTGCTTTGACTAGTGTCCTTAGGCTGGTGTGTGTTTTGGGTAGGGTTTCTTTTTTTAAATTCTTCAACATTTTTTAAATCAACGTCTTATTTTCCAGTCCAGGCAAGAGTAAAATCACAAAAGATCTCAAGTACCTTTAATGCATTTTTCAGACAGAGTGTCAAAAAGTGCTTTGTGTTCCATTCATAGTAATTCATGGCAACACACCTAAATAATTATCATTGGCCAAATGCCAGACTTCTGGGCCCTATACTAACAAATAGTGGTACAATTATTTTGAGAGTTATAAAACCAGTTGCAATAATAGCATGCATCTCACATAACTGACTCACCTCCTCAATTAACTTCACGTAATCAGAAATAACTTAGTTCTGTATTATCTCTTAAGTGGTTATTCTGGAGAGTAGGCTCAGTGTGTGGTTTGCATATACTGTATAATTTGACTTGGTTCTGGGGCAGTGCACAGCAGTCTTTGAGGTTACCAGTATGCCATCAAAGCAGATAGGACTAGGGTATATTCTCTGGCTCATAGGAAAAATTCTGTCCACAGCTTTAAAACTCTCTTATTCCTCATTCCTCAAATAAGATGGCCCAATACATACTTGAAAATAATTTTGATGCATACTCTCCTTTGAAATGTATTGGAACATTTTCTAGGAGGGTGCTGTTTGTCATAGGCCAAATGGTAACTTACTTTAATATAGATTATGTAATTGTGGATAAAAAAGGAAAGTACACCCCTGCGTATTTTCATATACTGACAAATATGTGCCCTGAGCCTCTTTGTCTTTGAAGTCTTTACCTTAGCACGTGGGCCTGGAAGCAAGTAGGCTTTTACATCCCATTTACACCAAAGAGCTTTTGGCTTGTTAACTACTATTTGGATCTTCTTGTGTGTCTGTTCCACATCTGAATTCACACAATTAGTCAGGTATGGAGGGGTCATTCAAGCTATAGTTTGCAGTAGCCTTGCTGTCTTGACTTTATTTTCTGGGAGGAGACTGGGGAGACGGGGATGAGATGGGAACCCCATCTTACAGAAGATGTTAGCCCTGTTGCTGGTTGTTTTTGCAGTGGCTGTAGCAGAAGTGGAGACAATCACCTTGCCAATGCTGGCAGCATCATGGCCAAAGCATGCCAGGTTCCATGGACTCCGGACTTGCAATTGTTGAGGGCTGGGACCTGTTTAGTTTCTGGAGCCCAAAAGCAGATATTCTGTTTGCCTGACCAAATAAGAGTCAGGTGTATTGGTATGGCTATTTACTGATTGAAAATGCAATGTGACTGTGAAGACTGAGGACTCTGCTTTTCTTAAATGGTGCCTTTAGGGGGAATTGTTACCAGGGAAAGCATCAATCTCACTTCTTTCAGAAGAAATATTGCTTATTTCAAGTTCATTTCAAGCATTTTATTAACCTTAATACATTTACAAGACTGTTCCTTCTGTAGAAAGAGAGAAATTCAAAAGGCTCACCTCTGCAATGCTACAGCAATAACTGAGCAATAGAACTATTCATTCCTAGTTCTGTCTCTACAAAGGTATATGACAGTAATATGTTGGAGAGTGGTTTTACTTGACGGGGTAACAGGACAGGAGTTTGTTTCACTTCCACAGAGACAGAAAGCATATTTTTATTCCTGTTTAAATACCTTGGAAATTTCTGTTCCTAGTGCGTCAGTGTTGGTAGACAAAGAGTATTCAGACAGAAATTCAAATTCATGTAACATACTGTGTGCCAGATGTGGATGAGAAACCCATGCACTCCACTTGCAGGAATAGGGTTTCGAATAAGAGAACAGTCTTACTCGCTGATTTGCTAACAGCCTGCTCTGGCAGCTATGGCGATTACACACAGTATACATTATAAATTCATGTCTCATTTATTTGATGTTAACTAAATTTATAATTACATAGTATCAGTTAGTAAGATTGTTTACTTTTACCTATAAAGTGCCTGGATCTACAAGTGGGTTGTTTTGGCTGTAATTTAGGTGGAATTAGCATATTAAATTCATGTGATTTGTTGCATCAAAATGGTTCTGTAAGAGGTAGCATTCATAAATACAAAGAGTGGAAACTTCCCTTTTATCCAAGACCACTTTCCTTCTCCATTCCTTGGTGGATTCTGTGAAAAATGCTCCTTTGAATGGAGACACATTTTGTGTCCTTGTAAAACTGAGAACAGAGTGAAACAAAGCGAGGCTAGACTGGAGTAAGTGCATGTTGTTTTCACAATGGCTCCAAGTAGCTGTGATTTGGAAGATTCAAATTGCTTCATTTAGTAGTGTTTTGTGCAGTATTTTTCCTTACAAGTATTCTCCATCTTTTGCACTGGGGAGGGATTCCAACATACACTAATATCTGGGGAGAAAGAAAAATTCGTGGAGCCTCGAGATAGGTTCAGGACCTGAAAGCATATTCTTCAAACTCCCTACAAAATATGTGAAGAACTTTGAGGTGACTTTTCAGGATTGTAAACCCAGGCCATGAGGTTCATGAGGAAACATCCTGTGCCTTATCCTTCACCTCCTTCAAAGCCCATGTGTTAGTGTGGAGGAGGACTAGTCTAGTTAAGGTTCAATGGATGGCAACTTGAAGGTTGTGTCTTTCCTGTTTTGTGACACTGGATTTATGGTAAGAGATAACTAGTGACGTTTTTTCAGTATTTAGTGTTTTTCCCTGGTGAAAACCACTGGTGACTGGCCACCAACTGGATGTAACTCCATTCACCATCACTTTCTGGGCCCAGCCATCCATCCGTTTTTTAACCCTGGGAACAGTGCGCCCATCCAAGCCATGAGCAGCCAGTTTTTCCAGGAGAGTGCTGTGGGAAATGCTTTTAAAGGCTTTACTAAAGTAGAGGCAGACAACATCCATGGCCCTTCTCTCATTTACTAAGTGCTTGTCTTTTCATAGATGTAGACCAGGTTTGTCAAGCAGAGCCAGCCTCTCATAAACACATGCTGTGTGAGTCTGATCAGCTATGGGACCTACATTGTAATTTTTCTATCAGGAGGGAACTTGTGGGGTGAAATACTTGTCTCAAAATGGGGCAGTCATCCGTGGTCCTGGACCTAAAAGTCTGCAGAGGATGGAGGAAGAAGGGATGCACAGAAATCATGTAGTTTGTCTTCATGAAGCATAACAAAGGGACTAGGTGGAATTTGGCTCCTGCTTGCTTGCTGTCAGTCCATTGTCTTGATCACTGACCATGCACAGATGAGTTTTTTTAAGGAAAATCATTAATTGCCATGTAGAAATATTTGATTAGCAGTGACTGTAAAAGAAGGCAGTTGAAATTAATGAAGTAAAGAAACCCCACAGTTTTTTTTACTAGAGGCACTGGGTGATTATGAGATACGTCTTTTAAGAAGTGTTCAGATTTCACAGACTCAAGGTAAAATGTCATAACAAGGAAGCTGGAGAATTGCTCAATAAGAACTACAAGGACTGTAATGATCAAAGGTGTAAATATTCTTGTAAGGCAGCAGTAAGCAAAATAATCCCATTATAGACGAATATATGTGATACAGTTCCATAGCTCCTACTATAGTGAGCGATGTTATTTCCCTAATTTATATATAAAAACTGTCTTGCCAAGTCTTGTTAAGAGGTCATGTGTTGAAAAGATGGAATATTTGGAATTACTCAAGATAACTGGATTATGGAGTTGTCTTCAATATTTGGGTAGAGACAGAATGGTTTCAAAGTTGACAGCGATTCTCTTTTTCAAAGGGGTGAGACATAATTATGCTGTGTTTTTCAGGTACTCTGATCTTCTTTCTTGTGGCTGTAAACTGACACTTGTCAAAATTGTAGCTGTGTAGTAGCATTTCTGTATTTTACATACATACCAATGAGTGCTTTAAACTCAAATTCTAGGGATGTCATAAGGTAAAGAGCCTTCTTTCCTAACAGTTTTGACTTTTCAAAAGTTTACTTCCTTTTCAAGGAAGCTTTGAGAAAGCATCCCTTGATTTATTGATTGATCTCTCAGGCATACAGTGTTTCATGCAAGTGAAGTGCAAAATAACCCACAGAAATCCATGTTTTAAAATGTGTATGCAGATAGTAATTGCTATACTCTTTCCTATGAACTAGGTTTCTTCTAACGCACATTTTCTGTGGCTCTGTGGGGAGCTGCTGTTAATGCTGGTTTCTGTTTCTGAACAGTTGCTTATTCACATTCTCCCTTTTTCACTTTAATTGTCCCTGAATTAGAAGCTCTGCAAAATATGTGTACTGACTGTCTCTGAGCAGTGGTGGTTTGAGCTTCAGCTCTTAATGTCCTTGACTCTCACTAATCAATAGAAAGCAAAACAACTGCAGCATGAGCGACACACAGTACTGTAAAAGGAAACTTCTGTTGGATATTGTGCTGGAAATCATAAGGGTAATGATTCTTATTGAGAAAGGTACAGTATTTTCTCCTTAAGAGTGCAGAGCACAAATGTTTAGTTTTCTGCTGCCTGCTTGGAAAATGAGCATGTCTTCCAATTCATCATACTGGGAAATAAAATCAAAACTCAAAATCAAATTAAGGAAAAACAGATTTAAGACATTAAATGATCCTTGTTAGCAGTCTAGAGGACTGTTAACCCAAAATATATTTGGTCTCTAAAATGCTGAGTAAAAAAGTCCAGTTTTACCATGTCTTAGCTCTAACTTCTTTTACATTGAGAACAGCTTTATGAGGTTCTATACTTAAGTATATTATTCTGTTTGACTGCCATTCTCATTTCATGAACTTGTAGATTAATGAAACAAACCATTAAATAGTTTGAATACTGGTTACAATACTGATGTTGATGACTCCAATTTTATTATGCCTATTTGGAAATCTAATACAGGTGGAAGCATCCATAAAATTACACACTGTGCATCCTTATCTGTGGAGCATAAATTTAAACATTCGAGGAAGTGGTAGTGACAGTAGAAAAGAAATCTTTATGAAATACTGGATATTTTGAAGAATTGTAAAGAAGAACAAAAACTTTTTAGTTTGGGTTACTGTAAATGATACATGATACTGTATTATGTGCTGACTTCCTGTTGTAAGCAGTTGAAGTATGTAAGAGAGTCAAAACTCTTTATCTTGATGTATAATTTCATGAGTCAGACTATTTAGTCTCTTCTGATCCTAGTTTTCCCATTTACTAAGTAAATTCAGTTTATGGGAAAATTGGATCAGAAAATAGAGACTAATGTGGAATTCAGATACAGAATTTTCTGTGAATCCTTGGCCTCTAATAAGTTGATTTGTTTGTCTTCTATACATGTCTTTATCCTTAGGTAAAAGAAGGAGCAATTATGCTTGTCATTAGAGCTCTTAATTAGATTAATTAAAAATATGGTCTTAGCACTTCATGAGGTAAAAACAATGTTTAGAACAGAAAAAAACTTGTAGTGAGCGTGTATGACTTTGTGCTCTGAAACAAAAGGCAGTATTGAGCATGGTGCATGCAAAATCTGCAAAATCCTAAGGAAAGGTACGGATTTCTTCAGAGAACTTTATTTTCTACTGATGTGTAGGCACTTTTCTGTAAGACAAGACATTATACTTCTTTGTGCAACAAAAATTCTGCAGAAACCCATCCAGGAGCCTCTTCTTGCTTTCCAGTAAAAATTAGGTGACATTTTGTCCTGATTTTGCCACAGTGTTAGCCAGCACTGCTCTTTGAGGCAATGACTCAGATCCAAGAAGCAAATAAAACTAGGAATAAATGGTTTCATTTTCTTTCCTTCTTGAAACAAGAAACTGACAAATTTTATAAGAATACTTTCTTAGATAGTGCAAATGCATCTTGCCTTTGCCTTCCTCCCTTCCAGTCATCAGTTTGACCTTTGTCATTATAAATCACAGTTCATTTTAAAAGAATAAAGAGATGCGTGCCATATATGCTCAATTTTCTCCATACTGGAAAAAGTAAAAATGTAAATTGATTTTTGATTCAAAATACTTTGCTTGGATCAAGGCCACAAAAAATATTCTGAATACACCCTATGCAAACCTTATGCATTATTAAAATAAACCTTATGCACTTGATGAAGAGAGAAAATGGAATGAGATGTAACATCATAGAAAGTTTCAGTTGTTCAGCACTCCTTTTGCTTGTACTTTCCCATGATTGGTCTCCAAACTTATACATGGTCTCCAAATTTATGCAACTCATATGTAGAGACATAATTGTCAAGTGAGTATATAAAACTTAGTTTTGTAGTCAGTTAAGTCATCATTATGGGAAACTTTTATTTACTCTGACAGAGTGTAGGTCAGGTTGGTAATGACCAAGAAAGTCTGATGTCAGACCTCCAGTGTATGTACAACTCACTGAAATATATTATTTCAAATCCTGTTGGAGCAAAAAAGATTTTAGACAACTAAAATTTAGTGTCTTGCTTTGTGAAAAAAGTTCAGAAGATGACTGTCATATAATGTTTTACTTCCTGAATGACTTAGGTGATGGCTTGTAGGGAACATAACCAGTGAGAAGTGTGATTGAGATTTTTGGGACAGGTAGAAATTGAGTTCGTGAATATGCAACTAGCCCAAAACCAGGGATTTTCCCCAAATATGGCAATTAGATGTTATGATGCATAAGATTTTATGATGCTGTTGACTGCTCAGTTTTTTGTTGTGTGCTGGTTGAAGAAGGAAAAATACTGTCTTCTTTACATATAAAAAAGGATCATGTTTATGAAAGGCTCTTCTTTCAAAATCAGTTCAGTTGGTATAAAGGTAGGGGGTTTGCTGTTACACTTTTCCTTTTATGCTTTCCTCTCTAATGAATAGAAAAATTAGGAACAACTGGTTGGTGACATTTTATGTAACTCCCAATCAGAGTAAATTCTTAGAACGCTACAGATCATCCAGTACCTGAGATACAGGTCTGCAAAGTTCATGAGATAGTCAGCTGTGGTACTTCTAGAAAGTAGGATTAAAAAAACTCCTCACTGGTGGCTGAACCAGATCTTTATTAATAACTTAATTCAAACTACACTTTCTGTTAAGCAGTTAGGCTTAAATATGATGTTCCCAAAATAGTGTACTCCAGATTCTTTATGATGTTTGTTTAAAGACTAATAATTAATACAGTGCTGATTTCAAAGCTCTTTGAATGAAGAGCTGCTATTGGAAATAAAGTTATCACCAGGTTACATTTTAAACTACTTATTATTTTTGTTACTGTCTTGGGCAAATTTGCATTTCAGAGAGACAGATACATAATGTTCCTTTAAAGGATGAATGAAGTTCTGTCATTCCTTATACAGGGAAGATGAATAGGTTTTTTTCTGTCTTCCACTTCCATTTGGAGGTTGGTTTTTTTTTTTTTTTTTTATTCTTTAGTGTACTTTCCTCTGCAAGTCTGAGTGGCAGCTTATGTAACAGCAATGTTCTTTTAAAACTAATATTAAACTCAGAATCCAGTGCCTCAGCAGCAACTCAAGCCAAAATGAGGCTTTGCTTCAACCTGCGTGACTCTATTTGAACTTTGAGAAGCCAAATGGGGCACTGGCAGTTAGGACATGAGAAATCATCTTCTAAATATCTACCGCCTATAATATTTAGCCTTTGCCTCAATGTCTCCAAATAGTCAGAGAACCAGTGTACAAATTAAATTCTGTTTTTTGAAACACTTCTGTTCAGTTTCTGCATCTTCATATTTCAATCCTGTTTCCTTTCTCCATTGTCCCCCTTCGCCCTACTCCCTGCAATTATTTTGTATTCATGTATCCTTTTCATTTCTATATACTGCACCTGGTTTCTTTCCACGTTTCAATGATTGAAGTTAATAGACTCTTGTCCTTTTTTCACCATTTTCTTTATTTCTTTTTTGGACTCCTTCCTGTTAACCATTTTTTTTTCTTTAAAAGTTGTTTTTATTGTGATTAATTCTTCTGCCTCCAATAGGGCTTGCAGGACTCCCTTGTGGACATCTTGACTCCTGTAGACTTCTCAGTCATAGGTCTGAGGCTTCTTCCATAATGGTTGTTTTAGATGCCACTGTTAACTACCAGGGTTACTAATATACATGCAAATGCTACTAAGAATATAGAGCAATAGCATCACTTTGCTTGAAAAATGCCCTTAAGATCATCAAGTCCAACCGTTAACCTAGCATAACCAAGCTCACGACTAAACCATGTCCCTAAGCACCTGGTGGTTTACAAGAACACATTAGCTTGCCTTCCTTAAAATAGTTGTGCCACCTTCCCCCACCTGCTCCCCATCATGACCTATCATCTGAAGTTTGCAGGAGTTGTAAGCAGATCTGTTTTGTACCTGTGTTTTGTCTGTGTACACTAAATGGTAGTTCATTAGTTGACAACTTCTCAAATTAAAGTTCAGGGGTGACTTAAAACACAGCAATGTGATTTCACTGTGATTGCAGCAGATCAGGTAAGGAATAAACTAAAAGTTAAAAAAAAAGCTTTCCTTTGCAATGATTTGCTCTGGTGTTAAAAGTGGGTATAAATGTGTATTTTTATGTAAATACATGTACATGTCCTTTATCTTAAATAGCCAAGAATGTATGCAATCTCCCACATTAAAGAAAACAAAATTACAGAAGAGGTCTGAATGGCGTAATAATTTCAAGAGGAAAGTAGCAACCATATAGTAGCTTTCAATTCTAGACTACCAAAAACCCTGATGATATTCTCCTGTTCTAGCCTATAACTTCTAAAGATCCTTCAGATAATTGCTTGCTGTTCTGAAATGAGGCTCTTTTCAACTGAGGCTATATTTTTATCTGTGAATTAGCAGACCCCAATGGGTCTTTTTGACACCCTACACTAGACCTTAATAACTGTTTCCAAGAAAAGGCATTTTGCCAGACATTTCTGGAAGTGTGGGATGGCACAAAGCTTGCAAGTTCAGCTTCTGTATGTGTGACTACCTGCTTCCAAGGTAGAAACAATCAAGAAAATTAAATGTAAATGGATTAGTCATTGTTACTAACAGTGAAATTCAATTTCTCTTGAAATGGATAGTGTAAGTCCCATTCATTGAAAGCAAATCAAGATTTGGCTCTGAATTGTTTAGATTTCTGTGGAATATGGATAAGCTTTCAGTCTTTATAAACATTGAGAACTTATTAAAACAAGATTAAAGAAACCAACAAAACCAGAGGAAAACTACTACTGAAGTTTACATTTGCTGACTAATAGTACAACTCTCACATGTGTTTTTTTCAAATGTCATTAGAACAAGTAATGGTGGCTGTCAACAATGATGTACATAATAACTCAACTGCATCAGATAACAACAGACTCGGTAAGGCAATGCTGTTCTAGGAGGTATTTGTGCCATGAAGTCAGCTGGTTGAATTCTACACAGGGCCCCACATAGCCTTTTAAAAAAAATCTTAGCCTTAGCCAGTCGGGTGAGGTCTAGGGGATAGGTTTTTCTTTCATCTCAGAGCAGAACTGGGGATTTTTAGGTATTTCAGTGTGCTGCCATATTTAGTTGTCGATTTTAAGTTCCAGTTGATATTTAAAAACTATTAGTTTCAAGATAATTAAGTACTATTTCCCCCAGCTCCACTTTTTTCTGCCACTACAGAGGCAGTTAATGACATTAATGGCAGCAACCTGTTCAGAGCAGGCAGAAGGGATGATGTGCACCCAGCTAAGGTGTGAAACATAAGATACAGAGGATCCTGGCATTGTACTTAGAGTAACTCTGTGGCATAGCAGGGTACCCTTCATTTAGTTGCTGTACCAGACTAAAAGCAGAGAACTTGATTGTGCACATTGGGCTTGTGCACCATAAACCTTGCCACAAGGCTGAACACATGGCTGAGGTTTTTCTAACCCATATATAGTACAGCACCTGGGTGGAGAATTGTAGACTTAGTGCATTACAGCTCAATCTGAGAGTATGTTGACATGGTAAAGACAAATGGATGGCACTACTGTATACCTTTGTAGTTAACAAATAAAATCGTTAGCCTCAAAATAGAGATAATGTTGCCATTTTCATAAATTCATGTACAGTTTTTATGCTACATTTTATGTGTGCTTTAAATGCTTTTGATGTGTATGTGTTGATTGTCAAGTATTCATTTGTGTTTGGTCTTTTGTATTAATTTTTCTTTGACTTTTTTTTTTTTAAGCATGATTTCTCACATTTTATTTTGTTTCTTTTAGGTTTTGTTTTATTTCATAAGATCCCACTGGATGGGTAAATGAAATAAGGAAAAGATGTGAGAGGGGCTGTTGAGCTTGTGGAATCTGTGTGCTGCACTGTAGGGAGTGGACAGTGTTCTTGCCCAGTGAAGTGCCACCTCCCTTGGATTTCTCTTTTAAGCATTGGTTATGTTTCGAGAACTGTAGAAGTACATTCAAATCAGTAGCTGTTTTTCCAAGAGCAGGGAAAAATGAAGCCCTGAGGCAGCTAAAAACACTCAAGAAAGTCCAGAAATAAGCTACCACACTCTATCCTATTGCCTTGTACTCACTGTGTCTTCCAAAATGACATTGAGATGAAATTTCATTTTATTGTTTCCTCTGACAATTTTTTTTGTTTGAACTAAACTGGAAAGGTGTTGTTTTTATAAATAATATTTATCAAAGGTGAACTGCAAAGCTGCTTTTATTTTATTGGATTAATGCCTCTGCAAAACTTCTACAATGCTTAATTTGTGTGTGCAAGCTCACTGATTTCAGTGGGAATGCTCGCATCCTTAAAGTTAAGTTCTTGTGTATTTGCAGGATATGGCTTTAACTCCTGAAGCAGTAAATTGCAGAGCTAACCCTGCAAATCTTATTTTGTATGTAGTTCCGCTGACTTTACCAGGAAGATGGGGAGTCTAAGCTGTATAGAAAGGTTGCAATACAGTTTGGTGTGTTTGGGTATTGAACCAGTGCCATCATTTAAACATCCAGTTAGGTTGTGCTTTTTCAAGATAGTCCCTAAGTTTAGAGAAGTGTGCAAATCTGTAGTCGGCCAGAATGCTGATTCTGAGCCAAGAGCAAGAATAACAACAGTATGTGGCTGGTCCTTCAGACCATAGACTTAGAGGCTTGTTTAACTGTCCATATTTAACTGAAGTATGCTTCAGAATGTGCTTCACTGTACTTCAGAGAAGAGTCTACTGGAACAAGTAAAGCTAAATGAAGGCATATTGGAAGAGCAGGACTGCATTTAAATATAGTACTAGAAATTAATTTTCATTTGATTTATATATCAAATCCCGAGGTTCTTCTTTGATCTTTTCAGTTTAGGGAATTGTAAGAAGTGCAAAATTAAGGGTTTTTTTTAACTGAGAGTTAGCTACAAAGACTAGCAGTGAAAGACTGAGGTAGATGCTTAGGTTTCTGTGTATTCTGGTTAAATTTTTGAGATATGGTTTGACTTTAATTCCTTACAATTATGTTTAGTAAAAAAATAAGAGATGGTATTATTTTTCCCTCCTGTATTTGCTTTTCATTGTTACCTCTTTTTAGTTTCAGCCATTTTCACTCTTCCATAGTAACAATATTGCCTTTTCTTTTACTGCAGTCTCTTACAGCCATACACCATCCCTCCTTCTACAATACTGTCTTGACTCTTTTGTTCTATTTCTGTGTATTTACTTGCTGTTTTGCCTTCTAAGACTCTTAATCCTTCAACTTTTTCCTTATGTTCTCTTGAGTCTTTTGCATCATAGTTCTTTATTCCTGCTGTGCTCAAGTTTCAGAAATACCCGTATTAGTCAAGAAATGTGTCCACATTTGCATTCTTCTAGGCCTATGTAGGGAGATATTTCCTTTCCCTTTCCACTGTTTAGGGAAGGGGATATGCAGTTGCTAAAAATCTGTCCCAAAGATGTATTCTGCTTCCCACATTAGAGGAGAGGACAGAGCTGGAAGTCTACTGATTACCTAGGAATCGTGTTGTCTTTGTCGCCCTGCACATACTGTGGTGATTTGGGAGGGATGGCAGCAATTAAGGATATCCATCATAGTTCCTGTTTGAAGTTAGATGTCATCAAGTGTTCTGCTGTTCCTCAGAAAGATTATTAGGAATGTCTGCCTTTTTTCCTCTCTATGTCTATGTGGACATAGTCCTATTTTTCAGAGATCTTAACTTTCTCTTCTGCTTACTTATTCACTTTTAACTTCCTTTTAATTATTTTATTCTCAGACTTCTTGCTTAGCCATGCATCTGTCCTCCTGTTGAAATAATATCTGATGTCATAGAGCGGGTTCTAAATCAGTAGAGGATCATGTAGCAGCACTATTTGAACTAAAGTCAGTGGACTTACATCAAACATATGTTGGATCATGAGCAGAGCTTGACCCAGTAGCCCAAATTCCAGTTTGAAGTTTTGCTGGGACAAAGTCAGCATATTTCAGTTATGTGTTCACAATTTATTGCCAAATAAATGAGGTGCGAATCTGAACCCTTTTCTTTTGGCAGGGAAAAAGCAAACTTGCAAAGCTGGAATTTGGCAGTTGATTTTTGAAATATTTAATTTTAAAAGGTAGTTCTTTCTGATTCATAATATTTATATGCATAAATATGCACAGTTATTGATTGGGGATTTTACATAATTTTTTTGTAATTTATTTTGTAGCACTTTGCAGTTCATCTTTTTCGGTTAGGGGCAGGTTTGACCTTCAAATGTTTCAGAATGTACTGACACAGTATTTTGGATTTTATGTAATCATGGAGGTAACTTTAATAAACAACAACTGATCTATGCACCACTGAAATATATATATATTTTTATATCTGTATTGTAGAATATACTTCTTACATATTTTGTACTACATTATGTTAGCCAGTCAGTGCATTATTACTTGATGCAGATATTCATAGAACATTATGGATTACAGCACGTGATTTGTTACTAATAATGTCTTAGCATGGATGTTTAATGCTTGATGGAAAAAGACTGCGTGTTCCTAAAATGGTTTCTTTTCAGTATGTGGACAGAGCCTCTTAAAGCTAAGGGAGCTAAACTTTTAACATGGAAATTATGATATCCACTAGCTTCTGTCTTTCACCTTGATTGTAAGTGACATTGCTTGTAACTACAGAGATTCTGATCTGCCCAAATGGTGTTGGTTTACAAAGGGCTCACTTAATTACAAATTCTTGACCTCCTTAAAATAAAGTGAGACTGAAACTAAGAATCATACAGGAACCATTAACATGGTAAAAGTTGATGAACATCCAGGATTTGACATTAAAAAGCTTTTATATTGTTTCACTGAGCAATAAAAAAGGCTATGAAATGTCTAAAGACAGAGTTGCTATTTTTTTTCGCTGTGCCAGACATGAAACTAAAATAAAAGCATATTTCTAATGTTCTGCTAGAAGGGGTTTATTTGTACTAGAATTTATTTTAAATAGACATATAATATACTCAGAGACATATTGAGATAAGCTGTCGAGCAGTTTGATGGGCACATTAGTCAGGGGCCTGGAGAGGAAGCACTGCTGGGGGTGTTTTGGTGTGAGGCAAGTCATGTCATCCAGTCTGTTAAATAAACCTGTTTCTGTTGAATTTGGTGGAAGTTTGACCAGTGGCCAGGTCTATGTTGCAAAGAAGTGCATTGTTCCCAGGCAGAGGTCAGAGCTGTGCTTGCTGCAGCTGCCTGTTGTGAAAGGCGAAGTGGGAGCCCTTGCAAAGTCTGTTCCAGAACAAAGGTGTCTAGGGACTATCTCTATTGATGGGAGTCATGGAAGCTCACAGGAGGGGCAGACTGAGGCTGCCATGAGACATTTTCATGTCAATATGTGTCTTGAGTACCCCAACTTGTGAAAGGCAGTCTTCATCCTTTCCACTGCCTTTGTCTACCAGCTGGATTTGTCCCAGGCAGCAATGAAGAAAAACATGCATTTCAGTGGGACCAAGATCAAGATCCTTGGGAACAGGAGACAGTGCCAAGAAAACCTGTGGAAAGCTAGTTGAAAACAATTTTACTTCAAATAGTTCTTGTGGGAATTGCTTTTTCTTTTTTTGACTGTCGGCAGAAGCACTAAAAAACAATTTTTTTTTCCTAAGAAAGCCATTACAGAATTTTGCCATGCGGAAATGACCAGTACACTTCCAAGTGGCTCTTTAAACAGCATCCTTCATATAAAGTGTGTCAATCCCTTTACTCAGCTGTCCATGTTAAGTTGACAATTAATCATCACCATCACTTTGTTTTCATCTATTTAAATGTTTAAAAACTTGCAAATGGTTTGTAAAGTTGGAAGCTATTATCCGAAAGATAAAAAAACCCATCCTTTCTGAGCTCTTTTTAATTCAGCCATCCTTTCCAGTTAATAAGTATTATTAATTATTATTATTAATAATAATATTTTATTACTTGAAATAATTCAAAAGTTATTAGTGGACTGAGCAGCTAAGTATTTTGTTCTTGTTTATTTCAGAAGAAAACCCCAAAAGCTTAGTAAAGGTTTTTAGTGCTTTCTTCTCCATCACTCTCTCTCGCTTCTCTTCCTTCTGATTTTCAGTGGTTCTGTTTTCTGCTCTTCAGAGAGCTCAGTGTCCTCCTTGGTGAGTTGTGGTAAGCTCTCTTCTTCATAGGGCACAAATGTGCAGGCTCTTGGAATATTCTTTTGAAGGACTTTGGCATCATTATGTGATGGTGTGGTCCATGTTATGCCAGATTTTTGTCATCTGATCTCCAGAGCAAGAGTTTGTGGGTGGTTGGAAGTATTGAGTATGAGTACAACATTATAGGGTGCACAGAGAATGCTGGAGCTGTGTATTTCACATGTCACAGCCCATTTCATTATCCCACTTCCACAGGAATGTGTATCCCCAAACTTTTGAAGCTGGCTTCCATTTGTTCTGTTTTTCTTTTATTCATACAAATTAAATCTGCTCTGAAGATAGGAAATGATGCATTGATTGGAAATAAATATAGCTGTTCATTTCCACAAGCATGTATCTGACTGAACTTGCAGAACATGGTATTGTCTTTTAATCAACCCCAAGATTAACTGGTTGACTTAGTTTCATCCAAAAACAAGCAGTAGATTGGAAGAGCCCACATTAGAGTGTGTATTGTTATGGTATGGACATGGTGTATTCTTCTAATTTTAATAGCAGCCTTCCATGACAAGCTATATTTTTGCAGCTTCAAGGATAAGCATGTGTCCTGGCCTGGAGCAGAGCTGCAGGCAGCATAGAGCCAAACTGCTTTCATTTTGAAGAGGGCCATTCCCCCACAGTCTCTAAAGGCAGAAACTCACAGCAGTGTTACTAAGCAGATTATATCTTAGTATAGGAGGAAACTTGTCTCCTTTCATACATATTTTCACTGTTACTTTGTTCCACAGATGGAATGATGAGAAGAACTATATAAAATTTCAGGGAACTATCTGATATTTAAGCAAGTAAAGGGTAAAGTCATGGCTTTCTTATGATGGCTTTGATTTTTATTTGATGCAAGAAGAGTAGGGCTCCCTTGTCAGGCCTGTCCCCCAGACAGGAAATGAACCTTGATTTTTTTCCTGAGACTTTTTTTTAACACAGCTGTTTCATTAGTATTATTGCCTTTACTAGTGTGAGAGCAGAATTGGGCTGCCACACTGCTGCACAAACCCAAGACCTAAGTTTTTGACAAATACTCTTTAAATATCTTTCACTACCATTCAGAGCTCTCTGTTCCTGGGTCTTTTTTTAATATTTCAGGCTCAGTTTAAAAACAGAAAGCTATACCTTGATATTCAGGTGATATCAAGGTGTAGAACTTCAGCATTCTTTCCTGAAATACTTTTCTCACACATGAAAAAAAGTAATATTCTAAATTATATCACAAAATTGCCTTCTACGATGGCATCACATCATGGAAGCTGAGTAGTGAGACAGCAGGCAATGGGCACAAACCGATGCACAGGAGGTTCCAGCTGGACATGAGGAAGAACTTTTTTACTGTGTGGGTGACCAAACACTGGAACAGGTTGTCCAGAGAGGTTGTGGAGTCTCCCTCAAGGGAGATATTCAAGAACTCCCTGGACACAATCTTCTGCCATGTGCTCTGGGATGACCTGGTTTGAGCAGGGAGGTTGAACAAGATGTCCTCCAATGGTCCCTTCCAACTTTACCTATTCTTTGATTCTGTGGTTAAAAAATTGCTTGCTGTGATCCATCAGCAAGCTGTGAGTCTTTTCTCGCACTCTTTACCTCTAATTCTTGTTGAAACTTTTTCAAGTTTCTTGTAAGTAACAGACAGCCATTGTTTTTATTCCCAAATGCTACCATAAGAGTTTGGACAATCTATTAAAAAAAATATTAGATGAACTGACTTTTAACAGGCCAACAAAGTTCTACAATTTCATATCATTGTGTCCTTCACTACCTGTAAATTGATCATGTCTTGTATTTCATTAGTAACAATGCAGTGCATTGAAAAATATGTCAGTCTTTGAGTTCCTCACCTATTGCCTGTTATTATAAAAGTGCTGTTGTTGTCTTTGTGTTCTGATAAAAAGTGAGATTCAACTCCTTAATTATATTTTTATAGCATCTTTAATTGGTTATTCTATTTGTAAAGAACCCCCCAAATGTTTGCAGTAGTTTTATTTCTATTTAGCTTAATTTAATTTAAATGTGTGTATCTTTAACTTGTACATTCAATCAAATGTGTGTATTCATGTCAGATAACTACATGTTAAGCTGTTGGCTATAAGACAAAAAGTTTTACATGTCAGGCCATGCTTCATCTACTCAGAACTTAACATAAAAAAAGTTGATTGGTTAAATACTCAAGGAAGAGGGTATGTTTTGCTTCGGGACTTCTGTTTGTTGGCCCACACTATGGATTTCTTGACAGACCTAATGAAGTGGAATACACAAGAATGTTGAAATGGTTGCATTACAGTTTATGTGCAAGTTTTTATCTTTTTTGCTTTTTACTCGGGCATGCCATATTTTCCTATTAATGTGACTGTGGTATTTGGACTACAGCAGATTATATGTTCATTTTGTTGCTTCTGAAAAGTTTTGTCACATTTTTGTCCTCTGGGATCTCACCAGATCTCTGAGTATTGTACCAAGTCTGCTTTGTATACCCATAGGTGGTTTTGAAAATTTTCACCTATTTGAACAATTGTGGTGTTATGTAGTGTATTTCACACATAAGCTTTTTTATCATCATACATGTAAAATATGCTTTTGGAAGTAATTTGGTGTATCCTCAGTATCTGGAAGAAACAACCTCAGTATAAAGGTCAGGTCTTTTTCTAGGAAGAGCTTTCAATAAGACAACTATTAGAGGTACATTCTGATGTTGATTAAGCTGGTAGATGTAATTATTTTAAAGAAAGTAGTCAAACAATATAAAATGTTAGAAGCTCGAAAATGCTAAGTAGAAGAACATGATGAGATTGTGATGTGTTTGATATTTTTTTTTTTTTAGTAGTAACAAGCTTTCCATTGAAATACTGTAATATAAGGTTTTCAGACTCAGTAGACCAAGAAGTTATTATCTAGGGAGAAGACTCAAAAATGAAGCTGAATAAAGGCCAAGGTGAAAATAGCCATTCACACTGCCTGGGAAATTAGGAAGTCAACATTGTAAGAAATAAAAAGTCTTAATATTCTTGAGAATCCAAATTAGTGTATAACTGCAAACAAGGATTTATTTTTAATGAACATGAATTACAACTTAACAGTATTGTTGTAGAAGTCTTTATTTTGTTCTTTTAAATGAGAAAAAAAAGACACAACATGCATTGGATATTTGTATCTTGGGATACTGTAATTTCCATATACTTTGATCATTAAAATACTTCAAGAATAAATAGTTAATTTCATAGGTTAGTTTTTAATTCTGTTACTATTTTGAAACTAAAATGAATTAAAGGATCTCTTTTCAGTTTGTGTAAATGATGTTTCTTCCTTTCTTATGTTAGTAATCAGTCTCTAAAACAAAAATAGAGAGCACATAGTAAGCAGCTCTTTGTGTATTGCAGTTTCATAAAAAAGTTGCAAAAATTCACAAAATACTGTTTGGTGATATATATATTGTCTTTCATTTATACTGAAAGAACTTTTGGCAATGTGTTTTTACCTATTAAAAGTAAATACACTGTGAAGTTTTCTAAAATAAGTGTGATTAAAAAGAATAGAAAGGTGTATTTGAAAGATAAATGGAAAATGATTTGAAGTTCTTGTTCTGGTAATTTAAAATTTAATTTAAAGACTGCTTGTTTGTATTATTTATGCAATTTGCTTTTCTACTGTAGTTTTCAATTCATACTTTATTCATGTTACACCATTTTCTGATGTCATTATATTGTCTTCAGTTGTCATTGTAGCAAACTTCAGATCTAATTCCCTCATACATTGTGACTGTAATCAGTGAAATCCCAAATAGCATCTCATAAAAAGTTAGAATAAGATTGTGGCAGTGCCTTTCACACCTGCATTTACTCTTGCCCCATAGAAGTACTGTGCTATTCACATGCTCAGGAGGAGGAAGGTATTTCACTGGCTCCTCTAGCCACAGCACCTTCCCAGGACAGCTGATATGCAGAACAAAAATGTGCAAGTGTGTGTTGGGAACCACATATTGATCATAGTGTGGCCTGGGGGAGGGAGGGATGCACCACCGCAACCATAGATTGCAGTTCATTGATGACGCTTTGTAGCTCATGTTAGATACTAGAAGTCAGAGAGCAGAAGGTGATGAAACTCCAGGTGGGCCATTGGCTGTGCAGTTTCTTGATGACTAGTATGTTCCACGGAAGAGTCACCATGTTTTCCCATTGAAGGGTTTTAGCAAAATTTCAGCGTCCTACAGCATTGAAATAGATGATGCCTCAGGAATGGATGTGTCATCCCTGCCTCAGGGAACAAGATCCAAGACAACAGTTGGTTCTATATAAACCTTTGTCTGAGGGCTGGGTAATGATTCTTTCATTTTTTTCTCAACCCATGCTGAGTATTTATGGTGTCTTTACTCCAGGAGACATACAGCACAGACCCCGCTGCCTAAACCAGAATTTCCCTTTCTTTTTCTAAAGATGCATGCCATGCAGTCAATTTTAATGTTTCCTTATAAGACCTAGCATGATGCTGAGGTCAGAGATTATAAATTAGCTCACACTTTTCATCCCCAGATGTCTCAGAGAGAAGGTCAATAGGGCTAGCCATGTCATAGATGCCTGGTGCATTTTGTTCTATGTAATCAGTGCATAGTCATAAAAAGTTTTTAATGTCTTAAAAATCCTTGGAGAATTCTGAGGGTTCTGTGTACCTGTACAGATTAGCTATCAGAATTAGAACAAAATGTGAAATCCTGATGATCTATGCTTTGTAGAAGAAAACATTTTCATTCAGATTGAGAACCGTGTGTTGCTGTAATCACGAAACAGAAGTCAAAAGTATCAAAGAGTATCAGCGTTGGCTTTCTCTTGGTAAACCCTGCTCATTGATTTTTCCAATAATGTCAGGGGATTAGATAATCTAAGAAGACAGTTTCTCTCTCAGTTTTTTCTTCTGTGAGCTGAAAGTAAGCTATTTGCAATCTGAGATACTACCCATATGTTGTAATGTAATTGTCTGCCTGTCTTGGTGAAATCTGTCTTCGGGTACCAAATATCCCGTTGATAGATATCTTGGTCTCGACAGTAATTGTGAAGGCTTCTGCACACAACTGTGTTATTACTAGTTGCTTAGGTGTATAATTTTTAAATACATTAAATGTTTTTTAAAATCCAACCCAAATCATCAACTCTGGATTTGTTTGCTTATGAGAGTATGAATCAAAATCAGGTAAGTTGACTGCGATTTGCCTGAGCATTTCCTTTCTCCAGGCGTTTGAGGTACAGTTTTTGAAGCTGAACATGCTACGACCAGCCTTCTATTTTCTGTGTGGTACAACAAGTTACCTTTTCCCATATATTGGCATTGTTTTTCCCTTGGGAGTTGGCATACTCTCTTTCCAGGTAAAGAATCACACTATCAGACTTCATCAATGTCTCAAAAAAAGTGTGAAGAGCCACATGCCTTTTCAAGAGGAAGGTAAAGATTTATCATAATTGCTTTTTCTTTCTCATGAAGATGCCAAGTTTCCATTGCTTGCTGCAACTTCACATTTCAGTGGAATCCAAATGTATATATTACCCTGTTGCTGTTGAACTCAACTACCCTGGGACGTAGGTGAAATTGTTATCTATCATTAGGAGGTGGTGATATGGCCTCTGAAATCAGTTGTTCCTAACTGCAGGGATCTAACATTTTTTGCTCCTGGGTTCTGGTGAGAGCAGCTGTAACCACTAGTGATAGGGAGATAGCCCACATGATAGCAGTTTGATCAGTGATTGCCAGGGGACAGCTAGGAAAGGGCAGCCTTCAGCAGAGGAAAAGAGAGGCTGAAGATTGATGGCAGAGAGACTGAGTTACCCTGTGATCAACCAAATCAAAGAGTTTGATTGTCTCTAAGAGGGGAGTGGAAATTTCAAAAACCATTTTTTTCAATTTGGAGACATGCAGGCATCACTTCAGGTGCCATAAATCAGACGACTATCCATAAATCTGACTACTATGAGATTTATTTGTTTAATACAGAGTATAAATGTAAATGCATTCATGAGGTTTTTCCACCTGCATGTTACAGGATATAAAGGGTCTGTGCCAATGCTTGTCTGGTTCCACTAGAGCCCTGGCTCTGACCCCAGATAGAGCACAGCATTGTGTTCCACTATAAAACAAATCAGAGGTGTTTATTCATCTCAGAGTTTTGTCATTGCTGCAGTTATGGATGGGAGAAGTAGTGCATGTGCATGTAGTCCTATCTGAAGGCACACCTTGCTCTTACGCAAATTGTGTTGTCTATTTCAGGGTTCTAGGGAGTTTAATGTGCTAGAGTACCGCATTAAACTGTCCCTGAGTAATGT
Source organism: Lanius collurio (assembly GCA_020086605.1). Classification (NCBI taxonomy): domain Eukaryota; kingdom Metazoa; phylum Chordata; class Aves; order Passeriformes; family Laniidae; genus Lanius; species Lanius collurio. The sequence continues at coordinate 3,836,347 of JACBWW010000026.1, forward strand.
GTAAGTGCTTGCTTTAGCACCCCTGAAACATTTTGTAGTTGCTGCCTACACATCACAATTGCAGGTACAGAGCTTGTGCAGCCTGATTCTCCCTTGTCCTCCTTGCATGTCATCTCTGTTTATACCAGAAGCTATAAAATACTGACAGATCTGTCTGTCGAGCAGTGAGTGTATCTGCATGGGATGCAAAACCACAAGATACACAAAATCAGTAGAGATTGAGAAAAGTCTGAGCCAATCCACATCAGATAAGATACTAATTTAAATAGTCATTCGTAAGTACTACTACTTCCTGCTAGCTGGTAATGGCAAATTTTAAAGCTTGAAATTCTTTATCTGTTAACACTTGAAGGAGTAAACGTGTTTTAGGTCCTGCCAAACATTTAACATAAAAATTAAATGCCAGCCAGTTGTAGCAATGCAATTTTAATTCCAAAACCTTAAGGTGTTTGTGGTGTTTAATCCAGCTATTAATAATAGCCAGATTTCACATAAGATCTGTATTTATCTAGTTTCATTTTTTTCTACAAAATGATCTTTCAGGAGATTATGTAGGTGTAAAATAGTGCTATATATATTGCCGTTTTAGTCATGTGTTACTAACACGGTGGATAAAGTAACTAATTTTTTTACTACTAGTATTGAATTAATTTATGTGTTACCTACTTGGAAACTTGCTTCAGAACCCAGATAAGTGAGTTCAATTCAACAGGGCTGTCTTACTTTGAATTCAGGACTCCAGTGTCTCTATGCTGGTAAATGAATCTCTGCTGATCTTTATTTTGTAATGAGTGGTGGTCTCTAGACATACATTTTTTTTTTAATTAAGAAATGTCTCTAAGTGTGAACATTAGGTAATTTTTTAGCAATAATTGCTTGGCGGTCTGAAACTAAATTTATGCCAGATGGCATTGCTAGTGAGACAAAAGGTCAGAAATTTATTGTGATCATACTCTTAAAAATGAGGTTTCATTAAAACAATCTATAGGGACATGTTGCTGTTTGCTCATAAAAATTTAAATGAGTGAGTAGCTCAGGACTTACTTTTTGCTTTACTTTTGCAAACTGGTAAAATAACTTTGTGATTTCAGGCTGTCATACCTTTGTTCCTTGTGTCCTGCTGCCACATCACAAAAACACAGAGAAATTGATTGCTAGACTAAGAAAAGTTGTTACTGTTTTAACAAACCAAGTTCCAATGCCTCTGGAAACTACTGGCAAACAAAATCATTCAAAATGCTCCGTTGACAAACTAGGTAATTTTTTCAAAAGAGCTTCTGTATCCATTTAAGTTAATATGACCAAGTGGAGGCCAGTAAAACCTGAGAACCCCCAAGGAAGTGCAGCATCCCCTCCCTGCAGAGCCAGGAACCCGCCTAGAGGACAGCAGGTTCCTCTGGTTGCTGGCATGGTCCACCCACCCATGGCAGAAGCTCAGTGAAGCTGTTATGTCTTGACTGCTTCCTGCCATCTACCTTTAGAGTTGTCTTATCTCTGTGGCACAGGGCCCAGCTTCAAGCCTCCCAGAGGGTTATGTGCCCAGGCATGTTTCAGGTGCTGGAATGGCATAGGTACTGTGGATGGCGTCAATATTTTTTTGTGATGATGAGCTTGCTGCACTCCATCCAGCTAGTGCTGTTTGCTAGGGATCCAGGTTTGCTGCCATGCTATTTCCTGCCTCTTATTGGGCCATACAGAGGAGAAGGGAAAGGGATTTACTGCAGGAGGGATTCACTTCTTCTGGCTTTCAGCCCAGCATTAAGCACCCTCCAGCAAGATGGCTTGTCTGCTTCGCATCTGTCCCTCCTCTGCAAGCACGCATGACTGCTTGACTGAAAGGTGAAAGACCAATATCTTGATCATTTTAAAAGTTCCAGAAGCATCATAATAAAAATCTGGCTCTGTAGCTTTTACATGTCTGGTAGCATGCAGCAAATCACACTGCCTTTAATCCTCTCCCTGGCAAAACTCCCACTGACTTAAGTGGGAGTTTTGTCTGAGCATGACCAGAGTTGGAATTTCAGGTTTTGGTCCTGTATTAATTTCTCAGCAAGAAACAGAAATGGATATTATAGATTTTCAATTAAACATTAGGAAGACATAAAACTGACATTCTCTATAATGTAGTAGTACAAATATGGGCAATTACCTTTTTGGCATTGTCTCATG
>JACBWW010000026.1:3838879-3943473 GCA_020086605.1 Lanius collurio
TGGGAAGTGTTTGGAGATGAAGAGGAGGCAGTCTTTGTCAGTGCAAGTTCAAAACAGCTCTAGTTGGCCTGTAAGATCATCTCAGTGGAAGTTTAGTGAACAGCAAAACCAGATTTATGCAGATGTTGTTTACAATTTGAGCATGATGTTTGGGTTGATTTAGTTTTGCTTCTTTGTATATTGTCAGGTTTAAGGTTAGCTAATGAGGTTTTAAGTAAAAAATTATTTGGAAGCTGTTACTCTGTAATGCTTGTTGAGAACAAACTCAGACGCATATTTCACTGTAGTGTTGACTTCATAACCTGTGTAAATTTTGCAGGTCTGTAATAATCTTGCACTGACAGAAAGTAAGAAATTATGCAAGACTCCGTGCTACTGTGTCATGTAATTAACACTTCCTAATGAACACTAATGAAACTTGTTCAGAAGCAATAAAGGGAAATAGCCCCCTGAAATAAACTATAAGCAAAGAATGCTATTAAACAATGTGTGTCTGAGTAGAGTAACCCACTGTGTAGTAGAGCACTGGTGTTCTTGCTGAACTAAACATATCTTTATTCTGCAGGCTGGAAAAGTGATCTGCTAATATACTGAAATATATGTATTTCATTGAGATAAGATGTGTATTTGTTGAGCTCTGGGCTTCCTTCAGTTCTGAATCCGCATAAATCAACATTTGAGGTGTTTCCCATAAGATCACTCAAGGTCTACCTTTTTGTCATTAGGGAAGATTAGGGATGAAAGAACACCCTGGAGATTCTTCCCTAAATCTGTATCAAGTATACTTTTATCTTTTCCAAGACACATTTTTCCTCATGTGGCTTCAAGAACTCCAGAAGCGGAGATTTCTGAGTCTTCTGTGAGCAATTCCAGTGCTCACAGAAGCAGGATCTGTTCCAAAGTTCTGGAGGATCTATTCCTGAGGATCTGTTCCTGAGGATCTATTCCAAAGTGTCTACCTTAGTCTTTCTTAATGCACTTTCACCATGGGACTTCTTGTTCCTTTTCAGCAAGGGCATGCAATGAAAAATGTAACCATGCATTGGGAGGTTGTACTTGTGTATCTCCTTAGACCTTACTTAAGGATAAAAAAAATCCCAATTCTTCAGAATTCCAATTCTTCAGAATTCCAATTCTTTTCATCGACTGTCTGAGTATTTCTAGATTTTTCTGTATGCTTTCATCCAATGTGCTTGAATGGAAGAGGCCTGTAGATATACCATCTCTGTACTTCAAAGAAATAATCACTGAGGCTTAAAAAAATATTAAATAGTGTCATTAGTAACACTTTTTTTTTCCCCCTTAAAAAACCCACACACAATCAAATACAAGTTTCAAATCAGGGAGCTTTTCTCCACAATCTAGCATATCTGCCTTATCATCTATCTATGTTGAACTAAATAGAATTTGGAACATTATTCAAGTTGACTATTCCAAATAGCTTTTTTGTTCTCTCAGGTAAAGACTGACAGCCAAAGCAGCATGGGGAAAATTTTATTGCGTCTGTACACTTTGTATTTACCTTCTAGACAACAGAGGACCTCATTCCCAGTCTTGGAAGTCTGGAAGGAAGCAATTTTTAATTAAATAGTTCTTAAATGAAATGAAAGGCAACAAGGATTTAATTTCAGGTGAATTACTATTTTTTTTCTTGATGCCTTCAAGTACATTCCAGTTGGTCTTTTTTATTGTTGTGGAGATTTTTCACTGTAGTATTTTTGAAGGATTGTAATTTTAACCATGTTTCCAAGATATCCAAACCTGCAGGTGATTATAAGGCATACTGCTCGTGATCTATATTGGACAAAGATAAATAATTTTTTCTTATATTCTTCACATTTTCTGCTGCCTTGTTTCTTTAATTCTTTGGTTCATGTATTCATATTGATGAATATGGCACATGCCAGCTAGATTTTTTTCTTAGGTCTATGTTTCATTTAAGTACCAATAGTGAAAGGCCATAAATGCCTCATTCTTCTATAATAGGGCACATCATCTGAGCTGCAGATACTGCGAATGTGTCCGCAAAGCAGTGGAAGGCTGTGTAGCCACCATTCATCCTATATCTGAGGAGGGCTATGAGTCCCAAAGGGCTCAGTTGATCAACAGTTAGGGCTTCCACTTCCTCCCAGATTCTGGTCATGACTTTGACAGAGATCCCCCCTTTAGTGCTGGGTAATTCAGTGCCAAAAGTGCTCTTCCTATTGTCTCTGAAATTGGAAATAATGGTAGCACATACCTCATCATGCATGATCCATGTGGATTTATTTGTTATGGTACATAAGAATGTGACAATGTGTGTCAGACTGCAGTTGTTAGACCTGTTACACAAATGCCTTCCATTCTGACTGAAAGGGAAAAAGAAATCAGCAACCTTTGTGACTCAGGCTGATGTTTTTCTGATAGCATTCCTGGGTAGAGCTGGCCCTGGAGTGAAGCCAAGGCAGAGGGGTTAAGCACCTTTCATCCTGTCCAGACAATACTAGCAAATTTAGAATGTATTTGAGACACCTTTTTCCTACAGGGCTTTGCAGTGCTGCAAAGGTGTCTTGGGTGAACTGTCTTGCCAGTCTGCCCCAGACCAAGATACCAGTGTCCTTATCCCTGTGCCCTGTAGGTTGCATGACCTTCAGGAATGACTTGCATTATGAAGGGGTCCTCTAGGCTATCCTAGGGAGTCCTCCCTTACAGGAACATTTTCTCTGGGCTTGTGTGTGAGGGGATGCAGGAGTACATGGATACAGGGGAGTATAGAGGAGATTGTGAGGAGAAAGGCAGCTGAAAGGAACTGACTGGGATTCTTTCACAGTCACGCACCAGGATAAAACCCAAGCAAACAAATATGCAGCTGCGGCTCTTAGATTCAAAGCCAGAACAAAAAGCCCTGATGAAATATTGAGTGGTTAAAATCTGTGCATAGTCATGTTAATGGAAATTACCCAGATTGTGTGTTTGTTCCTCTGCAGAGGAGCTAGGCATTTGCAGTAAGTTTTCCTGCAAGATGAACGTGTGTTTTAGGGAAAAGGCATCTTGACACCTAGCAACACTGAAAATTTGGTACTGTAATGCCAAATAACATATGTGTAATTTCATTAGACCCAACGGTATGCATTACTTAAATTATTCCATGTGGGAATGAAGACAATCCAACAATGTAGATTGTTTGCTCTGTATGAAAGTGATACAATGACAACTGAACAATTTAATCTTCTTGTGAGGCTGAAACAAATGAGAAGAAGCTAAACACCGATTTTTCACCTGAAAGCAAAGGCAAACTACCTTTTATCCTTGATCACCCAAACAAAACTGTTCACCATTGAACTGGTGTGGTTTCATCATGATTTTCAAACTAATATCTCCACTTTGTTTTGAAATAGTTGTAAGTGAACAGATTTCTAAGGACTGCTTCCTGAGTTTAAACCCTGATTTTCAGCTCCCCTTTGAGAGGCCTTCAAGTAGCCTACTTATTCAGAGAATGTTAGAAGTGCATGCTGGTAGAGAACAGAGGTGTTTGTCTGCTAGATGTGAGGATGTTCTTCAGCTCTCTGTTCAGGTTCTCCTAACTTCCTGGGACCATTGTCTTGGATGGAACTGACTTCCTGGGCAGTGTCATCAGGTTTTTCTCATCTCGGATGTCAAGAAGCAACAGAATACAAGCTTAAACAAGCACTGGTGGGTGTAAATCAGTTAAACAGATTGATGATACCTGTCAGAAGATGTGAAATTGTTTATCCGCTAAACGCCAAAGCCTGGCAAGTCTCAGTTTTCTGAGTCACAGACTTAATGTGTAACAGTGTGGGGTTTGGCTCAGTGTACTGTTCCGGGGTGGAAGGACAGGCATGCAGTCTTTGATCTGTGAAGATCAATATGCTTAGCAGGATGGACTTAGGTATAATGCTGTTTAGGGTGATCTTGTGTTTCTTTCCACCACAAACAAAGGAGGATTAACCCCCTAATACTCATTTTGCAACTGCATGTGACAGTGATTGTAGAAATGACTACACAAAGGCTGAGACTAATGGTTGTTGTCTGGGTAGCTGGCAGGGATGGCGATATGAGACAGGAAAGGTCACTTGGAAGGTGGGAAGAGGCAAGATATGCTATTGCTCCACACAGCTCAACCACTGACAAAGCATGGGAGTGCCTTGCCTTGAGCTGTCCCCCATTGCAAGCCTTGGCAGCTGCAGAGAAAAGACAATAGTTTTAATAAGTCTACTGTAGATTTGTAGAACAATCTGACTTGACTTTGAACAGATCCACCAAACAAAGCAAGACTAAACTTGTTTCTCTTTGGAAGCTTATTTATTCTTCTCTTTGGAAGCTTATTTAGTTTTCGGCTGGCTGGTTGGTTGGTTGGTTTGTTTTGGGTTTTTTTTCTTGGGCTTTATTTACACCTTTTAATTCAATTCGCTATATTTAGCATACTGCACTTTAAGAGACCAGTAAAGTAACAATATTGTTTCTATAATTGCATTGTTTTCTTTTGTGCTGGTTTTCTTATCCAGTCTAACAGAATTGCATGAATGTGATTTGGTACTGCCGTTGCATACAACAGCTGAACTTGGGAATACAAAGGAATATTTGAAGTAAAAATTAGCACATTATTCAGAAAAAAAGTGTGCCAAGCTATGATTGATTACTTGTCTTCCAGGAGGAGTAAAAGATAAGATTGCAATTTTTAGAGTAAAGCTAAAAAGGTATCTGTTCTGGCGAGAAAGTTGGATCCTGCTTTGATAATAGGAAAAATTGAGTATCTGCTCTTGCTGAAGCATAATACTTACATTTTAATCATGCAGAAAATATTAAAATCTACAGCAAACATGGGAGTCTCATGGGATGAGAAATCTTATGTAATTACTTTTTAGAACAATGTATTTAACTAGTGAGAAAGTACAAACTCCCAAAAGGAAGGAGAGAGAAGATTCAGTACGGCCTTGGAATTTAGCAGAGGTGCTGACTGATGTGGCATACATTTGCTGTTGTGCTTTTAACTTTGTGGTGTGCTATTACCATGCCTTGGCACAGACTGGTCCCTGCTCCCAGGGGAGCTAAGAGCCAGGGTTAGTGCAAGGTCCATTGAGAAAGCTTCCTAGGAATCAACATAGTTTTTCATGGGAGGAGCAATGTTTATTAAACATCACAGCACAAAATCATCTCTATAAACACTGCTTTTTAGATGAGCTGCTTCCTAACAGTTGAGTAACTAGATACATCATTGGAAATACACAATTCCAACCACAAAGCTAAAACTGGAAGGTGGGGGGGGGGGGGGAAGCAGGTGATATTTATTACTCCAATTGTCTTCCAGTGTGCCTGAGCCATTAGTAGTGACTTAAGGGATAATTGGAGTGATGTGTGTTGCACAAAAGTGAGTTGTACAAATGTAGCCCAAACAAATAGCAGTGTAGATAGGTCTTGGGAGCATGCATGTTAAAACTGCATTAACTCTCATGGGGATAGGAATATAGTGAACCATAGAATGGCTTGGGTTGGAAGGGACCTTAAAGGTCATTTAATTCCAGCCCCCCTTACCATGGGCAGGGACACATTTCACTAGACCAGGTCACTCAGAGTTCCATCCACCCTGGCCTTAACACTTGCAGGAATGGGACAACCACAGCTTCTCTGGGCAGCCTGTTCCAGTGCCTCACCACCCTCACAGTAAAGAATTTCTTCTTAATATCTAATTTAATCTTACTGCCTTTCAGATGGAAGCCATTGCCTCTTGTCCTGCCACTGCATGCTCCTATAGTTTCACTCTGTCTTTCCTGTAGGCTCCCTTCAGGTACTGGAAGGACGCAATTCAGGAAGCCTACTCTTTTGTAGGCTGCACAATCCCAGTTTTCTTAGCTTTTCTTGTCATGAAAGGCTGTATATAATTATCATGAATCTCCTTCGCCTGTTCAAAAGTAGGAGCACACCTTGAAAATAATATAATTAAATTTTATTACTTTACCTAAGGAAACTCAAATTTTTTAGCACCACCAAGGTCAAGGACAGTGCAGACATACACTATTCAAGGGATAGCACAGTTCTCCTTGGAATGTGCAGTAAAAGAAGTTTGCTGTTTCTGCCTGTCCCCGTATTATGTGCTGAGGATAATTCCCCACCTAGCTGGGGAATTGGAAGCATTTTGGGTTTTTTATAGCTCATCACTTTCAAATAGAACTGGTTTTCTTACATGTCACAACTTTTTTTGAGAGCTGCTGGATTTTTTTGTGCACAAAAGGGAATTTTCTTGCGCTTAGGTGATGAAAAATGGACAAGTCTTTAATATCAAATAGAAGAGAAATTTTTCCCTGGGGTGTATAGCCCACATCTTCTCCAAAGCAGGCTACAGATTCTTGTCTGGCTAAAAATTCGGTCTTCTTAAGAAAAAATGTCTAAAAATGAAATCAAAGGAAGATTGTGGGAATCACACTGGAAGGTGGAGAAGGTCTCTGGAGTATTCTTAAAAGCTTAAGCCAACTATGAATCTGCTCTTGGCAATAGCTAATGCCTACTGATAATGCATGATTTTCACTCCAACTTACTACATTTTGTCTAAAATTTTCAGGTTTCAGCTGTAAAACAAAGAGCAGGTTTTATAAAAAACAGAGGCAGTAGTAGGTGACTGAATATAATTACCATACCTGTTCTGCCTTTCACAAGTAATTCAGTGACCACATTTCCTGTGGATGAAACCACACTCCAAGGTGCTTCAAGAAATTACCCTTCATTTTGAGCACAGAGCCCATTCAAAAAAGGGCAGCTCTCACTTCTTGTCAGCCCAGGTGGTAGTCTCGTCTTGCATCTTGGAAATGGTTTTACATTACTTAAATATCATAGCCAGGTGCAGGGCTGATCTGTAAGTGTAATGTGGCTTAGTGCATTCAAAAAATGAAATGTAACTTTCTGATGAGTAGATAGTCTAGCAAATAAACATGTGGTAATGGTCTATGTTAAAGCTTGCTCACCCTGATAGAAAGGTCCCAGAAAACGGGAAGTTTGAAAAGATGTGACCTCAGCTGCCTCTGATACAGAAAAAATTCCATCTGATGAGTTCTAATTGTCTTAATTAGAGAAGAAGCAGACAGGAAATAAGATTTTTGTATGCCAGCAACTATTCAGAAAAGCCATTGAGTGAAATGTTTAGTTGCTAATAAGTGAGAGGGATCTCAGAGTGATACAGCAACAAAGTTCCTAGGGTTGAATTTGTCTTAAACTGTATTATGCTGCCAAGAATTGGCCTGAAAGTCAGCTAATTTTCCAGGTTTTCCTCATCTGTATCAGAGAGCTGAGTATATTTGGAACCTGCTTCATACCACACAGAAGACTAGCTTTTACCTGTTAGCCTAATTGAATAGATTTACAGAACAGCTGTCTGCTTTTCACCTGCAGCACTTTGCAGTTTATACTGATTGAAAATAGTAGTTCACCATACAAAATTGCATCTTGAAGTACTGCAGAAATTATTCAATGAACAGATTGAGTTCCTAGTCATTATTCCACTTTAACATCTAGAAATGTGTAATGGTCACTTTTCCTTGCCATCATTGCGTGTATGGTGGAAGCAAACAATGACAAAAGAGCCTCCTCCTGTGTAGCAGAGAACAGCAGGACTGAAAAGGACTTAAAGACATGCCTCTGTTAAGTTTCAGTTTAAGAGAATTTGCCTATTTGCTGTGAGACAAGGGACTTGATCCTTATACTAAAGCTATATTACAGTGTAAAAGGATTTTGTTTTCCCAAGAAAGTGTGTATTAGTCAGCCTGCTTTTTTGGAGTTACAAGTTGAGATTCAGAAAGTTTAGGGATGTAAGGATGGTATCTACCGAAAACTGAAGGAAGTTTTAAATGGGTTGCACTCCTAATGTTTGTGCAAACAACTTTCATGCGTCTGAAAAATGTGTTGTGACTTAACATAAGTATCTTCTGTAGCATCTGAGCAACCCATTCCCACTATTTGTAAGGCTCTGCCCTTCATTAGAGAAATCTTCACCAAAAACTCTTAATCCTAGCGTCTTTCCCAGTAGAGTCAACCATGTGGGGATCTGGGTGATCAGTAATGACAAAACCAGCCTTGGTATGAGTATTTCACTTGATAAATTGCAGAGATCTAGGCTTTACTTACATTTGTCAACAGTGACTTTCCCGTGAAGTGCCAGGTATTTGAAAAATTACTTCTAGTGTTTCAGGTTGAGGGGGAAGTACTTTTTCAAACTATGAGAACATTTCCCTCATGCACCATTAAACCAACTGGGGAGAAGGAAAAGCAGGACAGGGGTGTGAGTATACTTGTGTCTTAAAATATAGGGTTGAATAGACACATACCAGAATATTTAAGTTTTATTGCCATGAGCCATGCCATGTAATGATGAAGCAATTTTGGTAATACAGTGAGCCACAGAAGAGTAGGAATTTCTTTAAAGCTGCCCTTTCTTTTCTGTGTTTGAGACTGTCCTTTTTCTCATGCTCTTCAGTTGTGTGTCTGCTGCAGTGGATCCTGCTTGTCTTCTCTCATGTTCTCAGCAATGTGGATACAGAACCTGCTGGTGGTCCCCATTCTCACTCTCTCCTCTGCATTCCCTATCTCCTGCAGACACAGATGCATTCTACCTGGCTCTGTCTTACCTCTGCAGTGCTCCTTCTGTCCAGCCTAAAACTCAGTCTGAGACTTCAACATGTTGCAATTGTCACCTGGGTGACAGGTGGTTTGGAGTAAACACAGCTTTTTATTGACCTCAAGGTCTTCTCTGCTGTTTCGTTCTTTGGGGGGACTTTTGGTCAACCTGTTGCTGCTTCCCAAAGGCTAAAAGCAGTTAGCTAAAGATGCCAATTCAGGATCAGCTCTTCCAGAGGGTGGTTTTTCCATCTGTTTCTGGCATCATCTTTTGATTGTTTTAATTAAAAGATGTGAATGTCATCCCCAAAACCTTAGTTAATGTGGATGGAGAATTAAGTGAAATATGATATGTGTGATCTCTGCTGGCTCTTCAGTCAGGAGATCAGGCAAAATGTCTTTGTTGTTAAATGGTGCTTCTGGTTTTCTCTGAATACGGAATGTAAACTGGAAGAAGTAATGTGGAATTTAAGTGGCAGGGTTAGATGTCAAGAGTTCAGATGTCATTTGTGCTGATTTTGCTATTAATTCAAAGGCTCATGCAGTTCACAGAAGTGGGACACTGTGATTTTTTTTTTTTAAGTCTGTTTACAAGGTTTTATCTCTGTGGCACTTCCATTAAAAAAACAAAACGTAGAATGGAAACAAAACAAAAACTGTCACTGAATTACTGTTCACAATAGATCTTTTTCTGGAAGGTGACTAGATTCAGGTATGGATTGGGAAGCCAATGGGATGTACCCTTGGGTGGCATGAGCCCCTCTGCACCAAATTCAGGTTTTACTCCACTACTTTTCTCAGCATCTTCTCTGCATCTCTGTGACTATGCAAACTGTCCCCTGGATTTTGACCCTGAACTATGTTTCTTTCAGAAATTACCAGCTTTCCACATCAGGATGAGCCCTTTTGCTCAGTGTCTTTTGTTATAAAGCCAGGTAGGGCAGGCCTTGCCTGGATTTGCGCTGTTACTGCTATGTGATTCAAGTAGCGCATAAGGTAAAAAAGTTAATGTGTGTATTCCGTAGCTTATTGTGAAAATGACAGAATGAGTTAAACAAATTTTGAGATCTTTCACAGTGGAAGACTGTGCACAGACTGTGCTGGACTCTAACATTTAGTCTAGGTGATGTACCAGTAAAAAACTTGTTTCGCTTCCAGTTCCTAATGAAAAAAACCCCCACTGTTCTCCATCTGCACCCAGCCATACAAAATTTCTGAGGTAATGTCAGCAAGGCACACAAAGAGAGCTGTTGCCTATAGGAATGGAGGACAACTGGTCAAAATTAAAAAAAAAATTAAAAAGATAAATTACTCATCTGAGGGAAGAGTTCCAAACACTGAATTACAAGAAAATTTTTGTTTCTAACTCTAGGTCCTTCTTCAGTCATCAGCAATGACGACGATTCAGCCAGTCCCCTCCACCACATCTCAAATGGCAGTAATACTCCATCTTCTTCTGAGGGGGGTCCTGATGCAGTCATCATTGGGATGACAAAGATTCCTGTCATTGAAAATCCACAGTATTTTGGAATTACCAACAGTCAACTCAAGCCAGATACCTGTAAGTACAAACAGCTGTATGTGTTTCGATCATTCATTTTACCTGTGCAAGTGTTGTGGTTCCTTAATAGAACTAGCATAACAAACTACTCTAAATTCCTGGGAGTGGAATGGTGGGGTTAAAATATGTGCTGTTTATTAAAGGTACATGGGATGAACCTCTTTCTAAGCCAAATTCAGCCCTTGTGATGAGTCAATGAAGGGAGCAGTGTTATGCTCAAAGCCCAATCCATATTTTATCAAAATCACTGGTAGCCTTTCCATTGATTTCAGTGGTCTTTGGCCAGTCCTGTGCACTGAATGCATTCTTGGGAGAAAACAAATCTTGGATCAGAAGCAAAAGTCAATATGGTTACATATGCACTACTTTTAAATTAATCATATCAGCATCACCAGATCATATCATCAAATCATATTAACATAACCTAACTTTCAGATCTGAATATTTGTAAATTTGTAAGGATGATAAGGGTTAAAACTTCAATTCTTGTAATTCCATTGTATAATTCAGCCTCTACAAACAGAACTTATTTTGAGTATTTAAAAGTAGAGCAGTAGAGCAGAAGGTTGCATGATGGGCAATACATGTCACATACAAATTCTTTCATGTTATGTTAGTAGCAAGTGGAATGTGAAAAAATATGAAGAGCTAAATATATTGAACTATGAAGAGTTAAAAAAAGAGTGTCACTTCAGATGCTACTTTTCAAACCTAGTAACAGTTTCAGAATTGAACATGTGAAATGCTGATTTTTGAACCAGTGATTGGCATTAATGCACATAACTGAGAAAAAAAAGCCCCTAAAGGATATTGTGATAAATAGTAACTGCACTGCTTACTATTTCTCATCAGGACACTAAGTTCTATAAGTGTTTCAGAGAAGGTTGTTCCAAAATGTCACTGGAATTCTCAACGGTTTCTCTGGGAAGTCTCTGTAGAGATTCCCAATATAATTAGTGAGCACTAGACTTGCAAGTAAGGGACACTACATCCTGTCTGTATCCTGCCCTGAAAGATATCACTTTGTGGCACAAAACATAGTATAGGGGCTTACTGCCAAGGTTGGAAGCCTTTGCCTCCAACTTTGAAAAGCTTAAATGCTGTAGCAGAAATCCTTTTTGACCTGTGCATGAGGGCATGCATGCATGACATGAATGCATAACTTCTAACACTGCAAACAAAGACTGATGCTAAACTACCCACTTATTCTGTGAATATTAATGCTTATTTAGATCCACATTGTTGCACTAAGCACTGTCCAGAAGGATGGTCCTGCAACACAAAGTCTTTTTATGCCTTTTTATTGTACATCCCTGAAGTTCATTATTACTATAGCTTTTTTGTGTGACACTATTTTGTGACTAGAAATGCTGCTGTATCTCTTCCACCAGCAGATAAGAACAGTGGTAATCTGAATATTCTGACCCATCATATGCAGTGGGATCACAAGGAAGTCACTGAATTGGTGATACTTGATCAGCATGAGAAAAATGTTATACAGATGCATTCTGATGAGAACATTAATTTTTGTGAAAAATAGAAGCTGCTAGAGAATCATAAATGGGCAACATACCCACTAATGCTCCCTATTATTATATAAAAGTCTATGCTTTTAAAGATGAGGCTACTGTACCTCTGTTCCCAGCTGCATTAGACAATTTTAAATTCTTTAAATAAACATCAGTAACTGCAGAGTTTTTAACTTCAGCATTAATGTTGAAACAACATGCATGCTGATCCAGGGAAAAACCCAAACTGCACCAAAATAAAGAATTCTCTCACATTTAGTAAGGTGCACATTAAGTACTGACATACTAAATCACGGTTGACTTGTGTTTAAGTATGTCCTGATCCTAAAAATATGTAAGTCTGTATCTGGTTTGGTGTGCTGCAGTGAAAACCACATGGTGTCAGGGAAATTAATCACAGTACATGAAGTTCAGTTGGTGTATAAATGCTTGCAGGATATGCTTCAGGACTCTGTTGTGGTGCTCTGGGGAGATTTGAGTGGCTGATGGTCTGCATTCTGCCACATGGCCACTGTGGTCCCAGTCTTTGTGGCTTGGAGGGGAGGTGGGAGTGGTGGTATTGATTTTGCTTTAGCAGGAGAATCAGGTAAAATATGACAGTGTATAAACCAAGGCAGATTTCTTCTACCACCCTGAGCATCTCTCCAATAAATAAAAAGCGTAATTAAAATTATCTTGAACAAAAATGGGCTTCCCTGATACAATTTTGCATATGCTCTCTTTCCTTCTTTCTCAGTTGTATATTATTACAGGGTTGTGCTTGTCCTTTCTTAACCTGCCAACCTCCTCCTGATGTGTATATCTGATTATTTATAAACCTTTAACCTGAGTAGCTTTTGCACCTTGTTCCTGTTTAGAATAATGCCAGCTCCAGATGTCATCTGGTTTCTCATCTACAGCAAGATAGTTAACATTTATTTTTATTTCCTCTCTGTTCTAAGTTCCATTGTTCACCAGAATTAAACCCAAGAATCACTGACAGTCATCCTGAAAAAGGTATTTCTGTATTTAGCATATGTTGCTCTGTGGAAGGAGGTGAGACATCAAGCTAGATGAAACTGTACACAGATTGTATTGCAGTTTTCACAGAAATTAAGGAATACTCCTTCTGTGAGTAGCAAGTGGAATTTCTTTTTTAATATCTACATAGGCTGTATTTTGACTTACCTACAGAAAACAATTTCTAAATACACAGTATCAAGCTTCATTGCAAAGTATTAGAAGAACATGTGTTTAAAACAAAATTTAAAAGTTGAGTCATTTGAAATTCCATCACTGAATCTGTAATTTGGTCCTTTCTGAATAACTAAATCCAAAGAGTTATGTCTTCTAAAGACTCTGTCTCAGGCTAAAAGTTACAGCATTTTCCTCCTCTTAAGATACAGCCTTCAGGGTGGGAAGAACAAGCTGGTGAAGACCAAAGACCCGTCAGCTTCAGTGGTCAGCTTTCAGTCATCACTCAGAAGGACTGCATTTCTGTCATTTCAACACAACATTAATCTCTGCCTTTAACTGATGTAACAGTAGAAGTTTTCATCTTCCCATTAGGATTGGCTGGCATTTCCCACTTAACTGCCAGTATTACTCACCAGCTCTGTCTGACATGCTATCCCAGCACTCCTGGCTTTTCCTTTCCATGCTGTGTACTGTTGGTTGCTGCTGGTTGGTAGGTTCGTCTGCAACTCCAGCATCTTGAATATTTTCACCTTGAAAGAATACACTCTGAGGTGCATAAACATGTTTCAGACACCTATGTCACTTCTTAGTTCCTTTTTGTATGAAAGCAGAAGGTAGTTCTCATTTGTCAGATTGTGACAATTCTGATATCAGATGGATGAAAGAGAGCCAGAAACCTGGACATGATGCAGCACTCTTTGCAGTTAAAGCATTATAAACCAGGTGCCGTGTTAGTGTCCACCTGCAAACCTCTTGCCTGGGAATTACCAACAAGGTTCAGTTGTTGCTGTTGAAAATTGAGGCATAACTTTGTAGGGAAATAACGTCACCAGGATGTATGGTTTGCATGGATGGCAAACCTTGCAAGATTTTTGTCCCCTGAAATCAGCTGGACAATGTAGTATTTTGGGGCATAGGCTCTTAACTTTTAGTAGATGGTTGGCTTCACTAATCTTATGAGCTGTCACAGACCCTTAGATATTTGATATTCTCATTAATATTACAGTATTTCACAAATTACTCTTCTACACCTCTGCACAGAAATTGTAGTTGCTAAAGCTTTCAGCCAAACCTACCAGAATTGTTGAAACAGGACAGAAAAAAACAAATCCATTTTCTCAAGGAGCACCTATGGACCTTCTTCATAACTTAGCTTGCAGCCTAGCCCTTGGAATATAGCAGTCAATGACTGTTAGATTTCAGTGATTCATGGTGGAAATGCACTCAGTAAATAACATTGCTGCATTGATAGGAATGTGAAAAGCCAAATCAGAGGCAAGGCCACAGCGCGTCAGTGGAAGTGCCCAGGTTGAGATTCTCAGGGTAGAACTTGGCTAAGGAATTTCTTGCAGATGGTTTGGGGATTTTGAGAATCACATTGTTCTCTGAGCCTTACCCCAGTAACTCCCACCCCTGCCCCACAAAGTCACTGTGGTTGTTTGGGTGCTACCAAAAGGGAGATTGGAGCTTTGCCCTTTAATGAAAAGGTTTGCAAGTTCATGGTTTCAGCCCCCCTATAGTGGAGAAATAGCTGCACTGACATTAGTTTGCACTTCACAGCTAATCTGTACTTGCAACTCACTCAGTTTTGTCAATTTCATGGATTTCAGGGTTGGAAAAGAGCGTACTGTACTGGGCAGGCTTATTAATTAGTCAGTGGATGGTTTAGTGGCAAGATGTTTTCAGTGACTGACATATAAATAGCCATTGCATTTCAGATGATGTTGTGTGGATTGTGACTTTCATATGGGAAATCTGGGTATATTCTTGAGATAGTCTTAGTGTTTCATCTCTATTTCTGCATTTTCAGATTGTGTTCTTTCAAGTGTAGGAGTCTGAATATGCAGTTTAGATAATAGTTATTTTACTACCAGTTGGCTTCCATTAGGGAAAGTCTGAAGCTGATTACAAGCTGGCAGACATAATTTTTCTAAATTAATTTTTATTTATTTTGCTGATCTGAAAAAGTGAATTTAGCCCATAGTTCCAGTTCCAGAGCAAATTGCTAATTGCATGTGCAGTGCTAATTTTAAAGGCAGAAGTTTTGACAGCACCCTGCTTTTATCTGCTTCTGAACGCTGAACTTTTCAATTTATGTTTAGGGATTTTCATTTGCATTTTAGGGATTGTTACATAATTTAGTTAAGGGTGATCTCAATCTTTTTCTGACTTTCCTTGTTCTTTAACTATATATTTCTTTTTAACATATGCATAGCCAGATTTTGGGTGTTCCCATTAGTCAGGAAAGTTGCAGCAATGCTCTGCATCAGTCCACCACCTTCTTGAATGACTTTTGAGGGAGAAAAGAAATAGGACAGTTATTCTTACCATTTTATCATGACCCCCATAACACAGGACTTTTGTCTTTAAAGCCATAGGTCTTGGAGTCTGATGATGATGTCAGATTTCATTTTAGAATGAAAAAAATCTGAAGAAATGATTCAGAGTATGAGGCAGACTCCAAAAGCCTGAGGAAGAGAAAAAAAATCTGCATTCTTTTGTTATTTTGTTAATTATATTCTTTTTTAGTTTTTTCATTACATTCTTTTTAAATTCAGTTTTGATGATTTGGGAGCATCTGCCAATGTGGGGAGATATCCCTGTCACAGCTGCCACAGAGAATGGAGGGGACCAGCCAGACACTGGGGCCCACTGAGTTGCGTTTCCTCTACCAGGCTGTTTGCAGAAGGGAGCAGCTAGTTGTAGGTCAACACTTTGTTGTTTTCACAGTTCTGACGACTCACACCTTACAGAAGGCAGTCTGGCTTCTATTACTTTTGGAGCATGTTGACAACCTTCTTCCCAACCCTTGGATCAGTATCAGTGGGTCATTCAATATGAAAAAAAATAAGTAGTTGTATTTCCAGGGTAGATGCAACAGAAGCAGGAGTTACGATCACCTGGTCTTTATTTCTCAGGCATCCTTGTCCCACCAATCCCATAGCAGAGCCTGGCCCCCAGCAAGGTGTGCAAGCTGAGTGTGCAAGCTCTCACTGGCAAGTGGTGACCAGTTTCACTCTGGTGAAATGAAAGCTGCTGGCAAAAATAAAATTCACCAGGAGAGTCTCTGTGCTGCAGGGATCTGACAGGCCTCTGACCCACAGCAGGAGATCCATCTGGTTTTGGGTGCTGCTCATCCTGTACAGGTAGTGTCCTTTGGAAAACAGCAATGTGCAAAGTGCAGACTGCCTGCAGTGGGCAGTCTGCATTTCACTTTATTCCAGATCATGTCTGTCACCCTTCACTTTCCTGCAGTCCTGAGGAACAGGGGTAATTTTTGACAAACGTTATAAGATAAAAAATTAATCGAGTTGGTCCCTGTGCACAGAAGAGGGATTGCCCAAGATAAACACTCTGTAAGCATTTCCATCTCTTTTGAAAGTCTTTTATATTTGAGTGACTACAAAAAAAAAAAAAAAAAAAGGGCTGCTGTAGTGTTTTCTTAGCCAGCTAAGCCCTAAGGCTGGGGATTTTCCATCAGTTCCCAAAGCTTGCAGAGCTGAAAATTTATAAGCAGCTCATTTTCCTATAAAAGACACCAGAAGACACTCTGCAGCCAAAATGCAGAGGAGCAAAACTGATGAATCTTAGTGAAATCCAGACTGGGAGGAAAAACCTCTCTGTCCAAGCTGAACTTGTCATTCCTGACATTCATTTTTAATTGGGATTGTGTACTTTTCAGATGCTGAAAACTAAAAAATCTTTATATGCTGAAAGTCAAACATGAATGAGGTTGAGGTTACAAGGAGGGATATAAAAATTATATTTACTTCTTGTCCTGATCGTGCTGTTTGTTTTACTCTGGAGATATTTTACTGGCTGAATAAGGATGATATTAAGGTATATGAAGTTATATATTATATTATCTTGATCAAATACTTTTGTAGTTTGATTGCATATTTTAATCCCTGATTGCAGTCACCATTTAAAATTTGTGTCTTTACAGTTATTAATGAAGTCACAGGTATGTCAGAAATGACAGCTGAATATATACCAGTGATGTATTTCCATTAGTTGTATTTGACCTTTTTTTTTTAACAGGACAAGAGATTTTTCTCCTAGATCATAGCATTCTGAGTCTCAATTATTTTTCCCAAGAATGTGGTCTCTTACTTCCTTTGCCCAAATAATGAAATGTAATAGGGAATAAATACATTTAAGGGAAATTAGATACTTTTACCCCTGCTGTTCATTCTGAGAGTCAACAGACCTGCATTTTTTTGTTTTCCAATCAGATGGAAGAAATTCTCCCAAAGGCAAAAGGCTTCAACTTGAAAAGTGTGGGATTTTACATCATTAAAAATTCAGAATATGAAAGAAAATCTTATAAGTTTCCTCATTTAGTGTTGAGGTGAACCCACAGAATCACTTTTTCCCCAAGATGTTACTTTTGTTGCAGTCTTGATCTGTCCTTGAAGTCCATTTACATCTAATTAAAAAAAGGAAGATATTGTGCTCTCTGCAAAATATTTGCATTTCAGCACACAAAATGTTGTTCTGTGACCCGGTCTATTCAGTAAAATGTTTTCACTGAAGTCCAAATGCTGGAAATGCAAGAACAGCTTTGACTGATCTCTGTTTTGTGGATAGCACAAGTGTTTTACCACCTGGAAATAACAGCGCATGAAATATACTTCAGGGTAAATAGCAGATGTTCTAAGGACATCTGAGCAAAGAAGATCCAAAGTATGCATTTCAAGTACATAGTATGAGTCAAGACAGTATGAAAGATGCACTCTCAAGGAAATGTCCAGTGTCAAAATTCAAGTGAAGCGTGCACCTTCATGTTTAAATTTGTCAGGTTTCTTGTTTAAATTTGTCAAGTAAACTTCAGATAAGAACACTGTTCTTCCTCAGGAGAGCACTGAAGTACACTGTCCACATCAAGCCCAACCGTGGGCTTCAGTCAAAGAGACTACTTAATGAAAGATAAGTGAAATTAAGCACATGTTCAAACATCCTCTGCAATTAGGGTATTAGTCAAGGTGAAAAAACCCAGCATGGTGATTTTAGACTCATGTAATCTCCATGGCATTGCTACATTCAGTTTGTCATTTGATAATACATCTGCATCAGAAATACATACAGTATTTTGTCACCAAAACACCTATCTAAATCAATAACACGTAAATGACAAAAAGTCATCTATATTCTCATGATTAAATTACACCTTTCAGACTCTGCAAACTAGATTCTATGGGTGTTGATTTTATATACAGAAACCTGCATGGGTAGTACTTACATTTAAGCTGAATAGGAAAAAAAAGTGCAATCCATTCTGAAAACATCCCTATCATGAGCCTATGCATAAGAGTAGGATTTGGCCTTGGATTTATTTCTTTGTGTCAGTGAAAGTTTTGGCTGAATGAGAAATACCAGGGAAATAGGAATAAAATGACAAATTTTAAATCTGAGAAATATTGAAGTATGAGAAAGCTGGAAATAAATAACTTTGTAGCCAAAATTATTTAATAAACCCTGCTTCTAATTTCCTTGAATTCATCACCAAGCAAGTTGCATCATTATTCAGAAACACGATTGTGTAAAAATGCACTTAGCCCTGAGCACAAACAGAACTAAATATGAATTTTGGGAGAAAATTATCAGGAACACAGATGCCCACAGTAAGCGTTGGTTAAGACAGAGTAGTATTTATTGCACTTACAGGGTGATGAGCCATGTTGTTTTTCAGCTGTGTGTAACATCTTCACTGCTCTTGCCAGAAGCTGTCTCTGAGCTATTAAGGCTGTCAATGCTTTGAGACTGACATTTGAGGGAAATTTAGCAGTTTGTGTCCTGCAGGACCATGTAGTTGGCTTTCCAAGTCTGTAGATCTGGTGCAGGCAGGGAGGTTCTGGATGGCTTGTTATTCCTGGAGCCATCAGACTCTGAATATATGCATGCCCCTCATGTTTCTGTGTGCAATTGGGGGTGCATTGACTTGCGCAGCAGCCCAAACCCAGCAGGAGTTCACCTGCTCTGTGTTGTCCTTCCCTTTCACACATCATTTGTACTCTGGCTACTAGATTCTACCAGGGAGCTGCTTTCCTCACTGCATCCCACTGCAGATGAATATGAGGAATATGAGGGCTGGGGTGTGGAAATCTTGAGCTTTCAGCTGCTCTTAGTTAATGTCCCAAACCTTTTCCTTTCTGCAGCCTGTGCAGCTTGATTATCATCTCTCTTGGGGAACCTTCCCCAGCAAAAATGCCACTGAAGTTCATAAGGTTTAAGCATGTTTAAGGTTTGGTTTTGACAAGTTTTTGCTGGGGAGTTCTTCAATGTCTCAGACTTATCTGCATCTGTTTTACATGCATAGGGTAGACCAAAAACAAGTTGAATCTAACAGACATTTAAAATGTTGTCAGAGATAAGACTAACGCAGTTGGTAATATTATTAACTACTCTGTAATGTTCTTCAAATGTTTTTTGTCAGCAGTAGCCTGTTAATTAAACTAGAAAACAGGCTTCTCATGTTCTACAACATCAGTTGTGGAAAAATTATAAGATTTATTTTTTTCTCAGTGGAAGGTGTTTAATTAATATGTCCATTTTAATTTAGACATATATTCTGTATAATAAAATATCTGAGTTCAGCATTTTTGAGTCATATAAAAACAAGGATTATGTAGAGTAGACAGTTCCAGGAATGTGTTTCCATCATTAATCAACAGGTATAATATGTCAAGAATGAAATGTATTTTATGATCATTTTTTAGAGCCCTCCCTTTCCTGCTTGCCCTTAAGCTAGTTTTCTTTAGATTTGTTGGACAGAAGTGAGATCACCTTCCATTACCCTCTGCTTTCTTGGTTAAGGATGCTGAAGGGACCTCTGTTACTGAGGCCATGTGTGAGGGACACAAGGAAAGACAGGCTGTCCTTGAGCTCAGTAGTACTTGTCAGCGTGGATTGTAGTGGCTTTCTCAGCCTGCGTTTGAGCAGGACATTCTACACAGGATGGGCTATTGATCTTCAAAGGTCAGAATTCAGACTGAATCATGAGACATGCAGATCTCATAGGAGGTGAGCACTGCCTTGGGCTTATCTCTAGTCCATCCATGCCCATAAAAATTGAAGACTGTTATTTGCAGATTGAGAGGGACTTACTGTGAAAGAAGTACAAAACTCCTGAATAAGCTAAGTCAAAACCCTGCAACGAGGTCTGAAATTCTTAAAAGTTCTTTGGATGAAAAATTGTGCCCTGCCTATGGCTAGCAACTTGCCTGATAGCTCTGGGGGGCAATTAAACAATTAAATAGAAAATGTAGTGCATGGGGGGTGTTGTTTATATTTTTGAAAAATATGTGGTGTGTGCATATCAATTATTTCCTGTCTCTCTATATTGTGGCATATCTCTGTATAACTAATACTCTCTCTCTAGGGAATTTTTTTTTTTTTTATTTCTGCAGTTTGGGGATCTAAATTCCATTCTCAGATGTCAGCTGCTCTGCTGAAATTGCATTCAGGTGCTAAATAACGCTAAGTAACTGGTTTTCTAAAGAATCCTAAACAGCTTCAAAATGTAAAGTCTGGTCAATAGAATTCAGAGGCTTAGTCAGCTTAGTACTTTGGGAAATGCTAGTAAATTATTGCTTCATCCATAGCTACCTAAATGCCTTTGAAAACTAGTTGTTGGAAATTGTTGAAAGTCGGTAGTTGCACAGGGTGCAGGAAAAGGCTGCAAGAGGATGCCTTGAACAGCTCTGAGTTGTTTTGGACAGCTGGAATCAGAGTTAAGAAGATGGGAAGCAAAGCTGTTTTCAGAGCTTCCTTCCCTTCTTTCCTCCCACCTTGGTTTGTTTCTCACAGAACTGGAAAGAAGGAATGGAAAATGAGGTGGTTATCTCTATCATGTGGTTATTTATTCCCAAGACTGGATAGTGAGAAACTAAATCTAACTTCAAACAAAAATTTTGGAGGAAAAGGCAGATTTGACAGAATTTTCAACTGCCATTATGGCTTCCTTGAGCCACAGTTTTAGTTAGAAACTTTCTGAAATGAAGCCATTCCCACACAGCATGTCTTATTTCTGAATGTTGCTGAGGATTTCTTTAGATTT
Organism: Lanius collurio; assembly: GCA_020086605.1. Classification (NCBI taxonomy): domain Eukaryota; kingdom Metazoa; phylum Chordata; class Aves; order Passeriformes; family Laniidae; genus Lanius; species Lanius collurio. Next base: position 3,859,806 of record JACBWW010000026.1, read on the forward strand.
GGTTTCTTAGGATTTCTTTCAAGGATGTGCTGGTTTTTTTGTTGGTGGTTTTGTTTATTTTGGTGCCCACAGCTTGGAAGGCCTGTGGCTGTCTTAACAAAAAAACCCCAAGAAACAGCTGAAAACAATACTCATCAAGTGGAACATGTCCCACACAAAGTAGGAACAGAAAAAGGGAGAAACAAATGGAAAAGAAACAAGAACCTCAGCCTCAGCTTTTGGCAAAGAAAATACAATAAATACATGTCTGATTTGTTCCAACCATTTTGCAGGAGGACATGATTTATCTCGTCCCTGTTTTATTCTCATCAGAAGAAAAGTTTTGCATTATTTGCAGACACTTGAGAGGCTGTTGAGACTGAAATAGCAATGGGATTGCCTCCAGACAGAAGTGCATTGACCTGCCCTGTGTAGAAAAGCTTGAAAAGCTCCTTCTTGAGTGGTAAAGAGCAAGGGAAAAGCTTAAAGGCTAATTCTCCACCCTCTGATTTAGAAGAGGAAATACCCTATTACAGTGTTGTGTTCTAATGGGTTTGTGATGCTTCAGTCCATGAAGTTCACTTGTAAAATAGCAGGTGTGCAAAGGTGCTGTATAATCAGGCGAGAATGAAGTGATTTGTGTTATCATTGCACAGCAATGCCATTCCCACTTATGCTGATAGTAAATTCTCTCTTTATTTTGTGTACTGTATCTGCTCAGTTCGGGAATGGACAAATTGCTGCGGTGGATCACGATAGTAACTCATAGTTCCTGAAAATGGCAGTACCTATTAGGAACCTTTCTTCAAATAAGTATCCAATAAACCTTTAGGTGTGTGTTTCTTTCATGTCTTCTAACACCTAAAGATTGGCATATGCTTGGAGACACATTGATGTCCTTTTGTAAATACTAACCCTGTCTAATAAACAAGCTGATATTCCCAGAATAGTATGTAGCAGCTTCCCTGACATTAACAGCAGAGTATCCTATGGCTGAAACGCTCACAGCAGAGGAGAGAGATCAGAAGCAGCTGAAAGGCCAGAGGGTCACAGATCACCCACAGCCATTGCAGCAGAGAGCTGATGCTCATCTGTCCTGGCAGGTAATGACGTGAAATAGTGTTAGCAAGATCAGAGATGATTATTGTCCTGCACTCGGTGCAATCAAAGTGAGCCTTTGGTTCTGCCCCGAGGGCTCTGAACCCCCATGGCATTCACAAAGTGCTTGGAGAAGGACACCCTGTTTGTGTCAGGACAAGTAGAGGCAAGTTTGCAGTCCCTCAGCTTCTGCAGCCCATGGCTGACTGTAGGTGTAAACTGCCTGTGACCAAGTCACATCAGTTCTGTGGCCACTGCTGGGCAGGGTGAATTAGTGGGCTGGACTCTTTTCAGATGCCGTAGCCAGTCCCAGATCAGATCAGCCAGCAGGCATCAGATATGAAGCTCAAAAGCTTTGTGCTCAACTCAGCCTTACAGGAGAGGGCCTTTCAGCCTTCTGCCCAACCCTGAGAGGAGACATCGGGTGCATTTTTTCTGTGAGGTGTCGTTTCAGACACAGTAAACCACAGTTCTCATCCTGAAGATGTGGTACGCACAGACTTAAGACTCAAATTCACGGAAGTTCACTGAGAACTTCTTGAAAAAGACATTTCCTTTTTGTCTTAGCTTTTTTACCTGAAGAGGAAGATGACTATTTCCCAACTTGCTAAAGGCTTTTGCATTATGCATTCTCATGCAGCCCATTTCCTTGCTGGAAATTTCCCACATTTACCACAATGTTATATTGCACGTTAAAGTTACAGATTTTCCCTCTTTGAATGGGCAGCATTTTAGAGAACCCTGAAATTGTACCACACCAAATAAACACGGTGCAAAACAAGATATATATTTCAGAAATCATAGAATCATTAAGATTGAAAAAAAGTCCAAAATCATCAAGTCCAACTTTCGACTAAATGAAGAAGATGAGAAGATTTAGCTTTTCTTTGCAGTGACAGCTTTTCTCTAGAGGCCCAATCCAGAATTGATTTCCTATTTTAACCAACATGAGTCTTTCCTGGCGATTGATCTCTGTGTGTTTTGAGATTGGCCTCAACATCTGAAACAGGGCTGTGGTAAATGGAAACATTAAACAAACTGGTAAGAGATTTATTTTGCACTGGTAGGTTTCTTTTTTTGACTGCAAGACAGGATGTTTTCAAGACAGAACAAAGCACACAGGTGTTCACGGCTCCTGCAGAAGACAGCTTTGCCATCTCAGCTTTGCAGATGGTGTTTATTGACAGGATATGTATACAGAAATATATAGAGCACTTTCTATGGGAAGAACACAGAAAAGCATTGCATGTTTTTCATAACAATGGAGAGAAAGTACAGAAAAAAGGTTTGTTGTGATGGTCTTTGGGGGTTTTGGCTTTTTGGGGTTTTTTTTGTTTGGGTTGGGGTTTTTTTGGTTGATTGGTTGATTTTTTTTGTCTGCTCTTGGGATGGAACTTCTGCCTATGTGTGCCATAGTTACTTTTCATCATAAAGAAAGGACTGTGCCCACCCACAGTGAGCTCTTGGCCTCATCCAACCAGACATATGTCCCATCTAGATGTCTGTAAAAGCTTTTAAGAAACATTTGTTATGCTTTCTGTGGTGTTTCTCTAAGGGTATACTATACACATTCATACCTGTTAAAATACATACTGTTCATTAGCTAAAGCATCTCAAGACAGGAGTTTTCATTTTTAAGAAAGAAGAGCAATTATTTAAATGGAAATGTGATCTCAGAAAAGATATCAATCCTGGATTTAAATTTCCTAGATCTCAACACACTTGGAATTAGGAAGGAAATCCTGGCTCACAACCTGGGATATAAACCTTCCATGGTAACAAGCTCTTCTTTATTCCCTACTCTGCTTTCTGGTTGAAATTCTGAGAGGCTGTGTCAGTGCTGAGCTGGACTTGAAGTTTTGCATGGCATATTAACTCTCTGGGCAATCAGTCTAAGAAGGCTGTAGATCAAAGCCTATTTGTACATATTTGAACCAAACCCAGCCAGTACTGTTTTCTTTGTATTTGGAATTAGCTTTTGAGTTGTTGCTTTTAAGTAAATTAATGAGCCATTTAATACTGTGCAAGCTAAGCATTTCTGCATTCTGATACACTTGAATTACTGAGGTTCTTTCTGTGTGTTGTTAAATTGTGCAAGCTGTAGGGTGGCTTTAAGTAAAATCACACTTTTGAGCAGCTAGTACTCAGTCTGATAAGGTTGACAGCTGGATTCACAGAACACAATAGTTTCTTCTCCCTTCCTCTTCAACCCAGTGAAAGGTGGTGGAGCAAAGCATCAGGGGAAAATAATATAAAGACTTAGGAAATGCACCCTGTACATGAATGCAAAAATAGGAAGTATATTGTTACATTTTATAGCATGATTATGGAACAAAGGAAAATCAATGTGAACTTTTTAACATTTTGCTCGTTACCTTTAACAGGCAGCTGCTCTGTATAAGCAGAAGACATTGTATGTCCTTAGACTTCACTACAGGGAATAATGCCCATGTTGCAAGCATGGAGAAAAATTTTTATTTTTAGGTGCTGCTTATTCCAGGAAGCATGTTAAAAGTGGCCCTGGTGTCATAAATATAAACTGTGAGAAACAATTACTAAGAAAACTAATTAGACTGGACAAAACCAAGCCAACATCACAAAGATGCAGCAGATATAAATCATGCTCAGACAACAGGGATAGGAAAACACAAAAGCCTATGATGCATGCCAGCAATAACCCAGAGAGGGCTCCAGTAAGAAATGGAACTCTGGGAGACAGCAAAGTGTGCAGATCTCCCTCTTACAAACAAAGAAAAAGAAGAAGAGAATGGGGGAGGGAAAAGGAAATAAAAGACAAGCAAGACAAAAGGGTAGGCCTGTTGGCAGTTTACTCAGATGAAGCCAAGGCTTTGCAGCTGTACTTCTCCAAACATAAAGCAAGTAAAATCTCTACCTACCTTGTTCTCCGTCACTTCAGGATTAGGATTGAGAAATCAAAAGGATTTAGGCAAGTAGGATTTGCTTTTCCTACATTACCTGACTTGTTAAACATGTGTTTGATTAAGGAGTTTCCCTAGGCCACGGTGTTCATTAAGTTTTCCAGTTTTCCTATGTTTCCTGACAGCTGACAAGGCTGGTTGGGTTAAGAAGGGAATTCTACCCACACTCCTCTGTCACCCTAGTGAAGAGAGCTGGAGGTTGGTGTGGCGGGGCCTTGTAACCTGTGGCTTTAACCATTTCTTGATTTGGTTTTATAGTATTTAAACTGATATTTATTGCTTCTCTAGATGCTCAGTAGGGAAGTCTTCTTGAATCCCTGAGAACATTGCATTATGGTCAGAATTATAAAATGTCTCAGATCTTTGAGGAGTGTGAAAGGATCAATAGAGTACAAGAGGAAGAACAAAACCTCTTTTAGGTATCGGTTTATTTCTGTATCAGTCTGTGCCCCCCTCCTCCAGACTCCAGCTGCTACTTGTGCTGCTGGACATACAAGGAGGGAGATTATTAGGATGCTGGGAGAAGGGAAATGTAACAGCAGTGCTTGTGATTATAAAGGGTCTGGGTATTTAAGGGGTATCCTAATTTACACTGGCTGCTGAGAAGCACAGGAATGTTCTTCACATTTTCATTTATTAGGAATATTGATATAACAGCACCATCCTTACTGAAGATGAGGTGGCCCATCATAATCCAAATGCTGTGTTCTAACACAAAAATACTATTGCATGCAAAACTTTTGCTATTCAAAAGGACTGGTACATAGGCAAGTCTTTGCTGTAACATAGGAATTAAAATGGAGAATCCCTCTTTCATTTTTATCACTTCATTCAGACTGGGAGAGATTTTCAGAGCAATTGCTTTTAACTCACAGAATTCAGATCAGAATATAAAGTTTGTCAAAAGTAAGATGTATTCAAGTCTTGGATTTTGGTTCAAACTTCCTTAATTTAATTTGATCTAGTTTACAACCTTGTTGTGCATAGAACTGAGTTTTAACTTCCATTCTTAGCAGGTTTTTGACTTGCATGTAATTTTTATTGGGTAAGTTTCCTAGGAATCCAAATTGGTAGAATGGGGAAAATAATCAGTGGAGCAATGTGCCAGTGTGCAGGAATCCTGTGTGAGGCTGGCAACCAGTTCTTCATCTGGTGGCAGCCTTGAAAGAGTGGTTCCTCCATCATAATGAAAAGTGAGAGGAAGATCCCTCTGCCTTTACCAACCACCTTGTACAGCCAGAATAATGCAGCCTTTACTGAATTATCTATCTTCAGTACAACTTCTTGTCCTCCAGAGTTATAGGGTAGTAGCTGAGATTTTAAAGGCGTAGAAGTAAAGCTGTTCAAAAATAGAATTTTCCTCCCATGGGAGATTTCAGCATTTCAAGATTACTTGTTGCTTTAAAGTATAAGAGAAAGCAGAGGGCACTTGATTCAGTTTTGTCTCAAGTTTCAACTTGAACTGCTGAAACAGACAAAAATCTTCATTGAAATTTAAATAAGTTGGTATTTTTTAATGAAATACTTTTTTGAAAATATTTCAATTTGGGAAAATATTTCAAAATTATGAGTGAGAGTGTTTTTGTATGTGCTGGCATGGGGGAGGGAAAGGATTTTCCCACTTTGGAATGTTAAATTTGATTCTTTGTTTTAGGAGGCCAAAAAAGTAACTGAAAATCAGTATTTTTCTGCTGCTAAATACTTGAAATTTTATTTTACATAATTTATATTTTTCAGTGAAATTTTTGACTAGCTTTATGCTGAAATTAATCGTATGGGAATCAAAATTTTGAATATCCTGACTCATGTGTAATTAATATTAGTATATTTTCATTCATTCCTATACCTGTTTCCATTAATTTTCTTGTTGAACTTGTTTGTAAGGTACTGTAAAAGACAAAAAGGGTTGTGTGTTACTGCAAGTGATATCCAACAAGTCCAAACCTTCTTGGATTAAAGGGTGAAACTCCACTGAAGTCAATGGAGCTTTAAATATTGGCACCACCAGAAAAATTGTCCTGTGGAATGCACTTGCATTGTCATATTTTGAATGCTCTTCATTCTCATGACAGACATTACTAAAGGAGTCTCTTTTCCAACACTTATGCATTTATTATTTTCAAAACCCATTTACTCAGAGAGGTCAAAAGCTCTTCTCACCACCATAGGGAGTCCATGGAAATTTCAGCATTCGGAAGTACCGCAGGTATCCAACTGCATTAAAATATTAAAGCTTTTTTTGGTTTTTCTTTTTAACCATGCTTTGTTTTTGTCATGAATCAAAAGTGGTAGAATCTAATTATTTTTTGATTGGAAGGGCAAACATTCCAGCAGGAAAAATGTCACATTAAAATTGGATTACTTCCAACTAGTCCATACAAGAAAATTCCCTAGTGAAAAGGCCTGATCCCTGATTGCTTTGCATCACTAGTGTGATGCTATAATACCATTTCATAGTGTGTTTCTGGCAATTTTCAGTATTATCTATGCAGAAAATAGATTGCAGATCTCCTAAACCCCAGTGTTTTTCCTATTTGGCTGTACAGTAAAGCTGGGGTTTTCCCTGCTTTGTTGATAATTTTCATTAAAAACAGAGAAAAATGAAATTACTTAGTATTATTTCCATGCATTACTTTAGAGCCCCATGGTCCAAACGACCTCACCGTGCAAAGCACTGGGGACTCTGCAGGTGCACATAATCCTTGCCTGAAGAGCTTTTGGGCTATGGCCCCACTCCTGTAACCTGGAGCTACTTGGTTATCCTGTGGGCAGGTTACAGACCTGGGGCTTCACACAGGGTGAAGAACGGGGAAAGGATGCTTGGTTGCCCTGCCTGTATGAGCAGGGAGTCCCAGTGATTAAATCCTTTTCCCCAGATTATACAGGAAATCTGTGTCTGACCCTGAGGTGGAAGCCAGATCTCCTGTGTGGCACCCTCATCCCCTGACCTATCCGTCCTTGCTCCCCACTGTCATGTTGGCCTCCAGCGCAGAAACTTCTAACCAAGGAATTTTCCATTGAGTTCTGCTGCTGATGAGTTTCTTTCTCACCAATAGGTGGAAACTGACAGCCCGGTTTCTCAGGTGACACAAGGAACGGTTCTGCCATCCCAAATGAGGCAGGAAAAACATCACGCAGAACAAGGAATTTTCCATAAGAAACTGTACCATAGCAACTGAAAAAGACGTTGAAGCATATTACACTTTCTCAGCTTGTTGCAACCTGTGCTTTGATGCAACAGGACATCAGAAAAGTGAAGACTTGGTTTTTTTGTTTTTCTTTTCCTCACTTATTTCTTTGGCCAGGAGAGTGATTGCTTTAACTGGTGCTGCTTGATCATAATGAATTTATTGCAAAACTGTGTAACCTTTCCACATCCATCTCCAAAGTATGTGCCAGAGCTTATGTTCTGGCATGCATTGTCATGCTATAGCTGGGGAGGGAGAGGGAACTACATCTGCAAACTTCCATAAGAGATCACAAGCTTCTGAAACTGTAGGTTAACTAACCAAATAGGATGCAGAAATATTTCCAACAGACTGGCAGCTGTGCGATATGTGGCATTAAAATAAAGTTGAGTAATTAAGAAGTAGTGATATAGAGGCTAGAAAAAGTTTCTGTCTTTTTTTATAAACATATACCAAATATGACTTGTCTAGTGTAACAACAAAAAAAAATCACTGTGCAGAAATGAGTGGCTTGTGTTGGTTTGGATATGGACAAATTCTTTCTATACTAGGCATAGTATTTATGTAAAATGTTGCCTAAAATCTTTAAGGAAATTCTTTGCAGGACAGATGTTTATCTTCCTGAGCAGCTGTAAAACACTGTTAAGAATGAAGAAACATGAATTAACAGGACCTAAAATGCTGAAGTGAGAAAATGGGGATATCTGTTTAGCACTGCTGATCAGCTGAGGTCTGGAGATCTCCTTTCTTTTGAACTGGAGCAGTTTAGTCATCTTCCTTTCCTTTCTATTTTTTAGAGTTCATGCTGTACCCTGCCCATACTTCATCTCTCCCCTGTGTTCCTTCTCAATAAATTCCACAATCTGGATTATCCTCCTTTCCTGTATACCTGCAGATATGAATTACTGGGTGGAGAACTGCAGCATGTAGCACATTTTCTTTGTGTATACTGTTTTTTCATTCAGACTCACAACCTGTCAAGTTTCCGAGGTATTTTTGTGGTAAGATATCTCTCACTTCTGTGAGACTGTTTCAAGTTCCCCTCATTGTCAGTGACAGGTCTGTCATGGATTTGGGAAAGTTTTGTCAGAATTCTGCAGAACTGGACTTGAACTGAAAATGCTGTACTGGAGCAGGATCTGTCAGAGCTGTGCTTAACCAGCAAGGTTTATATGTGGAAGCACAGTTGTTTTTGGACAGTAGCAAGGATAATGCAGGTTTCTCAAACTGCTTGCTCCTAGCTACCATCCTAGCTTTCAACTTGGCAAATTATGGGGAAAAATACCTTTTAAAATAGTATTGAGAAGAGATTTTTTTCTAATCATGTTGTTCTGATGCTTAGCTAGAATAGCTGGGATAGCTAGGACACAATTTACCATTTTCCTCAGTTTCCACAACAATTGGCATTTCAAAAGCCTACTTGGCACAATATGAATGAAGGCAAATGATACCAGCAGCTCCTGTTCAGAAATATTTATTTGTTTACATCCATGAAGGTGTGGAAAGAGAGCTACTGAAGTAGTTTTGAGGTGCTGGTTGTGGTATGTTAATCCCTGAGGGCCTGTTTATTTTTATGGAGGATAGTACATAAAATACTGTAAACTAACAACATACAGAGTGGAATAAGCAAAGAATTAGGGCATAGCTAGCAGCAGACCTCATGTTTTCCTTTGTTCATGGCAAGTTTTTCTTGGGGTTTTTTTGGTTGTTTTTTTGGTTTGGTTTTTTTTTTTTTTTTTTTTTTTTTAATGTGTCTTAAATTAGGGGATGCTGTGGGTTTCTTAATTGCTTTCTTCAGCAGTTTCTCTTTGTGACAGTTAATCTGGAAGAACTCCACTTGTTTTCCCAGCTCACATTTTGTGACTGAGGATTACTTTCATGGCATACAAGATAATTCTGCATGCAATGCAAGAGAAACAGTGTTGTTTTAAAATATTTTTTTTTCCTGAATGTATTCTTATCAGTTTATTTTATTTTTGAGTGCATTTTAATACACTCGAAGGAGGCCAGAACTAGTAAAATTACAAGGAAGTATTTATTGCAGCCAATTTCATATCTGAAGAGTTTCCACTTGAGATTTTGAACTTAAGAAAGTGATGGCAGTGAGGCATTTGTGCCATTGTTTTCAAAATATACAAAATAAAAATCTTGATGAATACATAACTTATGCTTTATAGCTTTGTTACACTATTAGAGTAGAAAATAACTAATATTTTTTTTAAATCCCCACCACTATTGTGAAACAGCTATGTATGCATTTCTGGCCTCATTTTTGAGGTGGAGAAAACAGTCATAAAGAGATTCACTCACCAGAAGCCTCATAAGAGTTGTTTGCCAAAATGCTGATGACAAATACCTTTTCATCTGTGTGTGTGTGTGTGAGTGCATATCTAGTCTTCAGAAGCAAACAATGTTGTCTCTCTGTAGTTTCTCTGTAAGAAAAAGTACAAATCAGTAATGGTTATTTTTGCAGTTAGAGCCTGTTATATTCTTGGAACATGTGGCTGAATTACCATTCTCTTACTGAAAAAAATGTTACAAGAAGGGAAGAATAAATATGACAATGTTGAAAGCAATGGATTAGTCTATAAGTTAGTTGAGAGTTGTACATAGGAAAACACTAGAAAAACTGCTCAACAAATCTTGATATTGGTTTATAAATAACTATGTTAGCTTCTGACTCTTCCTCCTCATTAAAATTCTGAAGGACAGGCTAGAAACACAGAGCCCTGGAAAATGCCTGAGGGCCATTTTGTGGATGCTGGACTACCAAAAGGCAAAGTGTCCCTCCAGTGTGACAAGACCTCAGACAAGTCCTTCCTAAAAGCAAGTTGGTACTTGCCCTCCTGCTGGTGGTGGTCTTGCAGGAGGCAGCAGTTAATAAACATTGCCTGTAAAGTGGTCTGTTAAGGTACCCTGGTGACATCTTGGCTTAACAACACGTCAGTGTTTTAGTTAAGTACAGGCCGGGGGCGTATGAAGGCACAACACCCATTTCCTTGGCTACAATGGTCAGTTCGAGCAGCTTGAGACAAGAATTCAGCATTTTCACTGGCTACAGTAAAAATTATCGCAATTTTTACTATTTCCTTTACTGATAAGCCCATGGGGTACTTTGCCATTACAGTGCAACAAATGTAGCAGCTGTTTGTGTTGGTTACTGCTGCCTAAAATGTTTCCTGAGTAGGTGAGTATGTAGGCAAACTGGTATTTGTTGCTCTGGGAGACAACTTGAACTTCAGGAGGAAGGGGAGAAAACCCCTATATTTTGCCTATCTTAGTTCTGTGCAAACTAAAGTTTCTGTAAATATCATGGTGTGCAGTAGTTGGAACAAAACAGTTTTGTTTTTCAAGAGCAGTAGTCATATAGATGCTGGGTGAGAAAAGAACTTTTCTGGTCCATGCATTTTTGGTGTGTTGCAGAGACTGCCAGAATTACATTTGCATTAATTTCAGTCTACAACTAGTATTAAAGAAGATTCAACTGAAAGCACTTTCCAAATGTAAAGAGTGCAGAGGACAAAAAGGACTGTGATTTATGGTGACATCTATTAAGATTTCACAGAATATCATAAGTGTATACTAGCTATCAACATAAAATGAACTGGTACTAATTGGTCAAACCTGCCGATTCAGTCTGGTTATGAGTGTAACAATCTTCTTTAGGTCACATTCATTATACTGACATTGTATGTCAGATCCTGAATAAAGTTCATTCAGCCATTTCTGCTGTTCTTGTTTGCCCTGCTATGTATGTGTGCTGCCATCAGTGAGAGTTCATGTTTCAGGAAAGATTGGGTCTGTGTGCTTTGGGAAATGTATGTCTCGGGTTCTGCCCAGTGGCCAATTCTGCAGCAACAGCGTGACTGTGGGAGGGCATCCTTTGGTTGAATCTCGCCTGGTGTTTTCCTCATTCTTGGAAACTGACTGGAACAAAATGTTCAAAGCTCTTTCTTTCTCCCTTTCCTCTTCTTTTTTTTTTTTTTCTCTCTCTCTTTCTGTCTTTCAGTTCCATGCCTCAAAAGGCTGTAACTGGGTTCATTATTGTGTGATAAATCAGCAGTAAACTTCTATGCATTTCGCTTAATTTGGGCAGCTCCAGTTCCTTAGTGACAGCTGGTTGGCTCAGCACACTATAATTATCAAGTCAAATCCAAGATGCTTTTAGGTAGTGAAAGCATATTGGCAGAGACTGAATTTGTCCTCAGCCTCGTCATGGGCCACAGCTCTAAAAAATACGTTTGGTGGTGATTGTTTTCTCACTGTTGGTACTGGAGCTCTGACTGTTATCACACTGGACCCTGTGTGAAGCTCTTGTTACCCTAAAGGAGGACAGTTGTTTGTTTTTCATTAGCTGCTGATATACTGTATAGTTAACTTTTGATCAATGTATCTCTATTCTTTCTCTAAAATAAAATTTTATTGATATGTGGGAGGGGATTTATATGTGTTAGTGAGAATTTACAAAGGCCTTATTTAAAGAGAGTCTGAAGGAAATCTTGCTAAGAAGCAGACCTGTGGGTTTGTTTTCTGCAGTGGAACCAAGGCACTCTCTGCTGCTACTTTAAATGTACCTCCATCTGACAGACCGACTATGTGCAGAGTGAGTGACTGGTGCCTGGCTGTCCCTAGCCATGGGGGCACACAGGGCAAGGCATTGCCTCTGATCCACTAAAGGACAATTGGCCCTGGGCTGCATATTGTGCAGATCAGTTGCAAGGAGCTGGACATAATGGAGACTTTTGCTCCCTCACCAAATTTGTTTTAGCAAAGATGTAGAATTCCTCCTTGTCTGAAATGTCAAGAAACATAATTTCAGCTGGCAGATAACACAATCCAGAGTGCAAGTGAGTGAAAGGAGATTTCTTATATTCTTTGCTACGTCTGTTAGCTAGGTGTGTCTGTTTTCATGTTACATGAAAATAACGTGCAGATCCCAAGAGAGAAGAGAAAATGTGTGACTTTTTTTTTGCGAGAGAAATGACCTGGGAAAATCCTCCTGTTCCCACTGACAAGTCACAGTCTTTTCTCACTTTATCATGGGGCGGGCTGGGTTTTCTATTAGGACAATTAGAATAGGCAGTCATCTCGCTGCTATTAAAATAGTCTTTATTGTTCTCAAATCTGGTTGGGCTATAGTTTAGTGTAGTTTACAGATTCTGTCCGAATAGGAGTACCACTGTTTGCTTAAGCAAAGCTCAATGCAAGGAGCTGATTTGCATCCTTCCCTAGGATTTGGGGAGGTTGTCAGACCCTGAAGAATAAGTCAGCCAAACATGAGGTAGAAACCTCATGACCTTTACACATGAAATAATTTGTTTTGTAGAAGCATACACTTTATTGTACTAGTCCTTTGGAGGATGCAGGCAGAAGAATCATGTCAGAAGAGAAGGTGATGTGTGGTCTGCAATAAGCAATAAGGTCTTTTCAAACTTGAAAAATTAAGCATGTGCTATGTTTGTGTGGAAACATAGAAAGATTTTTATTTTTTTTCCTAGGGCATTTATAACAAGACAAAAGGAACAGTCATCTTTTGTTTGCAATTGTTGAAGATTTGATCCTGAAAAATCCCCATCATGTTCTGTCTTGCAAATCATTTGTGACTCCATTTGGTTGGCCTAAAAGTGAAGTCTTGCCAGTCTTTTTGTTTGAAGGTAGTACAATGCAATAATCTTCTGACTGCATTCTGGTTGCTGTAGAGGTATCTGTCACAGCCCAGTGGTAAAGATGAATTTTCTGGGTGTGCCTTGCATGTGTATGTTGCCAATTACATCGTGAGCACTGGAATTCTGAAACAGTAGCAGGTCCAAGGGGAAAATGCCCTATGGGGGACATAAGCCTCTGTGTATGGCATGTCCTAACAAAAAGGTGTGCCAGTCTGCCAGTGAAACAAAAGCAGAGCAAGTGCCTCACCATGGAAGAAGGCAGAAATGCTGAAGGACAGCAAGTCTGTAAAAAGGGAATAGCTGCTTGTCCAGGTTTGTTCACCTTTTATGATGTTTTGGTCTCCTCTCCTGACATATGTGTCTTGGGCAGTATAATGCGAACCCCTCCTGTGTCCTCATAGGATGGAAGGCAAACTGACATTCTTCCCATGTCAGAAGAAAAAAACATTTCTTTTTCTTCTCTCTAATGAGTTTGTTTTTCAGTAAATAATGCAGGGTGAGAAGGATTTTATATTTTGTTTGTTTGCAGTGTCCTGTGTCTTTATGGGTCATTTGTGGGTCCTCCTCAGAGATGGCTAAACCCTTAAGGTTTCTTTGTGTTTAAAGGCCACTTGTGGCAAAACCCAGGAAAGGAGGTGGTAGACACAGAATCATAAGAGCAAATAACCATATAGGTTATTCAGGCAAAGCCTTAGCTGTGTGTAGTTAAATAAGCAGGCAGAGACCAAGCCTTGTGCTTAGGGGAAGGGTTTATTTCAATTGGCTCAAAGAAAGCAAAGCATAAGATAAAAATGCATAAGATTCCACTTTTTTTCACAGAAAGCCACACAGTGTGTTGCAGCCTGATAGAACTGTAAAAGGAATTGGGAAAAAAAAAAGTCAGGAAAAGGGTAAATAATTTGCTCAAAAGTGATCTGTAAGACTGGGTTCTGTCACGCTCTTATGATGTTTTCTCTATGCACAATTAGCTGCAACAGTGCAGACCTACTCATCTAACATGGCTGATGATGCTATGCTGTCCTTCAAAAAGATAGTTCAGCAAAAGTTAAAGATTGAGTATGTGCTTAACTTTTAAATAAGGGGATAGAATTTCAACTGTGAGCCAAGTTTATGGTTTATTCCTTCACAAGCTTGAAAGCTCGATTTACTTTTCATATCTCCTTTTGAAAGGCCACCAGTAAAACGCTTCTGTACTCCCTCATGTAGAGCCACAAAATTATTTCCCTTTCCTTTTAAAAAGAGAAGCGAAAAAGCAAAGCAGAGAAATATACATCAAAAACAGTGCAATTCCTTTGAATTTCATCTTCATACCCATTTACACTAAACTTGAATATGGCTCAGCATCTGGATGTAAGTTTCTTTCAGGTCCTACTTCTTAGGCTTGCACCCTAGGATTCTTTTCAGACTATGTCTGTTTCTGAACACAGAGGTGGAAGAGAGTTAATATTTAGAAGACGGTATGTTTATTGTCCCTTCCCCTTCTGCAAGTATCTAATATATGAGATATGCTACACGGTATTCCCCCATACTTTGCCAAGTACTCCTGTTTCTGTAGCACAAAAGATTCCTAAAGATTAGCACAGTGTGGAGGGAAAGGATTTCTAGGTCTGAACTAAGAAGAGGGTGTTCATAATGAGACCATTGTCTCCAGTTAAACATGAAAGACAGACCAGATTTGCCCCCATAAAATAATACTAACAGGTCTTATACAGCAACTCATACACAATAGCCTCTAAGTTGTATGATGATTAACCTTTTGCAAGAAGTGCGTTGAGACTGGCATTTGCAAAGTGTATACATATCTGCAAAGGCAGAGTTTTGTCAAAATTCCAGGGCAGTTTTCTGCTTAAAGCTGATTTACCATACAGTGCTGAAAAGCTTTTAGTAGGCTGGAAGCATCATGGAAAGAGAAATGAAGATTATTAATATATGCTACTTATTCTGAAAACAGACAAATTTAGCTTTCAGCTATTCTCATGTATCCCAATTGTTTTAGCATGTAAAAGATCAGTTTTAGGTTGCTAGGACTTGAAGGTCTTATTTTTAATATTCAGGGCAAGTTCACGTATGGATAAACTGTTGACTTCATTATTTTTTTCCCATGAAGGATAAATTTAGCTCATAAGATGTGTGCATTTAAAACAGTGATAGCATTTTTATTAGAATTTTTTCTTAAGTGATGCTTATTTGAGTATCAGGATCTAATCAAATATGGCATCATGGCTATCTGTAGCCAAGATGAGAGGACCTTGGCCAACTAAGCCAAATCAATTACTGAAAAAAAGAGTTAAATAAAGTGCCTCACCAGGCATCAAATATTAACCCCAAAAACCAGTAAACACTTTAATTTCAGACAGAGAAGACCCGTGCCTGCTACAGCATGATGAGTTTACAGTGGGCAAGAGTTCTGGTGCCCCTACTGCTCTGGGAAGGTAGGAGAGAGCTGGGCACCCTCCAAGGAGCTGCAGCACAATGTTACAAAAGGGAGCCTAATTCTAACCCAGGAAAATTGAAATTCTGAGGTTTAAATATAGATCCTGTGAGGAATTAAATTGTAAACAAAGCAACTGAAAGGTTAAGCTGCAGCAATCACAGATTTATTTGATTTACCAGATGTAGCTCCAGACAAGTAGGAAGTAAGTGCCTGGGAATTAGGCCATTCCTGTGACAGTCACTCATTTGCCTTTCATAAATGCCTCCAGTTCTTCCAGGAAGATCACTTCCTATTCAGCCTGGCCATTAAATGTCTCCTTAAGGCCCACTTAGGATCTAATGCCTTTGAGAAAGCTGACAAATCACTGATGGCCACCCAAGGATAACTGTTTTACAGCTCTTGAATTATACTGGCTTTTTTTCAAAGACATAAAACAAGACTCAGAGCACTTCAGAAGCTGGCTGTACTTGCACAGGTAATGTGACACGGTCCAAGTGCCTTTCTGGCCTTGTTGTTTGGTGAATCCTCCCTACTCAGTTTTCTATAGCCTTTACTAGCACCTTTCATTTAGAACAGAGTATGTGAGGTACCGAGAGGAGACTTTCTGTCAGCTTATTTTACTTCTGTTGAAGTAGTGTGAATTGATTCTCAGCTGTGGACTATTATATGTACATATGCATATAAAATAGTGTGTACATATATACACATGCACATTAAAATACACACACACATATATATAAATTTTAAAACAATGTGTATGTGTGTGTGTGTATATATATATATATATATATATATATATATATATATATATATATGAAAACATTGTTCCCACCTACGACAGCTGGGCATGAGCCTTACATGAGCAATTGTTGCTGCCGTATGGTAAAAATTAAACAACAATAGCACTACACAAAAATTTATATTGAATAATAAGTAACAAATGTTGTATGTGACAAATGCATCAAATAATCAGAAAGATACAACTGAGCTGATGTATTTCTGCACCCAGGCAAAGCTGACAGGTCAAAAAGTTAAAAAAAAAAGCCATTGTTGTTGGCTTTTATTGCCATGTTAAAGAGTAGATAGATATCTCAATATGCCAAAATCTCTATTCTGGCAATAGCTTGCAGAAACTGTAGACATGCTGCTATTGCACAATCTGATGGCTATGAGCTTAGACTTGCTGCTTGCTCTTTGTAGTGAATTTGTACCCTTCTGCTATAGGATTCCAGCAGAAACTTCTTTTTTGTGAATGGCAAGCGCTGTACACATTTTATATACTATCTAAACAATCACTTGGCTATTTATACCTGGTTTTTTTCTAGCAAGGTCTTAGAAATAGTTCAGTCCACAATTGCAATAGAAATATTGGGAAAAGGAATGAAGAAATTTGCAAAACGTCTTTCTGTGGCACCTCATGTCATGTCACGAGTATTTTCTGTGACTGCCTTTTTCTCATGTAGCTGTGAGTATATTGATAATATCACCTTGCCTGGTTTCTTGGCCTCTTGAAGGTGCTCATTCTCTTCACAGAGTCCTGGCACAAAAAATTTCATCAGGATTGTCCCACATGTGTACCACTGGCAAAATTTTGAACAGTATCCTCAGAAGCAGACTCAGCAGATGATTTAAGTGGGAATGCAACACAAAAGGATCTTACAGTGTTGGTAGTTCAGCGAGCAGTTATGCCTGTCAGCTGTGGCTTTTACTGTCCATCTGTGAGTCCATGTTTCAGTCTCTCCATTAATCTCCTCGCTCTCCTCCTGAGATAGATGGGAACGCATTTGAAACCTACAACATTTGTGATACTGTAACTGGGTGAGGTCTTCAAGATGAGACACTCACATGCATACAACATAACTATGTAAATTTTGTGTTTCTTAGGAAATCCAGCCTTAAAAGGACTAGTGTAGTTTATGGATGTGCAGAGATATAGGGAGCTGATTTTGGGGTTTTATCACAACCTTGTGGAGGGTGGCTTCCAGTTGGGAAAAAAACAACTGGAAACAACTTCTTTTAAAAGGATGTTAAAAAATTTTCCAGAGACAAGTCATGAAAATGACTGGTGAACTGGAGAAAATGTTTTCCTGGGGGGAGGAATTCCTGTATCTTTGACTCACCAAGAAGAGCAAGAAGGGTGTTGATTACATGTATTTAATACCAAACCTTAAAAGGCTTCTCAGACTATCAGAGAAAGTCCCATAAACATTGAGGGAGATGCAAGCCAGACAAGTTAATGATTAAGAGACAAAGGCATGCATTTTTATTAGCAATTAAATGATTGCATATGAAAGCAAGTGAATAGTTCAGACTTTCAAATCAAGACTGGCACAGTCTCTTTCTGGAGGCCGTTTTTGCCAAGTACAAGTCATTCGGCTCAGTATCATGTTCCATATAGTTTAGAAGGTCGGCTTAGATGGTGTAATGGTCATATACAGTGGTAAAATGCTAAGACCTATTGTTTGTGATGGAGGGGAAACACTTTCACTCTGTCACATTTTATTTTTCAATTATGGGCAAAAAAATAGGTAATAATTTATTCTGCTGCATATCCTGCTGTCCGTGGCTGGATTAATTTGTGTCCAAATCAGGGAGTTCAAAGAGGTGAGGGGATCCTGTGTTGCCTGTTCTGCTGGTACCCACTCCAGAATGTGGAGTGACCCTTTCTGTTCAGGCTCACCAGGAAAGGTAGGTTACCTGGGGACTGCAGTCCCATGCCTGCAGATACGTGCTGCATCGTTTCCAGTATGACATGCTGTCAGCTAGTGAGTGAAATACCTAAAAGTCCAATACTTTGGTGAGATGCTTCTGAGACCATGAGACAAGAAGAGAAACTTATTCTGCAGCTGGGCTCCCCGTTGCCCTCTGGTTCCCTGAGGTCAGCCATGGAAGCCCCCTGCTTCTAAGAGTATGGCTGCGTGGGTGTTATTTTAACAATGCCTCTTTTCAGCATTTACCCTTCTTTTCAGTTCTCTCTGAAGTGTTTCAACTCAACTTAGCTTTTAGCTTAATGGAACATATTTTTTTACAGTAATCAGTCAAGATTTAAAACCAGAGATTATATGTTCTTGAAAGTACAAATGGCAGGTCAAATGCAATTGCCATTTAGAATCAAAAGGAGGAAAATACATAGCTGTCATTTGAATGTTTGTATACCTTTTCCTGTGAGACAGGGTTATGAGATGACTTCTTTGTTTATGTCACCTCTTTGGCCAAATTCTGCTTTGCTTCTTCAGTGTAAATCCAGGATAATCTCTTGGACTTTAACAGAGATAATTTGCTTTATCCTGATAATAACTGAAAGCAGATTTTGACCTGAATTTTCCAGTATATCTCCTGCTCAACAATCCTCCCACTGAAGATGGTGTCATTATGGCCAGGGCCCTGAGTGTGCTAAACGGATTTTCTCCTTAGCTCATATATCCATCACATCATATGTGTTTGATTTACTTACATTGTTCTTACATTTAATCTCTGCTCGTTTAGTCATACTTACTGTCGTTTTTTATTTGTTTAGTACTCAGCGCAGCTCAAAAAGGTAACAGGAATGGATAAAGCATAACAAGTTGCAAATGCATTCTGTGCAGACCTCTTCTGTGCCTTGCTGTGTTACAGGTTTTACTGTTTGGTTTATAGGATGGATTGTTTATTCAAATGGTTGGTTTATGTAAGAATCTTTAACAGCAGCTGCAAATGTACTACAGAGAAGTACTGAATATGTTTCTTATTTATTTTTACTCTATTGTTTGTGAAGTCCTCCAGGAGCTTCACAAAAAACTCCTATGTACTGCTAGGGCAAACATGAGCAGTATATTGGCTTAAAATGTAGAGGACCCACACAAAATTCAGACTGTCTTCATCACCAAGTCTTTGGCAGCTGTGGGCAGAACCAAATGAAAAAATGCCTTTGCTGCCTTTCCCCTCCTGGGAAAGGAAGAGAGGCATCCTCCTGGCAGTAATGCAGAGGGAAAGAGAATTCCCCAAAAGGCAGGGTTGGATGGCAAGTTTTTTGGTGATAGGGGGTAGCATTCATTTATTATCAAGCATTTTTAAAGCTCAGGTTATGAAATGTGCCACACTCCAGAGCTCAGGTGGCATGCCAAGGCAGCAGTCCTTCAGATCTGTTGGTCTGCCTTGTGACCAGTACCAGCAGAGGCGAAGGATGCTGGTTAACTTGTGTCTATGGGGAAAAGGTGTGTTTTCATTCAGGCTTATCTTGTGCTGGCTGCATTTTGAGCCCTTTCTTGCAAAGCCAGTGCTGAGGAGGAAATGAAAATAAAAAGCAAATTCATACTGACTGCAGGGGACCTGCTCTGGTAGCTGACCAAATAAAGCATCACGACAAATCTTAATCTTATGCTAGACCAGTGTGTGACAAGAGTAAAAAATGTAGGTACTGTGCAGTCTCATTTCATGTGTACCTAATGGGATGTGTGGCCTCTTCTGGAAGACCTGGCATTGGAAAAGGAGGCTGTCAATACCCCCCTCCCTGCAGCCACCAGCTGTGGGGAAAGCAGCAAAGCCTGGTGAGTCTGGTTGACTGGGGGGGAATCCAGCCTTCCCCACTCTATGCACAGGATATGGGGGGCCTGCTTGTATGCTGGCCAGGGGCCTTCTAGCAGGTGCCAGCTGGATCTGGTGGAGATCTGTTCCTTGGGTGTGCTGCCTACCTTGTGACAGCAGATGCCTGATGAATCGCTCACTCTCTGAGCCTGCTCCAGCACCAGGTTTCCCTCATGTCTGCACACATGGATATGAAGTGTATTATTTACATGCAGTGTGCTCAGGTTAGGTTGCTGTAGGCTTAAGGTGTGGGACACATATATTCTTCTCTTGTACAGTGTGGTCCTTTTCCCAAATGCTGGTGATGGGAACAGGGACAGGCTGTGCCATTTCTTCCTGCTGATGTTATCGTCAGCACTCCATTTTCCATCCTTTAGTCATGGAGGCAAAGGCTTTTTTGTGTAAGTGGTCACCTGGTTTGGAATAGGCATGTGGCCAAGTCCTTAAGCTGGAGTTGGTCTGAATATGGGTAGATCCTACAATATTGGCAGAGTTCAGTCCTGGTCCCTGCAGTTAAGCAGCCACGGTGAGATTTTCACCCTTGCAGAAGCCAGACTGATGTCTGTGCACTGCTATTTAATTCACTGTGTTTAGAATTTAAGTTGCAAATGGGCTTCTCCCAGGCAGGGTTAAATTTCAATGTTTGCAAAGACAGCTAAGTGCACTGAGGTTAAAATCATCAGCAGATGCTGTCTGGATCTTACAATTTCAGCAACACAAGCTGTCCACCCTATTGGCAGCTAAACTGTCCTTAGAACTGCTTTATTTAGCTTGAACATTGCAAATTGATAATGTATTCTACAAAATTTAGTACAATATTTTAAATATTAAAGATTATAATGGAAGCTTTTGCTGAAATGAGAATGTAAAATAAGTAAAAAAAAATGTTCATAGACTTCAATGCTTGAATCAATTGATTCTGGGCAGCAGTTAAACGAAGGTTCTGTCCACTATGTGTACTACAACCTTTGTCCATCTTTTATTTCTTTTATTTCAGATCAATACTGTAAATCATGTTTGTGAGAACAAAATTTCTTTTCTTATTGTAACTGTAGAGTAGCACAAAGTGGGGAAGCAGTGGAACAAGTGGTAAGTAAACCAGAGTGTTACGGTGCATTTAGTTCAAAAAGAATGCATTTAGTTTTCTTGGTTTAGGTTAATTTTAAAACTTTTTGGATTTGGACAAGAGAGTTCCACTACTGTTAAAGGTACAAAAGTAGAAAAGGTGTGAGAAAGGTTTGGTTTGTTTTTTGATTCACTGTCTTAATATTTTTTAAAAAGTAGCATTGGCTCTTAGGTATGCTCTGCAGCAGTCATCCTAACATGATGATAAATGGCCTGTTCCCAGGTGACTCTTAATTCCACGTCTTCTTATCCAGCAAATGCACTACCCTCCAAATATAAACATATAAACCCAGTCTTTTTGAAGAAAGCAGTGAAAAGTGAAACATGGGCACTTTGATTCCTTCCCTACTTTACAGGCAATCCTATCTCCATGTGGCTGTAAGAGTGGAGTCCGTCCTCTCCTGGACTTGCAGCTCCCTTCTGACCTCCCTTTTGTCTTCTTTTCACAGTTGTGCATCACATCAAGCGCCACAATATCGTTCTTAAAAGAGAACTGGGAGAAGGAGCCTTTGGGAAAGTCTTTCTGGCAGAATGCTATAACCTGTGTCCTGAGCAGGGCAAGATCTTGGTGGCAGTGAAGGTAAAAGAGTCTAGGGTTACCATTATTAATTCATGGTTGCAACTAATGCTGTTTTATTTGTAAATGATCATGTTTGCCTATTTCATAATCCAGTGTAACTGTTCTGATACATGTGGAAGAGTTCACAAGGCTAATGGAGTGTAAAGAGAATTTGGTATTTGATCTTGCTGTGGATTATAAAATGAGACCTGAATCTCATAAGGAGAAGGGAGGAAACAGATTGTGTCACAAGGGGGCAAAATCTTTTATGATCTGTCTGAAGTACAATTAGTGAGAAATAACGTCTAGGTCATTAAAAATGCATGTGATACATATGTGTATCTAAAAAAATAATCTGTTACTTGCTAAGTGAATAGGTTATGTGTGTAATTGCTAGACAAAGAACACCTCTCTGTTTCAGGACTGTGCTATTCTTTTAGTCAGCAACTGAAATTCTCTGTGGGTAGTTGTCATTAATATAGCTTGGAGACCAAGCCTTCTTTGCTGCATGGAGCCGTTTTTGTCCCCCAAAATTCAAGAGCTGAGGTTAGCTGTTGACCTTAGCCATGGATGTAGCTAGAAACAGTATTGGTGAAACTACACTCTCAGAATTTGCAAAGTTTCCCTGGAAACAATCTCCATCTGTAGTGTTCTGCCAAAAACTAAACAAGGTGTCCAGCATTTGAAACGTCGCATTAAGTGCAGGGAGAATAGATGTTTAGAATTTGGGCTGTACCTAGTGACCAGAAAATAATTTTATCTGACAGATCACAATTAGGCAACGATGTGTACATTTTGAATGAAACCATACAGAAAAATAAATAAAGTAGATCATATTTTTGAATTTGATAACAATAAATAGTCTTGAATCTGACAGTGGAAGAACATGAAAGGAGGATAGACTTGTAGAGTGCTCCATCAGAAATAGCAGGTTTTTGGTTTGCCAAGGTTCCAAGCTTTTTGATACTTGGCAGTAGTTCAGTCATATTGACTGGTGAGAAAAAAGTTAAGCCCTGAAGGGACTATAGCATAGACAGGAGAAACCAAGAGATAGGAGATGACAAAACTAGATCTGAATGATTTTTCTGTTGTATTTTGTTGAAGCTATAATGGAAATTGCCTTTCCTCTATCACTTCAGGGAACTGCTTGATAGCAAAATAAAAGTATTTCCATTCATTTGTTCCTTTTGAAAGTTCTCACCAAATGGAGTCTAGCACTTCTGCTGTTAAATGCTGCACTGCACTTCTCAGTGCAAATCAAATGGAAGAGCATTCAGCCTTTAAAGGTACATATGTCTCTATAGATTTAGATGACAAATCTATCCATTTTCTGGGCAAGTTGTTATACTGTTTTTGGTTTTTTGGTACCAAATCCTCCCCTTACAGCACCCTTAATAAGAATCTTGCAGGCAGCTGAGGTTATGCCCATTTTATGTTTCTGTCATTGTCTCTTAAGAATGTGACTCTGGCTGTTGTCACAGAGCAAATTTTTTGGTGAACTAAGCCACTGGATTGATCCTCATATAACTGAAGGGTTAATTGCCTGATGCTTGTCTCTTTCACTGAGGTTACCAACCACAGACAACAGGTATCTCTCGTCAGTCACAGTGGAGGTCAAGGGATGGGGCCTCCACTGGAGTGTGGAGAGCTATCCTCCATTCCAGTGCAAGACTGTGTCTGGACTCCATCCCAGGATTTGGCAGTTTTAGTCGTAGAGGAGCAGACCTGAGTGCCAGCAGCAATGAGCAGCTCCTCCTGACACACAAGAGGCTTTAGAGCACTTCAGCTCCATGGGCAAAACCAGAACACACCCATCACTATCGAACAGATCCAGTGGAAATAAGTACTTGCTGAAGAGTAAGGTGATGCCAGGGAGATTTCAGGAGTAAGGAGGCACAGCCTCATCTGCTGTCCCGTTCCACTATAAAAGGGGAAGCCGGGAAGGATTCTTTTGATAGATTTTTCTGACGAAAAATCAAGCACTAATATGGCAGTATTATGTCTGAAAACCGTTTATTGAAACATAAAAAAAAAAAAAAAAAAAAAAAAAAAAAAAAAAAAAAAAAACACCTAAGTATTCCTATTAAAAAAAGGTGTGTGTGGTGGGGGGACGAACAGGAAAAAGGAGCAGGGAGAGAAGAAAGAGAGGGCGAAAGAAACAGAAGGCGGGGACAGCGTTACCACAGAAGCGCGGCTGTTTGTCAGCATAGGTAGGGCAGACGGAGCGTGCATGCTGCGAACTGCGGTGCGTCTGCGCGGCTTCCGTGGCAGGCTGGGCGCGATTCTGAAAGAGCAGCAGGCTGCGTGTCCCTTTCGTCGGCGGGAACAGGCGGCTGCGGCTGCGGCTGCAGGCGGCCCCCGGAGCAGCTGCGGTCCCTCGGCGTGGGGCGCGGTGGCTGCGGGCGGCGGCGGCAGCAGGCCGGGTGCGGCGGGGCTGTGCTGTGGGCTCGCTGCCGCGGGCAGCACGGGGAACACAGCGCCGGTGGTCGCGGCTGGATGCAGGCGGCGGGCACTGCAGGGTGGGTGCGGGCAGCGCCTGGAAACTGGGTGCGGGCGGCAGCTGCGGCCACGAGATCCTCACGGCGACAAGCAAGTTCCGGGAACCGGCACAGCAGGGCAAAGCAGGCACGGGCAGGGAAAACAGGGCCACAGGGGAGAGGGCGCGAAGTCGAGAGCAGAAGGGGCCAAGCTGACCCTCCAAGCGACCCAAAGCAAACAGACAAGCCAGACCTCGAGGTGTTGCGGCTAGCTGCCTTTATGTGCCCCCAAACTGCTCGCCCAGCTCGGCTTCGCGGGCCCGTCGGCGGCGGGCATTTTTGGCGGGCAGCCGGGGACTCGCCTTCACCAGCAGGCGTGGCGGGGAGCTGCTCGCAGTCTGGGCTCTGCCGGGACTGGCTGCCCGGTGAAGCTGCTCTGGGCACAGGGCAACACAGGTTTTTATAAGAATTTTCTTCACCTACTTGTGACATTTGAGGCAAGCACATTGGTCCCTCTCACCTGCACCGTGTGGGTCAGGTTGGCTGGTGGTTTCTGTCGGCTCCCTGTGCCTGCCAGCTGCTGGAAAACGGTTTGGCTCAGGCCTGGCCCTGAGCATCCCTCCTTCTAACTCAGCATGTCTCCTTCTTTTCAGCCAGCTGGTATCCAAAAAATGCTGACGTTGCTTCAGCAAATTATTTAGGAGCTAAGAGGCCCAAAAAAATCTGGGAAGATAAAAAAGCTCAGGCTTAGTATAAAATACCAAAGAGCTTGAGCTTTTGCTTCTTTAAAGAGGAGAAAGGCAATTTGTTTAAATTGGTTTTGATTAGTGTGGGCTTTTTGGGGGCAACACAGGAAATACTTTCCATAGGACAAAATCAGAGCCTGGGCATTGTACTGACGTTGCCCCCATAGCACATCATGCCAGCACACCACTTGCTGCAGGCACTTTAAGAGAACAGAGGGTGGAGGAAGGAAAAATTACTGGTTTTTTGAGGGCCCATTTTGCTGTGTTTGTTCAAGCCTGGCTCAGTACTGTCTCCTCATAGGATTGGATCCCCAGATATAGTCTCACACTAGTTTATCCTGTCCAGAGAGGGAGGTGAGGCTGACAAGGCACAGGTTAGCAGCTGCCTCTGGTTCCCCTGGGGGGTTTTGCTCAGCTAGCAGACCTTCTGTGTGTGTGTGACACCATGGCACCTGCACAGGAAAACCAAAGGTTTCCAGTTGTTCAGATCTTCAGTTCTGAGAAGTCTCAAAACCACCCTTTCATTTCTTGAGGAGATGTACCTGTCAGCTCTCATGTTGATGGGAAGCCATAGCAATGATTTTGCAGGGGAAGGCTGAAACAGTAGAGTAGTGGTAGTAGTGATGTAGCTGTCTTGAGGATTTGGCTGTCTGGTCCTGCTGATAGTGGTGATAGCCTCATCCTCCTGCTGTTGTTCTGACTTGACCATGAAGGCAGCTCTGTGTTATCAGGGTGGCAGTTCACATTTGGTGCAGAGCACAGGGCAGCACAGACCATACAGAGTGCTGCTACCTGGGCAGGGACTCTCTGGAGGAGAGTAAGTGTGGGGTGGTAGTCCAGCTCTTACAAGGATGAACTTGGCAGATGTGGAGCTCCTGTAAGAGCCAGGGGCCTGTCTTGTTTCCCAAGAAAGCTTGTTCCTCCTCTTTAACTGTGAGCCTGAGTGGCTGGAAAGCACGTGATTGAATCTCAGATCCTGCTTGGGAAAACCTCCTGTCATGCTTTGTATGCAGAGCTTTGGCATGCTTGTCAGTAATGATAATAATAATTAATATGTCTTTTCTCTCTTTGTGCTCTTAGGGTTTTATTTTAGTTTTTTTTCTTGCACTGAGAACAAGTTAAATGCATTAGTCAATGTCATTTCTGTGTAAATTCTGCATAGTTATTAATTTTTTCACCTTCTAGTCTCCTCCTTGCCTGACTGTGCCAGCTCTCTCTCATGCATTGTGTGTATTTTGTGCACTGCATGAAATAATGAAGAGGAGATTTTGCAATGGTGGGTGACAGAAATTCTAGTCAACCTATCGTAGTAAAAACCCTGCCTGAGTTTCACCTGAGTTTTAGACCTTCCTGCATTTTGCTGTTTGACAGAAAATGTGGAATTGCCATGGCAACTGTTCTGTCATATGATAATTTTGCTGTTTCTGTGAGATAAAAAGCGTCTTCTCAAATATACAATATGCCATCCTTACAGGACAGAGCTGTCAGCATTTTTACTGTCTTTCCAGGGAAAGAGCCTGCTGGAAACAGGATCAGCCTCTCCTCCCTGTCAGTTTTTTTTTTTTTTTTTTTTCCAGATTGCTATTATTTTAAAATGGGTTTTATATGAATTCTTTTTCTAATTCTCTTATTGAGAAGAATTACAATCCAATCACTCCATGTATGAAACCAACAGAGGAAACTCAAGTGACAACAGAATTACCAGCAATTTCAGTATGTGTTGCATGCATTGGACTGTGGGTTGGTGCCTGTATCATGTTAAAGCATCATCCCACAGCTTGGAAGTATTGGAAAACACTTCAATTCCAGTCCTCACTCAGTTAAGCTGTGAGTGTATATGGACCATAGTGGGCAGAAAATTTTATATCTGTGATACTAGCCACAGTGCTAACATATTGTGGCTAGTGAGGCCTTGATGATGCAGTATCCTTGTTGCATCATTATTGGTAAAGCTTTTGGAAAAAGGATTCTGGGCCTGAAGGCATGTTAAGATTCATAAGTACATTCCTCAGGGAATGGACGTCTAAGATACGAGTGATTTCTTTTGCCTCTAGGATCCACAGAGCCTGAAATCCACAGGGAAAAGCCCCTGAACTTGGAAGACAGCAGTCCATTCTGCCCTACTCCTTGTTCCCCCCATCTGAATTTTATTATGGTGGCTGTTCATTTTTCAAGACCCAGGATTGTGGTATCACAACTAAAGCATGTGGTTTTTTCCAACAGTCATGTTCTTGGCTCTTCTTCACACATGCATACATATAATACTAGAAAAGTGGACAGAGTTGTCCCTGTTGAAGAAGAAGCTTCAACAAACCATGACTACTGCAACTAAAAACTCAGTTTGTATGTAGAATTATTGGACAGTATCAACTTGTTCTGTTTCTGTTCTGATTAGTGTGGTTGGTCCCATGCTCTGTACATTAGTTTAGGATAGAAAATAAAGTGAGTAGATGGCCAGGAAAAAGGCATCCTTAGTTAAAACACTGCCACTACTTTTGTGTCTTATCTTCCATTGTATTAAACCTAGCTATTGTTAAAATCCAGAGGTACAGAGCCCAGACAGCAGTTTCAGTGAAGAATAAATTGTGAATGTTGGTAACTTGCCATCTTTCTCTTGTGGTTTTAAAGATACTGCTTGAATTAGCATAGTGCAACCACTATACCTATTGAATATAGAGTCTGTTAGTGGTTTATTGTCAGTTATAACTATTCCTCATTTAATTGGTGTCAGAACTTGCTTTTTTTCGTGCATGAAAGTGTAGTTGGTAAGAAGAAATCTGAAACTGCCAATATGTGACAATTAAACCAGTATTTTCATTATACAACATTTAAGCCTCCTAATAATCCAATGTTGATATATTTCCTTCAAAATTAGAATATGCAAGCTATATAAATAAAAGCTACATAAATAAAACTGACACCCCAGAATTCATCTCTGCATCTGCTTTCCTCCCTGTCTGTCATTTTAGGATTTGTCCTCCAGTTTCTTATACATATGCCTAGTCTTAGTCATGTGAGTAGATATCCACAATTTCAATGGAGTTTCTGGCTGAAGTCTTGGATTATAAATTCTGGTCCAGGGACATACCCTCATGTAAATCTACCTAATGTATAGCACACCACAGGGGCTAACATCAGCAATACATAAAAGAATGCACCCACGTTACCACCACATATTTTAAACAAGCAGTTTTATTTTAAAGAACTAACAAGAAAGGTAAATATCATCAGGATACTAGGGGTTGCTTGAGTTAAATGCTAAAGGATACAAACCAGCTGTGTAATAGTATATTTTTTGGATGAGATCAGTTTATTTGTTCTGTGTTTGGAAAACACTTGTCACAACGAGAGCATGAGTATTCATACATTGTCTTACAACAAAAGTGCTTGTTTGGGATAACATGTGGCAGGAGAATGAAAATTGTACTGCCATAATTTAATTGCAATTCAAGATCACATCTGCATTTCTAAGAGTTATTAAGAAAGTACTTCCTCCATCCACTGTGCTGTACTGTGTCCTTATCTCACCCTTACAGGGCTGTCCCACATGTTCCCTACCTTCTGTGAACATCTGTCCTTCCTTACGTTTTCATTTTCTCCACCAGACACTGAAGGATGCCAGTGACAATGCCCGCAAGGACTTCCACCGTGAGGCAGAACTGCTAACTAACCTGCAACATGAGCACATTGTCAAATTCTATGGTGTCTGTGTTGAGGGTGATCCACTCATCATGGTCTTTGAGTATATGAAGCACGGAGATCTTAACAAATTCCTCAGGTAAATCCATGAACATGTAATATGCTTCTGAGCCAAAATTGGGCAGTTAAGGCAGGTGTTACTGGTACTGAATGTCAAATTAACAACTACCACTGGAAAACGCTGACACCTAGGAAAACAAATTGTCTGTCTCTTCTCTTTTGTACTGGGATGTGGGACTCTGTTTCTCTGCATTTTTGGAAGCACCATTTAAATCAAGCTTTGTACTAAACAAATGCGAACCAAAGAAATGTTGTTTCCAATATATTTTAGTGCATTCTGAGATGTTTGGTTATAAATCCTACAGTAGGAATCATTTTCTTACAGGCTTTCTGGTAGCACTTGAAAGATCCCACTCAACACCTATCGCTATCTGTAGGCGGCAAAGAGCTTCTGAAGTCTAACCCCTTTTCTCTTCCCTCCTCTCAGTGTTTTGGAAAGACTGCCATAAATCTTCAGCAAGAAAACTGGGAGCCATGGAAACTTCTGTGGATTGGAAAATGCTACATTTTGGAGTCCAGATTAGGGCTTTTATTTCATAAAGCTGTTCAGGAATGTGCATAGGAAATTGAAATTTGGCAGTAAAGCAGTTATAAATAAATAGATGATACCTAAGGTTCACAGTTAGGTAACCCATGATCCAGGAGTTATGAACAGAGGCATCATGTATGCCATTTCTACTAGCCTGTACTTGTTGCCATAAAAATAAACAGTTAAAAGATGACATTTGCTCCTATGTTAAAAATGTAGGAGACTATTCTTCCAATGTCTATTATGTAATTTTATCAATAGATATCGCAAAGGTATTTCAACATACAGAGGTCTTTCCTGCTACAGATAGCTAGGGGTACCACCATTTTTGAAAGATGTCTCTAACAAAGCTGTAAAACAATCAAAACCAATGTCCCTTAAATATTTTCTGTATAACTGAAATTATTGTGATTGCTAATGCCACTATTTATGCATTTTTTGATAGCAAATGTGAAATGAGTTTGATGTATTTCTGCTGTCTGTTGAAAAAATAGCCACAGCATAAAAACAAATGATATCAACTGGCATCCTCCCTTATCGGCAAGGCTGACAGACAGGTTTCACAGAGAAACTGGGATCTGATCTGGAGATGCAGAGCAAACACTACTACTTTTCTTAAGCTGATTGTCTCTCTGGCAAAGGATTTAGGTATATTTAAGAATTCAGGGCATTTACGTTTGCCTGCTTGGTCTTCTGCTGTGAGTCTGGAGAAAACTGCAGTTTCCCTAGATTTCAGATAGACACTGAATTTCCATTAGAAGAAGCCATGTTCTCAGCTGATGAGAAATAATTTTTTATTCCATAAGAAATACTTATGCCTTGATTCTTTTTGATTGGCCTTTTCTTACCTTGTAACTCTGATTTTGAATAATTGTGCAGAAAAGTAGTGTAGCAGACAGTATGTTTCCTACTTTAGACCTTCACTTTAAAAAAAATTAGTAATCAGCTCTTGTCTTTAGAACATAAAATGATTATTCTGGGACAAGCTTTTAAACCTAAGCTCCAATTTGTCATTCTTCTCACATTTTCTGCAGCTTGTGCTGCAGACCAGAGGTTCAGAGCAAAGTGGGTTGTTCCATATTTCTTACCCTGCAGCGCCACCAAAGGCTGTTGGGGAACAATTCATTTGAAAATTTAACCCAAATGAGCCTGGCTGCCTTCATGCAGCCAAAGGCTCATGTTCAGATCTAGGACTAAAGCCTCAAACTCATGTGTGCCCAGTGCTTGGTCTGTGGACTAGTGGATGATGTGGCTGCAGAGAGTATCTGTCAATGTTCCTGGCTGTTGCAGACACTGAAGATAACCTCATTTATGGCCAGCACCAAGAGGACAAGCAAGGTGGATGGAATGTTAGGAATAATCTACAAATTCCATTAGATACGGACCATGTCCTCAGGGAGGTTAGCAAAAGGTGGAAAGTTCTCTAATTTAGCATCTCAGGTGTTCATGTCTGAGAGCACTTATTAAAAAAAATCCATGCAGGATAAAGGTACAGTATTTTTCAATAGGAATTTGCTTGTGAGTGTTAGGTGGAGATTTCATATCCTCCCATTTATTTCCCCCATCAACCTAGACAGATGAATGGCTGCCTGTACATACCCTATGGCAGGGAGCTGCTTTGCCTGGTACCAGATGCAGTCCCATCAATGCTACACACCCTCCTTAGTTTCTTTCTCACATCTGTCATTTTGCTCATGAAATTTTTCCCTTGGGGCAATTTTAATATCGTATTTCTAATTGGTAATGTCAGATTTGATCTCACAGATTTTGATTAATTTGCAACTCTTTTCCAAACTCTTGTGCCCTTACCCTAGAGTCAAATTAAGAAGGTGGACTCTTTTGAAGGAATAGTTTTCAGGATTGGAAATTAAAAAGGCTCCTGAAAACACAGAAAAGTAGAATGGATGGAAAAGGATATTCAGAACATTATAAAATGTTATCAAATGAGGAGTGATTGCCAGATGACCTCATTGACTGGATAAGGATTAGGTGGTAGTTCTTTCTGTAAAACATTGTTTATATGAATGTTTAAATCTGTATTTTCAAGATACTGGGATGTACATGCATACCAGAGCTCAGGTAGTTAAGATGGGTGAAGCATATGTGTCCCAGTACTTCACTGGGCTTTCCTAATGCAAAATATCTCCATTTTTGCTGAAGTGCATACAAGTATTCTTATCAATCATTTGATTGTTGTTTCTTAGGGACTTGCTAGGGATTGAAAAACTCCTATTTCTGAAGCTGTTTTGTTTTTGCAAATAGTGTGTTTTGTGT
The DNA here is from genome assembly GCA_020086605.1 of Lanius collurio. Taxonomy (NCBI): domain Eukaryota; kingdom Metazoa; phylum Chordata; class Aves; order Passeriformes; family Laniidae; genus Lanius; species Lanius collurio. The sequence continues at coordinate 3,891,142 of JACBWW010000026.1, forward strand.
CCTGTTCCTATTGTCAAGAATTCCAGTCTCAGGCACAACTCAACCTTGGTGATGAAATAAGCAAAAATACCTTCCTGCTGAGCATTTGGATAGGAAATTAGAAGTATAAATTTAAAACTGCTGCCCTTGTTTCTCAGATGAAGAAGGAAGTTAGTTCTTTCTTGTTTAAGAAAAGATGGAAGGGTCAATGGCCTGTATCCCTGCAGAAATCGAGGAATGCCAGTCACAGGAAAAGCGATGCTATGCATGCCACTTCGTTGCCTTTCCCTCAATTGTTTTTCACCCTATAAGAGTGATAAGATATTCCCTTGGTTCCAAAACAGGTTTGTTTGTCAGCCTTTCTCCAGAAAAGATTTCTAGAATGGAACAGGAGAAAGGTGGTGCTTTCTGATGGGTGGTATTGTGAGCACTTATGCCTTATTTCCTTGAGTAATATATATTCTGTTTGTAATGCTCTTCAGACCACCTATCTTTCACACAGTGAAGGAAAACACAAAATGAAAAAGGCCAAGATACAAATTTTTACCTATTTCACCAAGGAATTTATAAACTTTTGATGGAGTTGTGTGGGCTGAGGCTCAGTAATGCCTTTCACCTCTCTGTCTTACAAGTGGCCTATCAGTTTATCAGCTTGTGTTCTGGTGCAGGGCACATGGACCAGATGCAGGACTGATGGCAGAAGGCAACCGTCCGGCTGAGCTGACCCAGTCCCAGATGCTTCACATCGCCCAGCAGATTGCTTCTGGGATGGTTTACCTGGCATCACAGCACTTTGTCCATCGGGATCTTGCTACCCGGAATTGTCTGGTTGGTGAAAACCTGCTGGTGAAGATTGGGGATTTTGGGATGTCTAGAGATGTGTACAGTACGGACTACTATCGCGTAAGTGAACTGCTGTAATAAGTATTAAGCTAGATCTTGTTCAGTCTTCTTACCACACTGGCATGACTGATTCTGCTTTTACACATAACCATCTGTCTGTCAGGTAGTTTAGAGCCCAGCATATGGAGAACCTGGTTCTGAGTTAAAAGGTTTGGTATATTTTGAGAGTTAATCTGAGTAGATTGTCATGTTTCGTTGTTTATATATGTTGGGTTTAGATTCTAAATCACAGAAAGGTCTTTTTGTCTGGGCAAAAATTTTGCATGTTTTTTTGGCTTTAGTGAAGAAGAAGCAGCAGATGAAAAGGAAGAGCGGGTAGTCAAATTTGGCCCACCACTTTGAAGCTATTAAAATATGTTCTTAAATACTACTAAGAAAAATGGAAATGGTAACTTTGGGGAGTAGTTGTATAATTCTTCAGTTAACTAGAGGAGATGTAAGTACTGGGAAGCAGCAGCAACCAGTTATTTTACTCAAGAAGAGACTAGGTGAGAAGTTGTTATATACTCAGCACCTGAAAGCTTTTCCTGCCTTAAGCCAGTCCTACTTCTTGATGTTGAAGAGTTGTTTTGCAAAGAGTAAAAGTAGCGCATTGCTCTTTTTCATTCTGACTGTTTACCTGAGCTTAGTAGCCATAAAGCGATACCTGAATTTTGCAAAGACTTTCTAAGATTGCTGGGATAAACAAACTGTGAGCATTAATCGCTGTTGTTAACATAGTCTTTGTGCTATGTAGTAAGTCGTGTAGTTGACACCATTTCCTGTTTGCTATCACATTTGTAATTTCATGATTGGAACTGAACCTGTCAGGTGTTTCTGTCTTGGGGAAGGCAATCCATGGCCAAGATACAATTTACAAACCCTAGGGTTTATCCTTTGAAATAAACTCATCGTCTTTAAACACATATTTTATATCTGCCTCTCACATGACTTGCTGCCAGTGAATTCCTTGTTCCTTTTTCACTATCCCTTTCTTAGCCACTCAATTTGGATTGTGTTAATAAAGGACAGTGTCACCCCACCATCAGTGTTGGTGAGATGCCTGGGAAGAGATTGTCTCTATAGCTGGCTGAGGCCAGACAGGGTAGAGGAAGCTAAACTTTTGAAAATTACTACTGAATGCTGGTTTACTTAAAAGCTCATAAGTAACAGCCTCCTCTCTTAATTTTCTCTCCTTTCAAAGACAAACCTAGTATTTAGTAAACATATGATCCAGATTCCCCTTATATATTGGGGTTTTTTTGTAAACTGGGACTTTGAATTATTTGATCAATGTGAAACAAGCATGACTGCACTTCAGAGCTTGAAAACAAATGTACAGGATGGTAATAACTTTCTCTGTGTTTTAAAGGACACTGTGAGCAGAAGCTAAGGTTTCTTGATTTTGAATCTGATTTTGCATATTGCATTTTTGCACCACTTGTTGGGACTAAAGTCATGTGTCTGTTCATACTTCAGTGTTTACCATGTTAGTCGTTACACTTAAGAATGAATGTATATGCAGAACAGTACGTGTTTGCAAAGGTTGTTACAGTCCGAGGCAGCATTATTGAACATATGCTTTGCTTATTTTTGGAAAAAAAGTAGTAACTCCCCCTGTTGCATAAAAACTACGTGCAAAAGGGGTAGAAGCTCAGTATCATGTGGCCTTTCTGGAGACAACTGAGGCCTGGTTCAGGTACGTGATGGTGTACGGACTGGCATCAGCTTACCTGCTCGTGTACCTCTGTATTTAATCCTCTAGTCTTGCATAAGTGTACTCTAGCAAAGCTCCTTCCCACTGGAACACAAATTTAGAACAACCCTCATAACCTGGAAAAAGCAAGAGTTCAGGAAATTCTGGGTAACCTGGGTAGTCCTTGGGCATCTCTCAAAGGATCTCATTTAAGGGGTACATGGTATTTCCCACTCTCTCTCATATAGAATTGCTCTCTTCTTTCCTTCTCTCCCTTATCTTCACTTATTTTTGAGTTCAAGGAGGGGTTCTGAGTGGTCTAGCATGTAACAAAGGAGAAGAAAGCTGCAGTAGTGTGAAGAGGGGGCAATCACTGAGGTGAGAGAAGGAACAAATTAAATGGGAAAGGTGACTGTAGGGAAGTGTTAGTGAAAGACACAAATGCAAATGAAGGGCAAAAGAGCTAAGTGTCAGAGGGGATGATGTAAATTAGCATGGCCCCATCCAAACTGGTGGTATAAGTTTGCAGAGTGATGGGTGGATAGGAAACTTTAAGTTGCATAGTTGCTTGTTCTATGCACTAAGAAAACCAAGAAGGATCATTTCTCTGGCCCCTCATGTTCCAGCTGGCTTCTAACTAGTGCAGAGGAGGGACAGAGACAAGACTGCCATGCCACCATTTCACAGTTGGAAAAAGCTGTAAGTTACAGTTGAGCCTGTGAAGTTTTGGCCTGCCCTTTTTGGGACATATGTGGGCTGGTCAGAAGATGGTCATGAAAAAGTCAAGGTAACAATGAATTCCCAGATGGTTGCCCTGAGAATTGCATCCTTGGCAGACCTAAGTCAGTGATAACACTGGAATGTCACCATACCTAATTGCTTATAGAAAGTTAAGTCTTTTTAACTGCTCAGGCTTAATCACTCACAGAGAAGCAATTCATCCCCAACCCTGACAGCTTTATTTGTTGCTTGTTGGAAAGATTTACACAATTCCAAAAAGTTCTGCAAGAAATGGTTCATCATTTGTGGGTTTTAATACATTGGAATTGTTTTTTTTGGATCCTGCCACTCAGTCATGATGTTAGATTTGCCCAAGATGATTATTTATAGCTTGCTTCTGTAAGATAAGGATGATCCCGAGTCATTGTGTGCTGTTAGATTGTTAATGACATTCTGCATTGAATCCGCTCAGCTGTTACGAGATGCTTCAGGGAAGAAGGGGAGCGAATTAACCCTTGGGCTGGGACTACATGTGGTGTGGCCCTGATTGCATAAGGTTTCCTTTTTTCTCCCCCTTTCTTCTTTTTCTGTCTTTTTCATCATTCAGGAATCTTGTAGGTAGGGGAAGTCCTGATATACATGCTAGCAACCAATGTAACAGCAATAGTTTTCAATAGTCAGACCAGAGGAGCCCAGAGACATGAAGAAAGTGTGATGGCTTTTCTTATCAGAACTGCTGTGCACCCCAGGCCAAAGTAAAACAACTGTCAAGTAATTGGTTTGGTCTGTGAGCCAAACACTGCTGCACTGCAATCGTTATAGCACAAAAGATCCTTTCACAAAGTTATTTACTTGAAGAGCTTAGGTCTCAGGTTTATGAGGGATTTTTATTTGTATTGTTGATATTTGGGTTTTGTTGTTTGATTTCCTATCCCCACAGGTCAGGGTTTCCTATCTTACTCTCAGATACCCAGATAGTGCTTTAAAGTAGCTTTCAGTGCTTTTGTTGACACTGAAGCATGGAAAGAATTACTTCGTTATTATTTGTTCTTGCACTCGGAGATAATATATCAGGGCCTTTCTAGGCTTCCAGTTCGGGTTTGCAAGTGATTGCTTAGTACTTGGTCTTAAAATAATTTCAACATTTCTTAATCATAAGCAAAAAGCTTGAAAAAAAGTAGAAGTCATCTTATCCCAGTACTTGGAAAACTTAACAGGGATATGCTTTCAATATCCAGCCTGGTCAGCCAGCTACAGGCTTGAGCCAAGGTTTCAGATGAAACTGTGATTTCACCAGACTAAGCAAGAGCTTTGCCATTAATTTCATTAGGACCAGAATTTCACCCTTCCCCATTTTTATGTTTGTCCAGTGCAGGATAGAGATTCTGTTTCTTATTTAAATTTGTAGAGCTCACTTGTGTAATCCTAATTTAGCTATTGTATAACCTACTTGCCTTTATACAACAGTACAAGAACAGTGGAGAAAATATGGACTCCTTGTCTCAGCTTGTACAAACCACTCAAAAGTCTATCAAAAGACTGGGCCTAGTGAGGTTTCTATCTTCCTTTAGACCAAATTTCCCCTAAAACTACAGAGAGGTTCACAAGTTTCCTTCACTTCTGGCACAGAAGACAAAGAGGATGCATTTCAGTATAAATTTCAGTGACTCTGTTTCTCTTTAAAATCTTTTCCGCATTTCGTACCCTGTTTTGCTATTTAGAGAGAGCATTTCAGATTGGAAGAAGAGACACAGGTCACCGATCCTAAGTCTTTCACTCTTGAAGAAAGCTGCACAGTAGGTGTTAAGGGTAGTAGCAATAAGAACCTGAGCTCTCCTCATGCTTCGGGGAAAACACCAACACTCACTAGTACTTTAGCCCCTTCTGCATAAGACACCAAGCCCCATTAAAATTCCAGTCTGCCAGAGAAAAAGAGAAGATTTCAACAGTGTCCTAAGTCCTAAAGAGAAACAATGCTTGGCAAAAATTCCTGAGAGATCTTAGGAAGTCAGTCACAACTGACATACCCAAGACGTGACAGCAATCCCCATCGGACTTCTCTGTGAAAATCACCTTCTAAACTGGCAAGCTGTAGAAAGCTATATGGACCCAAGTCAGCTGCACCAGCCTGTGGCATAACTTGCATTTGGTAATGCCCCTCAGAGCACATCTGGCCATGTTTCCTATTCTCAGTGCCTTAGAGCAGTGTGGGAACCAAAGAAGATCCAGAATCAAATCATACCACAAGAGGGAAGACAAAAAGGCAAGTCCTGAAGAAAGACTTAAGTAAGTTAATAAAGTGCAGCCTGCAAAATGCTGGCAGGCTTCTTCTCAGATGTACCGTAGAATTGGATAGCAGCAATCTTGTGTTTCTGAAGCCTGGATTTCTAACTCCTGTCCTGTCACACAGCCTCTTCTCTCAAAGTGAATGCAAGTAAGTAGAATCCTGTGGTGCCAGTGCTTTCCCTAGAAGGCTGCATGGCAGCTTCTCTGTTCTAACAGCTGCAAATTTTTTTTTTTTAAATTCAGCAACCTGAATTATCTCATGACCCATAGACACCTACTTGATCACATTATTCTACTCCCTTTCCAGCTTTTAAATCTCAACTGTATTTAGAGAAAATACTCCTGTACCTTACCAGACTGTTTTAGAGGGTTAGAGAAGGACCACTGTCAGGAAAAAAAGTGTACTTATTTTTTTTCTCCTAACACTAGCCTTCTCCTTTCAGTGTGTAAAATAGCCATGTCTGGTATCTCTTTCTGGTGCAGGCTTTGCTAGAACTGTGAGTGGTATTTCCCAAATCAGATTTTTGCCATTCTTGGATTAGAGGTACCTCCCAGCCTTTAATGAAAATGTGCTGCTTAGTACATCTTAGACTCACATAGCCTGTTGTCGTTGGCACATGTTAACTGTATTGTCAGACAGTGCCCTGGGCCACTCTTGTCTTCCACTCCTTCCAAATGAAGAACATCCCCTTTTATTTTTCTACATTTTTGGTTTCAGTCCCTCAGTGAGTGACTTTGCAATTCATACTGGCACATTTTGTACCTCAAGTGGTTGAGAAAGACTAGTGTTTCTCTTTTATTTTTCTGTCTTCTTTGGGGGCTGGGTTGTTTTGTTTTGGTTAGGGTTTTTTTTTTAATTAGAATTCAGGTCTTGTCTAAATTGGTAGAAAGTAAAGAACTAAAGAAACAGAATCAGGGTACAAAAAATAAACAGCTAATGGAGTAGGAAAGGTTTGAAGGAAGTTTCCTATGTTTTTGCAGTTTTGTTTCTTAATGTTTTATTGATAATTTCTATTGAATGCTAACATTAAGTATTTTGGGATGTTTGTCTTTTTAAAACATAGAGTTCACATACACTTCCAGTTAAGACAGGAGAAGGTATTTAAACTCCTTAGCCTTCCACTCAGACTTCCAGAAAAACTAATGGTTACACAATTTGCCATTCCAGGCCTATTTTGAAAATTCCTAGATGTTGGACTTTCTCACTACATAAAAAAAGGTGAACAACCTTTTTGAGAAATCATTTTGACACCTGTGAGAGTTACATCCTCAGCAAACAGTTCTGATTCTGATTTTTGCTGTTCCTTAGCAAGGCCAAAGTAGGAGTTTGAAGAACAGTGAAATAACATTAGTATTAAAGGAGTGAAAGAGCATGTCTCCCACTAGCCATACCCTCCCTTCATGTATGAATCTAATGTAGACTGCCGTATTTCTGGAAACTGCACGATATACTTTTCTGGTGACACTATGAAATATTTTCTAAAGGATAAGGCTAGTAAAATAATCACCAGAGAGTGATCTTACTTAAGCTATTTCCAGTACCTAATGCCTATTTGCAAAGAGAATTCATGCATGACAGCAAGGGCTAAAAAAAGAAAAGGCTGGTTTATCATTATTTGGGCTGTAACTAGCCAGGCAAACACCATGATACAAATGTTTACAGTGAGGAACAAGTGTCTGTCTATTCTGAAAGGGCAATAGCAGCAAACACCTGCAGGTCTCAGCTGTCACTACAGAGATGAATACCTGTGTGTGGGAGTTTGGAGGAGGCTGCACTAAAGAAAACAAGAAAGAGTTACTGGGAAGTCAAGCAGTTTGTCAAGGCATTCTCGTAGGTGTATGTATTGAATTGTCACAGTTTGAAGGCACAGTTTGAAGGCTTTTTATTAGCTGCTATTTTTGCATCCATTGCTCAAAAGGAAATTATCTGCTTCCCTACATGGGCTTCTCGGCTTTCCTCCTCCGTCAGAGGCTCATTGCATCATGTGTAGTGCTGGGGAGGACAGAGGGTTCCAGCAGCCCTGGAGGACGTGCACAGATGATTTCATGCAACTGGAAACAATAGGCCAACTTGAGAGATGTAAATCCAAACTAGCTGCCTTGAAGTCAGTGCAGTAGTTCTGAATTTAAAGAAACATAACCCCAAGCAGAATTAGGCCTAATGATTTTAGAGGGCTTCAGAAAAGACATTGCAATGTCAGCATTTAGAAACTGGTATGCTGCAGGACATGGCATTATCCTGATGACAAAGGATGAGCACCATGGCTTGATGTTGTTAATTGCCCGTGCCCATTCTGTGCTGTGCAGGAGGCATGCTCTATCCCCAGCTTTTACTTACACAACTACTGGTTGAATTCTTTGTTTTGTTTGGAATTACGGCTGTTTAACTTCCTCAGTTCTTCACAGAAAACCTAATTTCAGCTTTGTCTTAAGCAAGAACGAGTTCCATCTTTTGTAGTGCAGCTGTAGATGTACTCAATTCGTAAGTGATGTTTTCTCATCATCTTTGCATCAGGGTTATTGGTCCTACTTGCACTTCTGTTTTCATCTGTTTTCACCAACACAGGTCCTAAGAGGGGAGTCCAAGAAAGTTTTCCTTATTAGTGTTAGGGGAAGGAACATCAGATGTCCAACATGTGTAGTGTGCTGCATTTAACAGTCAGTTCTTACTAAACTCTGTCTTGCAGGGTTGATGACAGGTTGGTAATACAGAAAATGAGACTTTTAACTGGGAAGTTGTGACATACTTCACTTGGCCAGATCTAAGCTCCCTCTTGCTTTAAATGTGCAAATGGGAAGACTGCTTCATGGTTCCTGGAGTACATCCTCCTTCAGTCTGTGAGATCAAAGAGAATAGAGGGGGCAGAAACAAAAACCCATAGTAACTAGGTTGTAAAATTAAGCTGAGTAAAAGACAGACTAAAGCAAAGTGACCTTGTTGCTGTGACCAGTTACTTGATTACCCATTGAATTTCAGTGACTAATTTTTCCTTTGTAAATCCACCACCACTAGATTTATACCAATGTGGTTCTCATGCAGCATGCCAAGAAATAAGTTCATCTTGAGAAAAGAAGTTCAAGCCAGGAGGCAGTACCTAGAAACAAATGTTATGCAGAAATCCTGTTGAACTACACTATAGCTAAAAGTGTTGAATGTGTGTCAATCAAAATATTAAAGTGTTTGGAAATTTTCAAATGTAAATTTTCCTCTGTTTGCTTCTGTTAAAAGCTTTGAGAATTTAGTATTTGGTTCTATTCTGGTTATAAAACCGATATTACAGTTTTCAAATGGCTGGAAGTTTTGGATTTCCCACTCTATTGTTAAAGCATTTTTATGGAGTGCTTTTCAGCTGGTTACTCCTGCAGTATGCAGTTGATAAGAGCCATAGGATCCACATGCACGCCTATAGGATAACAGGAAGTTTACATAGTCATCGTCACCAATGGCTGACACAAGCTTTTCTGTTGAGGGGCTCTTAGCACAGATGTTCATTAACTTAAAAAGTCCTTTTAAAATTATACATACAAAACTGAATCATTCTCAAAAATAACCACACATATGGATATAAATTGCAGGAAAGCAGTGATTCACACATTGAAATTAGCCTTAGGAACTGCAATTTGGAGAGCTTTGCAGAACTCTGATCGTAATCGCCTCATTCCATTAAGTAGCAGCAGAGCTGTACAAAGCTATTTTTTGCAGGTGCTGAAACGATTTAACTGTTGTTTAGATGATTAGCACATAAGAGAGCCATGTCCTCAATCCCATCCCTGTTCACAATTTTCTGGATTGCACTTGGAATATTGGTGGAGACTATTTCCATTGACTTCACTAGAGCCAGTGTTTTGTCCAGGGCTTTAGAAAGTGAAAAGTTTATGGGCAACTTTTTCTAGGCACTGAATGGCAAGAGAAATGATGAATTTCTGTATTTTTTCTTCCTGGGCCAGGTCCTTCTGCAGACTAATAATGCCTTTTAGTAATTATGGGGAGGAACCATGCATAAATATCTGAAGATCCTGTACTGCACTGCTACAAATTGTCACTTTTGGCAGGCAATCTGCAAAGCAATTTACAGAACTCCAAAGGTTAGCAGCTGAAACTGTTGACTTTTTGATTTGTGATGTGCACAGTGTGAGGAAAAGATGATGTGGGAACAAAATCAGTGAAATATCTCCGGGAGCACAGTCAGATACTGGAGTGGCATCTCCTGGGTGCTGCAGAGTACTGGTGCACTCTGTGCTACCGCCACTGCCCCCACTGATGGTGGGGACAGCTCAGAAAGGCCACCCAGAGGGAGCAACTCCTTAAACGGGAGTTCTCCTTTGATGTCTGGTCACAGAAGCAGCTCCCAGCAGAGTCTTTGCAGGCTTCCAGCTGGAAGGTTTTCTTATGCAAATGGCCTCTCTCCTTGCACTAAAGAAAGCAGTTGCTAGGCAGTTTTCCTAAATATGCATTTTTTACCCTGGGCTTGGTGAACAATCGGCACTCTTTTGGCCCACAGAACTCAGGAAGCACGGGAAGAAAGAACTAGACAATTAGACTATGAAGTGGTACGTGTAACAGGATGGATCGAGAGGATGAGAGGACAGCACCAGCTAGTAATAGAGCCAAGGCTACAGCTCTGACAGTGCAGATTCGTGTGTGCATAGCAAAGAGCTACTGGTGGTGATGGAAATGGGGAAGCACTGTGTGACACTGCAAATCATTTCCATCTTCACTGCTCTCGGTCCTTTTTCTGTCCGATGGAGCATGTGTCCACTCCAACGTGGAGTGGAAGGGAAGTCAGTAGCAAAGACTTAAATCAATCGGAAGCTGTTGGTGTCAGTGACAGAGAACATGGAGAGCAGAGAATCTGTGGTTACCCACGTAGCTGTAACATGTATGCCTTTGTGAGGTGTTTTCAATACCAAATGTCATGAACAAAGCAAAGTTTTTGACACCATGTCAGGAACAGCTCTCCAAGTTTCCCAAATGGTGAGGAATCCAGAAATGAATGATACTGCATTTTACGGTCTCAGAAACTTTGTAATTAGACTTCAGAGATAATTTGACTTTGCATTAATCTAGTCTTACATAAAATGGACCCAAAACACATATAAAATGCTGTCAAGCTCCTAGCTGTGTCCTAGCTTTAGGATAAAGGCTTGATTTAAGGTGTGTGACAGAATATGCATCTTCTATTAAGGACAGATCTAAAAGAATTAGAAAAGATTATGGTTACTCAAATGCTTCTTTCTCCATCAGGTAGGTAAACAAACCTCCAAAATGAAAGTCACGAGTGGGAAGTAACTTCATTCTTTCCAGTGCAGTGAAATTCTTTCAAGAATAAAAATTAGCGTAATACCCTTGAATTTGCTTTCAAAAGCCACTATTTATTTGCCCTTAAAAATATTCTTGCAATACTGCTGTCCAGCCCTTGAGGATTTGAAGAGCTTACATTAAATTTGATTTATGATCAGTTCCTACTTCTATTCCACAGTTCATTTCATCCAGGGCTTGATATTGCCAAAGTGGTGTCTCAGATGTTTGGGCTGGGAGCAGAGTCTGACCCCTTGAAATGCTCAGATAGAATGACCAACACTGAGAGGTGATGCAAATGAAATTTCAAAACTATTCTCTTATTTAGTCTTATAGTTGTGTTGATCTCCAGAGAGGTGTAACATTTATATTGTCTGTTTTCAAGCTATTTCCCAACACTTTGGAAGAAGTTTAAATCACAGATGTTCATGATTCTTGAGCCTTGTCAAACTCTACTTCAGTCCTCTGTTCCATGTAGCTGTGTTCAAGCTTTTCTTCATGAATGTGAATCCTGAAAGTGATAATTGTAAAATGAATGTCACTTCAGTTATTCACATCACTTGCTTAAAAGCCAGGATTTTAAAGAAAGAGCTATAATGTGATACTTTTGATAATAAATGCATAAGGCTGCAGATCTACATCTACAAAAATATTGATCCTGTGTAATAAAGGAGTACTTAACAAAAATAAAACAGAGGTAAAAGAATCTCGAGACTATGATACTTTACAGCGCAGAATATTGAGGTTTTTCTCTTTCTACTGAAAATTACTGTGACATAAGCAATTAACTTTATAGCCTTTACAATTTCTCTAGAAGACAAGAAAGACACTGGTATATATTCAATGACTGAAAACTAGTTTACCACCCAGACCACTGAGCAAACTGGCATTGACTTTACTGGGGACAGAAATTTTACTTTCATTCTTATTAATTGAAAACTTTTAATGGCTTTATATCTGATTTCACTTCCATGTTCACTGCTGGATCTACAGGGTGGAAAAAAAAATCCCGCCCCTGTGATCTAATCCTTGCATACCACACCATGGAGCAAATCAAAGTGTTTTGCTAGAAATATAAGCTGGGGTTTTTTTTTAACTGATGCGCAAAATGTGATGCAGTCTCAGCCTCCCTTAGGAGACTCTTTTATAACATCATGTAGTTCATTTCAAGGTGTGTGTGAATAGAGTCCTTCAGATTATTTTATGGCCTGCAAGATTATGTCTCTATAAATCTGGATTTAATGGTGTACACAGAAAGGGAGAAATCTTAACACGGCAAAGAAACTGCTCTCATTTTCTTTCTCTTCTTTTCCTTTTCTTTTTTTTTTTTTTTTCTGGCAGTAGAATTTTAAGGAGATAAAGAACTGTTCATTAAATACATTGCCAGATATTCTTTGATAACACATCAGCGTTGCAATTATTTCACAGCCAGTATAAATATAAAGTGGAAAAAAAACCCAAGCAACATGAATGACAGTCAGGATGATTACAAATCATTTGTCCTAATGTTTTTGTCGTCTATGTCCCTCATACTGCCTCAGCCCAGGCCCACAAAATAAAACTGTGATGCTATCTGGAGAATATGGATTCTTTCCAGATCGATTTACCAGATGCCTGTCACCACGAAGTCGCTTTGGAAGGCTAACTGATAGGCTGAGCTCTTTGCAAATTACTGCTCTGCATGCAGTCCTTTTGCAGCTGATTATGCTGCCAATGTTATTTTCTGACGATGAGATTTAGTGCAGCATACTGCCTGGCACTATCCTTGTAAGAGATTTTTCTTGCTTGTGAGCTAAGCAAAGGGCAAGGTCCTGCATTCTTGGCAGCCTGTCATATGCATGAGCTGTTTGTTTTTTGGATTCAGTAAGCAGAGTTTTAAATCATCTTTAGCAAAACAAGACAGAGAAAGAAGAGAGATCAAAATAGAGCTGAATATTTCATGCCATAATTTTGGCAGCACATCTCGTCTTCTAGATTGAAAGCACCAATGAAAAAGGGAATTTTGCAGTTTTCAATTGCGTGACTTTTCCATGCTCCTTGAGTATCCTCAAATATTCTAGGACTGGTCTCTCATGCCATATCAGCCATTTTTAGAGAAAAGAATCTAGTGTTGAATAGTTGTGTGGGAAAAGCATAACTGTGTTAAAATAAAGGTCAATGCCTATACAGAGTGAGTGGAATGTGCCTCTCAACAGAAAACCAATAGATACTATTTGAATCTGCAAAACAAAGATTGTATATTGTTTAAAATATATAGGTCCAATATTGCCATTTTCTGCAAAGGGAATTCTGTTACTAAAAATCCTTGCACAACTTCTACCTGTTCACATAGACACACACAGTTCTGATTTTTATACCAGTCATGCTTGGAGGAACATACATTTTTGACCAACAAATATTTCCATTGCAATTTGGAAATGGGTGAAATGGTGGGTTTGGAGCTTGTGTATGTACACATACTATTATTCAGTACTAACCTGCTTTTCCATCTCGATCAGCTTTAGTTAGTAGAATGAAATGCTAAATAGAAAAGGAGGAAACTGAAGGTTATGCTGTACTGCACACAGTAAAAAGCCCCTCAAATACCTATTTAAATACAGCTAAAATGGCATAAATTAGAAAATACAATTTGCATGGAGAGGTTTATACAGTTCCACTGTACAATGTGAGACTGAAGGTAGGTCTAGTCTGCATACACTGGTAGCTCAAAAACTGTGGCATGAGCTTGATGCAGATTGCAAAGCTATTCAGAAGCAGGATGAATTTCCTTTTCTGGGGCATACACTTCTTCCTCTGCGCTACTCACAATGTCCAAGCTAGTTGCTTTAATCGTAGCTTCTGTTTATATGTTCTTAACTGTGTCATTGGGGATATGGAAAACAGCATTATGTTAATTAACATGATCAGAAAAAAAACTATATGTAAATAAAGCTTCTTTCCTTAGTTATTCCTTTTAATCCATTACATCTTAATAAATTTGTTTAAGATGGAAGACAGGAAAAATGGAAAACAAAAAAAGAATACATCTGGATATGTTTAGCTTTCATATTACATAAAATAGGCAATTAATCTGTACCTGTAGTTGAATAACTTCCAATAGTAAGTAAAGTTCACTGGAGTATTGATGGACTTAAAAATTGCCTCAGAATCTCAGAATTCCTAGCTTTAAAATAATTTTGACCCCCAAAATTTTGGGAGTATCTGTTCTCCTGCCATCCTTCTGCTGCTGTTTAGCCAGCTTCAAAAAATAGAAAGAACTAGTTGTTAGGTTCAGCTTAAGAATTGGAGAAATGTGGATTTTTTTTTTTTTTTTTAATAAAGGCACAGAAAGTAGATGGAAGTGTCCTTAAATCACATGTAAAAGTGGGGAGCAATAGGTTGAAGAACAGTCGGTGATTTCACCTCATGAAGGAGATGGAAAGTAAGCAAAAATACAAAAGAAGGAAAGGCTCGTGGAGAAGCAGGGATGCAGTGAAAAGGGCCAAAAAGAATTTGAGATTGTCTTTGAAAAGAATACTAAAATAGACAAGAGGAGTCTCTTGACTGTTTAAATGTCAAGAGTATGAGGAGGAAAGTATTGCGGCTACAGACGTGATAATGTGGGAAGGAGGGTTAGTTTGGCCTGAAAGCAAAATAAATTTTTAACATCAGGTAGTGATAAATATGAAGATATAGGCAAAGGGGGCAATGAGACTAAGAATTTATGAAAGCTAAACCTGAAACATGCATAGAGCAATGAGGGATATTGACAGCCTGTTTTATGATTGGAGACAAAGAGGTCAGCAAACTCTTAAAGCATCATAAACCAGCCCTGCTGCCCAAAGGAGAGATCCTGCTCTCCTGCTTGTCTCAACAGGTAATTCCTGCAACATCTGCTTTACTGCACCAGCATCAGTGTTTCTGCTGATACTCACTGCAGCCACTGAACAAACTTCATTGCTGAAATATTCCAGCTGAAAAATAAGCTTTTTTTTTTTTATTTCTTGGTTGCAGAGAGGACAGAATACTTCTCCAAACCAAAGTACAGGAGAAGGGCATTCCTGATTAAAATCTTTGTTGAAGGAGAGTCTAAAAGAACTGTACTATATGAGTGCTTCAAAAGGCTAAAATAAACATTAGGGATGAAAGAATACTGTTGAAACTAAAGAGCAATGCTCTCAGAAGAACAACTTAATGCAATCTCAGTATCAAAGAATTTAAGCAAAAGACTAGGAAAAGATTTCTAACAGTTAAAGCATGGGTTTCTTTGACAACCTGTGAACTCAGAAAAAAATAACCTCATTTTAAGGTGGTGCTGTGCAATTTATGAAGGGAATGATTTAGTGTCGACAAACTATGTTAGGATGCAAGAGGACCAGAGGACTTCATGTGCTCCGTATAATTCTTATCTTAGGTAACTTGAAGCACACAAAGAAGCAAGATTCCTGACAGTGTCAGAAGTACTTGATTCAGCAGGAGTGCCAGCAGGAGTAGTTGTTTGAACCATAGATACTTCATTGTCTGGATGAGTTTATCCCATCGTTAGTGTGCACAGAATATTCAAAGCAGAGCTGTTGGTATTTATGAAAGGTATCTTAACATGGCTGAATTTTCAAGGCAAGGAAAAAGTTTTGAAAATAAAATATTTCTTATTTATGAAAATACTTGCCAGGAATTCTGCAACTCTTATTTGGAACTTCTTATCTTCTGTCACTGTGTATAAAACTACACACACAACAGAAAATCAGGTTTGACTGTATTTCCTCTATGACATTGAAAATCTGTTCTTCAATTCAGCATGCAGTTTCTTTGCCCTTGACCTTGATTAGATTTAATTAAACTTCAACCCTCAACATTCCAGCTAGGTTGAGTTCTTGTATTACAGATGCTTCTGTTTGACTATAGCAGGAGGAAATACTGCTTTACCTTGTTTCCAGTGTCCTCCATTATTTATTAGTGAAAGCCAAATTTTACAGGATGAAAACAAGTAATAGTTCTGCTTCTGCTCCATTTATATCTCCTTTCTATTTTCTTCATACTTTTTTTTTTTTTTTTTTAAGAGGCGTGGCAATTTGAACTTAGCTCTTCAGCCCATGACCATTTCAGAACATGTGGCATCTACTTGTAACAAGATTTATTCAGACCCTTGCTGGTTCCGTGAGGTAGAAACTCACTTTAGGTTGAAAAATTACAGCTTTGCTGCAAAGTGGAATACTGGGGCTTCCACACTGGATATTGCTCGGTTCTCCCTGGAGTTTGAATATATAGCAAATTCATCACATTCATTATTGCATATTATATGCAATCTCCAAAGCTTATTTTACAGAAAGCACAAAGCCATTACAGCGTCAGTCACTTTAGAGCACTCAAGTTCTGCAAGTGTTCACATTCTGGAGAGCCCCAATATGATCACAAAGTCCAGCAGCAGCAGTCCCACTCTGATATGACAAACAGGACACTCAGTCGTTCTGAATCCACATAGTGGAGATAGGGTAATGGACAAAGACTCTTTTCTTATTGGATGTAACAGCAGAAGATGTAATAAAGCAAATCTATACCTGTTATGCTCAAAAGGTGAATGGTATTTTTGTCTTAATCCACCTTACCAACAGCTTCCACAACTCCTAGAAAAAAACATAGTATTTTGTTCGAAGGGGAGCAGAGGAATTTGCCTGGGAGGTAACTGAATGATTCATCCTTTCTTCTGTTGCTGTGTTTGGGACCCTGTTGAATAACATCAAGATGAGTTGTTTGATTTCTAGCAGGTATCTAGGTGTATTTTTCTGATCTTGGTCTTCATTGCAAGGATTGGGAGCCTTGAATAGCAGGAAACACAAGCCCCAGGGTGGCTATGGATATTTTGCTCCACATTGAAATCCTGGCGACTAAAACCCTGCAACTATAGTTTCAATTATTCAGGATGATTCTGTGCCTTTTAAAGGGCAAGTGAATTTAACAGGAGTCTAGAGACTTCTGTGGACAGGTGGGTTAAGTTATAGTTATTACCAGACAGCTATTTCAAGATTAGTACCTTCTGAATAGCAAATACCCTACCCCCATGCCCATGAAACACAAACAAAACATAAAGTTCACTTGTCCTTCCAAGATTCTTCTGGCATTGAACTCATAACTTGAAATTTCTAGTCCTTTACCTCAACACTTTCTTCTGCTTTATAGAAAAAAGCCCTGATCAGTAAAGTTTCTAGTGTCAGACTAGGGTCCTTAAATTAAAAGACTTAGATGCTCATTTGGTTTCAATAGTTTTTGATGTGTAAAGGATGAAACTGGTTCTCTTGTGTGCATGAAAGAGTGGAGGGATAGGCATACCCAAATCTGTATTTTTCTTGTTGTTTTCCTCTTCTGTGAGGTGCCACCTGGAGTTCTGCATCTAGCTCTGGGACCCCCAACATAAGAAGGACATGGACCTGTTGGAATAAGTCCAGAGGAGAGCCACTAAGATGATGTGAAGACAGGCTGAGAGAGCTGGAGCTGTTCAGCCTTGAGGTTAAGAAAAAATATTTAACAGCTCCCTCATTTGCTGAGCACAGTCTAGCAAATGTACAGAATTAAATAGAGATTGTATGGAATTAAAAAAGTTTTCCATAATGCATGTTTAGGTTGCTAATGGCACTGGGATCTTTTGCTCCAGAGGGAAGAAACCCATACATATCATATATGTGATATAAAAATATTTATATAGAAATGATACAGTTGTAAACATGAAAGCAATTGCACTGGTAAATTACATTCACAAATCCTTCTGCCTTTACTCACTACACATAAATGTGGTTACCCAAGGACTTGTTGTGAAATGCCAAAGATCTTCAGATATTTCATTATGTTCAACATGCAAGGGTGATTTTTCATTTCCCTACCAAATGAAAGGTTTAACCCACTCCTGCTGATGTGAAACACACATGGTACATAAAAATAAGCAATAAAGTGTGGTGCAAACTCGGCCCACATTCAAAACTAGGCATATGATAGGTACATGGGGCTCTCCATTCTGGCCCAGTTTGCTCTAACTAGGTGGAATTTTTCTCCCCACGTTCCTACACTGCCCAAGCAAGCTCAACATTCAGACTCTCTACCCTTTCCAAGAAATGACTGAGCCTATTCTTAGTTATATAAATCATGTTTTCCTGTAAGCTGCTTGCCCTATCTCTTGCCAGTTTTGGTGGGCATTTTCTTATACCTTGCCACAGTCTATAAGCTCAGGATGCAGGATGTTAGGGGTCACTTCTGACAGTTCCCATTACTACCTCTGTGTGAACCAGTCCATGGATTTAGTCTCATCCTTGTTTGCATCTACTGGTACTGTTCATAACTGAGGGAGCAAGCTCCAGAATTTTAGAACCCATTATATATAAAAATACTTTTATCAGTTCTGAATTTATCCCCTGATAATTTTGTTGAATAGTCTCTTGTTACAGTTCTTCAGATTTTGTTAATAACTATTCTGCAGTAGTTGCTGACTGACCTCACTTTATCCATCATTTTAGTGAGTTTGTAAGCCTCCACTGAAGTTCAGTTCTCCTATTTTGTGTCTCTCCAATTACATCACATCCTCCCTGAGACATGGAGACCAGAACCACACACTGAAGGCATGTGAGGGGGCCATGCCTTTATAAAACGGCAGAATTATGCCCTATGCCATGTTGTTGGTATGTGTGCTGGTGATGCTTATTGTCTTTAGTTTTTGTGGCAGCTGTTGCTCAATGAGCTGTTGGTGTCAAAGAGAGCTCCAAAATCTCCTTGATCTGCAGCTGTCTGTGGTGAGTGTAAACATAGGTTACAAGGTTATTATACCTGTTTATCATGCATTTAGTAAACTGCATTGAAACTCCTCTGCTGCCCACTCACTCCGTTTAAAAAGCCCCTTCAAGAACTTAGCATCACCCCCTCAGCTGGACTACCTGGCAATGCCCTTGGCAACTGAAGATGTTGAATGTAGCTGGCCGTAACACTGGCCTCTGAGGACTCCACTGCTGCCTTCTCTCTGACCTAAGAAGTGACCTTGAAGTCCTACTTACTGCTTCGTGTACTTTCACCAGTTTTCATTCTCTAGAAAGGCCTTCGCTAAACCTGGCAGCAGCCTTTTTTTTTTAATAACCTGTGATGTAGAGCCTTTTCAAAGGTGCTTGTTTTGAAAATCCACATATGCTTTGTCTGCTGTATCACTTTTGTTTGCATTCCTCCTGTGGATCACCACTGGACTGGTAGAGTGGGATCTCTTTCTGCAGATGGTTTTTTTCCCACTCTGTTTAGAAAGATACAGACAGATTTTTTTTTTTTTTTTCAATGCATCAGCTCTCTATTTCTTTTAATGAGAAATGTGCAGTTTCCCACCATGCCTTCTGACTGAGGTGAATCCCATTTGGTCCTGGTAATGTTAACCAGTTTCTCTATTTTCTTGGAAAAAAAATTCTTTTTCCCTTCCTATAAATCCTTTAACACTTTTTGTTTCAAACATTATTTCTTATTTAATAAAATCACTCTCAGTTTAATTAAACTGGAAGCTTACATAAATGCTACAAACATTAAATAGTTTTCTTTCTTAGTTTAGGGATTCTTATGTCTTGCAAACATTTATTCTGCACTTTTCATCTTTTGTGTACCAATTTGCATAGTAGCAACTCAGGTGTGACAGACCTAGGGTACTTAAATTTATAATGGGGCAGTCCTTTTTCCTTTTCAAATCAATGGCAAGATCAGGTGCAAAGCAGCATAAAAGTCCCTGAAAGAAAAAATCCAAGCAGAAGTCTCCTTTGGTGGTCTTAGCTGAAGAGGAAGTATCCCTGTGGGAAACCAGTTGGGCTGTCTGTCCTTTGTTGTCATGCCTGAGGCCTGTCTCGCTGTGCTCCCCAGCCTGCGCTGCAGTAGGCCCCCTGTTGCACAGGAATACCAAGCAGCGCTTTTGTTGGGTGTCTTGGGTAACTTCAGCTCCAAAACCCTGTGACGCTTTATGGCACAGCAAGTTCTCGCTTGTATCTGAAGTAAATTTTCAGTATTAAGCTGGTTGTTCAAGAGGTTGGAACAGAGAGGGAGAGTTGAAACATTTGTTCTGTCCCTTGCATAAGTGGGTCTTCCTGGGACATAAACAGCTTCATCTTGTCTTCAGAAAAGTGCTGACCCAGTGGGGTTTTCTTCTTCCCTGTTTTGTTTGTGTATTTTTGGGAGAATGCCAGTTTTATTGACCTTCTGAGGGCTCCCTTCATGAATAAATCATATCATAGGGAGCTTTGCTTAGAAAAAAGACATACAAGGAGATTCTCCATTGCTGGCCTGAAATCTTATAAGGAGACTGGGTAGAAGTGACAGTGTCCCTTGAAGACTGGAATTTGGGTGCTAATACTGAAGCATACACACGTTTAACTCTTATTATTTGCCCAGAAATCCTCAGGGGACAGAAATGAGGACAAAAGTGCAATTCCCATAGCCACACAGTCTGAAGCAGAGTCCAGAATTCTTTTGGACACAGAGCTGGTGTTGAGCTAAGGTGCCTGCCCAGAAAAGGCATCAGTGCATACAGACAGTGCCACAAGTGCTGCATTTTCATGCGACTCCAGTCCAGCAGTTAGCCTGGGAAAAGGAGGCAGAACTGAAAGGCTGGGCAGAGGATCACAGCCTTATTGCCTAGGCAGGGGTTTGCCCTCTGCCAGCTTGTGCCTGAGGCCCTCTCAAACCTTTTGCTTGCTGTAATCAGCAGTTCTTCTGGCTACAAACAGTCCCTGAGATGTGTGAGCTGTATTTAGGGCTGTCAAAATCCCTTTGATGATACGGTATGTGCATACACTAGGGGTATTTGATCCAGACAGTAAGTGAATTGGAGGAAGGGAGCAGAGAGATATTTGAAAGATTAAAGCTGGTAACAGAGGGTTAACCTGTTTTTCCCTTAAGTATCTGGTTTCTTGTGCCCTGTATATACTCGTCTCATGCAGTTCTTTGCAGAACAGACCAGACCTGTTCCTGACATGGTCAGCCTTGCATCTTCCCACTCCTCCACTTTTATTCCCCCTCCAGCATCCCCGTCTTTGCGCTTTACCACTGGAATCCTTTCGCAAGGCTGGTGCGGCAGATTCAGGGTGTTTGACGGCTCGGTTTCCATGGCAGCCGGGCTCCCCTGCTCCCAGACAGCAGCTTAGGAGGAGAAGAGGAGCAAGGGAAAGTCATTAAATGTGCCAATTAGTATGCAGGGCCAGGCAGAGGTGGCAGCGGTAGGGGTTCCCGGGCTGCCGGCGGACCAGGGGAAGAGAGCTGCAGCAGGCTGGAGCTGAAGGGCTGCTGTCCATGTCTGGGGCACCAAGCAGGGTACCACACCGAACACACCCCCACTCTCTTATGCATGAGCTCTCTAGCACCATTCCCACCCCACAAGATAAATTAGGCATGAAAATAGGAAAGCCCCTATCAAGGACAAAAATTATGCATTCTGAAATGACCAGCCAGGTGTCGTGGTGTCATTCAGCCAGAGAATTGCAGAGAGGGAAAAGAGAAGGAGAACTTGACTTTGATGAAGACTTGATATTTTCTCTGCTGTGTCTTAGCTTGTAGCCCATGGCAAAACGGGACTTACAGAAAAGATGCAGCTTGCCACAGTGTATTTTTATAGGAGCAGATGACAGGGCTCTGCTAGACTGTAGTTAGGATGCTAAGCAACATGCTGCCCTCTTCTGTAGAGCATCCAGTTTCTCTTGACGTTAGTCTTTTTATTCATTTCTTGGCCTAGTCTGGTGGGTTTTTAAAAAAATTCTGTGTTCTGTTAAATGGTTGCAACATTTTTTCCTAGGTTGATAATATTTCAGTAAGAGCTGCCTCTCACTGAAATTTTATGCAGCTGTGCAGGATCTGTAAATGTTCTGTGATGTTTCTGAATAAACAGTCTGTCATGGTTTAACCCCAGCGAGCAACTAATTACCACACAGCTCCTTGCTCATGCCCCACCTTTGTTGGGATGGGAGGGAGAAACAGAAAAAATGTAAGACCTTGCAGGTTGAGATGAGAACAACTTAAAAATTGACATAAAGTGAAATATTATAATAATTATTATTTTACCATTTATATTATTAATAATAATATTCTTAATGAAAAGGGGAGGGGGAGAGGAATAAAATCCATTAAAAGAGTGATGCACAATACAATTGCTCAGCACCTGCTGACCACTGCCCAGCCTATCCCACAGCAGTGAATGGTGGCTCCCAACCAACTCCCCCCAGTTTATATACTGGGCATGACATGCTGTGGTATGGAATAACCCTCTGGCCACTTCGGGTCAGCTGTCCTGGCTGAGCTCCTTCCCAGCTTCTTGTGCATCTGCTGGCTGGCAGACACTGGAAAGTCCTTGACTTAGGGTTAGCACTATTGAACAGCAACTGAAACCTCAGTGGTTTATCAACATTATTCACATACAAAATCCAAAACACAGCACTGTACCAGCCAGTAAGAAGAAAATTAACTCTATTACAACTGAAACCAGGACACAGTGAGAGTTTGTTAGGTGGATAAATTCTGTTGTGATACAGTGATGCTACAATATTTAATCTCTAAAAGGAAACCATTCTAAGTATCTTAATGGAACATTGATTGGTGGTATTTCAGGGGTTTCTTTAACAACTCATGATCGCTTTCTCCCATCATTTTACTTTTCATGGACAGCATCTGTCTAGAGAAATGCTAGAAGGATTTGCTTATTAATTAATTACTTTGTTGATGCTTGTTTTTGTTTAGGCTGTAAGATAATCCATTCTCTTCCCAATATGGTTTTTTTTCCCTGTAGTATGTTTCACTGCTTTATCTGGGATCCAGTTGTTTTAAGGTATGTTTTATTGATCTTGTGTGAGCTTTGTTTATTTGGTTTTCTCCTGTGAGTATCTGTAAAATATACTTTCTCTCAGTGCCGATCTTGAGTATGAGTTGTATATGGAGCAGTTTCAAGCAGGGGAAGAATTCCTCCTGGAAATGATAATGGAAATAATTTAGAGACCAGTGATACTGCATTAAGCCACTAATCATGCCTCTGCCAACCTTTCCCTGTGCCAGGCTACCCAGGGCTTGAAACACACTGGGAATTCCCTGAATGTTGCGCTCCCACATTCTGAAAGAAGTGGCACTGTCTGCAAGAAGCAGCTGCCTTCCAAAAGCATAATGGTCCCTTCTACCTCCCAGCCTTCCAGCAGCTGCCTCTGCTGAGAATTTTTTTAGCAAACCTCTGTAGGTCTTTGCTTCATTTCAGAGCCCATTTAGAGGATGCACAGTATCGAAAAGCATGCTGCAGAATGTGTGACCAAAATTGAGCATTGGTCCACATTCATTTTAAACTATCTGAGTACGTTTTGTTTTAAGTTTCCATTCAGACTGGAATCTTTTGGGAGCCTCTGGCTGCTGTGTTTTCCTGGAAAACACCAGGATTTTTTTTTTCTGTGCTCAAAATTAGGAGAAAATGTTCAGTACTTTTGCCTGATAGAAAATCAAAGGTGTTTCAAAACATCAGTAATTCTCACAAAGAGGAGAACTTCCTTTTCTGACCACCATAGTTTTATTGAGTAGAATAGTAAGAATACCATAAGTAGCCTAGGTAAAAGTTCATTGAAATCAGTTTGAATGTGTTTTGAAAGAGATTTTTAAGGGGAGACTTAAAAGTACAAAAGTACAGGGTGAACTTTTCTGTTGCCTTGTTAGCTTCTTATTCTGCTTATCCCATCTTCTCTGCTGCTTCTGATTCTTCTGAATCACAATGTATTAACATAATAGTCAAAACTCATTGTGATTCTTCTGTCAGTCAGTCCTTAGACTAAATACAACAATCTCTTCCTTTACAGAGCTTAATTCTTCTCTCTTCTTTGTATCAGCAAAACAGAACAAAAAGATCTAGGGCTTGGTTGCACATAGACTGCTTCTGGATACCATTGCACAATGGAAAAAGATTTTCCATTATTTCAGAATAGTAAAAGATTACTGAATTCTAGAACCAGCATCCCAACTCACAAAAGCTAGCAGTTCTAGCTTTCATTTAAGTATTATGGTATTTTTATCTTTCTCTGCATAAACAATGCCTTTTATTATAATAATTAATATTTAAAAGGACAATACAGAGTTAACATAAAATATTAATTTTGAAATACATTCAAATCTTCCAAATAATAATGATAATATTTTTTCCATTACTATATCACATTAAAGTTAATTATCCTACGGATGATACGGCACATACGCTGTAGCAATTGGTATGCATCTCAGCGCCAATAATTAGCAGAAGATGTATCGTGTTGCTTCCCTTTCTCTCCATCTGAGATCATCATGAGCAACTTGCATGGCGTAGCCTTAAATCCCACAGAGATTTAATTTCCCCTTGGTGCTAAGGCATGAAAACGGAATGCAAGCCTTTGACACAAATAATAAAGGTATTTACAGGTGCCTAACTTGCCAATTGTGTATTTCAACTCAGGCTTCTAAGGGAACTAGGACATGGACAGTAATGGAAAAGGCTTGTTGGCCCAGTGTTGGACATTGCAGAAGAAATTGCTGGTTCAAATGCAGAGTAACTAAAAGCTATACTTCTGCTGCAAGACAATGGAAATGTACTTACTGTTTTGGAGGAAACAGTTATGTCTGTTCCTGTGGTAGAAATTTGGGGCCAGTCTGTGTGCTGTGGTTCTTTCCTCAAACCTCTGCCTGAGTTTCACTTAGAGAGAGTCCACTTTCTGGTAGTTACAGCTGAAGCCCAGCGCTTTTTGAACAGCTGCTCACAACCCATGAAATCCATCAGGAGCAAGTGGAGATTGCCTTGTGTCTGCTTACCCTATGTGTCTTCATTCCCACATCCTCTTTTCTGTTCTACTGATACTCATCTTGATTTCTTTCCCTATTCCCCAGGGTTAGAGTGCCATGTCATTGCTTCATTCTGTAGCTGCTTCTTCATTACAGTGCTCCTGCTGAGCATAAAGAGGCCCTTATTTGAGCAAGTGCATCGAGGGGAGTAACCTATATTAGGTTCACTTAACAGGGAACTTTCTCCCCTACTTTTACTGTAATTAAGACAGTCTTGGAGGCAGTAATTTCCTTTTGCCGTTACTGTGTTCTCTTGCCACAGGAAGGCATGAAATCTGGGAAGTTGTCTGACCTTAAAGAGCAAGAAGTTGGATTGCATTTTGTCCAGGAATTGTAATACTTAATTCCTGTCTGATTCAAGCATGTTCTGTATTGGCTCACATATTCATTGCTATCTCTTCAAAACAGGCAAACAAAGTACATGGAACCTTATTTCTGCCTTTCAAATGTCTAACTTCCACATGACTATTTCCACAGCTCAACTGGTCTCACAGAAAACAGGAAGCATCTCTTACTTTCCACCAAAGATGGCATACTAACCATTATGGTGAGGTGCTCTACCAAGTACACCACAGTGCCCTATAATGTTATACATAAATATACTGTAACGTATCAAAATTAAGTGGCATACATTTTAGGACAGACTCTCCATAATCTTTCATTAATCCAGTTCTTGCACTACTTAGTTCAAGGTTCTCAGCATCAGAGTACCTAATCACTCATACAGCAGTGACTATGTAAAGTGTTCAAAGGAATCGAAAAGCAAATTAAAACAGATAAATGCATACTTCAGCAACCTGGAGGACATTAATTTAAAATGTCAATATTCACATGTATTTGCCATACTAGCAAGGCAGCCTCCTTTTTCAGTGTTATCTACTCAGCATAAACTCACTGATAAAATTAACAAGTCTTAAAATTAACACTCTGTTCTGGAGGGCTGGAGTAATCATACAGAATGGGTCTTGCACCATACAGTGGGTTTTCAAACTCAAAATCATTATGTTAGGAAGAAGATTCTATTAGGATAGAACTTAAGTGTTGCATCTGCTTTTCATTAACAGAAATCTCTTAGCTCAGTGACTGAAATGTCTTGAAGGAGAACTGCTTTCTGGCAGAGAGGAAAGGAAAATAAAATGGGGCTGCAGCCTAAGTGTGGGGTCAAGGCTAATGGGAACTCCAGAACAACCTCTGATGGATACAAGATCCAGGGACAATTTTGATGGAAATAACCACAGAGGTTATTTAGGTGAACATAATTGCTTAATACACAGAAAAAACAAATAGATTTGCCTGGCAAGAAAACAAAGAAAATTGTATACTAAGGACTGAAGCACATAGCATTTTAATAAGAACATCATTGAGTGCATGTGATAATACTCATCCTAAACATGTCCAAAGAGTAATGTGAAGTAGCATGACTTTGAAAGGAAATGCAGGCTTTATGGAACAATATTTCAGAAGTTTTCATCTGAAGCAGATGAAAAATATTCTGAAGTACAAAGACTCAAAACCAGTATTAGGGCTATATTAACATACCATAAAAAACATTATGTGATATATAAAAAGTAACACTGCAGCTGCTGTGGTGAACCCATTTGTAATTCTTTACAAGTGACTAGAAGATATGTTGTTGTTGTTAATATTAATGTTAATGTTAATGCTAATATTATTATATGGCACTGCAAACCTGTGTAGGAGCCTTGTGTAGATCAGGACTTCATTGATCTAGGCATTATACAAGCACAGGTCAAAATACTAGTGCCAGCCTAATAGAAATGTGATTTGGTTTAGTACCAGATTTTTACAGAGGTTGATTTAGGAGTCCTAGCCCAAATTATTATTGACAGTCTAAAAAAGTAGGGCAGTACACAATCTCAGAAAACGTTTCAAAAACTGAAATTTGTTGTCTTAACAACATGGTACCTTTATTTCCTGTTTGGCTTATTTTGAATGTCTCCAGGCCTTCCTGAGTCTTGGCAACTCTGGAGTTTGGGAATACTGTATGTAAGATTTATATTGAAGATTATAATATTGACCTGCAGTTCTAATAGTAGAGAACTCAAAAAATTACATGACTTGTCCTAACTACTTCGGTGTAAAATTGTGGCCTGTTTTGTTTTAAAAATTTGATCTAACGTTTGAGCTGCCAGTTTTACTGCAGATCCTACTTTTATTGGACCAGATAAACTAAAAATATGTTTAATTATTTATTTTAAAGTAATTATTGAAGTGGAGCTAGTAGAGGATTCTACGTGTGATAGGATTCTTATTTATTGAGAGAGGAAGACAAGCATGTATGAGGACAGGACCACCTCGGAGCTGGATGGTTGCAGTAGGAGTAGCTTCAATCAGAGGAGAAGATGGAAGGAGTGCTCCCTTGGGGCACTGCAAAATATGAGGGAAAAGCAGGGGAAATAGATATAGTTGTGGGTTTCTTTCCCACCCATGTCTTTGTTCACACACTACCAACATTAGGTGAAGGATGTGAGGAGTATATTGCACAATCTGTAGTGTGGAAATATGTGTCAGATCTTCAGAGTCCTTACCTGAAATGCAGCAGTGCTGGTGCAGAGTCCTAAATACTTTCCAAATTTAGTCTGATCTTCCTCAGTTCCCCACAATCACCTGGCAGTAAGTTAAACAGGCTTTATATCAGAAAGCCAAACCTCCACCCTGATGACATGCCATCGGTGAATGAATACACCCTGGGAAATTTTGGGGGTCATTTCTTACTAGACTAACACCCATGCTGGCTTCTCATGAGGTCATCCAGCCTTCTTTTAGAAGCAGAAGGTAAGATGCTCCAGCATCTCATGCAGAATTTAAAGCTCAGTGTTGATGTCAAACAAATGCAGTTATGTGAATTCCAAGAACCACAATGCACAATGCAGTATATTGTATCCCAAATGTAAAATTACAGTGCTAAGGGTAGAGACAGGCACTGAAAAGAAAAAAGGTAAAAAAAACCAAAATAAAACCAAATACAAGACCAAACCTCAAATTTATGGTTCCAAGCCCTCTGCTGGTGCAAATTCTCCCTTTACACTAGGACAGGAATTTGTTCAAGAGCTATAAAATTAGTTCATCACTGCTTGGGCTACACTTTGTCTCTTGTATCCAAGAATAATATTTTAAGCGTGGCTTGAGGAATAATTCAGCATATGTGAATTGATAAGAACAATTCAGGATTTTGCAAGCTCCATAGGAATGAGGGAGTTTTTTCCCCCCCAGTAATAGCAGTTACTTGTATTTTTAGTGATCATGTTGTGTGTTGTTTGATGGATGTCTCATTTCATAGCAAGTGCCTGTTTCAACTCTAAGAATGATGTTGTGGCACAAGTAAGGAGACAAAAACTGGAATTCATGGAGGGAAAACATCCAAGAATTTTTTCTCTTCTATTTTAGTGAAACTTTTCTCTTGTGTTTTCCAGTTTATGTAAATAAATGATGGCCCAGAGAAAGTATGAAGCAGAAAACATCATCAAGACTGCAGAAGATAAGAAATATGAGTACAAGAACCTTGTCATTGCCTTGTTTATTGACATCTGGGGGAAAGAGGGAGAGACTGTCTTACAAAATTCAAAGAACTGAAACATCTGAGACATTTCAGCTAAAAATTGTGGTTCTCCCATGCAGTGTACATTATAAAAATACTTTTGTGACTCACAAGGGAGAAGTAAAGCTACAAACCAAGCTCTGTTGCTCTGCTCTTCTCCTCTGATGTAATTTGACATGACCAATAGAGCCAGACATGGTATATTAACCTACAGTAAATTAGGAAAAAAATGTGTTTTTCAGTAAAATATGGGGAAAAGTTGTGATCTTTAGTAACTAAGAAGTAGCTTTCAGACTTGAAATTATGAGTAGAGATTTCCCAGTGAACACAAACTGTCTTATGTGGTGTGATATTTGGCTTTCAGAGTCTATGCTCAAGTGACTGCAACTTGTTGATGTTGACTGTGCTGTTCAGCTAGTATCTCATCACATTACACCTCCAACCCCCACCTGAAAAAGCTAAAGAATTTTGAATTTTAGCTATGACACAGACTTCTAGAAACCAGTTTTCCAATGCATTTTAAAGATTATTTTTAAAACCTCCTTAGCCCTGGTAGCCAAAACTACTTTGGATTAATATAAAAGTGGAATTTGATATATTATAAACCACTTTGAAAATCAGAAAGACAGTAGCTTCAACTCATTGATATTGCATTTCAGAATTGTTTTGCTGGTGACTTGGACAGATTAGATGATCATCCTGGAGGCTGTGAGGATTTTAACATGAGTCATTCCAGCTGCCTGTTGACTGGTACTTGATATCTCTCTTCATTTGCTGGTACAACCAGCAGACACTCAGATGTGGAAACAGTGGTAAGGTACAAGTGATATAGTGGCAAGCTTTTGTAAGTTTTCAAAAACAAATGACCTCACATGAGCTCAACATTCTGAGGTGAAAGTCATGCCATTGGACTGATCAGTAACTATATGTGCTGTGGCATAACTGGATATGGCAAATTATGGCAAATTAGGAGAATGCAGAGTGTTTT
Source organism: Lanius collurio (assembly GCA_020086605.1). Classification (NCBI taxonomy): domain Eukaryota; kingdom Metazoa; phylum Chordata; class Aves; order Passeriformes; family Laniidae; genus Lanius; species Lanius collurio. Next base: position 3,920,357 of record JACBWW010000026.1, read on the forward strand.
AGAAAGGAGAAGCCATCTGATTGAACAGGCCAAATCTTCTCTGGCTTATACAACCTCCTTGCTTTTTCACTAAGATCCTGAATTCCAATGTTCAGAAATTCATTTAGCTCTACACTGAATTCAGTGAAATACACTGTTCAAAGTGCTATTTCTTCCAATTTTCCAGAGCATACCTCCCTTTCTCTTATCTTATGTTATGGTTGTTTTTTAACACTAGAATACTTTATAATTTGGAAGCAAAAGAAATTATATTTTAAAGGAATAGACTTGTTTTTTTCATTCATGCATACACACTTCATCTGGGACACTAGAGAGCTGTTATCCATTACTTTTCAGTGCTGCAGATTTCTACTCAAGTTAACTTCCCTTCTGTCTTTCTTATAATCAGAGATGTGAATAGTGTTACTTTCTTTATAGCACTACTCTGACCTTACTTCTGGGGCACTTCATCTTCTTTTCTTAGAAGACTGAATGGCCTGTAGTGCAATAACTACTACAGTTTATTAATTATCCTGTATATTTGACTGGCCCAAATTGATATTGTGTTGTGTAAAACACAACTATAGGCACCATTTCTACATCTGTTCTACTTAGTATTTTAAAATCTTTGGAAATGCTGGCTTGTAAGCTGCACTAAATCATTCACCTATTTTAATTTCATGTGGTATCTCCCCTTCATTCCATTTTTTGACAGAATCATTTCTAGACCTCTATAAGCATTGCTGAGAGGTTTAGTAAGGACTGCATATTGCAGTGTGTGGCCCATCTATAGAGAAAAATAGGAATAAATTCTCCAAAAGCTCTTCTAGGCCAGGATCCTGTCATTGTGAGAAACTGGTGACTGAGGAATAGTATGGAAACATGCTAAGTGTGTATTAAATGTTTTCCTCAAGTACTCTCTTAGCCTGCATTCTGCAGCCCCAGAGCTTCCTGGCCAGAGATGGTATCTTCATGTTTGGTAGTCCTAGTCAGATTTTATCCTCCATCAGTTTGTTTAATCACTTTTTGACCTCAGATAAACCTTTGTCGTTGGCAACACCTCATGTCAATGAGTTTTGCAAGCAAATGTACATTAGGTGACAGGGTGCCTCCTTTGTTCATTATGAACCTGCCCTTTATGCATTTCAGTTGGTACCTTCTGGTTGTGTTATATAGACATCTGAGTAATTGGTCTTTCTTCATTTTCTCCTTAGTGTGCATGGCTTCATAGATGTTAACAAGAAGAATTTTATCTCCATGACACAAAATTGACACACAATACTGAATTGATGCTGAGCAGTTGAAGAGAGAATTTACAGTGTACTAAATGTTATAGATCATGTTTCACTTTTCTGACAAAACAACTGTAGAATTAACTAAGAAATTTAGACATAAGCCCCATTTAATACAGATGAGCCAAAGCAAGGTTAAAAGTGAAAATGAAAGGACAGATTTTTAGCTATTAGCTAATAATATGCCTTATTTTATAAATCAGTAACCTCTTGTGTTGGAGTGGTATGGCTTATTATGACTATGGAAATAATATACTGCTTTTCTGCAAGTAGACATGCAGGACTGATATTTTAAGAGAAGACATTGACTTCATCTGCAAGGCTAGGGCATGAAAGAAATGAAAATAACAATTATTGATTTTTTTTTCTTGTGCTGAGAGAAACATTTGCCAGCTTTTATGAGGGGGAAAGAGCAGATGTTCAGCAAGAGAGGAGAGGTTTTCAGTTTTAGCAATAAGACATGATAATTTTTGCAGAGAACATTTCTTTGCAGTTATATCATCCTGAGATAGGGAAACAAGTCAGAAGACCAAAATATAAATAGTGAAAAATACCCTAAAATGGCATTACCTTGCAAGTATACAGGATTTTTCTTAGGAGGGAGTGAACAAATGATTCAAAAGATTCAGCTTCATTCTAGTCTGACAGACTAAGGTGCAGTTGTGTGAAAGAGATTGAGTGTATATACTTGTCACATGACTTTTAATTTGGACATATGCTGAACTATGTTGCTGCACTTGAGTCTACCACCCTGAAATGCAAAAGGCCTCAAAACAGCAGGGCTCTGGAAAGATGTACCAGGCAAGCCAGACAGGACATTGGGACAGGATCAGGGCTGAACCCCTGGTAGTCATTAAGCTTCATTGGGCTCACAAAGTGAAAAGATTACTTTTATCCTGTTGGCAGAAAAAGCATCACTAGTCTTTAGAGAATATACAAAGTGCTATGACACATTACTGAAATGTCACTCTGCAGGAATCGTGGGAACATGGGAATGTGAAATGTTAATGAGGAGGTCTGTTTTCCAAGGCTATGCAATTGGTTGCTGTGCTTTTTACTGCATGAATTCAGAGTAATCTTCTACTTAAAGACAGAAATGGGGGGGGGAAATTAAATCAGTAAAGGGTTATGTAGCACAATGCCTGCAAAAGCTGGAAATTCCATTTGACATCCTCTCCAGGAGTGCTGGAGCCTCCCCAGATACGGCCACCAGCATTTAGGAGGAGGATGGTTCTGGCTAGTCTCTGTCCTGTCCCTTGTCAGCTGCTGCAGCACCCTGGGTTGTGGAGCCTCAAAGCCAATCCATCACCTTCAGCACCACAGCTCCCAGTGATTTTATGGTTAGGCCAGGCTGCAGCTGGCACACCTTGCAAAAAAGCAGCTAATCCCTCCTTATGGTACTCAGGTGAATAAAACATAAACCTGGTGTGAATTGATTGTGTGGTCATCTTAGCAACAGTATTAGTTGATCTGTCTGAGTGTCAGAAGGCTCTGCAAGAGAGATCTTGATGGACTGGAGCAATGGACTAAGGACATGGGCATGAGGTTCAACAAGGTGAAGTGCCAGGTTGTGCCCTTGGGTCACAACAACCCCATGCAGTGGTACAGGTGGGAAGGAGTGCTTTAAGAGCTGTTCAGCAGAAAGAGACTTGGGGGTACTGGTCAACAGCCAGCTGAACATGAGCCAGTGTATGCCCAGGTAGCCAAGAAGGCCAATGGCATCCTGATCTGTATCAGATGTAGTGTGTCCAGCAGGACCAAGACAGTGATTGTCCCACTGTACGCCACACTGGCGATGCCACACCTCAAATCCTGTGTCCAGTTCTGGGCCTCTTGCTTCTGAAGTGTGTCCAGAACAGGGCAGCAGAGCTAGTGAAGAGTCTGGAGCACAAGCCTTATAAGGAGCAGCTGAAAGAGCTGGGTTTTTTAGTCTAGAGAAGAAAAAGCTGCAGGGAGAATTTATTGCTGTCGACAATTGCCTGAAAGGAAGTTGTAGTGAGGTGAGGGTCATTCTTTCCTACCATGTCTCAAGTGAAAGGATGAGAGGAAATGGCCTTCAATTACTCCAGGGAAGGTTCAGATTAGAAAATCATTTTTCTCTGAAAGAGTGGCTTGGCGTTGGAATAACTTTCCCAGAAAAGTGATGGAATCACAGTCTCTGGAAGTGTACAAGGGACCATCTGGATGTGACACTTGTGGGCATGATTTTGGGGTGACTGTGGTGGTGATATGCATGAACTTGATGATCTTTCAGGTGATTCTATGTGATGATTCCATGTGATTATTTGTTGTGCTTTTCCTGGCCTGTGGCTTGTGTCTTATGTGTGCAGCCCCACATACATCTTGCACCTTCTGTAACACTGTAGGTTGGCTTCCCCCTGCTCCACCCACTGTCTTCTGTTTCCAGCAGGAGTACAAGGCTTCATTTGGTTTTCTCTGTAAGAGAGCATATCCGTTTTCTCACTATCATCAAACAACAGGGCTTTGGATTTCTATGGCAGCTGGGCCATGAAGTTCGAACAGTGACCACATCAGGCTATAAACAGATGTATTTTTAATTGGAACAAAGAGAACAAATTTTAAAAAACTATAAAATTAGAGGCCCTGCTTCAAGACTAAGACATGGTCCTTTTATAGAAGCCCTGGAAGATAAATGTTTGCAAATAGATTAAAAGAGTGTTCAAGGCCAGCCTCTCTGTCACTTGCAAAGTGCTAAATTCATTGACAAGATGTTTAAGTGGAATGAGATTGTATTGTTAAAAGTTCAACATTTCATGCATGGGACAGCATGGACAGCAGTTTTTCCTTGGAAGAGCTTTTATGGAGAACATGACTGTTCACTGATTGGGCATAGCAGTCTCCTCTCCGTGGATTGTTTGCACATTGCAGAGGCTAATTCACTAGGTTTTCTAGCCTAGTATTATTACTAAAAGCAGCCAGGCTATGGCTGGGATAGGGTGTGCTTCATAAAATGGCATTTGGAAGTAAGTACTTAAGTCCATACTTTCGTAGAAGTGCAGTTCTAAATAAAACTGAACTGCGGTATTAAATGGTATTATCATTATAATGCAGCTACTTTCAGGTAAGTATCAAGAAAATCTACTCTTATTTGTATACATAAAGTGGTCATTTTTACAGCTACAGTATGAATTTTAAAGTGATAGCATGTTAAAACTCTCATGCTTTTAATCCTGTTATAAGCTTAGCTAGACTGAATATAAAGGTTTTATTTACACATAACTGTAGTCTATTCAGCACAAAACCATTTGAAATTTATGTGTATCAAGCAGTACTGCAATTACAGTGTGCATGGCAGGGATTTTATACAGCAGAATGCTGGTGATACCTGAGAGGTTTGTATTAACTTGCGTTTCTTATTAAAGGATATGCTGAGGGCATCTCTTTGAAACACTCAGAACTTTGGTCAGTGCAGTCACGTTTTCATTCACTGGTGCTTCTTGGAAAACACCTCCTAGTCTTGCTGAGGGAATGGCAACAACAGCAAAAAGGCACCCCACCTCTCTTCATTGCTGTTATGGCACTACCCTGGGTGCTGGGTTAAGATTAAAATCAAAGGAAGCTATCAACAGACTGTCAGTTTGTTTCAGGCACCCTGCAAACAATTGTGTCAAGTCCTAGGCTTCAGTTCAAAAAGCTCTGAAGTATGTGCTCATTGTAGGCATAGAACTAGCACAGCCCTTAATTCTTTTCTGAGCTGAGTGAGTGTTGACTCAGTAACGAGTGATTTTTAATAGAGAGGGAAACATGCATTTAGAAGTGCCTTTGGTCCTGACATGTGCTTTTGATTGAAATGAACTGAAACGAAAGGTGCTCTTAGACCATGGGTAGATGTGCAGTGTGTCATAGGAGATGCTCTGTGTTCCACAGGTATCTTGTCTTCATTGCAGTGCCATCTCTCAAGGAGATCGCCCTGAACATTTCTTTTGTTGATACTTTGAAAGGCAATAAATTCTATCTTCAAAAATATGTTGAGGTGTTTGAAGTAAAATGATTGAGACTGGTAATGATAGAGATGGAGAGACCTCAGGACTCCTCAGTACATCCTCTGTCCTTCAGGGACAGAAATGGACATAGCTCCAGGCAAGATGATCTGGGAAGAACACCAATGAGCCCTGTGCCTTGTGCTTACCTGTAAATTGAATTCTTGGTGTCAATACTAACAAGTTAGTCTTGCTATGACTGCAAAGATAGACAGCCAGATGTGTGATGTTACAGATCAGTTCATCACAGAGCCATCATTTGGTGGCAGTTTATTATCAACACTCTGGAGGTATGTCCTTCATTTTCCTGGGTGACATTGGAAACTCAGCATAGAGTCCCACCAAAAATACACTGGATCTGTAGTGAAAAAACATAAGAAGATTTGAAGAGTGGTTGGAGATTTTTAATTGCTTTTTCAAAATCTCTTAATTTAAGATGTGACCAGAAAAACCAACAGAGTCACATATTTTATCATCTATAGCTTTCATTAATTTTTAAAGGAATGAGTCAAAGAAATTGCTGAACAGAACCAGTAGCAGAGGTTATATGATGAGCAGATGTAAGAGCCATTTTAATATTTGATGAGACCAAAAGGTTCTCATCACTAACCATCTTTTAATGGTGCTTGCCCTTTGAATGGGTGTTTGAATGGCTGCATGTTTCTAAGGGATTAATTTTTTGACTTTCTAATTAAATACCTCTCAAGACTGGCTTAAAACTTTCTAATTAAATACCTCACCAAGACTGGCTTGGTGGTTTGGAAGTGTTTGGTTGCCAAGTCAGGTTGGGTTATGATAAGGTGGGAAACGGAATGTTTGGTTACATCTCAGCATGCTGGTGTGTTCAAATTCTCCACATAATTGAGGGGCTTCTCAATCAAAGCTGATGAAAAATACCAAAACACGGAACCTTACAAACACTCTGTGTTCCAGAGAGATAAACTGTTAACACAGACACAAATGGGCCAAATTGAGAAAAGAAATTAAAAATGTGTATCTGTTCTCTGTCAGTGCAATGCACAGGAATTGGGTCCCCTTTTGAATGGCTTGGAAAGCTGTGCATAGCATCCTGCATGGAGTCAGAAGCACATCCACAATGTATCCAGGAACTGAAATTGGGAGCCCAGCCTGTCATTCAACAACCTGCTGAAAATTGTTCCTCCATCACTCACATAACATCTCGTGTGCAGGGAGTAGAAGAAGACCCTCATAATAAACCAAGTCTATGAAAATTTTGGCCTGACTTTTCTGTGAAGTCAGCAGTGAGCATGGACTTGTGATGGTGCACAGAACAGGACTGAGCACTCACAGCCATAGCTGTGCTTGGTATGCTGCACAAACACTGAATTATGGACAAATAACGGGAAATGGATGTTCTGTGTGATTTAGAAATAATGTGAACCCTGACTGAACTATTGTTGAGTTTTTCTTCCATTTGCTGTTTGAACAGGAGAACAAGGAGGGCATTATGTTAAGTCCCAAAAGGAGAAATTATATTTCGAATTGACAGAATCCTGAAACTGTAAATGTGGTTTCATAACTAAATATATATTTCAGACAGGAAAATGAGTTAATCAAGAGTAAGATGTTATTGAAAAAGCTTTCCTTTTTTTTTTTTTTTTTTTATTTAATCTTCCCCAGAAATATTCTCAGCTGTCGTGGTACAAAAGTAACTAGCATATCTGTATACCCATATCACAGTATCTTAGCAGTTACACTGTTTTAAAAGTACTTCAATAGATTTCTTTATTGATGTGATCCAACCAAAATAGGACAATAAATGCCAGGAAGAATAAATTGTTTAGAACCTGGAAGCAAAAGACTTTTAAAAATTTAAATTAGGATTAGGAAACCTAAGTCTAAGGAAGTTAAATTTTCTGAGGACAATTAAAAATTTTCTAAAAGCTTTCAGAAAGGCATGAATTTGATGAAGGTCTCGTTAAACAGAAGTTGATTTAGGGTAGGAATCCATGTCTTACAAGTTGTCTGCTATCAAGGGAATATATCCAAAGAACTGATTTGGGGTTTTTTTTAAATGGACAGGGTAGTTAATGTGGAAAAAATAATTTCGTACTTTAATGTGGACCTTAAAAACAGAATACAGCATTGCTTTAATTCAGTCAAAATCAGGATATTCAACCATACAGATCCAATCCTACCATTTCATACAGTCAGCTGTGTCTTCATGTATTTTGGTTGATGTTGCTCAGTTTCTAGATTTCATTCCAGTCCAGATTTCATTTAATGGATCTTTTTTAGTTTCTCGAGTGTTAAAATAAAGAATAAAACTGGCCTAATTCAAAGTAGGTTGTTAGTGTAATATAGACCCTCGTGTTCCTTAGATAAGGTGGGCCAAGTTTGGACTTCAGAAACAACGTCTTTTGAGATTTTTGTTGAGAAACCTTTTGTGTGGTACTGATTGTTGCTGGGGGAGAGGAGTTTGAACCATGAATCCACAGTTCTTTAAAGCTCCTCAAAGTGAATGTTACCAGATGGGGAAAAAAAAGAAGCCATGGATTGTCTATATTTAACATCTTGAGGGTGCCTTGTGAGGCTCCAAGGAAACTATTTCTGACTCTTTCTTTTGTTTTTCTCAGGTTGGGGGTCACACCATGCTGCCCATTCGTTGGATGCCTCCAGAGAGTATAATGTACAGGAAGTTCACCACAGAAAGCGATGTCTGGAGCCTGGGGGTGGTATTATGGGAAATCTTTACTTATGGCAAACAGCCATGGTATCAGCTCTCAAACAATGAGGTGTGTCTAATATATAAGTGAATTGGGAAGGCTGTTACGCTAATTTTCGATGTTGCTTCTCTGGAGAAGGGACAGCCACAAATGTATTTGTGAAAGGCTGACACTTATGCAAGATATTCATTGTATTGTCATGAACCATATGGTTAAATTTCTTCTTTTCACCCTCCTCTTGCATCTGAGTGGAAGGAAGGTGTCCAAGCAGAAGTAGAACAGTTGGAATTTAATTTTTCCTTTGTACAGCATAAATTCTGCTCTGGGTAGACCATGAGGCAATGAAAAAGACCTTAGTTATCTCTTGAAAAGGCATATCATACATGGTACTGTTTCAGAGTGGTTGTCCATAACCATGGACATCTTAGACTGAGGTAATCAAGAGATCTCTTGATTTCCAGGTGGTCACAAGTATCCCCTTTCCAGAGATTAGCCACAGTGATACTCTTAAGTTTGCAGAGGTGGAGAGAGGGAGAGGCATTGAAGCTGTGTGAGTAGGTTGAGAATTTTTCCTCCCTCTGAGGCAGTAGTTGGGTAGAGAGAGAAGATAAGGGATTAATTCCTAGCTATGGTTTCCTTTAGTGTGGAGTGGACAGTGTGGGTGACCTTAACATGACTGAAATTACTGCTCTTTGATCACTTACTTTACAGTGAATTTTCCAGATTACACACTGCTACTCAGTCATCTGCCTAGAAAAGCAGGCCCTTCCACAGATAGCTGCATGGCAGCCACCAGTGAGACTGCTGTGGTTAAAGTTAACTTCGGTGGATGAATTCCACATAGTTGGCACAACTGTGCTGATCCTTTTCTTGTGATTTCTCATAGGTGATTGAGTGCATCACTCAGGGCCGAGTCCTGCAGCGACCTCGCACATGCCCAAAGGAAGTGTATGACTTGATGCTGGGCTGTTGGCAACGGGAGCCGCACATGAGGCTCAACATCAAAGAAATCCACTCCCTCCTTCAGAACTTGGCCAAGGCATCTCCAGTCTACTTGGATATTTTAGGCTAAAGTCTCCTAGCATTTCTTCTTCTGGGCTGCGGGAATGAATGTGTTCAACTGCCGCTGAACTCCATTAAAATGTGTTCTTAACTTTGACAGTATTAATGACAAAGTTGCGGAGAAGCTTTCAAAGGGCAAGCAATGTGCACTTCTCCATCTGTAGACACAGTATTGACTTTTTAGACATTACCAAGATGTATCTTCTTTCTTTCTCTCAGTTTCTATCTTTTTTTTTTCCTTCTCTCCTGTCTTTCTAATCAATTTGGCTTCTGCATTATTCTAACTCTGCATAGACAAAGGCCTTAAAAACCCAATCTGTTATATCAGCAGACTCTCAGTTTGCCCACCACAACTAACAATGCCTTGTTGTATTCATGCCTTTGATGTGGATGAAAAAAAGGGAAAAATATATTTGACTAAAACTTTGTGATTTCTGCTGTACAGCTACTGGGAGTTTCTATGGATTCACCTCATTTTTTTTGCTTCAGCCTGTGGGTGGGAAAAGAAGACTGGTGTTCTCTACATGAAGAATGTTCTTTGCAGAGATAACCAGCTAGAAAGAAGACACTCTTGTGTGATGCAAGATACTATCTGGAGGAACTTGGGAAATCAGATGGCATCCAACCCTGCAAGAAAACACTGAAGTGGTTTGATGGAAGACAAGAGGGAGTCTAGCAATTTCCCTGAAGGGCCTTTCTGAGGACTAAAGGGATTGTTTTAAGGAGGTGCTTTCCCAGCACCATTCATTGCCAGAATCAAGTAAAACAAAAAAAGATGCTGCCTGCACTGCACACAATTGTGTTACAACATGATAAACTAAACACATGCCCTTCTTTTGTCTTCTGGTAGGATATTGTCATGCCACTGGTATAAAAATGTTCTCCAGCTAGTTTTTTTTAGTAAAGGCTGAAGCTAGATTTAGTTACGTACAATATTAATTTCAGAATCACATGTTGAAACTAAGGATTTTGATAGGTCAAACTATAAATGCTGAGGCAGGTGTATCTTATACTGTGCTTGTCCAGCAGCATATTCCTTCCTTCTTCAATCTTTTCTTTTTTTCTTTTTTTAACCATGCAAGCAAAACTGCATGGTCTTTGTCGATTAATGCTCATTGTGCAGAAATGATCATTCATCTTGTAGTACACCCTAGTAGGCATAGCAAACTCATAATGATATAACTTATATTTCATTAGAAGGGGCTAATGGAGGACATTAGCCATGTTAAAATGCCTTTACAATGTTATAGATACTATAGGCTGATATAACATGAATAATCTAAAACACGGAGATCACTGGTTATGTTTGAGACATAGCAGGGGATAAAGATCTCTAGAGAAAACAAATTACTCTGTGGTTATGGCTTGCTATTCAGAGTGCAAAGATTCTGAGCTCAGTGCCATTTTTGTATTGGTACTACTGCTGTCATAACCAACATACACACTTTATAAAATAATTTATTTTTTGTTGGATTGGCATTGTATGTGTACAACATTTGCATGGCCACTGTGTTGATGACAGCTGCATGGGCATATCTGTTGTTTTTCAAACTAGAAGTTGACAATTTAAAATTTAGAGCTAGGATTATTTTTAATATGAATTCTTAAAAATGAAAACCTACCTTACCTATTCCTCAAGACTTCTGCCTCCCTCTGTGAGGGGGCTTTATTGCAAAAAAGTGATCTTTCTTTCCATTTTCTCTTTTTATTATTTCTTATTGATATGAGCCAGATCAAAATAGTCCATCTTCGTGTTGGGGATATTTTATTTAATAAATTAAGCATTTTATTTTTGTAAGTGTTCCCATAGCACATTTAATATATAATTTGCTCGCATGTATTATTTATTGAGGCACTTTAAGTTTTTCCTTCAGAAGCTTTTAGAGCTAGCTTATAAAAATTCTGAACATTTTCAGAAGAAAACAGTTCACTGGACACTGATGAAGTTTTACCCTTCTCAATGTCATTGGAAAGGCAGCATTACAAATAAACATGACAATGTAACTATAAAGCCATACTCAGTATTTCTTTAATAAACTAGATGTTATTTCTTAACCACTACTGAACTGGAAACACATAAAAAGCCAGAGGAAGATTCCTACAAAATGGGCCTTAAGATTTTATCTAGACTGTCTTGGAAGTTCTCACAGAAAACTAGAAAAAGACTGAGCATCCAGTGAAACCCATTCTCTTGAGAATATGAATGTTATGTTTTAAAGGAATTTGAAATGGTTTCAAAATAACAGTGATGGAAAAGAAAGATGTCAGAGTCCTCTCTTACTGTGCAGTGGGAAGAAGGTGCAGTTGGTGGAGGGGGCTGCTAAATTTCTACCTGCGATTCTGTGTAAGTTTCTTCTGAGCTGAAGAAAGAGGCATCTGAGGTGATGCTTTTACTGGAAAAGAGGCTCCAGCCCAAAAGCAAGCAGGTGTGTTTTGCAAGCTCTGAAAGAATGTATACCAAAAATACCCACAAGACCCTGAAAATGTACTTAGTGGCATCTTCTTTTTGATTTCCTAGTGAGATGTTTAGAGTCATTTCAGAGAATAAATACTATTAAAATGCGTTGTGCAATAACATAGCAGTTTGTTAAACTTCTAAAGGACCAAATATTCTACAAAGCCACCGCTATGGATAACCTTGACCTATATCATTAATGTTCTTGATAGTGCATAAAATGTATAATCACAGTAGAAAAGCTATAAACTGTAGCTATACATAGTTTGCATTTGTTCATGAAAAGGTGAGTAAGTGTAGCAGAATGAGCAGAGAAGAGGAAGAAATCTGTTCAAATCACAATGAAGGGTGAGTATATGTGCATATTCATCATGCTTGCACTGTCAGGTAAATTGAGTACACTGAGTAAATATGACAATCAGGCTCATTTAAAAAGTCTTTCTGGACTGTGCTATGAACTGACCATATATATAATATATAATATGTGTGTGTTTGCGTATGGCATATATATATACACACACATAGCATATACATGTCTGCCTATGTCTGTTGTATTTTACTTATATATGTGCAGACATGCATGCACATTATGTATGGGCTGTGTGTATATGTATAAATTTACATACACCTATGTTATTTCAAATTATGATTAGAGTGCTATTAATAAATTGATAAAGTCTGCTGAGTAACCAAATTTTTTTTCTTTTGATATTTCTTTTTCTGTGTTTGTAAGATTCAACTTTCTAACTGGTGTGCAACAGAGGCAATGCTAGAATGCCAGCGATTTAACAACAAGCACTTTCCTTCCCCAGATAATGGCATAAAAACATTTCTTCCATTCCCATCTCACTTGTTGATTTCTAACAATGAAATTAACAGACAAGCTTCCAAGCTCAGAAAACAGAATTTGTTTTATTGGCATTTCTGGGTTTGTCATACTGTTGTTTTATTGTCCTAGAAAAACAGTGCAGCTCCATTAGCATTTTTTACTTGCCTGCCGTAACAAAATAATTCCAAGAATGAGCTGGACTATTCACACTGCAACACGACTTGTAGAACAACAAGAACACTGACATTCAGGAGTAATAATAGTAGCATTTGCCTCACTCTGTCCTTCACTCTCAATAGATCTGCAGAACTTGGAACTGGCCATGGAGGACAGACACTTGTAAGGCAACAGCACCCCATGATGCCTGATGGAGTGTACACATTTAGAAGGACTGCATTCATTTTGACCTGTAAAACAACATATATATATTGTCTACAGTTTCATAAGTAACTGCTTGTTTTTTATCTTCTTTTTTTGTGTCCTTGCTATTTTTTATTGCTTTCTTCTTTCTCTTCTCCTGTCTTTCCTCCTTCTTTCCTTCTCTTATTTCTTTCTTTCCCTCTTTCTCTCTCTGTCTGTACCCTCCCCACCTTTATAAGAGATTGTGGTTGATGTAGACTTTTACAAAATACTTCAAAAAGAAAGTAAATAACCCAAATGACTACAGTATAATGCATATGTGCTAGAACAAGTCCACATTTGGGTTATTGCAGCCTGTAACTGAATTTCAAATACTGCTATAAAATTTGGGGGAGGGGGGCAGGGAGGGAGTAGGGAGGTAGTTGGGATTTCTAAAGAGAGGTGAATGTTTTAATAGCACAGTAAGTTGTATTTTCTTGTTGTGAGGGCTGGAATAAACCACTGCTGCTTTGAATAAGAGGTCCTTTAGAGCCTTAGTTAAAACACCTGTATTTGGGCAGGGTGAGGGGATGTGCTATTCATCATAAATGTGAAGCAAAAAAAGAAAAAAGTCTACATGTTGCAGGGAAAACACTGTGAAATTCACGATAGCAACCAAGTGACTATTTTGCCATCTTTTAAACATATGTCTCAGGAGAAGAAATGGGAAATGATGGGTGTGTTATTTTTCCGTCTATGCATTCTGCACAAGGTCTGTGGGGATTTTTTGTTTGCTTGTAGAAGGTTTTGAGTGATGACTGGCTGATATTTTATAAACACTGAATATTTGAGCAAGCATTATGGAAGCTGCTAGTAAGTGAGGCCGTTGATTGGAATACATGAGAAAACAGAACAAATCAAATCTATCCAGAGGCCTAATTCTTGCAGCTTATATGTATCTTTCTGTAACTTAAAGAAAAGCACCTAAGAATGTTCTAGATACAAATAATTTAATTCAACATTTATGTTTAATTGAATCACCAATAGAGAATCAATTAATTATGAAATATTTGTCCCAGCCCTTCTTTCCACCTCTACTTTATGTATATACATTTCTAGATATCACTCTCTTTGTCACTTTAGGTAAAGAGGAAGATATCTACATGCAAATAAAATCTCTATATTGTCACCAATTGTGACCTGGTGTGTAGAGCTATCTTTCTCCTTTTTTCCTTTTTTTTAAAAAATTTATTTAATGTGATGTCTCCGTGAAAATATTTAGTGGTTCTTGTTTTGCAGTTTGTTACAAGTAGTCATTGCTTTAAAACTTTCATTGCATCTTGGCTGATTTCAAAGTGATGCCTAGGTATCAGTGTTAAAAGTTTTGTTTGTGAATCATGTGACCAGCTTCTCTCAACATGACATGGAAAGTCTCTTGTATTACAGTGTATTTAAAAAAAAAATATGTCTTACAATAAACAGTGTCATCTGAAAGAAAGATAAAATGGTTACTTTAAAACACTAAAATTTCATGAAGTGTTTTGTGGTGTTTTCTGTTGTTTGAATGCCTTTGTTTACCTCTATGCTTTTAAAAAAGGACAAAATTAAGGAAAAGTTTGGTATGCTTAGAAATGTGGCAGGTTTGCATTCTAGAACTATGAAGCAAAAATAGGTCACTGAACTTGTAGTTCATAGAAGAATTGACCCAGAGTAACAGGAAAAGGAATGGCCGAACTTATGGCAAATTCATTTTTTTTAGTCTTTATTATCCAAAGGAGGATCCTATTAGAATGCTTGTTCATTTGGGCAGCGGGCAGCAAACACCTGCTTACCATGTAGCAGAAGCAGGCCTTTACATATTTTCTGGCACTTTCCTGAAAGTGTCTCTCAAACTACAGCCCTGTTCAAAATGCAGTTTTTTCTTTTTAATTCATGTCAGTCTACAATGAATATGTTGTGAATAAATATAGCATTAAATCCAAGTCCTTAATTAAGATTCAGAATTTAGGCATCCAAAGGAACGTTTAGCAACTATATTAGTGATCTCTCCATAATCTGTTGATCTCAACCAAGCCCTTCAAGGTCAGAGTAAAACAATACAAGAGCCACTTTATGAATGCATAAATATGAATGCTCCTTCTGGCAAGAGACCTCTCCAAGATTACATGAGCTGACTCTTAAGTATTCAAAAGGTCAAAAGAAAATAATCCACTGAGAAGAAGCCTCAGGAAGAAATCTGTCCAAAACTGAAAGTATTGTTACACCACCATAAAAAATTGTTGTCAGTTTGTGTTCATGCAGTGGCTTAGAAGTTCTTTACCTTCTTCCATGGTAAAATCATGGTGCCTTCTGGATTTGATGGGTTTTTCCTATCCTAACATCTCTCCACAGGCAACTGGTTGTGATGAAGTCTGTTTGGCAGCAGTGAGAGCTTCCGAAACCCTCAGGATTAAGCATCTCCCTACAGTCCTGTCAGCCCTGACACAACAGCCGGCGCACACTCCTCACCATTCTGTTTCCCCAGAGATTTTTAAGGCTGGGGAAATGTAGCTGCAGCAGGGACAGTACATTACCACTCCTTGTGATGGCTTTTGCACAAAAGACAGATGAGCCAGCAGGGCCCATGAAGTGCATCAGCAGTACACTCAGAATTTTTGCGCCCTGGCAGCAGGCAGGCAGATACCTCTCCTGTGCAGCCCAGACTTCTCAAGACTCCAGGTTAAGTTTTCTCTCCCCAACAACCATCCTGCCTACCCACAGAGTCACGGACCCTTGGCCAGGCAAGAGGTGTTGAAACACTTGCTAATGGCTTGATCAAGGGAGAAGAGTTTTGTTCCTTCTGCCCTTCCCAACTGGGTACATATGGCCCTGCAGCATGCACCATGTTACAGGGCAGAGGTTCCATTTAAAAGCAGTGGCTGGTGCCATTTTTGCTGCCTTCTGTTCACTGCAACTGTAACCGTAAAGGTGTTAGTTCAGGCTACACAAGAGGCTTGGGA
The DNA here is from genome assembly GCA_020086605.1 of Lanius collurio. Lineage (NCBI taxonomy): Eukaryota > Metazoa > Chordata > Aves > Passeriformes > Laniidae > Lanius > Lanius collurio. Next base: position 3,936,000 of record JACBWW010000026.1, read on the forward strand.
AAGACTAATGAGTCTTAATGAGCTTATGATGCTCCCAAAACATTTCAGTCTTAGTAGCCTGTCTAAGGTCACTCATGCCCAGCTCAGCAGTATCCTTCCATGGCCTCACAGCCTCTGAAGACTTCTCAGCTTACCAGGGCCTACCTCCTGCATAAAAATCCACAGAGTAGAAACACTAAACAGGTCAGTAAGGAATTATGCAACAGAAGTCCTGCACCTGCTACTGCTAAGTCTCAACAAACTTCCACAACAGATTTCACAGTGAAGAACTCTTTGTGTTAAATGAATAATACAAATGGAAAATCATCTTGATCTCTGTATTACTTTAAAGGTGATTCATGGTGCCTATTGATGGTTCCATTGGTATTTTTAATGGCTATAATAATTTCCTTTTTAAATAGTGAGGAAGCTTATATTAAAAAAAAAAAAAAAAGACTTATAGCCTACAAAGGACAAAAGAAAAAACAATATTTTTGGATGTACTCAGGACATTTAAACTAAACTACTAAACCAGCTCCCAGGCTTCCTCACCAAAGCAGCTTATTAATATTTGTCATAACCCACTGGTTCTGGCAGGCAAGATTTCGTGCAAGAAATAAAAATATTTGTAGTAAACCTGAAGAACTACCCAAATAATTTCTATGCTAAAAGCCTCATGCTTCAACCTCTTGAGCATAGATTGACATGCACAACAGACGTAGAGTTTCTTCAGCACTTCATGGCTTCTGGGATTTGGAAGATTTTAGGGCTCCGGTCTATTTTTATCAGTGATGCAGTGAAGAATGCTAGTAAAAAAGACCATAAGCAAAACAGTGGAGTGGATAAACAAATGTTTTACTTTCTTGAACTGACAATCACATCATGCAAATAAATTTACTGTAACAAGTAATAACAATTTGAACTAAAGAGCTTATGCTCTTTCTGGCTGGGATCGGTATTAAATAGAATGCAAGGGAAAAAGAGATGGTTGAGTGTCTCAGTTTGAAAGACAGGTGTCTGCCAAGGAAAGCAGGAGCCCCCCTTGGAATGGAAGATGCAACCCCTCTTCCCTCCAAATTACTGTAATTTGAAATCAAGGGGCTTTTCAGGCAAAGATATGGGAAGTAGGAATTATTACTTGTATATATATATATATATATAACAAGACAGGAAAAACAAAACAAAGCTGATTTAAACTGACCGAGTCAGATATGACCTGACCCTGTTAGTCAGGGTAGCAGTAGCAGTCCGATAAAAAGGGGTGGCTGCGGTACTCCTGAAGTGAACGGATGTGGCTCTGTTGAAGTGGTGATCCTGTGTGGAAAGATGTGGTCTTCCTCAGAAGGTCCAGTGGTGGGTAGGTAGCTCTTGTCCTCTGGAAAATCCAGTGGGAAAGGCTGCCTGTGGTCTCCAAAATTGCAGTTACATCCAGAATGGAACCCTTGGTTTCTCCCTCCGGGTGGAGCATCTCACAATGGAAGGATGAGTCATGAGATAAGGCACTGATGGGCCATTAACAGGACACAGCCTTGAGGGAGGAGGCAGGGAGACTGCCCCACCTGGTTCTAACAGCTCGTGAGGATGGAGATAGAATACACTGGTGGGCACAACTTACACTGTAACCTAGAATCAGAGAGTAAGAGTTCAAAATGTGCTGTAAAAATTAGATGTGTAGCTTTGCTGTCCTCATGTCTGACCTTAAAGACAAATAAAACAGTGCTTGGCAAATTATTTACACATTTTTTGAGCTCTTCCAGCATGGAAGAAGATGTTTCTAGGCCTAGCAATTCTTTGTTATGGTTCAATGACTGCTAGAGTCATGGAAAGTCCTGGTCTGGTGTTACCCTGATTTTTGCCTTTATTATTTTTTCTGAAAGAGTTTATTTAAATACATAAAAATTGATACTGTTGTTCAGTGTGTTGCAGCATGGGCAGAGCTGACTGCCAGGTTCATTAATCTGCATTGTCCAGCTAGCCCAGTTAGAAACTATTGGGAATGACTAAGTAATTTATTGATGATTAGCAGGAATGGGAATACTGATTGACACCAGTAACTCCCAGGGTAGGCTGCTGTTCATGGTAACCCAAGTCCTTCTTTGGAAAGCTGAGGCTGCACAAGTAATGACAAGGCATTCGTCACCTTCTTCTTTACAGTCTGAAATGAATTTACAAGTGGTTAATGATAGCTGATCAAAGTAAAAAAAAATTCCTCTCTTGGCCGCTTTCTGTTGCCCTTCTAGCCAGTGCTACCAGCCCTGGACCTGGGTAACATTTAAATTGAAGCTCTTTTCTTTCCTAGTTTGCATTGGCAGGTCAGAACCTCCCAATCTGGCAGAGGCAATCAACTTCACCCTTGAAGCAGACAGTTCTTTGCCAATTGATTTCTGCACATCTAAGTGTCCTCCAGATTCTGAGCCCTGGAGAGACAGCAGATGCTTTCAATATGTGTGAGGGCAGGTGAACAGTATGTTTTGTCCATGCAAGAGAGAGGAGAAAAAACATGGAAATGGGAGCCAGCACAACCTACAAAGCTGACAGAAGCTGAACTTTTGGCCCTATGCAGTGCTGAGAGGCCTGGGGTATCTACTGAGAAGCAACATGGGAACATATCTTCTCAGCACACTCATGTCTCATGGCCCAACACAGATGTTTCTGCTTTCCATCATCCCTGTTTTTAAGGGAGAGACCAGCTGCAGCACGGGTGCCCCCACAGAGGAGAGCACAGCCCAGGCCCTCTGCTTCATGTGACTTTTGGGCACAGTCCTGGCAAACAGTATATCCCTGTCCTCAAGTGTCTGAACTGATTTGGCTTGTGCATGTTCACATCCTGATAGAGGTGATGGACATGATTCCTTTTCACTGGCAAACACTGGATAAACCTCGGACAATAGGCCTCCTTTTCTTCTGCAAGTGAGTCAGGACAGTCCCATGGTATGCTTGGGGAGGTGGTATGATGTGGTGTATCTCCAGCATGAGCAGGCTGCATATGGTTGTGGTCAGCTTGAAGCCTGTAATACTCCTTGACTCTTTCCTGCAGCCTCTCTATCAGCCCAGGACTGATGCACTGGAGAGAAGGAAGGAGGCAGCACACTTCCACTGAGGTGTGCAAAAGACTAAGCGTGCAATGGTCCTGGACATAGCTGAGTGGGAGAAGATGTTAATGGCTGTGATGGGAGGCTTCTGTCATTCTGTTTTATCAGAAACCCTCTGCACAGGGCTGCCCACACTCCTGTATCCATGTGCTCTCATGGCATCAGAGCACCCAGTCACCAATCAGAGAGTTGCAGTACTGCCTGTCTTGGCATGCATGGGCTGGTACTTTTTACAAGGGGTGCATCTGCTCAGGAGTACACCCTCAGCTTTGAGTGAGTGTGCTGGCTGGGAGGTGCCATTGCCACTCATTGCCACTTGGGCAATGTGGTGGTGTTTGCTCTGCAGCAAGCTGATGACTGCCTTTGTCCCTATATCTTGGTCTTTGCCATTTTGTGGGTGCCCTGTGCAACTGCTTGATGTCTGCTAGCAGTGAACTGGATGACTCACGGATGAACCAGGAGGGGACACCTCCTCTCTGCAAGACATTGTCTAACTTCTCCCTGGCATGGTAATGGATAAATCCTCCAGTAGTTTAATGTAATACCTGTCCTGGTTTTATTGCACACATTAAATCTATGAACAAAGGGAGAATAAATATGGCTTGTCCTAGAGACTAACCCTTCCCTGGAGACACATCACATCTGACTCAATTTCCATCCTGGTGACCAGCTGGATGGCAGTAGCAGTATTTTGTACCTGTGTGCCTCACCACTGAGGCGGAAATACCTGTTCAACCTGGTGCATTCTCATAACTCTTGCTGAGGTTGGTTTTGGGAGCCAGCACACCAGCATAAGGAGAATTCCACTGACAGGGCCCTGGCCAGAGTGGGGCCAGGTGGGCAAAGGAGCTGTCCTGCACTCCTCACACAAGCCACTGCTTTTGCTGCAGCTGACCACTGTTTCTAAAACTGTCTTTTTATTCATTGAGGGATTTTTGTTTAAGCACTAGCATTAGTCTATTAAGAGCACCACTGATATCCCCAGCTCCTACAATTAATATTTCAAGAAAAATAACAGCCAGGAATGGCAAGCCTGTAGGAGATAAAGTAAGACAAACATATAGATCTCATACCCCTGCTTTCCTCTCCCATTTCGACTCAAAGTACAGGGAGTTTGGCACAGAATTTGTCTTCCAGTTCCTCAAAGCACTTACACAGGAAAGTCTCTGCAAATAATCCATTATAAACTCAGGTCATCTCGCTCTGCTTTGGGTTGTTTTTTTCACTGCTTTGGGATTTGGGAAATTATGTGGGCAAATGTCATTAGCACCAAGGTTTTTCACCCAGAATCTAAAGAGGCTTGGATAAGGGAAAGCAGATGGTGACTAAACACGGTGCCTTCATTCTGCGGAGGCCACTGAATAAATGTGCACTTTGCTTGGTTAAAATAACACCTATTGGCAGTAATTGTTGTTGGGTTTTTTGCCAGTGGGAGTCTAATCACTCTGGCAAGAGCTAGGTGATCCACAAGCTGTTACAGTGTGTTTTTGGCTCGTCTTTTGTAGTACAACCTCACAGATTTCCATGCTAGGAAGCTATGAAGGGATCAATGATGTTTGCAATTTGAAACTGATATTGAAGGATATGCTGTTTTCCCAACTTGTGCAAAATTCTATTGCACCATCGTACACATTGCTTAGTGGTTATTTTTAGACTAGATATGCTGTTAAACCCCTCTGTGAATGTGACTCAGGGCAGGGTCCAGAAATGGCTTTCCCAAGCCAGAATGGCACAAGGCAAATTTGGCTGCCAGCTCTTTTTGGACAAAGTCAACATTTTCCTTAGAAAGACAGAAACATAGCCAATGGAAATGAAAATTCTTGATTTCAAGTCTGTAGCACCAACATGCCAATCTGGTCTCAGCACAATTACCAGCATACCACTGCAGAACTGGTGTCTTTGAGGGCTCTAGAACCCAAACGGGGAGAGTGTGGTCTGGGATGTGAGCAATGGTCTTTTCAGATGCCCTGCCCAGGCATAAACCCCTGCTGTTGTTTTGCCTTCCAGAGGTCAAACCCAGGGACCTCAGTGGAACAGGTGTAATGCTTAAAAGTTTGGGGACAGGATTAAATAATCTCACTAAGAAATCAAGCCAGAGCCAACCTGGAAATCCCTAAAATTAACAGCCTCTAGAAGTACTGTGCAGCAAAGCTGTTGCACATAAACTGAAAACAACAGTACTAGTGAAAGGCAGAGAAGTGCACCTGCTATTATATTAATCTTTCTGGCTGTGTGGTTACTCGCTGGATTACTGATGGCATAGAGTAACACTGTCAGATTGAGGTAACCCTTTCATGCTGTTATTTTCTTTTTAAAACATACCAGTGATTAAATCTATGTGGGCAGCCACCTTCTTGGAAGATAATGCAGCACAGACTTATTGTGTTCTACCTTCAAAAGACACTACCAACTGCCACCTTGCCTCCATTCTCACCCTGCAGCTGGCAATTCCCTGGTGAGCATGACATTCAATGCAAGACATTCACATCAGCTTGTTTTCTAGCGGTGCTTAGGTGAGGTTAATGCTGGCCAACTTCCTCTTACTGGTTACTCAAAGTTGAGCTTCTTCATCTTCCACTTCTTCTCTGACATAAAGACCTTGTCAAGAGAGATGAGTTACCATGGCAGTGCCTCTTAAATAGCACAAATTCAACACTCATCAGTATCTGTAAAATAAATACAATAGACTACTGCTTATAATGCAGTATTCTACATTCATCGGGTGATGATAGGGTGCTGCAACTAACTCTTATTCATTCAATTATTGTAAAGTAATTCTTCAAATCAGAAATGGTCTGGGCTTGGGAAGGAACAGAACACAATTGACAAATGCCTAAAAAGACAGAGCTCTGGTTGCTAAAAGAGAGCCACTGTTAAGATTGTCCTTCATGGAGAGGCTGATATACCCATACTGGGTACTGAATCAAGCCTATACTCTCAAAGAAGTGCAGACTTTTAAGGGGTTCTAACAAGATTGTGTTTTATTTTATAGGAGATCATTATTGGTATATCCAGTTGCTGCCAGACCTCGGAAAGTCAGTCACAGCCATAAGCCAGGCAGAGAGAATTCAGCCAGATTCCCTTCCCCAGATGGGAGGCATTAAAAGACAACTAGAAAACCATTGTGAGACTGAAGACAAGACATGATGTGTTTCACACCAAGGTGTGGGTCTTCCTGGTTTGGGCTGGGCATGTCACAGCTGAGCCAGGCCACCAGGAATTCACAACAAATACACATCTTTATGTATCTCCTAGATCAAACAAATAACTGTTCTGCTCAGACTGGAGTACATGACACAGTGCAGATTTTTCCAGCCTTGTTACTCTGCACTGGGAAGCCCTTGCATCCCATTCAGTTGTCTCTGACTTGCTGAGACTCACTATAGAAGTCTGCAGACCAAGCTGTTCTATTGTTTTGCTTATTTAAGCATTATAATTTTTTTTCTTTTAAAGAATATTGTGTACCATGCTTTGACATTTGTAGAGATCCTGATAAACTGATTTTCTAATTCAGTGGTTCACTGCTGTTTTACTATGAGCAGGGGAAGGAAAAAATTTAATTAATATCTATGATGTTTTACCTCTGTCCAGAAATAAGTAGTAAAAAAAAATTTATGCTATTGGTGAGACTTGCCATAGATGAATTATGCTCTTGTGCTCCAATACCAGTCTGAATGATTTGGTTGAGAGGGCATGGGGGTTGTTCAACAAATTTTCCATTCATTTCCTCATTCCTCAGTTGAATAACTGCTGTGATGAGCTAACACACCCATATAAATGATGTCCTGTAGACAGGACGATTTACCTCGCAGTACTTCTGAACCCAATTCTATTTGTTATCTGCACAGTGATTAGCATTTACTGTTGCATTGAATGAAATCAATGAGCCACTACCATAAGGACCTCTGCCTCTTGCATCATCACTGATGCCTGCCACTGAAGTATGCTCAGGAAAAGATTGCCTTCTCATGTGCCTGTTCACCCCATTATTATAACAGTTTATGCAGTTACCACTGCAGTTTGGTAGATATATTTCAATTTTAAAATAAAAAAAAAAAGATTTTAAATAAATTAAAATGTGGAAAAAAGGTATTAGTGGTACTGTTTAACATTGCCTTTTACTTACTGTTGTTAAAAATGCATTAGTTCAGTGAAAAATTGTCACTTCTATGCAGTTGTACAATAAGGCAAAAAAATTATGGCTATATGAAATATAGCAAAATACAGTCATGGGAATGAAAAATACAAGGTTCAACAAAACAGAAGTGGCTTTTTTCAACTGTATGCACAGAAGTGGAGATAGAAGAACTCACGCTGCCTTTCTAACATTTTATAACATGAAAGTTTATAGTGTGTGCTTAGTCTTCAAGGAAAGTGCACTATCTACTGGTGTTTCCTTACTG
>JACBWW010000026.1:3951661-4060861 GCA_020086605.1 Lanius collurio
GAACAGACAGGAGGGAGGGATGAAGCATTGAAAGGTGTCCTGTCTGTCAGAGGCCAACATGAAACCACAGCTACAGGGCTCTACTGTGGAAAAAGTGAGCTGTGATCCCTGCATGACACTGGCTTACCAGCAGAGCCAAGGTTAAAAAGAGAAATGTGACCTCCAGGAAGACTTGGTCTTGCAAAGCTCATTTGGCTTAGAAAACTCAAGGAGCCAGTCTGGCCAAGCTTGGGCAAGAAACCATTGGAAAGATTCAGTGGTGAGTTCAAAGCTGCATAAGTCTTGATTAGACTTTTGAGGGTCTGCTCCTGATGCATTATTTTTTGTCTTTGATATGAAATTCATCATGGAAGAAGAATTTTGACAGGGTAAGGCTCTTTATGAAGAGAACTGGTGCACTTAACTAGCGCACTTCTCTACCACCAGGGCCTGATTTTTCTCTTCAGTATCTTTTAAATATTCTTTACTAATGCTGTTGAAGCATCATGGGATCATTTGGCAGCCTCTTGGGAAAGCAGGAATTAACATGTAACATCATTAAGATGCTGGTGTCCTCATCGTTTCTGAGCATGTCTCTGTCATTGGCTGGCTTGACTTCCACCTCACCTGACACTATATCCAGCAGAGCAAAAGTTACTGCTTCTAGTCTGACCTCTAAGGAAGAAAAGAAATTTCAAATAATGTAAAGCAGGAAAAATCTCACAATCTATCATGTTGAAATTATTGGTGACATCTCTAGGCTCATCAAAATGGGCAAAAACTGAGCTTTTAGTCTTTCTTGGTACCGTGGGACATCTTCTCCTACCGTTTATTTGTCAGTGGGAGAGGTCACACAGGTTGATTTATCTAGGAGGATGGATATTTTCACAGTGTCAAAAAGAAGTCAGAAGTCAGTGCTTTTTGCTTACCTCACTGTCTCTGGTGATGTTTATTTCAGTTCCATATGGAGTACGATGGGCTCCAACTTGATGAATCTAAATGCCTCCAATAAAGCAATGGTTAAGATTTCAGGATCACGGTGCATGAGACACACACACCATAGTCAAGATGCAGCTGCGCCTTGAAATGTACCAGAAGGCAAGTATGTGGGACAGGTAAGCCAGAGGTGCTCTGACTAACAGGGACAGTAAAATCTGTCCTAAAACCAAGTCAACATTCAGAGCCTGTACTCATACCCATCTTAGTTTTGCCACAAAGTCTTGTGGACAACCCAAGCAAGAGATACGAGTTTTCTGTTGAACTATTGAGGATTTAGACCTAAAAATGTAAGCATTATTTAAAACAAATAAAAACTGACCCTAAAAGAATACTGAAGGTATAATCAATTTGAAGACAGCAATCCTCTCTTGTTTGCTTGAACTGTGGTGTGTACTCAAACCCATATGCACGGCACAGATGATTAGACTACTATCTTTCCTGCTGAATATGAAAAGACTGCACACACAAAGAGGATAGCAAACTAATTATCCAGAAGACTAGTTTCCAAGATACAGTATATGAAGATTAATGTTTGCATTTTCCGTTAGAATGAGAGATAGTGACCTTAAATAAATTGCTCTGAATTGCAGTAATGAACAGTCTGAATAAATCAGTTTCCTCTTTCATTTTCAGCCCTACTACACAATCTCCAGCTACCTAAGGAGATTTCCCCAGCTGGAAGAATACACTGTCTCTATGTCTGTTATTACTATGTCCGTATATTGAAGTTGGTCCTCTAATCAATACAGCAATAGAGATTACTGCTGCATCTGTGGCTTCTGCTCTCCAAACCCAAATTTTCCCCTTCCCCAACACCAGCATCCATGGGTGCTGAAGCAGAGGAGCTTGAAAAGGTCCATACACCTTTCCCCTGTTGTTTTTTGACTCCTGGAGGCAATGGAGTGGGCAGTGAGAGCAGTAAGAGGGGTGGTGGGCCAGTAGATAATGGGCTGGAAGGGACAGGTTTGTTGAGAAGCTGGCCTATATGCAGGCTGCCTCATGGTCACTAATTTCCACCTGCCCTGGCCAAGCAGCTTATCATGGTTTAGCATATTCTGGTTTTTAGTTAGAGGACTCCATCAGCCACAGAAGTGATTCTCTTGCAAAGAGGTACTTACTGCCTCCTCTTGACCGAACAGAACCAATCAACTGGCTAGTTTGAATATTGACAATTTTCTAAGCCACTTAAGAAATTTAATACACCTCTGTGACCCACATTTAAGAACGGACAAACCCCATGAAAATCTCTTTGACTTCCAGCCTTTGGACATGTAACTGAGGGCCCACAGCCCTCAGCCCCTGAGGCCGGGCCAGGCCCTGCCCGGTGCAGCCCGGCCAGGTCGGCCACAGCACAGCTTGGCTGAGATCTCAGCCGCTTCTGCTCGCTGGACACCCGGCACAGTCCCCTCAGAGTGGGCTGGGTTGGCCGGGAGACCCACCTGGAGCCACGCAGCCCTGTTCCATCCACGGCCCGGCTCTGTGCGGGCCAGCCCCGCAGCCCTGTCCCGGGCAGGCGGCCCCGCAGCGCGGCTCGGCCAGGCCGGGCCTCTCCCAGTGCAGCCGAAACTCATCTGAGGCTGCTGCTCGTCAGAGATCCAGTGACAAACAGCGATAAGCGAATTCCAGCTGCGGGGCCGGGTGAGATTAACCCTTTTAGTGCTGTAAGTTTCTCCAGAACAGATGAAGCCTGCAGACACCAATCCTCTCCCAAGTCAAAGGAAAAGGAAAAGTGAAGGCCCGTGAAGAAAACACCATAAAGACATCAAAGTCAGTAAGGAAGATGAAGAGCTGAAACGCCGAGAGAGGAGAAAGACGAGATGCTCCAAACCCAGAGGCTGAAATTCCATTGTAAAGCTCTGGTGATGGACTATGATACATCAGACTACCCACTGTAATTTCATGAAAGCACAGGGGGTGGAGCGTTCAAACTGCAATTGTGAGAAAAAGTACCTGTGCTGAGATAAGTGAATGTTGAAGTAGCTGTGATTTAATGAGAAGCTTGGGCGCTGCTATTTTTGACAAGCTGAAGTCCGAAGCAGCAAAGTGGTATGCCACTGTTGATATTACCCCAGGGTTGCACAGTCCCACCGTCTGCTATGGATTGATCCAGATCTCACTAGAAAGGAACAGAGAGAGAAGGAAGTGAAGAAGACCTCTGTTCCTAGAGATGAAGATGCTCCCAGAGAATGATGAAGAGAAGCTTTGCTTCTGAACAGCTCATCCTTAAACTGGTACCCCATTAGCTCAAAAATGGAACCCTCTGTCGCTCTAAGACACGAGAGAGAACACATGTACACGAGAGATTTCAGAAGGGCAAAAAGGCTGTATGTTTATTAACTTCCAAATTTATAGATTTCTTAACCAGGACAAGGATTGGGTGAACAAGGTCACTTCCTCTACAAACACACTGGCTACAAGAGATGCCCATCAGGGTATTTTTACCATAGTGCAGGTATGTAAACATTCTTACAGTTAGGGAAACTATGCTATGTTTACATGAAAGACTGTGAGAACTCTGACTCCAAAAGTAAAAACATCAGAAAGCTGAGAGAACTAGGCAACAACCCTCAAAAACAGTTGTGGGGAAAACTGTAGGTCTAGGGAAAGGACTTTCACATGTGAGCAGAGAACCAACTCAGGCAGCTGTCTCACTGTCACATCGAAGCCATGAGAGAACTGTTTTCTTGTTGAGATGTCTTCATAGCATGAGCGAGAGAGACTCCTCTCCCTATGTGAACTGAAAAAGAGCTTATTATAGAGGTGGTAAACTGAAAATCTCAAGGGTTGTCTTTTTTCACACTGTCAGTGAGACAGGAGAAAGGTGGGGGGAAGAGAAGTGTCCTGAAGGTTTAGTCTGACTTTTTTCCTGTCTTTTAGGTCTGTTAATAAACTTCTTTATACTCTTTTAAGTTTTGTGCCTGCTTTGCTTTTCTCCTAATTCTTATCTCACAGAAGGAAAATAAATAAGTAATGGCTATTTCGAACCAAACCACTACACAGGTCAGACTCACAGAGTCTGACATGAGCATAAGGGTGACAAAACCACCATGTCCTTGATGGCCAATCATCAAGAATGAAATTTCTCAGTGTTTGCCCCCCATTAGTCATGGTCACTGCTTATTATCTGTCTTTTCAGTGTATGAAGTTGCTATGCAGTCAAATAACTGAAGGTGATGAAGCCTGAAACTGTCAGAGAAGTGAGCAAAAATAAAATCTGAATAAAAAAAAAAAGAAAAGGCTGGCCTTGCTGTGACAAATAGTCACAAGAATAAGTGAGCTGTATTTTCAAAATGTCTCTATAAACAAAGACCCCCACACTCAAACATTTTTATGATTTGCCGTTTGTTTTTGCTCTTGTGCGCACTATTAAGACATGACTGTACCTGAACTGCCCTAATGTTAAGAATTTCCTGGCTACTGAAAAGCGCGTAAACATAGCTGTTATCATAATAGTCTCCTCAGCAGGCAGGACAGTGAGCCTCCACTGAGCAGCAGTTTGTCTATCATGCCTACCCAGCGAATATCTGGGAACAGCATGGATTACACACATAAGCAAACTGATCCTGGGGCAGGGAATTCAAAAGACATGAGTCATGTCACCTCACAATTCAGCAGTAGGCAAGGTCAAAGATATCAGGGTGCACTATTGTAACACTACAGGTGCCAAACTATGCATAAAACAATGCCAGCATATAATTTCAAGTACAGAGTGAAGCCTGAAATAAAATTATTCTGAACCTTAGGTCCTTTTTGGAAAAGTGCTGCAACAGTAGGCTTTCAAATTGGAAATTGCATCTAGCACATTATCTATAGTTATTGGACCATCCTAGTGTTGCTCCAGAGATTGCCTGAATGAGTAGGAGTGGAAGAATTGATGCTAACAATAATTTATAGCCATATTTTTGTCAGTATGAAGACAGAAAAGAGCACAAGTGGCACATTGCAGTTGAAATGAGCTATATTGCAGTTACCATTTAATTTAAATGGTTTTGGTATTGTTTTGTGAGGTTTTCAGCTCCATGATGTGGTTTTGGCATGGCTTTTGGGGATTTTTGGTTTGATTTAATATTACAAAGTGAAAGGTGTTCATTTATGACCCTTTGTTGGTTCTTGACTTAAGTGTTTTGGGTTCTGTGACTTTTTTACAAAAAGTTACAAGCAAGTGAAGTGACAACTTTTGTACTGACCCTTATCAGACCTTGAAATGTGATGCTTCAAGAAGCTGCAGAGGTGACCAATGCATGAAATTTAGCTAGATTGTATTTCTCAAAGAATATACCAACAAGTCTTTCATACAGTATTATCCTCCCAGAATTCTGATTTAGGAAGCATCAGGTAAGCTTTAAGCTTGTATTATTCTCTGCTGATGTTTTTCCTCTTCTTTGTTATGAAGACATAATGAAATAATATTCAGGATAAATAAAATAAAATCACTTTTTCTTCTCTTCTTTTCACTCCTACCAAATGACCAAGCTTTTAAACTTGTACGCTCCTACTGCAAAAGCTGTGAGTGCCTAAAATCAAGCTCTTACCTAATAAGTTGCTGTGTAAATATATCGTGGATTCATAGGACAAAAGAGCACTGTCTTGTGTGTGCACTGTCCAGCCTAGGGCAGCAAGCAAGGTTTTCTAATGTTGGGTAGAGCACACTTAACAGTCCATGATCAACTTCTTAGAAATTTTCTAAGTAATTTATTAAAAACTTAATGTGTGGGAAAATTCAATGGTACACTGTTTTACTGGTAATCACCCTTCCTGGTAAAATCCATGCCTATTTTTTCTTTTTTTCTTTTCCCCTTCAAGTTCCACCACTAGATTTTGGTCTGCTTCTTTCTTAGCAGTAAAGTTATGAGTGTTATCTTAAATTGGTGTGTAAGACACAGTGGTGTGCTTGAAAAAAACTGGAAAACACCAGTGCTAGTGCATGTTTATTCTTTGGGTTAATTTACCCCCAATATGAAGTAATCACATAATTTCATACAATTAATTAATTCTCATCTTCTCAGTTTCCAAAAACAGGTGTCCTCTTCTATGTCAAAATGGTAGTTCCTCTTATTAAAGCAAGAAGCTTGCTTTGATCTTTCACTGCTTGAGCATAGGTGAGTCCAGAAAACTTTCCAACTAACTTGTCCAATTTATAAATGGTCAAAGAAGGTACATGTTATATGTTTTTAAAGATAACTGGGTGAATATTTAAAAAGCAATAAGAGCCTTTTCGTTCAATATGTTCCCTGAACACTGTACTATTTCCAATAATCCTGCTTTTCTTCAAGCCTAGAAACAATAAATGAAAAACAGATGTCACCTTCTATTGAAGGCTACTGATGGAATGGTAGTTGCTCTTGCTTATTGGAAACTGGTTTAGAATTATTTCCCTCTCTTTCTGTTACCATGACAACATTTGGCCTAATCCCATGGGTTTTTTTCACATCTAAGAACACTGTGTAGGCAAGTGAAATTATCATTAAAATTAATCCTGTTCAGAACTGATAATGAATGTCTTAACTGTGTCCTTTTTTCTAAGTGTTGCATTCTTACTATCATTCCTTCAGGAAAGGTAATATGGAAAATAAAAACCTTTAACTGTCTTTCGTTGCAGTAAATTGTTCCCTGAAGGTTGTGCATCATGTTGCTATGAAAATACCCTTTTTGTGTTGATAATGTTCTACAGTCCTACAAAAGGAAAAAGTTACCCTGCCAGACTTATCTTCTTTATGAATGGGTAAAGATCAGCCCCCAAATTTATCTGGATATCAAAAAAATCTATTCAACCCATCTTGTGTTAAACAAAAAAAAAAAAAAAAAAAGCATTCTAGATTTGATTTTTTAAAAAAAACATCTCTAATCTGAAAGTACATTAATTTGTAAATAAAAATAATGACACATAGATACCTGGCTGTTCTGCTTAAAAGCCCCTTCATTGTCTTTCCCAAGTCCCCGCAGACTGAATTATAGGCCGTTTAAAAATATGCTTCTTAAAATCTTGTGCAAGAGAGTAACTAATGAGGGGAGAAGGTACATGCACTGAGTGGAATGATACCTGTGGGAAATACTTTCTTCTCAGTTTTCCTTTTGCATGCTAGCAAACAGAAATCAATTATGATATTCAGGGTCATTTATACACGTGGAAATGGTTGTTGTGGGAATTCAGAGTAGTGGCCTGTAGTACAACCAGCATAAGCTTATTATAAAAATAATGCTAACATGATATGTCTTTTGCTGGGGTTACAGGTTTGATTGTTAAAGGTCATAGTGTAAATGTGATGTATTTAGACTTCTGTAAAACATTTGATCTGATACATCATTACATTTTGATTAAGAAATCAGAACAATCCAAAATCAACATAGCCCACATTAATCATAGAATCACAGAATTCCTGAATAAGAGAATGGTTTGGGTTAGAAGCAACCTTAAAGATTATGTGGTTCCAACCCCTTCCCCACCATACTGCAGGGACACCTTCCACTAGACTGGGCTGCACAAAGCTCCATCCAGCTTGGCCTTAAGCACTTACAGGGATGGGGCATACACAACTTCTCAGGGAAACCTGTTCCTGTGCCTCCCCACCCTCATACCAAGAAGTTTTTGTCTAGTATCTAATCTAAACCTACTCTCAGTTTGAATCAATTCCCCCTTGTCCTTTTACTACATGTTCTTGTAAAAAGTCTCTATCTTTCTTGTAGGCTCTCTCAGGTACTGGACGGTCACAATAAGGTCGACCCAGAGCTTCCTCTAGGCTGAAAAAAACCAATTGTCTCAGCCTTTTCTCACAAGAGAGTTTCTCCATCCCTCTAATTACCTGCACGACTCTTCTGGACTCACTCTCCCAGTTCCATGCTCTTCCTGTGCTGGCACCCCAGAGCTGGATGCAGTGTTCCAGGAGGGCTCTCACCAGAGCAGAGCAGAGGGGCAGAATCCCCTCCCTCCCCTGCTGCCCACGCTGCTTTGGATGCAGCCCAGGACACATTTGGCTCTCTGGGCTGAGAGTGCCCATGGCTGGGTCATGTCCAGCCTCTCACCCACCAGCACCCCCAAGTGCAGGTGGGAGAATCTGTTCATGTCCCAGCCTGTGTTGGTACCAGGGGTTGCCCTGACCCAGGTGCAGCACATTGCTCTTGTTAAACTGCCTAAGATTCATATGTGTTGTAATGGGGAATCTTTACAACATGTGTAAGACAGCAATGAACTTGGAAGGAAAGATGAAGCGATATTTCTGTAGATGTTCAGAGATGATTTATTCCTCCATCTGCATGGCTGGAGTTCCCAGGCAGACCCCAGTCATGGGACCCTGCTCTCTTGCTGGGCCTGGGCACACAAACCAACCAGGAACAGGTATGGGGCACACCTGACATGGGGACAGGGACAGGGACAGACCCGTGCCCTGCAGGGTCCCTCCCCATGGGATTTCAGGAGAGAGGCACCTTCACAATTCACCCTTTCTCTTTAAATAAAGAACATTGGAAACAGTCAGATAAACAACAAAACAATTTCAAAGGAAAGGAAGCCACTGTCTTGAGTCCTGAAATGTCCAAGATTTTCTTTGGAGAATCAGAAGGGAGACAGGACTTGAGCATGCTTCAGATGGAAACTGAGTCAGGAGAGGGTTTTTTCCTTTCTGTACCTGTTGGAATCTTAGAAAATGACAGTTAATTTCTTCCCTCCCTCCTTTTCATCCCCCCATTGGCGTTGCAAAGGGATTCATGGCAAATGGAAAAGCCTGGTTTTGTGAGGGGAACCAGAAAGGGAAATTTGGGAAATAAAGGGGTATGGAATAAAAGGGGAAGGTGAGATAGGGGAAAGGACAGGGATTATGGGGATATTGTCTAGCATATCTACTGCCTTTCACAGGGACACCCCCAGGGCCTGTAGCACATGCTGCTTGTGGGCTCTTTCTTCCCTGCGCAATTTTAAATTCTACCATCTCCTTCTTCTAAGCTTGGAACATCACTTTTGGGGTTATTTTTCACAATAGCAGATTTATGGACAAAAATACTTTCTCCTGTATCATTTTTCAATAAGAAACCTTAATTTTTCTTTACATTAGGCCATTTTACAGTTCCAAAAACCTTAGCTGCAATAACCTTTTCATTTTTCCACATTCCTTTGTTCTTGCTTTCACTTTCGGTTTGGCTCACTCTCCCGCTGGGGCTGCCGCTGTAGGGTCTGAGCGCTCCCACCGCGTGGTTCTGGCTTCCCGGGGCCGCCTTCGGGGCTGCATGGGCCGGGCTGGGCCGCGCTGGTTCGCTCTGCCGGCTCCTCCTCCTCTGGCCACAGCCCGCATGCCACCGCCTCTGCTGGGCTCCCACGTGGCTGCCCGAGCTCGGCACGGCCCTGCACTGCACCATCCCATTAACCGGGCTGCTCCAGTGGTCCCACACAGCTTCCCCTCGCCGGCACCGCCGCACCACTCGTGCGTTTCAGGGCGAACAGTGCCGGGCCCGCGCCGCTTCTGGCTCCACTCCTGCTGCCGCTGCAGCCTGCCCTGGCCCTGCCCCTGCCGTGCCTGGCCTCGCTGGCTCTCCCACACTCGGGAGCTCCCTCGCTGCCACCCGCAGTGCACTGGGCGCCCGTGGCTGGGGCCGCGCGGTCTCGGGGGCCATGGAGGAGCCCCCTGCAACCTGCGCGCTGCTCGACCACGTGTTCGCTGCTAGAACAGGAGAGGGACACAGCCAACACTGCTCAGCAGTCTCTGTAATTAGGTAATATTCATGGAAATAGACTTGCATTGGCATATTTTTTGATTCAGAAATCAACTGTGTCCAAACATTCTCCCAAAAGTCGTTGGTAAGAATCAAATCCCAAGAAACATAGAAGAAGGTTTTGAACAACCATGCCAGGAAGTTTCTTAGTTCTTTCTGAGCTTGAAGTAAGCTAAAATCTACGTATTGTTGTTCAAGAACCTTTTTAAGTTTAAGGTAAATGTCTCTTTGTGGTTTGGACAGCTGTGAGTCTTTCCATGAATCCTCCATCGTTCAGAGATGGGACAGCAAAATGAAAGCAACAAGAGATATCCAGAGTTTACTCACGAATCACAGAATTACCTTCTCCAGGGATCGTTTGCCAGCATGTCTCCACCATTTGTTGTAATGGGGGATCCTTACAACAAGTATAAGACAGTGATGAAATTGGAAGGAAAGATGAAGTGATATTTTTTTAGATGTTCAGAGATGATTTATTCCTCCAGCATGGCTGGAGTTCCCAGGCAGACTCTCCAGTCATAGGACCCTCCCTCTCTTCCCTGGGCCAGGGCACCCGAATAGGAACAGGTATGGGGCACATGTGACATGGGAGCAGGGACCAGGACAGACCCATACCCTGCAGGGTCCGCCCCCCGCCCCGGGACTTCAGGGGTGAGGTATCTCCACACATATGTACCTGGTTCTTGAGCTTTTCCAGGTCCCTCTGGATAGCATCCTGTCCTTCAGGTGTGTCAGCTTGGTATTATTTACAAATTTGCTGGAGGTGCACTTGATCCCATCATCTATGTCATTAATAAAGATATAAAATAACATTGGTGCCAGTACTGACCCCTGAGGGACCCCACTTGTCACTGATGCCCATCACAATTCCCAGCCATTGATCACTACCCGCTCGATGCCCTGCTGGCTGTCTTGAATCACCTTCCTGTCCTCCATGTGTCTTAGCACAGCTTCAAGGAGAATTTATCCATGATTCTCCCAGGCACAAAGGGGAGGCTGACAGGCTGTAGTTCCCAGAATCATCCTTTCTATTGTTTTTAAAGATGGTTACAGTGTTTTCCCTTTTTCAGTACCCTGGGCTTCCATGATCTTTCAAATATCATGGCTTGGAAGCTACATCAACCAATTCCCTCAGGACTTTGGAATGCTTCTCCTCGAGTCCCTTAGATTTAGGTATATTCATGCTCCTCATGTGGTTCAGAACCTAATTTTTAACTAAAACTTACTTTTGTTCCCTCAGCCCCCATCCTATCGTCCGTCTTCCTGAGAAGTGTGGGAAGAAATGTTGCCATTGACTACTGAGGTCAAAAATGTGTTGAGTACCTCAGGCTTCTCTTCATTCTTTTTACCAGTTTGCTGGACTTGTTTATTTGGTAGGTCAGTTCCTTTGACCTTCCTTTTCAGGCTAACATAACTCTAGAAGCCCTTCCTGCTACTCTTTTTTTAAAAAACTTGGATGTTCTATGTATTAATGACTTCAACTAGAAATTAAACTCTATACCAGCAGAGGCAGCAGATGACATGGTAGAGCTACATTCTGTAGAAGACAAACTACTGAGAGAGGGAGTGACCACAATCATTTGTTCATACAAACAAATGCAATTTAACAGAGTCGAATCTGTAGTCATAGACCTGAAACTCATCCCATGCCTACAGATGGGGGCAGATCAGAGGAAAACTGTGGATCTGGCAAGTTTTCAACAACTGCAGTAGACAAATGTTTCAGTATTTTTGTCTGAATCCCATCAAGTCACTCCTGGAATACTATGTCCAGCTCTGGAAAGAACCAGAGATGAGCTAATGGTGTGATCAAAGGCAGGAGAAACACGATTTGGAAAAATAGCTCAGGGATTGTGATCTATTTACCAGATTAACAAGAAGATTAAGGATTGATATGCTTTGAAATGTCTGACTGCCTACATGAGGAATGGACATTTGATGTGTTTGGACTCCTGGAGAAAGGAATACATGTCAATGCCTGGAAACTAGAAGTGACCAAGGCAACATTAAGAATGAAAAGCAAAATTAGAGCACTAATATATGTAATCAACAGCATTGAAAGAATCTGTGAAATGCTGCAGTAGGTTCTTGATTGTTGATAAATTGAAATAGCACTGACATTAATTTTTAGAAGTTACACAGTAGATCAAGCAAGATCTGATATAGGATACTGCTCTGACCTACATATAACAGGAGACAAAAATTAAAGATTACATTTTTGGCTACTTGGAGTTTGTATAACCAAATCTATGAAATTTGGCACTACAACAAATAATAAAAAAACCCAACCAAAAATTTTCTCTTAATAAGTTCTCTTAGCTTGGATCATGAACTGGACTGGTGTCTATGCATGTAAGGCAAAATCCAATAAATAACTTCTACCTTGTGATACCTGAGAGATTCCAGGTCTTCCCTGTACTCCAAAGACTGCATATGAGTGTGTAAGTAACAGTAGATCTCCTACCATCGGGGTGGGAACTAGAGGCCAAAAGGATGCTCACAGACATCCCAGATGGTATTCAGTGAATATTCTTAGGCACCTAAATCAATCTTAAGAGTTTAAACTTGAGGCCTTCCTCGCAAATGTAGGGCTTTGAAGCAGGGGGAAACAGAGTAGTAGAGTTTGTTGTCAGACATTGCATCTACTCTCTTCTCTTTTTGCATGTGCCACCTGGTATGTAGCTGAGACACTTGTTAAGTCCTTTCCATTTTCTGTGAAAAACTAACGGACAGGATACATTCAGATCACTCAGGTTTGCTAACTACAATGCCCACTTCTTTTAATAAGGTAGATATACTGTACTGATTTGCAAATTTCCACATTTCAAAGAATATTTCGGATGGCATATTAATAGTTACCTATTTTAGCTTAAAGAGGAGTATTCCAACAACTTCCATATTTATATCTCTTTCTCTTTGTGTCCTCTGAAGATGGTTTTGTGTGATTTAGGAGATCCTTGTCATTCCAAGTGCTTCCTTGTGTTATTATTTTGCTTGAGACAAATATTGTAACTTACCGTGAAAGAAAGGGCTGTTTCCAGATCATTTGGTAAGTGACCCACTGGCACTTTCATACCTAGTTTTTATGCTAATTCACAATCTCTAGCTAGTTCATGGCCTTTTTCTGTATGTCTACCACTAAAGTTATGAGCCCCAGAGGAAAATTTTTGTCTTTTATATAGATAAACATATGCATGTGTCTGTACATAACCATATCCAAAAGTTTTTAAAAGTATGTCCAGAAGCATTGTCATCTTCAGGGAATGAGGATAGGCAGATATCTTTGGAAGGGGAAATCATAGATTCATAGAATCAGGTAATTGCTTAGGTTTGAGAAGACATCTAAGATCAACAAGTTGACCAAGTACTGCCAAGTCCTCACTCTATCATGTCCCAAGTGCCACATCCACACATTTTCTCAAATGCTTGTAGGGATGATGACTCAACCACTTCCCTGGGCATTCTAGTGTTTGACAACCCTCTCTGTGAAGAAATTTTTCCTAATATTCAATCCAAACATTCCTTAGTATAACTGCAGGCTATTTAGTCTTCTCCTATTCTTATAAATCCCCACTGACATTTCTTAAACCATTATTCTTTTTAATGAGCAAAAATCCTGTGTCCTTAACCACTGGCATTTAGACAACCTCCTGTGGTCCTTTCCAGCAGCTTTGTTGTGAGTCTAAAAATCCCTTTGGAGAGAGACCATCTGATAATGACTTCATGCAGGTCAACGTTTCTTCTCAGATTTTTAACTTGAAGCCCTTTGGACCTCTTGATGACTTAACTGGCTTCTTTTTATCAGGAGAGAAGCAGTTCACCCTCAGATTGTGATGCAACCAATTTTAAGTCTGAATTATTTGTGCTTTCTATCAAGTATAGAAATTAAACCTGGTCATTTTGTGCATAAATTTATGATGTCCTAGCTTACATCAAAAAAGCCTGGTGGTTCTCTTCCAAACATAAGAGTGGACTGGAATGAAAAGATACCCAAATACATCTAGTGAAAGACTTGCAGTACACCACCTCTTACACCATATCTGTCAACAGACATTCTCACTATTTTATGCAGATGTATGTGTTCACACTTATATTCAGACATGTATGTCTGTGTGTATGTACAGACAACATTTCCATGTTATGCATTTTCTAAATACTTTTATAGAAACACAAACATACACTCATACACATCTGTAATCCACTAAAACAGAAGATGAGTTTCTGACAATTCTTGAACCAGTGCAAACATATTCCATTTTTTTTCCACCCACTGGTTAGCAATTTAAAAGCAGATTTTCTACTAGAAATTTCCAATTTCAGGAAAACAAATGAGCTTCAAGTTATAGCCAGAATATAAAGGTGAATGCTGATATTGTAAGAGTACCCTGATGCTGTTGCATCTGATCACAGTCTCGACAAGCATAGCAAGCTAGCATTTGTGTCTCTTACTGTAGTACTAAAGCAATGTTACATAATGTGCATGAGACAAAGATTGCCTCTCAAAAAAGGTGAACAAGTACTCAGTAAATAAAGTTCCTAAATAAAACAAGGACATCATGCAGGAGACCTTCCTCCCCACCTCTTTACTTTAGTTGAAGAGTACTCCATGTAATTGCAGGAAGGAGTGCATTATGTCTTCAAATATTGGTTGTTTCGAGTACTCTCAAACCCATACCTGGGATATATTAAGTTGATGGACCAGAATGGAAGGAGATAATATAAATTAATTTCAGTCTTCATTATCTTCTCTAGTCACCTGTATATCTAAGATTTGAAGCACACAGTACTTTGAAGCAGAGAAGAAAACCATCTGTGTTCTCTTCCAAAATACAGTTAGAGCTTGAAAATAAATTTTGAAAAGATCATCTGAGTATTACAGGATTTTCCTGAAGCTGCAGGCTTTCCTGTCCTGAGATCTACCTTTCAGAAAGGTCTTAGGGTGGTACATTGCTGCATTCAGTTGCCTGACACAAAACATTCTTGCAGGGGCCCAAGGCATTACACAGGGTTATAAGCCCACCTGTGATACGTGATCAGTGTCATCAGTGAATTTACTCCTGTTAGAAGTCTGACCAGGGTTTGACAAAATTTGTTGCATCAGGATGCACTGTGTCTTCTAAAAGGGGTTGCTTACCTGGTCTAAAGCTAGGGAAATGGGATTTTTATGTTTTCTAGTGACAGGAGAAGATATGCCAGAATCACAGAAAATATTTGTCATAAAGAACAGTCTCGGTGACTTATTTTTGGTTGTTCTTGAGTTACAGAAGTGGCTAATAGCTGAAAATTTATCCTTGCATTAAGGAAGAGTATAACATTTATAAGCCATTTCACTTTTTCTTCTGTGTGTATATATGATACACATAGACTATCTAGGGCTTTCCTATATATATAATGGAGGAAAAAAAGGCAAAGGAAGATACAGGAATGGGAATAGATGGAGAGGAAAGGACAGAAGAATGATAGAAAAATGCATAATTCACAATTTCACGATTTAGTGTAAACAAAACTATGTCACTTCTGTTCTAATCAAAAGGACAACTTCTCAATGTGTACATATGCTCATATATGAGCATGTACACATTCTGAAAATGCTAGCAAAAACTGGCCTATCACTCACTGAAAGCAAAAAGTAGATGAAGCAGATCAGCTTCATGTAACATCAGTCCATCCAGCATAAAAACTCATTGCTTAGAAACATATCAGCTGGCTTCATGGAGTTAAATAATGTTTTTGTTATCCCCAGCTGTAGGCTAGACATGCACTACAAGAGAAAATCGAAGTGTGTGTAACTATTTGCCACCCTTGGAAACTGCAATGGTTTTGGCCAACTGCTGCCAAGCGCATGACAAAGTCCTAATTACCTTGAAGGGGGTAAAATAATGCACTTCAGAGGATGACCCATATGACTGCAATGGATAGTTTCTGAAATTAGTTTTAATGCATGTGGTCACTGTGAAATAGTGATAAAACAAGAAGTAATGAATATTTATGGAAAGAGGAGAAATTTAGGCTAAACATAAGGAAGAAATTCTTTACTATGAAAAAATTCTGGTGGTGAGACACTGGAACGCATTGTCCAGGAAGGCTGTGGATGCCCAAACCCTGACTGAGTTCAAGACCAGGTAGGATAGGACCTTGAGAAACCAGATCTAGCAGAAGGTGTCCCTGCCCACGGCAGGAGGGTTTGGGACTAGGGGATCTTCAATGTTTGCTCCAACACCTTAACATTCTCTGATTCTACAATGCTATCTATGATTTGGATGTTCTTCCTGAAAGGATTCAATCGGATGCATTACAATTTGTGGGATCTGCGCTGTATCTCTCCCTGTCATGCACACTCAGGGAGGTGATTAGGTTGTGCTGCCGGAGGCTTCCTGAAGAAACTGACAGTGATGTGAACACAGTGATGTGTGGAAGGTTCCTACTGCTCACACCAGCATCAGACCTGCCAGTTATCTGCTGTGCCCAAAGATACTGACAGGCAATCGGCTGTTGGGGACTTTTCCATGGTGGATTGTGTTCCCCTGCAGAGAAACACAAGTATGCTTGGTGAGGGAAAATAAAAGATCAAGGCTGAGAACTTTTACTTCCAGCAGTTTTCACTGAGCTGTATTTAGAATAAGAGAGCTCCACCCTCATAGTGCTGACAACAGCTATTTAATCTAATTGTTGAAGACATAAAGCTATTTCCTGCCCAAGTATATTAACTGACATTCAAATTGCATTACCATGCATTCTTTCAATCATACTATGAGGGAAAAGAAGAAGAAAAAGAAAATTTAAATTTGTCTGTTGGCATCAAAAAAGCTGGCCCCAATCTGAGAGGCTCTCAGAAAACCTTACAGAGTGTAAATGTGAATGTTGCTGCACTTACACTGCTGATTCTGGTTGTGTGAAATATTAGGGTTGGAATTAGGTCTGTCAAAAAGTAAAGGTTTGAAATGTCTAAAACAATTCTTGGGTTTGTGTCTAGTTTGTTAAGTAGCTCAAGCTGAAAGCAAAGAGATGCTTTCTGGAACACGGAGTTTTGACATTGTCAAAAGCAAGATGTTTCAATTTTTCACTCTAGAACAACATTTTGTTTCAAAACTTAGTTAGCAGTGATATCTAAATGTCATTGAAGTATCTGGAATTGATCTAAATGTTTTGTTTCAGATCAAGGAAAACTGTTGTTCAGTTCATGATTATTTTTCTTAAAATACCTGTTATTTTATTTTTACTCCTGCAGTCAGTGGGTTGCTAGCATCCACTTGACAATCACAGAAGTATGGAGCTGGGGAAACTGCCTTAACAGAAGGAAAACCTGGACAGTTTCATAATGGCAATACAAGGGGTGGGGAGGCCAGAGGCAGGTGAAGAGAGCTGCAGGAAGTTTTATGCCAAATCCCTGATGTTACAGTTTTACACATAGATTATCCAATGCCTCTCAATAAAAACAGTGATGAGGCTTTCAAATGAAGACCTTCTTTTTCAAATCTGATCTAAGAAACACAAGTATCTGCAGACATGGTTTTTCAGCCTCATTTCTTCTGTGAGCACCTTTATACTCTCAAAGGAAAAAATAAGTCAGCTTTTCCTTTTTAGCTACCATATATTTTTAGGGTTACGTCACGATAAATTGAACTACTTAAACAGCATCACATGTGAATTAGCTTCAATGAAACAAAAGAAAAATAATTTTAAAACGAAGCTTGAACTCTTCAAATTGTGTATTTAGGGTTAAATGGACATTTCAGATCAACTGTCTGTTCTTGCCTTGATTTTTATTTAAAGCAGGCTGATTTCTTAAGCCCAAGTTCTTATATTTCACTAAAGCACATTATAAGACAATAGAAGTGCAAATGCCTCCCGTTTGATAAGATCAAGGATTTCCAAAAAAACAAATTATGTGACATATCCTGTACCTTACCTTCAAGAGAAATATAGGACATGTTTTTTAGACTAAAAAGTTAATACATTGTTGCTCAAAGGCTCACTTACTCTGACTGCAGTCTGTAATTTATGGCTATTTCATAGTTGTGTTAATTTATATCATTTGTAGAAAGAGCATGTTTGAAAGAGTGATTAGTCTCTATTAACAAATGTCACTGCTTTGCTATCTGGCCACATTTGAAGAAATGTGATTACACTGTTGCTCTGAGTATCACTTAAGTGTTACTTTTTTTCCTGTTATGAAACATTACTGGTTCAAAATTTATGTTCATCTTTGCTGCTTTTATGGGTTAGGGACTGACAAAGCTGGTGAAAGGAGACCAGACACTGGGCGTTTTTTACTGCTCAGTTTCTCTGAACCTTCCAGATTTTGCCAATCTTCTTTCCCTTGGGCTTTCCTGATTAGATCCTACAGCTCATTTCAAGAATTTTTTTTTCAGATGTGGCTGCTCCTTTCATAAGACTGAGCTACAGTCCCCGATTTGTTTCTCTTATAAACCTTGACTGTATTTATCATGGCTGCCCTCAAAGGATTTAATCTGCTTACTCTCATGAATATCATAATCTTACAGAAGGTTGCACTATCTACATTGGCCCTTGAATCACACTATGTAAAGAAAATAAAAATATTAGAATTGTGTGTGAAGCAAATTAAATCTCTCTAGTGCTGTCAGCCAGCCAAATCTACTTTCAAAGCAAGTAACAGAAAAACGCCAATGGCTTCCCTAAGTGCTCTCTCTTGACAATCCTGATCTTTTTCTCACATGAGGTACTTGTGTGACCTGGAACCCAGGAGGTGTGTGGCAACTACAGAGATTGTTCTTCAATCTGGAAAAGGTCCCTGCCTTCACCAAAGATCAGGCATGGGTAGGAAAAAATGTTGAGATAAAATTGTACGTGAATAATAGAGCTTCCCCTCATCTTGCATTGTAGACTAGTTAGCCCAGTGATAAGTTTATATGAATTTCCTTCACATCCACTTTGTATTTGCAGCCATCCTGAAGGATGGGATCTTCCTGTACCAAGAACTTGCAAAGCTGTGAGAAACAAATGCTGTCACAGGAGGGAGGGAAGGTTGCAATCCATTGTGTACATACATATTCTGCTTCTCAGTATATGTGCAAAATCTTCAGTTCTGCAAACTGACAGCAGTCTCCTTCCCTCATTGCTGAGTTCCCCCACTGATGCAGGTAGTGGGTAAGGACAGCCATGACGGAAGTGAGCTCCTTCATGATGATGAGTGACACCCTCAGTGTTGAAGTGGCATTGGATTGTGTCACTGGAGCAGACAGTGCTGACCGTTCTTCAGGTGGCAAAGTAGGGATGTCAGGTCTGGGATAGAAAAAAATTTGGGCAGCAACAAAGCTCCACAGGAGAAAAGGGCAGAGTCATGAAGGGATTTGGAGAGGAGGAAACCTGCTGGGAAGGATGCCCAACTCGTTTTAATTTCCAGCATTATGGTAAAGGGTGTGTGCTGCCTCAATTATATTTTTAATCCTCCTTGAGTTAAATTGAAGATTTGCTCTTCTGATTGTATGATTCATATTTGAAGTGCTTGTTGTTTTCTCAAGTAATTCCAAAAACACAGACTCAAAAAGAAGTTTTATTTTTTTTGCCCCCTAGAGCAGAGATCTGATCTAGGATAACCCATACTTTATGCAAGAAATGAGGAGATCTGCTAGAGATTGATGCAGCTCACCAGAAAAGTGGAAGTGAAAAACACTTAAGAATGGAGCCACTGGATACTTTTTTTTCTGATGATGGGCTAAACCTATAATAGAGTACATTTGAAAGAATACCCCACACACACACACAAAAAATGCCATATAAAACCAACTAAACAAACAAAACAGAAAAAATCCAAACAAAATCACAAACAAAAATGTTTCAGACAGATAATAAAGGTGTATATATTTTTTTTTTTGTTTCAGGGATATTGAAATCTTACTGTGCAAAAAAGCAGAAGTGTCCTGCTGCTTCAGATAACTTCAGTGCTTGCTACATAGAAAAGATATATCTCTAAGGAAAAAGGCACCTTTCCTGGTGAAACTACACATAATAGAAATTTATTCACATGCTTTATTCCAGGAGGGTCTGATGAAAAACCCCAGCTGTCCCTGAGGGAACTGACTGTTACAAAACTGAGGTGAAGCCATCCTATCGAGTATTTGAAAGCATTTAATTGATAATCCATAGCATCTCTTTCTCTGTGTATGGCTGGTATATGACAGCTGTTAATGGTGCATTATAGCACATATTGCACTTAATTAGGATATGTCATTGTCTCTAGTTCGTTGTCAGAGATGCCTTATTAAAGGTCTGAGCTGCATTTCATGTCACTTCCTGACTTTATTCAAGGAACATTTTTTTCCTAAAGTTATGTTTACGCAATATATAAGAATTAACTCCTCTTCCAATTTACTTATCTGTGTAGGCAGATGGAGATCTCTTTGTCAAACTGAAATCTGAATCACGCAGCTAGTCCAAGACCTTGAATTAGCAGAAACTGATGACCTTTTATTTTTATAAAGGATAGTGTTATCAAAACAGGAAGAATTTGACTGAAACAACACTGTGTCTTTTATATTCCTTAACCTCTAAGTTCTCATTGAACTGATAAAATGTTCCAGGAACTCCATCTCTCTGGGTGGGTATGAAAATATAGTGGTAAGATTTCTTTAAAGAATATTACTAGGTGGCTTAAGAGCAACAATTTGATTTTGTTTTAGAAAGAAGCTGAGTGTGAGAAAAATTGCAAAGAACATGAATTCTCTCCCTATTTCTCTTCTATCAAGAGATGATTGATAAAGTGTTGGCTTAAAATAATGAAATGTAATTGTGTTTGTTTATATGAGCTTTAGTATTCTAAGAAAATGAGACTTTTTAAGAACTGGGGAAAAAACTACCCCATAGATAATGTCTACTCATTAATTACAACAAGTACTAATAAATTGAATGGGTATGGTGAAGCTCAGATTCATTAGGGTAGAACAGCAGAGCAGATTATCCACCACACAGCATGCAGAAGCATTGCCTGATTCATTCAACATCTGAACTACAATAATTTCACTTTTTTTCAGCAAAATTTTATGAACACTCACACAGAAGATCTTGTTATTCATTGGTAAGAAAATTCCACTTATGGAAAAAATCTGTGGTACCTACTTATCATAAATGACAGACTGTAAGTACATTCTCTTCTCATGTATTTGAATTTTAAAAAAAATTACCTGTTATTTTAACCTCAATTCCTGTAAAATACAAAGAAAATTATTTGAAGAATAATACAATCATCAGACATAGTCAACATGGAGTCACATATGGAGTCCTTTTTAAGTAATTTGATACTCTTCAGTTGAAAGGTTATGTGTTTAGTGGATGAATGGGAGGTGGTGGATGTAGTGCTTCTTTATACTAATAAGGGTTTTGATGCTGTTCTTCACGGCATCCTTCTGGACAAGCTGCGCAACTGAACAGGGGCACAGTGTGCCGAGCAAAGGACTTGCCAAAGGGCAGAGCTCACAAGTCTCTTGTGCATGGGGCTACACCTGGCTGCTGATCAGTCACCAGTGGTATTCCTCAAGGTTCATCAGTAGAGTCACTTCCATTCACTGTGTTTATCAATGATCAGGATGCAGGAGTTTAATGCACCATTGGCAAACTTGCTGATGATACCAAATTGGGAGGTGCTGCTGACTCTCTTGAGGAGAAAGAGACTTACTGAGGGATCTGGATATAGGTTGGAGCCCTGGGTAATTATCAGTGGCATGAAGTTTAGCAAGAACAAATATAGATTCTGCCCCTAGGACACAGTAAAGCTGGGCACAAGTATAAGCTGGCAGAGGAGTGCATGGAGAGCAGCCCTGCAGAAAGGGACCTGGGGGTGCTGGTGGGCAGCAGCTCAGTGTGAGTCAGCAGTGTGTGCCCGGGCAGCCAGGAGGGCAAACCCCGTCCCGGCTGCATCAGGCACGGCAGCACCGGCTGTGATCGGGATCTTCCTGCTGGATCCAGCCGTGCTGCAGCCTCACCCTGAGTCCTGTGTGCTGGGCAGGGCCCCACGGCTGAATGGTGCAGAGAAGGACAGCAGAGCTGGTGCAAGGGCTGGGAGGTCCATCCTGTGAGGAGCAGCTGAGGGCTCTGGGTTTGTGTAGTTTGGAGAGAAGGAGGCTGAGGGGTGACCTCACTGATCTGTACAGCTTCCTTAGGGGGGATGTGGAGGGAGATGTACTGACCTCTTCTCTCTGGGATCCAGTGACCAGGACAAATGAGAATGGTTTGAATTGTTCCAAGGGATGTTCCAAGAGGATGTTAGGGAACATTTCTTCACCCATGTGGTGGCTAAACCCTGGAACAGACTTCTTTAAGGGGTAGTCAATGCCTCAAGCCTATGAATGTTTAACAGACACTTGGACAGTGTCCATATTAATGTCCTTTAACTTTTGATTGGCCCTTAATTGTTCAGGTGGTTGGTCTAGATAATTGTTGTAGGTCCCTTCTAACTGAAACTCTTCTATTTTGTTCTATTCTATACTAAAAAGGAGGAGCTGATATTCTAAGAAATACTTGCCTAACACCTTAATTCTTATCCTCATTTGATCCCATACTTTGACAACGCCTGAATTTCAGCCCAAGATACTTAGACTGACTTGGAAAATTACTCTATTTCAACTGTACCATATGGTTTAGTGGAATCAATTTTCCCTGGCTTTGCTTGTATTTCATTCAGAGTCAGTCAAAAGAATGAAGTGGCTTTTCTGTTTCTGGCACGAAAAAGAAAATTCCAGTTAAAATTGAAGTAGAAAACAAGTATCTATAAATATTCTAAATCAAACAGTTCTCATTTTGTCTATGTCGTGGTTTTTAAAATATATGCTGATATATATTATAGAAGCAATTATGACCCTATGAAGTTTCTCTATAACAAAGTGTATAAACTTAGTCACCAAAACTTGCTGCAAATTGAGGGGCAAATTAAAAAAATCCTGAACTATGGTTAGAAAAATAAAGTATTTCAGTAACTATTAATTATTCTGGTGCAGAACATAGTAAGTTTTTCTGAACTAATCATTAATATATAACACATACATAATGACAATATATGGAATGATCCAAAATATGTTGAGGGCTTCCACTTTCTAAAATGAGTAATCCCTCAACAGCACTTGAGAGAGAGACTCAGCAGTCTCCATAAGTTTCAGTTGTCTCAAGCTGTTTCATACAACCACACTGGAAGAAGCAAATGATTATTTCCATTATTGTTTCACTCCTCTGTGAAACTCCTCTCAGATACTCATTTAAACTGTGCTGTGGTCACTAGGCAGTGTGCATGATAATAATAAAATTGTTAGATAAAGTGAGTCCACCAGACTCATAATGCGCACTGTACAGGGGTAAGTCATTGCTTACCTCTCTATCTCTTCCCAAAGCACTGCATTGAGAGCACCCCTAAATTGCTGTCTCATCCAAAATCTGTAATCCAGGTCATAAATTCCATTTTCATATACAGAGGAATGTGTGATTCCTGTTCATATATATGCCTACATTCACTTTTCCAAAAAGGGAATGTTAATGCTTCTCTTTACAACAGACAAACTTTCCTGAGGAGCTGAGTAGTTCCTGTAGGTCATTTGCTCTCATACTTTTCTAAACCACAAAAATTTCCCTCCCTACTTTCAAGGCATATTTGTCTCTTTCCACATCTCCTCCTGAGGCTGCCTCGAAATCAGGCAACTAGTGAAAAAATAGCAAGGACAATGTTGGAAAAAGCTGTAAGAACACCAACACTGGACTGTTTTAAGTAAAATGTTTATGTAAGGTGTTACTAGAACAAATCACTCTGCGCAAAGCAACTATGGTATAACTAGATTATAATGTCTTGCCTTAAGGATTCTGAGCTGATTATACATTTAAGTTCCATGCCAAAATAACTGCAACCTTTATTTTCTGCTGTGGCTTTAGGGATTTTTTTTTTTCTCCCCTGTAACCAATGTTGCATGTCCAGAAGGTGTGGAAGGCTATGGACCTGAAGTTGGAGAGGTGGTTATAAGAGATCCTTGTAGTGAAGAATCTCAAACTGTGAAACCTAGATCTGTTTCTCCTCTGAATGATATGTACAGGGAGAGTGGAAATGACCTTTCCTGTCACTATAAAATATTCATGAAGTAACAACCAATAAATATGACAGCATTTTGGGCCATATTTTCTCAGAGTGCATCCAGATAAGCTTTGGAAAATTGAGTGGAGGCAATTTAAGATGCTGCACTCCATGTGCTGACAGTTACCCACTGCAGATAAGCAAGCAAAGATGGTAGTAGCCACAGGTTTGTCAGAACTGAAGTTCACAACCTGTTGTATTAATTTCAGGGGTCCTGTGTTTTGTTTTCCATATGTGACTCTAGATGGGTGCATTGAGAGGTCAGCATTCTTTCAGGAAGGTTAATGCAACCAAGTGAAAAGCAGAGAGGAAACAGAGAGCCCATCTCCACCTACTTCTACTGGTAAACTGATTTGCCTCTCTGAAATACTTAAGATTTTCTGACACCTTTTCTTCCCCTTTTTGCATTACTATTGTGTATCATATTATACAAAGAACACATTCTCCTTTATTTTTGAACATTAACTTTGAACTGCATTTTTGGCCAGTAGGGCAGTCAGTGGTAATTGCTTCCAGTCTAATTACATTGGGATAATATTCCATTTTATCAGGTCTGGATTGGCCACTTTTTGATTTCTTTGAATGCTTCATTGTCACACATGTTCTGAGACAGGAAGGATAGAGTTTTCTGCTTTGCTTTCTCTGTAACAATAATTTTGTATGCTCTTATCATAGCCCTCTTATTCATAGCCCTTGACAAATAAACAGTCCCAGCATTTTTAATCTATTTCCCTAACCAGATTTCTCACGTGCTTAAATATTTTCAATTCCCTGCTCTGACCCCTGTCTACTTCTGCAATATCCTTTGTGGGAGGGGATGCTAGGTAGAGTAGTTGAATACTAAACAAGGCTCTGCCACCTATGTGTATTCCCAACTGTAACACACAGAGCAGAAAATGTTATGTTATGGAAATTTCATTAAAGGCTTGATGTCTCATAACAGCCTAGGCAGGAATAACATAGGGCTTATGGTCTATTTATGAAAGAAATCTCCAATATGACTTTATTTTGTGCAGCATCTGTATCTGGAAATGCTTTATGGAATAAATATCAGAACAAAAGGTTTCTATGGTAAATAATGGCAGTGAGATATAGCAGCTAAGGATAGATCTGAAAGAGTGTTCAGCCCTTCAAATACATATAGTCCAAGAAAACTGTGGTTGTCATAGGTTGCTAAATGAGCCTATAATCTCAAAATATTTAATCTGTGATGTGTGTTTGAAGCAAATTTCCTGTTTGCCCTTGTTTACTGCAGTTTGGTTCTCATGGCCAATCTCATGGTTCTCATCAAGCAGATGAGCAAAAAGATGAGACAGGCAGTAATAGGTGTCCAGCCTACAGCTAATACAAAATAAAGCCCCTGCAATGTACATAATGCTGGCTTCAGGTACCCTGCATTCCATGGATTGCTTTGCAGACACAATCCTTTTTTTATTCTGCACCATCTCACCACCAACTGGCCAAAGCATTTAAGTAGCTGAGCCAAAGGCCAAAAACATCTTACAATTATGATCAAATTTTTTTACGTAAGTCTCTCATCACTGTCACTACTAACAGGTGAAGAAATGTGGTGTTGTTGAGACAGTCCCTATTGGGAGATTTCTCAATGCTTAGGGCCTACATACTGAAGGCAAAGAGATACCTGGAATGTGGTTTAATCTGAGCTTGCTTAGCAAAAAAATGGATTTCTGGCAGAAAGACCTCCTAGCATACAAGCAGAATAGTGCTGGTAATGGCTTTCTGGAGCACCAGGAGGGATGGGGACTTCTGCAAACTGAGAGCACTGGACCTCCAAACACTGCCCGCAGGGAGAGCCACATTATGACCACAGGTGTATGCCTAAGAAGTTGCCCTTCTATTCCCTTCCAAAAGCTGTGTCAGGCCCTCCTCCCACTCACACACCCACACGCACACACATCTTCCTGTGCCCATATGACACTTGTGGTTTATTGTCAAGGTACTGCCCAGAGCCTTCCTGCAGTAGCATGCATTGACAGGAGGCAGTGACAAAAAAAGGTGGGGGGAGGAACCAGCAAAGTGGGATCATACCTTTTGTGAACTTTTGCAAGTTCCTGTTACTTCATCAGACTGAGAAGCTGAAAGGAAAACCCAGAGGAAATTAAGATTAGAGGAGGGGACAGGAGATAAAGAACAAAGGTCAAGGGAAAATACCTGGGAATAATAGTAATGGGGACAATGTAGGAAAGGGATCGGCCCAGTTGCCTACAAACCCCATTGATTAGCAACACAGAAAAACTCCTTAGTGCTGTATCTTTTTCTCCAGACACAGAGGGCAATGGAAATACAATCATCTGTTTGCAAAGCAAAAGCATCAGAGGATAAAGATAGGGCACATATGGGAACATCTGCTCTTCCTGAAAGATAAGCACATAATAGAATGGGACCTAAGACAGAATCACAGGCATCAGTTTACCAGTCGTGTAGTAGAAAGGAACTAGAATTAAAGGCAGCAAAATGAAGGGAAAGAGGGTGCAGTTAAAACAGCTATGAAATTGAGGGTGCAACTTGTTTGAATAATCCAGAAGAAAGGTTTCTTCTTCTTCCTTACTTGTGTCAAATATTACAGCCAAATACTTTCAAAAATTTCAGTAATTCTCACTACCAATGGTGAAAACTGAGAGCTATGCTGAGTGTTTACAAAGTGAGCAAATCTAACTGGATGAGATGAAAGAAAAATCTTGTATGTAAATATAAATGTATTTAGGAAAAAAACATAAACTAGAAATAAATATAAGCATACAGAATAAATACATATGGGATAAACAGAAATATTTATAGTATATAAATGTATAGTTAGAGTGTGTCATAGGCATGACTACTATAGTTACAGGTGTATTGATATTTCTAGTTCCAACCTGTCAGACTCTTATGCCTCTATTCAGGAAAGGAGCGTCCCCAGTCAGTTCTTATCTGCAAGTCTTCTACAGGTGCATCCCTTGGAGGGTGTACTCTAAGCCATTCTCTGTGGAGAATAAGTGTTGAATAGAGTAGAGGAAAAGCTGAGAAACTAGATGAGATTGTAAAAATAGGCAAGCTACTAGCATATCAAAGTATAAACCTAGCCAGCACAGGGGTGGTAGGTAATTAAACCAAGGTGGTAGGAGAGAGATTATCTGTTTCTCTCTCTGCAAACAGGCATATCCCAAAAAAAAGCAAGCTCTTTGAGAGAATTATTTACATGATCTAATTTTCTTTAGGTACACAGCATGTTCTTGAGGCACTCTTCCTTTGAGTGCCCTTTATATGTCACGGTTATGTACACAAGGCCCCGTGCAAAACAGACACTGATTAATTGTATTTGAAGCATTATTTGTATCTTCTGAATGAAAAGGCTCAGGCTTGCACAAAGCAATATTATTAGTGGAAGAGCCCTCTTGGTTTAAATTCGGGCTATTTTTTGTTTTGCACAGATAAGCATTGTGCAACATCATTCACTTTCTAAATTTGATAGCACTGGGCAGATAGTTCCGGATTAGGTCTGACGGACTCATGTGAAAATAAGCACAGATCAGCATGCACACAGACACACACAGACACATACTCTACACATATATGCAGCAGTTTGCAGGACTAGACCCAAAAATTGGAGTATAAGTATTGATGCAAAGAACAGCTGCAGGATATTTTTTGCTATGCACAAGCTTCTATACGTACTGGTCTCACAGAATCCCAGAATGATGCCGGCTTTCATTAAGTGACATCTCTTGGTAACTTCCTTATTTGCATATGTGTAAATAGGGCATGTTCTTTTAACGGTCCACTTGCACAATTGAGATATAAAAGACATTGATAAAGGGCTTTCAAAATGTTTTTGCTAATTCTTACACTATTGCTGTTCTGAGATGATTGTACATCCCACAGCAGCTCCGGCTTCAAAATGAACTGAGTTTGGTTATACTAAAGTGACAGTCACATCCTTATTTAACAAGCTATAATATTTTTGCAATTTAAAATTTTTCTTTTGATCAGGAAAACAGTCTCAAAATTACTCCCCTGATGATAATGTAACCATGAGAAATCTATACTGATGACATTAGAGCACAGTTATCAGCCTCTTGTTTGTTCCCAAAAGTAATCAAACCTTCTGCAGTGATTTATCATCAAATATTCCTTCATGGTCAGAAATGCCAATTTCTGTACAGAATATATTGAGAGGACTTCTCCTATATAATTGCCATTTAAGGACTTCACACAACCAAGTGAGATGAAATTAAACTTACATAATTGCATACTCTAAGATGGAGAGATCTCTCAATCATGATCTCTTGCTTAAGAATAATCAGCTGCTTGGGTTCTACTGCAGGAAAGACATGGTTTGACTGCTTGAATTGTCTTCCTCCTCTACAGAACTGGTCACAGACAGTTTGTGGGAACCATGTTGGTTTTTTTCCTGAAAATCATGTGTCTGAAAAGAAGAAGATATTAAAATGAAAATATTTGCTCACTCCTCTGCCTTCAGGCAGAACATAGTATCTGCTACCTGGGGCTGACTTAGGGAGTTCATCCAAGAAATGAGAAGTATCAGCTTTTATTATAGAATTATAGAAAGGCTTGGGCTGGAAGAGATCTAAAGATCACACAGTTCCAACTCCTCTGTCATGGGCAGGGACACCTCCCACTAGACCAGGGCTGCTCAAGGCCCAATCCAACCTGGCCTTGAACACTTCCACGGATGTGGCATCTGCAGCTTCTCTGGGCAACTTGTTCCTGTGCCTTACCACCCTCACAATAAACAATTTCTTTCTAACATCTAATCTAAATTTCTCTTCTTTTAGTTTAACACTTCCCCCTTGTCCTATCAGTATTTGTCCATGCTCTCAATTTTATGAGTCCCCTTTGAATACTGTCAGGCTGCTATGAGGTGTCTCTAGAGCCTTCTCCAGGATGAACAATCCCACCTCTCTCATCCTGTATTCACAAAAGTGGTGTTCCAGCCCTCTGATCATCTTTGTGGCCCTTCTCTGGACTCACTCTAATAGGCCTATGTCTTTCTTGTGCTGCAGACTCCAGACCTGGACATATGGGATCTTATAAATGGCAAACCATTTATGTTGCTGATTTCCCAGATTAATTTTTATAGTTTAATTTTTTAGATTTAACTTTGAAGAGACAGAGAAGGGTGTAAAAAGTTCAGTATTTAAGTTGTCATTGTCATGTCCTCATGACTTTCATAAAAATTCACAAACAACATCTGAAATTGCTCAGAAACAGACTATCATTATTTTTGCATAGTTGGTAACTTTCTGCACTGTTATTAAATTATATTTATATTAATGTGGTTGAACCAAAGATGTTGCAGTTGAAACTTCTAACACATTAACACTTTGCTTTACTGATCTCAAAAAGCAAAGCTTTCCACTAAGCCATGTGGCAATGTTAAAGATAGATAAAATTCTATCCAGAACCATAAAAGCATTAAAAAGTATTGAAGCACTTAACTCTGCTCCTTCCAACTACCAGATGAGCAGCTAGAAGTACCATTTAAAGAAAAAACAGCTAATTTTCTCTCTGTCTCTTATCCCATGCTCTGGAAATTTCACTGCAACTGGTAAACGATGTTAGAAAAGCCTGAAAAACATGAAGCTGCAAATCTAGGTCACATTATCTCACATGTATTCTGAGCATATATTCATGGTCTTGGTTTGATTACAGAGGTTTCTAGAACTTTTCTTCAAGGTTTAGAACCTTTCCAATACACATGGATGCATTTCAGTCTGCGGTTTGCACTTGAGATGTGATTAGCTTTACTTCATAAATGCCTTTATGAAATGTTTACATGTGGAGCACAAAATCCCTTATGTATGTTTTATGAGGGTTTCAGCATTAATGATTCAGTACAATGAGGAAAAATGCTTCTAGTGTATTAACTTGAGATGAAAGGGAATAGGGAAAACTCCCCCAAATCCTTAGGAATAAGAGACTTGTTACAGATAATGATTACAAAAGGTAGAATGACTGCTTATGTTTATATTTACTACTGTACAACCACATCTCTGCTTCATGCTGGTAGGACATACAGCAAATAGGCAATACGGTCCAGGCTTTCCAATACATTTCCAAATCTGAATTTCAAATTTTCAAGCATTAGGATAAAAAAATAAATTTCTTTGGTATCCTATTGTCCTGGGCTATCTGGACTAATAGCAGGCTTCAATATGAGTTTCTCAAGGTGTTCCCAGCTATGCAGACACCTTATGGGGTTGCCTAGAAGGTACAGTGTGACTTCCACAGTCAGTAACAGAGTGTCTGAAGCAGTGAGCATGGTCAGAAGGATGAGCAGTCAATGACACTATTTTGATAGATACCACTCGGAGACTGAATTCCCATAGACGGATTTTCTTGCCTGTTTGTTATCTTTACCTCTGACTAAGACTGTGTCAATGCTAAAGCGAAATTGCTCTGGTTATCCTCCCCATTTCTTCTTTCTCTTTTGGCTCGGTTGAAAATGTAATCCACTTTTAGACACAGCACAACAGACAGGGAGAGAAGAGTGCATTGACGTCTGAGGCAATTTATCTAAGTTGCCTCAAAATGTTTTAATGAGCATAATCTATATGCTTACCTAAAAGTCAAAAATAGACTCCCTCTTCTTTGGAATATAAGCCACATAGTGATTTTGTCTCATGACTCTCCAGTGGATGGGCTACAGCATTGACAGACCTGCCTAAGGAGCCAGACCTCTCTGAAGGAGTTTGAGCACTCTGACAGTGGCTCAGAGAAGCTAACAGCAAAGTAGGATTTCTTGCATGTTCTCATTTCTGTGTCAATCCACATCACGTAAGTCTAAAATCCAGTCTTACCTCTGAGTAAGACTGTAATTACTTTTCAAAGTAATAAAGAGGGCACACATATGTGTAGAACAACAGATTAAGTCTATCCTTCTTGGTGCGTTAGATCATCTGGATTTATGTAAAACTTGGAAAGAAATAAATGAGGATTTGGCTCATGTTTCACACAATGAATTTCACTTCACTCACATAAATCATAATAGTAGGCTTTTATGGGATGGAGTGTAGGTGTCAAAGTGTGAAGCTGTAGTGTTGTCCTGTCTGGTGCAGATGCTTCTAGCCCAATGCCTGACAGGCAAGAGGAGGAGACAGAGACTCCATTCACGAGTGTCTGCATCTTTCCCCAAGACTGCTGCTCAGGGCTAGAGATGGAATGGGGAGTAAGGGTTCCATCTGGTCTCGAAGATGCACTGAAGTTGGTTTGTCTTGCTTTGTTCTAAGAGCTGACAGACTGAACAAAAAACTGTTTTCCCTCTCTTTTAAAGTAGAAGCAACTGATATAAAACTTCACCTGCTTGCATCTTTGTTTAAGGATTTGGACAGTCTGCAGACACCTGCACCCTACAGTGTTTATTCCAAAAGGGCTGGCTGTGTCATTGGCCATGTTCTGGCCTTTTCTTCCTAGAAGACCACATTGAGACTATAGATTATAATAGTATAATATAATAATATAATCTGAGAAAATACTAAAGCGAAATCAGAACTCCTGAACTTTATGGGGTACAGCTGTCTGTACCACTGCTGGTTTTGGCCCTGATATATTGCTGAGCTAAAGCTCTGAGCCAAACTGAACATAAATCTGAGTTCTTGCATAGCAGAGCAGTGTGTGTGTTCCCTTACCCATGTACTTAGACCCTGAAAGAAGCAATTTTTACAAAATTTTTGTTTGCTAACACAAACTATACACTATCCTCCTCCCTGTCTTTCTCTGCTATTTCTATGTATACATGGATGTGCATGGAAATGAAAGATCTCCCATTATTTATTCATTAAAATTCTGTAACTTAGCTGCAATCTCTTTTTGAGAGGTCACACAAAAAATTCAGAGGAGACAAGCACTCCAGGGCTAAGTTATTAAGAGTTTTTGAGAGCTAAGACAGTTGCAGTCTGCCTATGAGCAGTCCCAAGAGCACCCTTTGGATGGCAGCATTAATTTCTGTTGTTACCAAGCACTGACAATTAAGAAAAAGCATGGAAATCAGTGCTCTGCCTTTGAGAACATAGTGTTGGTTGCAGATGCTGCCTCGATTAGCACTTACCTTACCTGTGTATGCAGTCTGTGGTGGATGGATGTCATGAGGGCTCACAGGGAGCAAAACCTCTTCCTAAAGCAGGGAAGAACACAGGTCCTGTGGAGAGCTGTCCGGTGGACAGCTGATGGAAAGACTGTTGACTGAGGGAAAGGAAATCTGTAAGAAAGGGGGTCTTTTCATGAGTTTTGGGTGGTTTAGGCATGTGCTCGAAGGAGGGCATGGCCAATTGATTTCTCATGGAAGTAAAGGCAGAATTACTGCAGTTTTGGAGGAGAGCCCAGCTCCACACCGCTGTGGAGAATAAGGTGATGAGCTACTTTCTGAATATCACACTTCCCCTTTGTATCCTTGACATACATTCACTCTGTGATTCAAGAGTAGCTTGGCAGCACTGATAGACAAACACAGGAAAATCTACCACCTACACTGAAGCTACATTTTGGGATTGTTTACCAGCAAGGCATTTCCCCTAGTGCCCTAATATCATGGTTGAACTTGGTTGGCACCCTCATAGGAAAAGTAGAATACCTCTGGAATACAGGTAAGTGAGGATTCCTATAGAAGCTGCTGAGGAGCTTTAGCTGGAGACAGGTAATCACAGGAATCAGATGAGAAGGCTAGAATGTATAGGACTTGCTGGTGATATCTATTATGAGATACAGTTTCAGATGATAGAGATTTGCATTTGCAAATTGTATAGCTCAGCACAGTTTGCAGACCTTGATAGCTCCCCCTGCTCACATATGAGAGGTTTCCTCCTGTGGTTTGGGATGCACCTTGTACATCCCCTCTGGGTTGAAGATCTCACCAAAGACTGAAGGACAGAGACAGCATGGAACTGCAGTGGAATACTGGGTTTCTTTACTGACATGTTCATTCTTTTAGTGCAATGAATCCAGTGCAAAACTCGTGATTTTGCATGCAGTAGAAATATTGATTTGGAAACTATTCACAAGAGCAATTAAAGATAATGACCAGTGACCACAACTCATGCTAGTGGGAACATATATATCTATCCTAAATTATTATAGGCACTTCCAACCTAGTGCTAGGAAGAACAATAATAATATAAGTGGCGACATAATGAATGGGGTCCCAATACTCATCCTTCATTTGGAAATAACAGCATGTGTTCTTATATTTACAAGGCAGAAAACATAAATATCATTGATTTGCTTGTGGTTTTCTCTGACACACTAAGTATCTAAAGCTCTTCTCACAGAAATGAAAGCAAAGATGTCAGTAAACTCTCACTAAGGATATTGTTCACATCTTGCATTCAACCAGAAATTGTATCAAAAACCATCTTTTATGTAAAAATTCCTTGGTCTTACTGAGCTCTCACTGAGCTACTTGAGTAGCTAATCTGAAAAAATAGCGCATTTTAATTAAGTCATGCAGTTTTAACAAAAATACATCCAAGGCACACAAAGTAGTCTGAGTTGGTAACTCTGGAAAGCAGAGGCTTCTAAAGCCCCACATGAATGATAAGGTATTACAAAAACAGAAGTTCATCTTGTCATATCTTAATTCACTACAGACATTATCCTGGAGGTGTTCTTACACAGCATGAGCCCTGGCTTCATCAATAGCTCATTTAAGAGGGAAATGGACCCTGAAAATGAATCAGTCTTTTCCAGGGGAAAAGAATGGGGCAGGAATGCACACTGTAAGAAAATTGAGCTGTACAACATGGCTCTGGAATTTGAGGGCCGTCTTACCCCTTTTGGTATACTTACTACCCTAAAGAGGTCAGCAGAAACACAAAGGAACTGTTTCATCCCTGTGTTATGGTCGTTTTATGACACCAAGCTCCTGACAATTCTCTGACCTGAAGAGAAACAAACCGAAGATGTGGCAGGCTCTGAAAAGACAAAGAACTGGAACTTTTCTTAACCTCCACTCTTCACTACCTTTAGCAAGACTTGCCAAGTTCATGTGCCTAAAGGGAATATCAAAGTGACTTGGGCATGAAAAGAGCTTGCTGAGAAGAAGGAAGAAAAATGAGAGGTGAGGGACAGGAGTAACCAAAGTGGTATGTTACACATCTACCAACTACCTCTGTATAAAACATAGAATCGCATCTGAGAATAAATCTTTACTGTCTCTAAATAAAATGCAGACCCGTATCGTTCAGAATAATGGGACAGAAGTTTAAACTCAATGCATTCATCCCAGTCATTGTAGCTTGTCTTAGTAAATCTGTATCTATATTCATGCTTTTCATTTGTAACTGTTTACACAGAAATAGTTTGAAGGATCATATCACAAAATACTCCTCCATTTATATAAGTCCTATCAATTTTTTCCTCTTGTCTTTTGGTTCTTTATTTTCCAGGATCAATGTTTTTTAATCTAGCAATTCTAAGAACACTTACCAGAAGCTTAATCTGTTCTCACACTATAATGCTCCAAATGCATATGCTGGTAATTTTAAACACATTCTCTTTCACAGAAGAGTGGAAGTCTTCTATGACCTACACTGTATTTTCCCCCTATTTCAGTCTGACCAATTTTAGTGAGGGTACAAAAATAACTTTTTTCATGCCTAACAGTAATTCAAATCATCAAAACAAGGAGGCTGCTATGTGAAAGGAATCCAAAAGAACTGTACATCCAGCTCCCAAGTGCTAAGAAGAAAATGCGTAGCTTCTCTCTCTTTCCATGAGATCACAGCTTCATCTTCCAAACTGTGTGTGTGTTAAAAAATAGACCTGAAGAAGCTCTCAAGAAGACATCTTGTACATGCACTTGACCCAAAGCAAGATCTGCACTCATTCTTGTCTAATCTTAAAAACTCATGGCTGGACAAAGACAACACAACCTTTTCAAAGAGTTGATGCCACTGTGTCACTGTCTTCAGATAGAAAAAACAAGGCTTTGCAGGACCATTTACTATTTTTAAACACTTACCAAGGCCCTGCATTCACCCTATCTCTTTTGAAGCAAAAAGTCTCAATTTTCTTCAAGTTCTTGCATTTCAATTTTTTTTGAAAGCTCTGAATATTTTTGTTTTCCTCCTATTGCCACATTTTAATTAGTCCACAGCTTTCTGGAAGTGTCATGTGCAAATGAGACACAGTACCCTGATTAAAGATGTGTGGAATAGAAAGATATGTTTTGTTTAAGTTCTGCAAAAACTCTTTTATATGGTGTCTGCCTTGCTCACAATAGCACAGCATTACTGACTCATATTTGGCTTCCCATCCACCCGAATGCCTATTCCATTTCTGCTATACTACCTAGGTGTTCCATCTCTCTCCTGTATTTGTGAAGCTGCCTTGCACTCTTCTGTACTCCAGCTCCTCTTTTTATAGAACTAATTTCTTCAATGTATCCAGGTTGGGAGGTTTTTTGTTGGTTTTTTTTTTTTTAACCTGCTGCTTTTCTTTTCATCCTATCCCTGTATCCCTGCCTTCTATTTGGTAGCAGTGCCTCCCAGTTGTAGGTTGCAAGTTTGTAGGTATGTTTTGTACTCCAGCATGTTGATCATTAATTGCAAATCTGTCATCTAAGGCTGATCCTCTGTTTTACTTCACGCCATACAACGTTACAGTCTGATAATAAATCATTGGTAACAGGATCTTTCTCTTAATATGCAGCTTGGGCTCGTCCTAGAAAAATTTTATTGTTTACTTATTTGAATTACACTGTGGTAAGTTAGAGATTTAGAAAAAAAAAATAGAGGACTATGCGACCATCACTCCAACATTAACTAAGATGTAAATAAATCAAAATAAGAGACTTTGTCTTGTCAGTACTTGTAATAACTAATGGCTTCAAGTACTCTCTTATATTTGATTCCTTTACATAGACCAGTTTTCTTAAACCACACATAAATGCATCTTCACTAAAACATTTTTAGATAATGACAGTGAAAACTCACCTAGAATTTCTATAGCTTTCAAAGGAGTTGCTTTTTCTGTGATGCAGAGGCAAATACTAATGTTCAGCATCTGCTATTGGTAAACATCAATTCAAAACAGCTCTCTGGGGACACAGAAAACCCTCTGATCTGTCTCAAGTCCTTGACTTAGCAATGTTCTGTGCCTGGTTTTCTCAGGCAGAATTTGAGCCTTATCCTCGCACAAGGAAAATAGAATGGGAATGTGAAGTTCAGTCTAGTTTTACTTCCCTGGATCCAGGGCCCACAGTGGCCAGTCTTCATCCATAGATGGGCTCCTCAGACACTTTTCCTTGAGTTTTGTTTGCCTTGCTGCTGATAATGTCATTATTTAGGTCCATTTTTTTCAATGAAGCTCAAAGTGGCAGTTTCAGGCTCATAAAGTAGCTGTCTAAGCTCAAAAGGTATAATTTAAGAAGTGACTGCATATTCTTGCTCCAATTCAGTCAGAATGAACCCTGATGAATCAGAGTTTATTATTTTAACTTTCGTTGTATTTATGACTCTAGTGAGGAATTTAGTACGTAAGTGCATGGGGTAAACACATACAGCTGGCATAATGGCACAGATGCAGGCTCGCACTACACTTATCTTTTTTGTCAATTCTTTGTAGGTGCTGAGCATGCAAATTATAGTCTCAGCAGTTTTCTGTCACAAGAGAGTCAGCGATGTGGCATTCAGAGACACAGAAACATAGCACAGACCTGTTTTGAAAGTCTCCTTTCTAGAGGTTCACTCTCAGACTGTGGTTGTCAGTCAACAGCAACATCTACACATTTGATAGGAGCCCCATTCTCCTCCATCACAGCATCTCCTCCACATCCACTTTCAAATTATGTCCCTGGTGTATGTTCCATAGGGAAGGTGTAGGTTTGCTCACATTTTTGTTCTATGAAGAGAGCAAGAATTGTGTCAAAACACTTGTGAAACTGCCAGTTTTTTTCCCCAGGTCAAG
Organism: Lanius collurio; assembly: GCA_020086605.1. NCBI lineage: Eukaryota > Metazoa > Chordata > Aves > Passeriformes > Laniidae > Lanius > Lanius collurio. Next base: position 3,988,347 of record JACBWW010000026.1, read on the forward strand.
TTTTCTTGGAACATTTATTCCTGTATCTTGTTTGTACTCTATTTCAGATTGATTGCAACCATCTTGGATTTTTGTTTGGGATTTTGAGTTGTAGTTTGTTCAGTGTTTTTTGTTGTTTAGGGTGTCTTTCACTTCCAAGAAGTACTCAATGTGCTTCAGGAAAGAGGTACCATCATCAGGCCATGGATGGCTGAGAGTTACAGTTAGACAAGAACTACAACCTAAGGAAAGAGGGTACAGAGATACTATTTATTTGCCTTATCTTCTCCACACAAAATAGTTACAATGACTCAAGATCACAGTCCAAAACTACATTAATTCAGACTGCAATCACAGAAATTTTAGTAGCACTGGAGTTGCATTAGAGCTACATCTCTGCCCATAGGAGGTATGAAGGATTTAAAACCAAAATTTTAATATTGTCAGACAGTTTTCTCTTTTTAGAACTCTGATGTTGTAATGGATCAGTTTGTTACTCATGGTAGAATTTTCCAAAATACGTTTTGCCACTTTTCAGTCAACACGCAGGAATTTTCTTCACCACAGAAATTATTACTCCAATAAGGAATTGAGTAGGGGTTAGAGTAACTATTTGTCTCAAAGAAGATTTGTGCATAGTGTTACATAAAATGTAAAATGATGCTATGATACCCTGAAGAAATCCCCATGTTTTTTGGGACATCATTGTCATTGTCATTGAGACAGAACCACTAGATAAACCATTTCTGATATACTGACATCAAGTTAAAATTGAGGAAAGACTCTACTGTGGAATTTTTTTTTATTACTGCTCCCTGAAAATAGGACTACAAAGTTCTCTTTTGATAGTCTATTATGTAATATTCTTTCAAAATCTTTGAAGTAGAATTGGTCATTTTCATTTTTTTAGTCTGCATACTCTCTAAAGACCACACAGGAAACGCCACATTACAAAAAAATATGTACATTTGCTAATAAAACTTATCAGAAACTACACTTTGGAGGCTCACTGTCCCATGTCAGCCTACTAGGAAATTAGAAAGAAATCTGCAATCACTCCAAACCATGCCAGCATTTCAAGACTGATTTCATTAGGTAATCCCCTGTGACTGCTTGACCAACCATTTCAGCCTTCTTGCTATTTAGGCTGGCACCAGAAAGATCTGGCCTGCTGAGGTCAGCATTCTAGAAAGAACTGGGACATACCTTAAACTGTAGTAATTTCCACTGCATTGACTTTTCTTTTTGAGGTTGCTCAAAAAGTTATTTTATTTGTAATTTGTATTACTTGAACTCTACACGGCAGATGCTGCATGTTTTGTTTAGGCTCTTCTCCACCTTGTGCCCATCTCACAAACTTGAAAATATGAATGTGAAAGGGAGGCAGCTTGTTTCTCAGCCAGATAACTCTGTGCATTAGAAGAAAACCAGAGCCTGGGAAGTGAATTTTTTTTTTTGGCTCTTCAAAGCTCTTTCTAAACGCCTGAGAAAGAAGTTTTGAAGACCCCAAAAAAATCTACTCTTCAGTCATTCTAGTCTCCAGAGGACACAGACTCTTCAGGGAGCCACACCAACAGAAAATACTGCCAGATTTCCACATCATCCAGAAATGGCCCTTCCATGGAGAGCTGAAACACAAAGCAACAAAAATCTATCATCTTTTCTGTCTGCTACCAGGAAAGATGACTGCATAAGCTACTTTTTTTATGACAGGTTTGTGTACCACTGCTATTGTGTAGTGCAGAATTACGGAAGGGCAGCCAAGGATGTGCCCTTGCTTTTAAGAAAAGAGACAAATAGTTAAAAAAAACCAAAAAGCCTCTGTCATATATTGTATTTCAGTCCCATTCCACTGAATTCAATAGTTGCAAGACTATTTGTATTGAAGACTTGATTACAAGTGATAACATTGTCAAAAGAATGCCATTGCCACCTATAGACAGCAAAGAAAAACCAGTATTAAACTGAAGAGCTTCACAGAACTTCATGAATTATCTTGAGGGGCGTATCAGAAATCCCAGATACACAAGAGATGTAAAGGATCAGGCATGTCATTCTGTACTGGAAATTCTGTTTTGTCCCTTAGGTATATGGGTCTGGGTCCATCCAAAGAATATTTGCTGAAACGTAATTTTTAAAAATCAAAACATTGTCCTTTCCACAACACCTTTTACACCACATCAGCCAGAACAGATTGCATGCCAGTTTGGAAACACTTTAGCTGTTCACATGTTTTAAAAATGACAGAAATAATTTGCAGCCTAACTAGTATCTGAAAGCTGTGGATAGAAAAATGCAAGGATAAAGCTGGGACAACCCTAATTCAGCTTTATCAGAAATGATCCATTACCTTTCAGATGGACAGAGTAGAAAGACTTAGAGATATTTAGGAGCCTGCTGCTAGGGAAAGCCTATTCCAATCCAGCTTTTCTGATCAATCACAGCATCTAGCATCTCTTGCCCTGCCTACTTAGCGCTTTAGGATTACTTGTATAAAGAAGAGAAATAATCTGGACCTGCCACTTCAGTGAAGCATGGCCAACCCTTTCTGAAACAGTGTCCCTAGCTGTAAATATGGTTTAAAAAGGTAGCATATGGTCAAGAACATCTCAAGAAACGCAAAATCAAGAGGCTGAGGTACTGAGTTGTGTTTTTTTTCATGCAGTGCTCTTCAGAGGGCAATACTCACTGTGCTCTCTTTCACCCTATTCAAAGAGAGCCATGTTTACAGAGATGCCTGCTGATTTTTAAGCACACATATCTACATTTAAGCACCTCTTTGAAAGCAATCTGATCAGTTTTAAGCTAGGAAGTACCCCAGATTTGAAGCTGCAGGTGTTTGCATGGCTAACAAAATGGCCATCAATTAAGAACCTTCTTTAGTTGACACAGATATCCATACTCAATTTCATAACTTTTATCCTCCATGTAGAAATGTGGGTTTAACTTCTTCATATAGTATATTTCTTGTCTGTTAGCTGAAGTCCCACTAAAAGATCTGTAAGCCATTGCAGGTTCTTAGGGACATTTTCAAAATAGAGAAAGATGCCCTGTTTTTGACAGCATGACATAATTCACACTCTAATTTTATTTAGGTTTGAGAATCTCTTAAATAACCAACAGTGGGTAAAGTCTGTGAAACCAAGTTTGAAAGCAATATAACTTTGTTTTCTTGTATTTCTGCCAATAAAAATCAATAAAACAAATCACTAGAAAAGTTTAACAGTTCTGTAGCATTCACCAGACAGAAGCTATTTCTTTAATGTGTTTTTAATACAGACTTACTACAATCAGGGAGCTCTCTGAGGCACAGAGGATGATGGCTTTGACCTTCATACGTTTAATGTATAACATGCTCCTCAAGCCCTCTCATTTCACTGTCTACATGAAAACACATTATCATGAGGGTAAACCACTCACTTAGGCAAATTGCCTAAGTAATTCAAGTACTTCCAGACAGAAAACTGTCTGGGTCTGCTCTGTTGCTCATTGAAGTCAGGGTCCTTCAATGAGAAGAGGAAAGAGGGGGAGATCAGACAGAACAAGAAGATTGTTTGAGAACTTACTTGCTCTTTGAAGTGTTGTCTAGATGACTGTATGAGACCAAGGTAATCTACAAAGCTTCAGAAACACTGAGCTGAACAATTTAACAGGTCTTGAAAAAACAAATTCTTGCTGACTGTGTAAATTTTTTAACTTTTCATGTTGTAACAATTCACTTAGTACAGTACAATGTGGGGGGTGGAAAGCCCGACAAATTACATTTAATTGAAAAATGTAAATGTTTTTATCATAGGCATGTTTTTTAATAGCCATATAATATATGATACATTATGTGGAGTCATTATAACTGAGATACAAAGTATTAAGTAGTACTAAGACTTTAGGAGGATCTGCTTCTTTACACACAATGCATTGTGTTCTTTGTTAAATCTGTGTAGAGATTATATATCCCAAGTTACAAAGTTGCAGGGAGGAATAGGAATGTCTAGCCAATCCAAACCTCTTGCAGACTGACAGAGTGTTTGTTAAGAAGCAAGAAAACAAACAAAAAAATCCCTATTGATTTATTGGGGTCCTTTGCACAGGAAGTTGCTCTCATGAAGAACTGGAGCTCTTGAACAGTCAGAGCCTCAATGATGATGGGAGTCTCCACTCAAACTTCCTGGATTGGGCTGTGAATTTTTGTACTTGACCTGAGCACCAGTCACACCTCAGTATGTGGGGCCAGTGTTGTTGATTATCTTGGACTACACAGCAAGAATATCCCAGTTCTCTTAACTGTGAATGAAAATTGTCCTAAATTATTTCTCCTGCATCTGCATGACCAGGTTTTACTGACTAAAGTCATGTGCATTTTGGTGAGTCCTCAGGAAATGCTTGGAGTATTACTGGACGACCAGGACTTCTGCCCAGGACGCCAACCATGTGTACTTGCAGATGGTGTCTACCCACTGGCTTCACAGAGCAGGGCTCTCTGAAATCCCTGCCTGAAGATTCCCCCAATGATACACGAGACTTCTTGGGCAGTACTTCACCTCACCTGCACTTAGCCTGTAGGTAGGGGCAGGCTGGGGCATTTCAGAAAGACGAAAATTTGCTGTGAATCTGTATTTAATTAAATGCATTCAGTTGTGTACCCATAGCAGATTGCAGTCATGGAAATTCAATGAAAAATAAATCAATATTTGTCAGGTTACAAATCCTTCAGGTCAGGATACAAATGTCGAGGTCAAGGACTTTTTAACTGATTTGTTAACAGCCAACTGCACATTTCACCATAACCTATGTGCTTCTCAGACTTATGTGTCCCACAAGGGCTATTCCTTAACTGCTAAGTGCACAAGTGTGTATGCTGAGCTGTTGCAGTATCTGTCTCCAAAATTAAAATAAGATCCCCCCTAGCAAGTATGGATTTTCCATTATAATTTCTTAGCACAGAATCACAAATGGGTCAGGTTGGAAGGACCACAGTGGGTCATCTGGTCCAGCCTCCCTTCTCAAGCAGGGTCATTCCAGAGCACATGGCACAGGATTGTGTCCATTCAATTCTTGAATATGTCAAGCGAGGAAGACTTCACAAATTCTCTAGGCAATCTGTTCCAGTGCTCAAGCACTCACAATAGTGAAGATGTACTTCCTCATATTCAGGTGGAACTTCCTGTGCATCAGTTTGTGCCCATTGCCTCTTGTCCTACTTCTTGGCACCACCGAGCAGAGCCTGACTCCATCCACCTGACACCCTCACTTCAGACAGTAACAGACTGATGAGGCCCCCTCTCAGGTGTCACTTCTCAAGGCTGAACAGACCCAGCTCCCTTTCCTTGTAAGAGAGATGTTACAGTCCTTTAATCATCTTTGTTTTCCTCCACGGGACCTGGTCCAGGAGCTCCGTGTCTCTCTTGCCTGTGGAGCCCAGACCTGGACACAGCACTCCCAATGAGCCTCACCAGGGGGAGTAGAGGGCATGATAAGAGCAAAAGACAGCTGTCAGTGGGTTGACTTCAATTATAAATTGAAAAGGACAATACCCAAGCTAAAATGAAACAATAAAATGAAGGGGCACAAACAACCAAAATAAGAAAATGAAGAAGTCCAGCAACCCAAATTAAAAATGAGGAAGGTTCCAGGATTCTCTAAATATTAGATTTGTTTACAATCTGTGAGATTTCAAAAATAACTATTCAGTCTTTCTGTACACCTTGACTGGGTCTCATAAGAATTGTGAAGCAGAGACCCTACTGTTGCTATCATTTCCCAGACCTCAGAGCACCAAGAAGAAAAATATTATGTAATTCACAGTAGAACAAGAAAAATTGGCAGAACTAAAAATTTGCCCCTGAGAAAAATTTTGGAATGTGTGTCCCTCTGTACAAGTAACTGCATCCATCTGCAGCCATCATTCCAACCCTCCCTGGGATAGATGACTGTATTTGAAAATATGCACATGCAGAATCCTGGTAGCTGGTAGCCACCAACAAAAAATTCATTTCCTCCTCAGTTCTGAGAAAATTTCAAGAACTGCTACAGCTGTCCAGATATGTATCAGATATTTTTCTTTTAGGTTGTATTCTTAGCTGTGAAAAAGGAAACAAATGTTATTGGCCCTTGAGCTGCTAATTATATATCAAATTGTTTATGTCTTTCTACCAGTTGGACAAACTATGCCTGAAATGCTAAGCACCTCATGAAGTGAGAAAATTATAGAAATTGTCCAGTAATGTGTTACAGACAAACATCATCTGATAATAAGCACATTTGGAGAGCCTCAAATTTGACAAGGATGCTTCAAAAGCACCTGTATTTATAATCTTGAACATTGTGGCACTAGATAAGTCTTTATCAATCCATTGGAGATTTTTTCACTTTATGATCATTATCAGTCTTTACAGTGGAGTATGTATGAGTAGTAGGCAGGACTTCCATGGCAAAATTTTATCCCTTATTGGTAAAGTTAGATTTCATTTGGTGTAGAGGAAAGTAGGGAAGGGAAGTAAGCCTTACATGTCTCCTTTTGGGAGCATAAACATTTAAATTTGTACATGCAATGCAGTCTGTGTTTAACACACTACTCCAAACTAACTCAATAGATGGTCAGCAGCAGTTTCAGAGTGGGGGCGGCCCCTGAAGCCATGAGTGGTAATGCTCTTCTGGAGAAGAGTGGGAAGGACATGGGAATGTATCCTTTCAGACAGCCCCAAGGGCAGTTTTGGGTAACAACTGAATTCCAGTGCCAAAAAAACAGGAATAAAACAAGATGCAAGTGAACAAGAAAGAAGGAAAGTAAATGACTGTAGAGAGAACAATTTACATCCCTGCAGATCCATTTCAAACCCTTTTTTTGGATGAAAAGCGTTACCGTGAACTCTTCACTTATTTATGGCACCAATTTAAACAACCTTAACAGAAGGTCAAGAGTACATCAGATTGCTGTGGGCCTTTTGTTTCTAGTCTGGTATCTCATTTCCCTCAAAGATCACTCTCCTAAAGCCTACACAGCAATGGAGATGAAAGGAGGAGGAGGTGAAACTAGAAACAGAAAGATTGGTAAAGAATTGGGATTTTTGTGATCCCACAAAAATTCACACATTGTAAGATCTCCACTGTGGATTAAAATCTACAGAAACAACAGGTCTTCTACAAACCATTTCCTGTTGCATTTACTTTGCAATTGCTGTTTTTTCACAACTGCACTAGTGCCTGGCTGGCCATGAATGAAGTAGAGTTGACCTCTGACATTAGTCCCATACTCTACTGTCTATCCTCTTACCCTCCCAGGGCAGGACTCGTGATTTACAGTGTGAGACAGCTATTGTAAAGTTTGTTTCAAGAGTTCACTACTTTGCAAGGCAAACATTTAAAAAGATATTTTGAACAGTTTTTGCTATCTTTTTGAAAAGATAAGAAAACAGTTGCTTACTCAATACTCATGTCAGCAAAAGCAATTCCATCTGACATCTGTTCAAATAACTCAAAGTTATTTCCTAATAGTACAGATTATTTAAAAGTAATAACAAAATAACTTAGAATATAGTCTGGAAAATTATTTGAAAATGGCTTCCAAGTGTCCTGAGACTTGCACCTTAAATGGCTACAGATTTCCAAAGTAACTCTATAGCACCTGAAGCCTTTCTGACTCCAGACTAAAGACTACCTACTTATCAGTACATGTTCTAGTTCACTCTGGCTTTGGTGGGATTGTTGTGTTCAGTGTAAGGCATGTCTTGAACTGCTGCAGTAAATCAGCCCACAAAGAGGAGGTCACTTCACTGTGCATTTACTAAAGAAGAAGGCCTTTCATAATCTAACTGACTTCTTTGCCATGTTTTTACTAAAAGCTTAATGGCATTGGTAAAAATCTTCATATAAAAATATTGCGCTTATGTACAAATATGTCCTCCAAACTTTGGGTAACATCACAAGTCTACTTTCAGATGTCATTTTACAGCCTGGTGACACTCACTTTCAACTCGGATTATTCAAATCTAATGTCTAAAGGTGTATATAGCCATTCACCTAAGATTTTCAACTTTACTGAGAAACAAGAGCTTCTCTAACAGAAAACACACACACACAAATCTGGAAATAATGTTCCTATTAAGTCTCAGATACAGATTTTATATTGTATTTGATTTAAACACATTTATTCTGAAATCTCCATTAGCTGAATTTCAGTTTTCTAAGATGCCTTATTAGCTGAACAAGTGTATTGTCCCCAATGTCAATAAACTTTTCTTAATATTGTCTTTCTTAACACAGCTTCTCAAATAACAGTACAGTGGAACAATTTAAACATGCTATTAAAACAAGGAAGATTTCATATTGCACAGTGTTTTACTAGTGTTATAAGTCAATAAAACTTCAAGTGTATGACTAATCATATAATAACTAGAACTATTTGCACTTTTCATGATGTTGTAGTATAATATTGAGTGACACTGATCTCTTTCTATGTTGACTTAGACATATTTACATAAAATACCTCTTTTAGCTGCAGTACTTCTTAGTGTTTATATTCTGAGTTATGAAAAGAAAACTCCAAGTTTTCAGGTTTTTGAAAGGTTTTTTAATTCTAAAGTTTTCTCCACCTTTCTTGTATGATAGACGGTTTCACCTGGGGACTTTACAAAATATGCAATATTTTGCCCCACTGCAGCAATTTGGCTAGAATTTCTATCACAAACATGTCCACAAAAAATTGGTTTACAGTAGACTATAAAAATGTGGTAACTATGCACTGAAAGTGCCCTGTGTTGATTCATTTCAATCTGTTATTTGTTGTCATTTTGTAGCGGGTATAAGCTACTTTGGAAACAGATGTCTCTTATTTCAGAATAGGAAGAGAAGACAACAGGTCTGCAAATGCAATTCACCCCACAGATGTGGGACACTCACTTGTTTTCAGTAGTTACTGCTAGGGTCATGACCATCAAATCTGAATGACAAGGTGATGACAAATTTCCCTGTAAAAGTGCTGAAAGGTTAAAAGCTACAAAACAAACAGAATGCTCTAGAAAGACTGCAGGAGATACCAATGCCTTTTCAGTGTTCTGCACAGAAATAGCAAGGCTATGTTCACTCAGGATGTGCAACTGGAAGTCTGTGTATATAGAAGACTAGTACAAATCCTTTAGTGTATAGACATTATATATTATATATGTATATAATTTCATATATAAATGAGTGTATATGTCAGACAGAGAGGCAAGGGTCAACAGTACTGATGGCAGCGACAGCAGTGCCAACAGAAGTGGCAACAGTACTTTCTGGGGGCTGAACACTAGAATGAGCTGGGCAGGGAGTTCCCAGAGTCAGGAAAATATGAGCAAGAGCTCGGAGACTCTCCAGGAACTGTCAGCTATTGCAAGCTGCATTTCATTAAAGGCAATTTATTTCCATTTAAGTTTACTTCTTGAAAAGAAATATGTTGAAATTAAATGAACTGGTTTGAGCTGAAATCACAGAAACAGAGAACCACAGAATGGTTTGGATTGAAAGGGACTATAAAGGTCATCCAGTTCTAATTTCTCCTACCATGGGCAGGAACATCTCTCACTAGATCAGGTTGCTCAGAGTCCCATCCAATCTGGCATTGAATACCTCCAGGGATGGGGCATCCAAAACTTCCCCGGGGCAACCTGTGCCAGGGCCTCACCATCCTCACAATAAAGAATTTCATCCTAATTTATTTCTATTTAGATTAGATTTCTTCTTATCTGAACCTACCCTTTTTCAGTTTAAAGCCATTTCCCCTGATTCTATTATTGCATTCCTTGTCAAAAGTCCCTCTAATTTTCTTGCAATCCCCCTTTGTGTAGTGGAAGGCTGCTCTAAAGTCACTCCAGAGCCTTCTCTTTTCCAGGCTTTTTCCAATCCAAACTGTCTCAGCCTGCCCTCACAAAATAATTGTTCCAGTCTTCTCATCATCTTTTTGAGCCTCCTATGGACTCACTTCAGCAGGTCTACAGCCTTATGTTGGGGGGACTTAGACATGGACACAGTACTCCAGGGAGTTCTCACAAAAGAAGAATAGAAAATGACAAAATAGAAAAAAAGTAAAAGAAAGAAATTGTCCTGAGATATTGTAGTTCTTGTAATTTAATAGTCAAGCCCTAATGATTTACATGTGTTTTGGTGATTGAGTAAGTAGGTTAAATCATGCAACAGGGGCAGAATAAAGGTCATTGCAGCAGTTCTCCCACACACTGGTTGTCAGAGTGATTAAAATGACAAGTTAACAAGTTCAGAAGGTCCTGCACTGAAAAGTGTAACTTTACCTGAGCTCTTTGCTGCAGCAATATACAGAGAAAAATATGACTCTTGAGGACAGCGGACCTAGTCACCAGCATAAGGATGACAAGCTAAGCTGAAGGCAGCATGACCCATGGGATCATGGTTCAATGGTTAAACTTTTCAGGTCCTAAACTGACCTTTAAAAACAGCCACAGTTTGCTTTTTGCTTCTCCTATTGAACAAAGACTATGATTTGGTAGGCGTGTTCCTTGGCCCATCTTTCCTCTCAGAGCCAGAGATGGGAACTGTGGGTGTGGGAAGAAGGTGTCTTCATTGTGAGCCTTGTTCTGATTGCTCCCTCCACTCCCTGCATCTAGACCCTCTGCTACATCCTTGAGAGAATATTTCTGACTGGGGACTAAAAATTTAATTTAGAAAAGAAATAGTCAGAGGCAAAATGGAGCAGATGGGCCTGGACACCTGATTTGGGTTCTCATTTGCATTTTCTAGGACAAGAGTTTAGAGACAAGGGGAACACATCTGCCTCCTGCATAAGCAGAGAGCCAGATTTAGTACTGCCTGAGGATTCTGGCTGAAATGTAAGCTCCCACAGATTTTGTTAATTTGGTCATGTTCATTTAAGGTAAAGAAAGAAGGGAAAAAGAAAGGGTTTGTGTGAAACCCAATGCAGTAGCTTACATAAATTACTTTTACTTCAAAGCCATGTAGTAGCCCTGCCCTGATCTTCTTTAGTTGAGAATAAAGAAATGCAGACATCTGTATTTTCTGTTGTGTGTCCTGCCTTTCTCAAGACTGGCGCTAACACAAACCACTTCATTGGCACTAAAACACGGGCATATCTCCCAGAAAGTTTTTTTACAGGGACTACCAGAACATAACACATTCATGTAAGTGTGAGAGGATCACATCTGCCTGAAGTCTTAGTGGGAGTCAGATATGTAGGTTTACTACAGATAGATAGGAGCTGGTCTGCCTTTAGGTCAACACCTCCCCAATAGCAGAATAAGGCTTTACTGACAAGCATGAGGGCTGATGTTTGCTTAGAATATGGTATGTCCAGAAGAGCAGCTTTCCCCAGCATGGTGGGTTTTGTTGGACTTAGAAGCTGGAGGAAGTAATGTCACATCTTCTCTGAAATAATGGATGATATTTTAAGTAGTGTGGCAAGATTGAGTCACGGTGCTGATCTGTTGATCCTTCCAGTGTCAGCTGGTTTTCTAAACAAATTAATGTATTTTCTAAATGGAATGTATCCCTTTTTGCCAAGGTTTTCCACTCACGGGCAGTCCATCAACTGTATTTGACAGATTTTTTTAAAGGAATGTTTTTTTCTTCAAAACAACCAGGTAGTTATATCTTCCTCAAAATAGTGTAGTGTTTCCTGTGGGTTTCTTCACAAGATTCCTCAAGAAGATAATAGTCTAAAAAAATTGGCCTTCCCAGAGAGAGATGGGGAGCTGGTACTTTCCTTTCATTTGGTATTACAAAATGTGGAGTGACACCTGAGCACTCAAGCTGAGATCATTGAAGACCTCAGAGTTTGGGCAGACAGGCAGAGAGAGAGGAGCAACTGACCTTGCATCAAAATTTAATGGGTAACTGCGAAAATAATGTATGATCTCTTCACCTGCATTTCACACATCTGGCTTTTTTTTCCATATCATTGATGTTCCCTCTATGAATCCACAAGGGGTTTTTTGTATGTAAGGTATTTTACTTCTACATGTAAACTTTATGTATGTCTATGTCCACGTACATAAGATACAACCTGTATATATAAAGACACCTTGATCTTCTGTTCTGTCTCATTACCTATAAGAAAATTCCTCTACTGATACCAATTGATATATACTTTTTATTGTCTGCCATTTTTCAGATTCAAATATATTTAAAAAGGAATGGTACAAATTAAAGAAATGGAAGCAAACAGATTTACTGCGTTTTCTTAAAAGGAAGTGAAATTACAAGAAAGCTGCTGGTCAAATGCCGTATATTGACACATACAATATGTTACTTATGTATATGTTACATTTACATATGTTAAGTATTACAGAAGAAAATGGTTCTTTGCTATTTGACAGACATTAACTATGATTCCAAAATTTGTTTAAGCACCACAGGACTGCAGCAAATCTCAAAGCATTTCAGTCTGCCATGACTCGCCGAGTGGCCCGCTCAGGGGGCTGAGCAGCGGGCAATGGTGTCACCGGCTGCCATGGCAGGGGGAAGGTGCAGAGGGAGTGCGGGAAGCTGGGCGAGGTCCGGGCAAGGCTCGGCTCGGCCACCGGTGGGGAAGGCACACGGAGAGATGAAGAAATGAGGGACTGTTCTTGGGGAAACAGGAACGAGGTTATTGGGGGCTAGGGTGGAGGGGCCAGGAAGGGCGAGGAGCAGCCTCTGACAGGGGGTTTGTACCCCACTGCTCAGGGCACAGCAAACATAAACCAACCAACAGCACCACAGACAAGGGTGTGACAGAGGCGGGGTGCACACAGCCACTGGGCAGAGAGGCAGGCGCAGAGGATGAGCTCGGGCCGGTGACAGAACCCAGGGAGGGCACAGCGGCAGCCATTGCAGACGTGCGGGCTGTCACGTCTTTCCCGCCCCGGGCAATGAACTTTCCCGCCAGGCAGCCCCGGGGTGTCCATGTTTGGGCGGGCAGCCATCCTGGGGTTCCTGGGCTCAGTGAGAGCCACACCACTGGGCCTCCTGTCCAACGGGGTCCGGGACACCCTGGCTAGGGATATGGCTCGCTGCAACATTAGTCCTTGCTTTTAATAAAAAAATCTTAAGCTAAGAAGTGAATAAATGAAAAAAATCACTGGCTAAAACACTTGTTTTGTTGGAGTTAGAAAAGTAGAAAAACTTCCATCCAAAAACTACTCCAGCTACTACTGGAATCAGTAGCAAAACTTCCATCAGACATTTAGTAAATTATTTTATAAAGCTACACAAAAGAATCTTAAATAATTTACATATCTCTTATATAGTGTTGTGGCTGACAGAGTGTATATAGAAATTTTCTTTCCCAGCTAATATATCTTGAGGCAAGATTATCTTCAGGTAGAATATGTGTCCCTTTTTAATATCTAAGTAAATGAAAATTCTACTAAAGTAGATAAGGAATTTAAATGGTGTCTTCTGAAAAATTCCTTTTTTTTTCTTTCTCTCAGACTAAGAACTATATTTCACTGGGTATTTTGTGGGGAAAATGTTATGAGTTCAATTAGATTTTTAAAAATTTAGGTTGTATTAGGAAAAGGGCAGGGTGTGCAATTATACCTGTACATGTAAACAGATAGATTGCACCCATATACAAATTTTCACACCAGAAGAACTAACACTAGCTATTTTCAAGTCACCTTCCTTTGACTTCCTTTTTGTTTTCATTCTCTTCCAGTCTGCTTTTGCACACAAGCTGGTGCACTATATATAGCTCTGAAATTGAGTGAGGTCTTTAAAAACACTTCTCCTACCTAGTTTTGCTGCAAGCACTTCCAAGTGTAGGGAGGGGCTTGCTTACAAGGGTTTTGAGGGCAGGTAGGGAGCACAGCCTGAGGGCAGGGAGGGAGCACAGCCTGAAGCTCAGGTGAATGTGGGGAAAGGAGTCGTAGAGTCATAGGATGGTTTGGGTGGGATCTTAAAGATCATGTAGTTTTCATGTGGTATCACACAGAAAAAAGTATAAAGGAACCATCAGTATGTGCTTGTGCATGAGCATGGAATGCAATACATAGGAACTGGGGAAGGAGAAGTTAAGGGAAAGGGTATTCTGACCCTCAGGAGACTGTGAATTTGGCCAGAAAACTCAAATATGGGATAATATTAATGATTATTGCATAGTATGAGATAGACTTAACATCCACTTGCAAGGAATTGCTTTTCACTGAGAAATCATTAAGGAATGCTCCAGCTTCCTCCAACGAGGTGAGATGCATGTCTGATGGAGAAGAAAAGACTCTGTGTGTGAGATGTGTGATTAAAAATGGTTTTATAACATTTTAACATGTACTTCAAAGATTGGTTTTAAAATGCCAGTGGCCCCTGCCATGGACAGGGACACCTCCTCCTTGATTAGGTGACTCAGAGTCCTCATCCAGACTGCTCTTGACCATTTCCAGGGATGAGAAGTCTACAACCTCTCTGGGCGATCTGTTCCAGTGCCTCACCACCTTCACAGTAGAGAGTTACTTCCTAATAACTAATCCAAACATAACTTCCTTCATCTTAAGGCCATTTTCCCCTTGTCCTATCACTACATGCCCACATGAGAAGTCCCTCCCCAACCTTCTTGTAAGTCCTCTTTACATACTGGGAGGCCACTCTAAGGTGTCCCAGAGCCTTCTCTTCTCCAGATGGAACAGTCCCAACCCTCTCAGCCTGTCTTCACAGAAGAGGTGTTCCAGCCCTCTGATCAGCTCACTGGCCTCCTCAGGACTAGTTCTATTAGGTCCATGAATTATTTATACTGGGAACCTCAGAGCTGGATGCAGTGTTCCAGGTGGGGTCTCACCAGAGCAGAGCAGAGCAGAGCAGAGGGGCAGAATCCTCTTCCTGGCCCTGCTGCCCACGGTGCTTTGGATGCAGCCCAGGACACAGCTGGCTTTGTGGGCTGTGAGCACACACTGCCAAGTCATATTGAGCTTTTCATCCACAAACAGCCCCAAGTTCTCTTCAGGGCTAGTCTTAATCCATTCTCTCCCCATCCTATGATTGGGATTGCCCTGGCCCTGCTGCAAGATCCTGTATTTGGCCTTGTTGATCTTCATGAGGTTTGCACAGACCCAGCTCTGTAGCCTGTCAAGGTCCCTCCTCATAGTATCCCTTCCCTCAAGTGTGTCAACCACACCACACATCAGACTTGCACTCAATCCCATTGTCTGTGTTGCTGCCAAAAACATAAAGAAGTGACAGCTGTTGGCATGAACTTCCCTTAGCATTTCCACAATCACTCAAACTACATTCCTCACATTCTCTGGATTTTTCTCAACTCCCTTCCCACCTCAACAGCCTTCAACATGAATATCTGAATATTGGTGGAACTTCTCTATGCTACTAGTTTAGATTCATCTGATACACAAATGGGGAGACATAAAAATTTCTTCTTTTTCTTTCCCCAAAATTTTGCCAGGGTCATTTCGGTGCTGTGTCTAAAGAGGTGGCCATAAGTCTCACTGACCCAAGAACTGGTGGAGACTATCCCTGGTCTGAATTTCACTACTTGGTGGTAGTGAAGGTGAACAATCATGCATGAAGACCTTGTAGGAGGAGAGCATCCCAGAACTTGAGGGGTTCTTTCCACAGATTCCTCACACTTCAGATTTGAATCTGTCTCACAGGTATGAATAAAAACAGAGACACATCCCAGAGGCTGAGTCTAATATAAAAGCAGCACTTTCCCATCTGCCCCAAATTATCTCATTCTCAGCTCTCCTGACACAAGCACTGAAATTTTTCAGCCCTCACCTTTCTGGAGGATATGTGAATTTCACCCAGAAGTTAATGAAATAGGTTTCAACTGTATCACTGGAGTCTGAGTCTCTTCATAGTGATCTGGTTCAGTTTTATGAATCCCTAGTCCCTATTAATATATTATATCTGAATTCATTTCCCCCTTCCCATGTTTCCTCAGATATTATTATGTCTTATTGCAGTTACATAAATCCACCACTCTAATCCCATCTTCTTGGTTATTAGGTAATGTGGTATGCTCAGAGGTGACTGGATGATGAATTTGTATTATTTGTTTCATTTAATATCCTGAAATATATCTTAACATTTCAGCTGTTGTGGAATATAAAAGAAATATAAAGACTAAACAATGTTAGCATGGAAGCATTTTTTTCTTACTATAATTACTCCAGTTTCCCACAGACATTAAGGAGAACAGCAGAGGTGACCCCCATCGCTGCAGTACAGACTGTCAGCCATTAGAATGGCTGTGAATTATTTTCTTAAACCAGTTTCAAATAGTGCATGAGCCCCCAGACGACACAGAAAACAAAGACCCAAATACCATGTCACCATTATTTGCTTCTCAAAAGCAATGCTTTTTTTTCAATGCTCTTCCAACAAAGAACAGAACCTTTAGACCTGCAGTCTAGTAGCTGGTTTAAATTCCTTAAGTTACTCAAAACCTTTGCTCATCAGTCCTAGTATGACAGTCCACAAGCCCTTCAATGAGAACAAGACAGGTCCAGACTCAAGAAACATCCTGATTGTTGAAGTGCTGGGAAAGACTCCATTGGGAAGAGTCTTGCAACAGACTACAGTCTTGCACTGACCTCAGAGCCTGTGTGTGCTGGGAATCACGAGTGGGCTCATGGCTCAAAGTAGCATGACACAGGGGAACTTGGAAAAATGCATCCTGAGAGATAGAAATCATGACACAGAGTAGGAGGTCCTGCCAAGTTTGTGCTCCCAGAGCTGGATTTGAACCCGAGTATTTCCCCTTAAGGGTAGGATGTCATAGGACCATTTTGGTCTTTCACAGGTCTTTGTTCTGGTTGCTTTGGATTCTGTTTGGTTCATCATTTGAAATCAAAGTTTATTGCAGTTCTCCAATGACCTGAGACAAAACAAAGAGCCCTTTGCATTTATTCTCCTTCTGCGCTCTGGGGTCTTACCAAGATGCACTAAACTACAGCACAGCTGTTTTCAGAGCTGGAAAAATAAGCATAGCAGCAGAAACTTCCTGTTCTTCTACTAAAATCTGAAACTGGCTTTTACAAAGCCAGTAACACCAATAACCCTGTTGTAGACTGCTAGGTATAATTGCCTTGGCTAGTATATCAGATCTTTGGGATTTGTGGCCTCTACTGAAAAAAAGGGGTTTTTCCTTGGTTTTATATTTTCAGAAATTCAGTCTCAGTGTGAAATATATCAGTATCAACCATTTTGATCAGTTCAAAGTACAGAAAGTAAAAATCACTGAAAAAAAATTTCAAAGCCAGGCTGCAACCTCTCTACAAATGGCAGAATACAGCAGATATTTGATCAGCCATCAAGGATCGTTATTGGTTTAATTTGTGTGAAATGAAAGTAGTTGTGAATACAATCTCTTAAACAGCACTCAGCTAAATGGGTTATTTTTCCATTGGTAGTATTATTAACATGTATCTTTACTGTACTCCAGGAGGAAATGGCAAAAATTATCACAGTCATCTTCATTTTAATGCAGGAGAAACATGATGAGTGATGAATGATTCTTGATATCACAACTGTCTATACAAAAGGAGATGAAACTGTAACTGGAGAGCATTGTTCATTTTCATTTGGTCTGAGATACATCATCCTAGCATGCTCTTTTCTCTTGCCTTCTCAATACCATCACATTTGATGTGTGAAACATGGAGAAACAAATCTTGAAATATTTCTGTCGTGCGAATAGCTATTCCTTCTTGAAAAATCAAAGAAAATATTGTGGGCAATTTCAATAAAACAATTTATTAAGTTAAAATGAATCAAAATATATTTTGTATTTCCTCTCCTGTATAGTATAAGCAGGTGTGCAATTAACTGAACAAGTGCACCATACAAGTGCACAGGGAAAAGTATGTTGTGGGTGGAATGCACAACTTGCCATGCAATCACCTAGTATTGAAAAACCACCACATTTTCTGAACGCACAGGCTTCTTCCATCAGTCAGCATTCAGCTGGAAAAGCTGCATCTGTAGCTAAATTGCTCAGTAAAATCTCCATTCTCAGCACTTTGAGGGGCACACCCTCCCTATACTATACTGTATACCATGCTATATAGCATTGAGAATGACTCCTGCTTCTTCTGATTTGGCCACTGGGATGTGTTGATATGACAGATGACAAAACAGAAGCTGAATAAAAATATCAAAGTACTATCCTATTTTATAATTTTTCTTTACTAGTTTGGTTACATTTATGTGGTGGTAAAAGGATCAGTAGGATGGGCATGGCAGGGAGAGGCTATGCAAACTGTGAATGTGATTGGTGCCAGATCTTGCTCTCTTCAATGTACTCACTGCCTGTGGCTGCCTACCATAGTCCCAGGAAGCTCTCTGATCTCTCAGGCATTGGCTTGTGGCAGCAGAAGTGTAGTGGGGCTTCACTGGGCTCCTCAGGGTCAAACTAATAGAGTGAAAGGGAATTTGTTCAGTTGCTCCTTTTCAATCAACCCTTTTGGAATAAATGACTGCCTTCTTGGAGTCCGTTTTGCCTGGGCTATGACCTAGACCATCACAGACAAGAGTCTCTTAGTATCTTTCACTAAGGTAACTCAGGCTACTAGGATGCTCTGTGTTTCCCTCTGTCTCCTACAGTTTCTTCTCAGAAACAATTCTTCAAAGAAGCAAAATCCTCTTTGTTTCAAGTAAAGGCAATGGGTAGTGGGTAAATATTTTTAGGAAATACTCGTATTGTGGAACATCTCTACCAGGTTCACTTATTCAGTTACACATTGTCAACCTAAGAAAGCTATGGTTGCTTCAACTTTTGTACAACATTAATGTCTTGCAGACCTCTTCATTTTCTCAGTTGTCTCCTTTAACATCTCTAAAATCCTTCTCATAAACTTCCAGAAAATAATGCCTGAAATGAAATGTGTTTATCTAGCTGAGGTCTCTTAATTTCAATACTTCCTACTTCCTCATCAAAATGCTTCCCACTTTTTTTCTGTTGGTTTACATCTTTAATTTCAGACCATTGGTTCAGCGTATTAAGAATTTTAATCCTTAATTCTTCACTATAATTCTTCCTGGCTCAACATCACCCATGAATTCTAGGAGCATTCTTTAATCCAAGCCACTAATGAAAATGGTGAAGGGAGCAAGATCTGCAGCAATGTGTAACATTCCCTAGAGTAAGCAGGAAAATGTTTAATATAAGTTAATATTATTAATTTCTTTTTTTAAGTCTTTGTGTTGCAGAACAACCATCTGTGCTCAATGTTGCGATGTGTTCTATACTAAAGTCTACTTACTGAAGAGCACACCAGGCCCAACACCATTTAAAAGTCCATGTGTTTGACTTCTGTGCTTCTTTATTTGCTTGGCTACTTGTCTCCTCAGAGATTGGTCTGATGGGATATGTTCTTGACAAATCAGTGTTGGGAGTATTTTATCTCATTTGTTCTCTAGATCCTAACGAATTGACTATGCAATCACATTTTATCTTAATCTTAAAATTATCCTGGTGAGTCTATACTTCCCCAGGTCATACTGTTGTCCTTTCATTAATAGTAGGTACTGCATTTGATTTTCTCTTGTTCTTAGAGATTTTATCTTCTTGTCCTTCACAAGTTCTTGAAGTTGATAACTAATGGCTCAGAAAATCCTTTGGCTTCACTTGAAGTTCTCTGGGTTGAATTTCAGAAGCATCTTTACCTTGAGTATTTTTAAATTACCCAGATTTTCTAGTCTTTCTTACTTTGCCCTGTATTTATCCTTGCATTAAAATTACTTGCAGTGGACAAGACAAATACCACTGGCCACATCACTTTTCCACCAGTAAAATGAAAACAGAAAAAAGTCCCCAACATCCAGTTTAATACCATGCATCTAACCTGGGTGTTTATCATCCCTTTATATTCATTTTTATTCCAGTGACAGCATGCAGTTAAGAGAACAATCTTTGGCACCTCCTGCGTGTTCTCCAGCTGTTTAAATATGTTGTTGTAGTTTCAGCTTCTTTGAATTGCCTCCTGTGCTACAGATTTGTTTTAAGTGATTGTTTGTATAATTTTTTTAGTCAGAATTTGCTGTAATAGTTATTAATGAGTTACAGTTAGTGAGCTATGTTCATCATTATGTAATTAATCATTTTCTATGGTATTTTGTTTGGCTTTCTAGTAAAACATCTGCCTATCTCTAATGTTTTGGGAACAACAAATCTTTGGAATAAAAGGACCCTGGGACTTGCAATGGTTGTTGTGGTTATTCCCTTATTCTGTCAACATATGAAGAAAGAAATGTAGCCCAGTGAGAAACTGTGCTGCATATTTTTTCAGGACAAAGGGGGTTTGTGGTTTTGTGAAATTTGTTTGTTTTTTATTTGTTTGTTTGATTCTAAATGGAGACTGGGACAGAAAGCAACATCCAGCTGAAAAGTTTCCTGAATTTAGGTGTATCTATTAGCTGCATCAGTAAAGCAGAAAACTGGGAAGTGTTTCTGCACCTCAAGGAGAGGTGCCAGGATGCTTCTGTTGCATATGTAGTTTACAACAGGGGAGAAATGCAGCTGTGAGCAACCTGTAAAACATCTCTCCCAGGGGCTGCTACAAGGGGAGACAAGCAGAAAAGTGGGAATAAGAAAGGTTATAAGACTCCATTCTTGACAAAATTCAAATCAAACTGGAGGTGACTCTTAGCAGTCTACTGTAGCTGACTCTGCTTCAGCAGGTATTTGGACTGTACTATCTTCAGACATCCTGCCCTATCTCTGTGTATCAGTAGCCCTGGGAGGTGGAACTTCAGGTTGGCCCTGGCCGTCTATTCAGGTGACTGAAGAAGCAGCCCTTCACTTCAAAAGAAGAGGCCAAAAGAGTTTCCAGAATCATATGCTTTTTTTCTCTCATTCGTATTTTCCCCAAACTTTTGCTAGTTTCTGTTGAAATCCAACATTTTGGGATTCTGGTTCACAGATGATTCTTTATTTAATAATTATTATTCTGTGTTTTGCTTCAGAATGAAGTAATTAATGATATATCAATATGTTCTCACAACATAGTTAAAGGAGTGTGGTTTGTCCTAGTTACAATAAATACACTTCACTGTGTACACAGCTCAGTATTTCTTTGTTCTGTTGCCCTGTTGTGAAATCCTCCTTTGAGTGGTTGTTTCAACAAAATAGCAATTACTGGAAAATTGCTTTTATCCCCAGACTATTTCCTTTCAACATTAAAACATCTTTCCTTAACTTTCTGTTGTATAATACTTATCACAAATTCCAGCTAATTTTTCTTTCCTTTGTTCTCTTGGACTAGGTCCACATCAAGCCACGTGAAAGAAATAATGAATCAATTGATCAATTAGTTGGGTCGATAGCTCTGTTTTGACATTCTGCATTAAGCAGTAACTAATTGCCCAATCCTAAATGCTTTTAAAAACATATCTAGGAAATCAATAGCACGGTAACTGCATTTCAAACAGAAGACTGTACACACAGCTATGTACAAGGAAATGGGCAGCCATAACTGAGGAATGTGCCGCACCAATAGGATTTTCTACTGTTTTCTTTCTTGTTTCTATGTGTCTTCATTTACATTCTTTCCTCAATAGCCTCTTCCATTTGTATATGAGAAATCAATAGCTCACCCAAAGCATTAGCAACAGGTGACCTCAGGAGTTACAGGCTTTCTTGGCATCCACCAAGGCACAAACGTGGTCCTTGCTGAGTCACAGAGCTGGAGACGTATCCAAGCAAGATAGCACTTGCTGACCCAGTTGACTGTCTCTTCCTCTGTGTTCAAACTTCCTATTTTTTCTCATTCTTCATATTTTTCCAACCCCACAGCAGTAATTTTTCCTGCTCTACTACAATGGTGTTTTGATCTGTGTTATGGTGAGGCCTCACACACTGCACTAGCTACCTGTTCTTCTGAATGTTTCCCTTCTAGTACATTCTTATGTTTAACTTTTTGATTGTTATGCTCTTTTTAAAAAATTATTTATTGTGTGGCCAGTCATTGAATGGAAACAGTAAAAATAAATTAAGATTTTCAAAAATCCTTCTATGAACTATTTTCAAATTTAGACCACAAAATATTTAGGGAGCTATTACATCAAATAGCTCCCTCATCCAAATCTGCTCAGGTTTTCTAATCACTAATTTTATATCAAAATGCTGGGAATATCTTAGGGTAGAAACAGCCCAAACAGTAATTTAGTAGGCACTAATATTCTCCAACAAATAAAAATTCCTCCTGTGAAATCCTGGCCTCTTCAGGGTTTATGAGAATTTTGCCATTGATTTGCAACACTCCAGGATTTACTCCTTCTATCATCTCAGGCACAACATCTGGTGAGGGTTTTTTTATAAGAGGTAGTTTAACAAGCAGTCTGAGAACTAATCTTCTGACTGTGACTCCTAGCACACCTGACTCTTCACAGAGGTCTGTGATACCATATTTTTGGTGAGTGACAGATGCATGACACGTATTACCACAGATGGTATCCTGCTGTATTTTCTTCCTTCCCTGTGGAAGACTTACCACTGGAGGTAGTTCCCACAGCTCTGTGTGTATTGTGTGTGTATGTGCATCTTCTTGTTTGTGACAGATACTTTCAATGAGCAAGCAATCCAAGGCAATTCCATATAGTATGTATCATCTTCATTTAATGAGCAGGACAAGATGATTTAATGTGATGTACTGTAATAGAAGGTGAACGATCCTTTTCAAAATCTTACACATTAGACAAAATACTTCAGAGATGGAAATCATGTATGTAATAGATTTGGACTTGATTGAAGTAATTAAGGAATATTATAAACTGGACTAGTATTGAGCTGTTTGATCCATGAATACATATTTATAGAGTGATTTAATTCAATAACTGGATTGTCAGAGAATGTGACCATGAAGAGTGAGAATTGAAACACTCCCAACCAGATACTTCAGACACAACACAAGAACTCTTCAATTTGGTGCTTTCATTACAACTCCTTGCTGATCTCAGCAAGTTTAGTTACAAGTCCAAGCATGCAAAGGAGAAGAAATTTCAATTAGGTTTAAATGAAGTCTCATAAAGAGAACAGGGAGGCTAACAGCACAGTAAGATGACCCCAGACTTGAAAGAACACTTGAAAATTTAGCCCATAATCAAGCACTCAACTAAGTGACACTTGTTGTAATTTTAAAAATCTTCTTTTAGAATTTTGCCCCCTGCTTAAAATTTAATATCTATTCTGTGACAGCTGCTTGGACAACTGTATTATCCCTTGTCACAGCTTCCTGAAAGGAGGAACAAATTACCATGCCACATCGGACTTGAGGGTCAAACGTGTTTGGGTTTTAAGGACTGGGTCATCTGGCTCTTAAGAGATCACTAAAGTGGAAGTAATTCTAATCATCTGCTCTAAAGAGGATGATCTGCGATAAAGAACGAAGCCTAGAGATGCTACCACAGATACTGCTTTTCCAGGAAAGTTAACTGTCATGAGAAATGATGAATCAAATGATGAAATTATGAGTATTGTGCTGGTTAGATAGGCTATTTTGCTGAATTTGAGCTAAGCAGTTTGAGAATTTGAGATAATGGAAAAGTATGCTGGAAACAGAAAATGTAAATATGCCGCTGGTGTTTTTTAAACAGACCATGGCAGATGAACCTCCAAAAAGGCTCATTCTCACAGGTGTATCAAATCACCAGCCAATCAAAACATCTTTAAATCCACAAAAATTCTCAGATGTAATTTTCAGGGACAATTTTCAAACCATGTTTTATTAGACCTAGAGATATTTTGCCTTTCTGTTTAGCCAGTTGCAACCCTAAGTATAGGTGGATAACCTTGTACAAACCTGTGATTTTTGCTGAACATAACAGTATCTCTGACTTGTCTTTCACAATGTGATGAGTGTTCACAATGTGAAAAAGAATCCTACGGAGAACCATATAAAAATATGTAGGGGTCTTCACCTGCAGTGTTGGAGGAAATCTCATTGACTGCAGCTGTCAGGCCAAGTGGCCTCTGCTAATATTTGAGTGCTCTCTGAATGCAATGGGATGCTGAATGTTGAAACTGCACAGGGGACTATTTCTCACAATTCCTTTTTCTCCAGACAACACAGAGTACCCTATTATGTGTGTTGCCCATGTTATTTATCACTTCTTTTGTAAAGAACAGAAGTGTCTTGATACAGCTAGAAACATGGATGTGAGTTTGCAATGGAAGGTGCTATATTCACTTTGATCAAGTTTCTTCCTACTGTGTGTCACCCCTTCATTAATTACTATCAGCCTTCTATGTCCTATGCTCCCTCTTCAAGACTCTTCAATGCTTTAAAGAAAGCCTGACCCACAGGGTTTGGAGGCTGCATCCTCAGCATTTAATTACTTGGAATTTGCTTTTGCAGAGTAAGCTGGTACACAAAATGGAGCCTGGATCCCAGATAAAGAACGATGTGCTGTTCATTACCTTTACTCCCAATCTGAGATAGAGGAGGCTATTTATTGGCTTGGAAGATAGGACATGAATTTTGAGATAGACCAGAAGAAACAGTTCAAGGATCTTTTTCTACTCCTAGTCTTGCCCATCTTCTTTAATTAGTTAACGAAAATATTTTATTTTTTTCACTCCTAAAGCACAATTATGGAGGGAAAGCCTTTATGCAAGCCAGATACCCTATTAAGATTCTTAGTTAATGGATTAGATACCCTATTAAGATTCTTAGTTAATGGATTAAATAAGAAATTTTACCTTTAATTTCGGGGATGTCAACATAATAACAACATTTCTATCTGACCATTTTTCTTCATAATTCATACATTCCTTGATTACCTTAAACATTTTTCTCTGTAGTATTCACCATTGCTATTATCCATTCCCCTCGGCTCAAGAATGTTCCTCTCAAACAAAGCTTGTGTTCAAAAGATTTCTTTACCACAAGAAGTGCATTAAAAGTCACTATAAGTGGGTGCAATACAAATACATTGTGATATATTTAAGCTTGAAACCGTCTGTAGTGGGAGATGTTTTAGAGTAAACTGCTTTTTTTCTAGGGTTTCTCTGCACATTTCAAGTCCATATCTTTCTGCAAGGCAAGTGCATGAAATATATCCTACAGAAATGTAATTATTTCTGAACAATGCCAGTCTATCCAGAGTGGAGCTAGCATACTGGACCCTCCAAATCTCCCCTTAATACCATTGACACCTGTACCGAATCCTTTAAAAGAAATCAGACTTGTATTTCTTTTAAAATGCACTTTTTTTGCTGACTTCCTCTCATGAAGGCTGAAACATGAAAAGAGAGTCAATATCTTACAATCTTCAAGCCCTTGAAAATAAAATTGTAATTCAAAGTGATTATGGAGCAAACAGGTGATTCCACTAAACTTAGAACATGTCTAATAATAAAGGCAACCTGATAACTTCCCATGAGGCCAGACATTCCTCAAAATTCTACAGTATGCAGACAAAATGCATCAGTGCAGCATCTCTTAAATAAATTAATCACAATTCATGATAAATCTGAGCTCTCCCATTATGGGACATCAGAATGAATTTTCTTCTTTCTTGAGTAGTCTGAAAGAGATCAATTCATGGAGATATGTGAAGAATGAAAATGCTGCAGATAAAGTCCATAATGGCTCAGAGTTTGGAGAAATTATAAATAGCAGGAAAGATTACAGAAAGATAGAGCAAATGGTGCTGGGATTTAAGTCCACCACATAAATACAAATGAAGAATTTATATCCAACAATTAAAAATATGCGTTTGTATTAATGGCCAAAACCTGTACAATGTGAAACTTAGAAGATGTTGTAGATAACCTCACAGCAATCTCTTTTTATCAAGATTTGGTATCTGTTAAAAGGGTTTATTCCATCTCTACCCATTAGTGATTGGACATAATGAAGGACTGACTGAATGGAATTTTAAGATAATTAGAGAAGGTCTGATCAAGGAATGAGTAGTCCCTTCTTACTCTAAAAATCAATGATATTATGTAACTTAAATACTCTACATAAAAAAATTTGATTGTTTCAAATTTGTATATTTACTTAAGAAAGTCTGTCACAGGAGTCACACAATAAAATAGATATAATTCCATCTTCTTGGAATGTCCAACTGTGAGGTAAACAATTACTGCAAGTGGATTGAAACCCGCTCTTACAAAAGTAAATTAAAAAAAACAAATTCAGGCCCAAAACATAGTGAAAGAGAGGTAACGAAGACAGTTTTACCGAAGAAGCTCAGTAAACATACTTTTAAAACACCATGTTGACTACAGTCATTTCATTTTGCAGAAGCAGAACAACCAAACATTAAGCGTTATTCTGCAAGCTTGAATCACTCAATTTGATTTCAAAAGTAATTTAATTTTTTCGTAAGTATTAAACATGTTCAAGTTTAACATGAATAAATTATAGTATTTCAACATTTTTCAACATTCTGATCTCCCCCTGTTACCCTCAACTGAGAGACTGTAACCAAATAATACAGAAAAAGCCACTGCTTTCCTGCAGTGAGGTCGAATTGGGTTTTATCACAACAGAAAATAAACAAGTTGCCATTTATCTACTGCACAGCCTACTTGAAATTGATTGGCCAACCAAGCTATCACTTTTATTTTAATAAAAAGTAACTCTTTGAATCATCTAGTTTGCCTTAATGGCAAAGCTTTTGAAGTAGCTGAGTAGCGCTGAAAAGATGTCATCCATTGCTTGCTAAGTCTTTTCAGACTTTTGCTCACCAAGAGGCAATGCCTCAAGATGTGAGTCACCTATATGTCCCAAGTGCACTTTCCCTAAGCTTTCCCCTTGTCTCCTGCAGGGCTAGAGGCAGCAGCATCCATTCCTTCAGGCAGTGCAGGCAGCATCATTGTGTTATACAGAGCATTGTTGACAAATGAGAGCATTCCTACGCACACATGCTAAGGACTATTATCTGAGGGTTCCCAAAAAGTGACTGAGATAATCGTGAAGAAGAAAAAGCATTACATTGAAGTACAAAATGCTTTTATTAATGCATTTTTCTAAGAGAGTGGTCTATCCTTTGAAAACAACTATAAACTAATTATAAACAAAAAAAAAATTAACAACAACAAAAATCCCCTACACCGTAGCCAAGCCATCTGCCTGTAAAAATGCTTGGGCAGAGCAAAGGAGTCTGTTTTTATCTACTTCCATTACTAACAACAAGAAAGTTCTTGGTTATCAGAGGAAGATGCTGAATTTTGTCCATTGACTAAAGCATTATCTTGCAGCAAAGCTGTAGAAAAAGCAGACATTGTTACTTGCAGTTAACCCAACGTCATGGAAATCATCATTGCAGCTTGGAGGATGCTGAATGAGTGGCGTTAGTTTTATAATTCCTATCAACCACGGGAGTGAATTAAGGCGTTTGACCTTGATTCATTTTCTAACTGGCATAGCTGACTAGGAAGACAGTCCTGTTGTGCTTCCTAAAAATCAGAGAGACCATGCCTTGAAAAATATGCTCGTCAATACAGCCAAAGATATAATGGGCGTTTCTACTGGACTTCCCTGAATGTGAAGGGAGCTGCTGGCAATAAGGACTCCTGATTTGGGCTCCTAATTTGGTGCCTAACACCAGCTACAAGTAATCTTGTCCTTACATCCTGAATTGTGCATATTCTGTGCCTAGTTTTGTTTAGGAACTCCTATGTCTCTCCTGAGATTGACTCAATTAACCCCTGTGTTAGTTTCTAAAGCCATAAAATGTTGTTCTATGTTTTTGTAAGTTCAGAAAATACCAGAGAAAAGAGAGTTACAGGTGGATATGCTGCATTATTACAGGAAAAGGTCTAAATTACTGTTTAGTTTTAAATTAATTATTGCATTTCTTATTTTGCAAAATCTGTTTATATTTAAATCACCTGTTGCTTCTTTTCTTGCACCAAGCTCACTTAAATTAGAAATAGTTTGTTGCCATAGCAATGTTTTTCCCTTTGTAGTTCTGTTATTTCGGGTTCATTGCAAACTACACTGCATAACTGGAATTCAGACATGGAAAAATGCTTCAAATCATCTCCTCCATCCTTTGGACTGCATACAGCTGGTGTTTAAACTATGTATCAGAGCTCAGAGTTTATTCAGGGTGTTATCTAGTGTCATCAGAAGTGCTTCAAATTACAATGAATTTAATAAAGAGTTAAATAATACAGTTGAATATTCTTGTCAGTACCCAAGCTGATTTTCAACTTTCCAGTTTTCCCTTTCTGCACAGAAAAAAAGCCTGCCCTAAAGAACTCCTACCCCACTTTAGTGTATTTATAGTTAACCAGTATGCTAAAAATTAACTGTATAACTCTCCATCAGCTTACAGGATTTCTGTAACTGCTATCAGATAATCTTCTTTGTTATCACCTCTGGTCTGCTTGCTTGACTCATACCACTGGAAGACTGACTGAAGATCTGGGAGAAACTTTTACATCTGGTTTAAATAAATATTTTTTATGTTCAAAAGCAGGCAACTAGCATATAAATAACAAGGCGAGAACAGGCTTAAACCTCCATTATACAGAACAAAAAGGAAATCAAATGAACTAATATATAAATAACAGGTGAGAATAACAACGGCTGTAGTTATACTGCTGGCAAATCAGTTCCATTTTACAATGAGTTGTAGGAGTTGCTTCTAATTGAATGCATTTTCTCCACTCTTGTATTCCTGCACTACTTTAACATAATGTTATTTACAATGCAGTAAGAAGCCTGAAACATAACACCATTGTCATTGCTAGAGATGAAATCCACTAAGAGCTTTCTCCTCAGGGGAATGGGAGAGTGCCTTGCACCACAGACAGGCTGCCTTGTTTTTCAGTCTTCAGGAGCTCAACTACCCCCTTCTTGTTTCCACTTTCTGTTCAATAAGTACCTTTTGACGCACCAGCAAGGCTATTTCTACCAGAACTGGATGTCTGCATCTGAATGGTAAATCACAAAAAAAATACAGTCTGAGGGCCTTGCAACATTTACCTCAGTTGCTATTTTCCTCCCTTGGCTTCGGAAAGTGTTAAATCTCTAATAATAACCTTACAAACAACTTGGGCTTTAAGAATGTCAGGGAGCTCAGCTGGCATAGCACAGAGCAGACATTAGCTTTGTGAATAGTGTTCCACTCAGCTCATCAAGGGCACTTAAATCTCCTTGTTCTTTCTGTCACACCATGCTTCAAGCTACTTTGTTTAAAATAGCAGTTTACTGTAACTCCCAAATACCATAATTCACATAGATTGAAACACTGTTTTCCCTGTCACCATTGTCTTGATATTTAAAACAAAATCTGTAGGTAGGAAAGGAATTACAGATGCCTGACACAGTGGCCTCAGTGCTGCTGAGTGTGAAGAGAAGGACGCAGGTCCCAGGATTTAACTCTCCAAAGCAATTAAAAAAGCCACTGGATAATTTGCTAGAATTCACCTGGTGCAGTGAAAACATGGTCTCCTGCTTGTTTAGTGCTCCCATGTTAAAATATTGTCTCTTCTCCTTAAAGAAAATAAATCTTTGAATGAAATCTGCAGAATGAGGGCAGTGGCTATGCTCTGGAGGAACACTGCTATCACCACACCCAAGCAACAGCCTCCAGCTCTGTATCAACACTGAAATCATAGGACTCCATACTGGCAGAAACATCAAGTATTGTAACATCAGCTGAGGCTTTGCAGGCAATGATTATAAAAACCTCATTTGCCCTGTGAGTTCAACCTTGAAGAAGAACCGAGTTCCACATATTTTTGTGGGTGATTTGCAGGACCTTCACATTTCCCGCTCATGGTTATCTGGCTACTTTGCAGGGTTCATCTCAATCTACTATTTTCTCCCTGTCACCATCATGTCCATCATGAGAACACACCCGTTTCTCCTAAACATAAGTCTAAAACTTCTGTCTTGTGTGAAGAAGATATTGAAAGATGATGACTTCTGAGTGTGAAAGAAACAGCCAGTTTTGAGAGTTCTTCACATTCAAGCACATGCTTGAATTTCACCTTCCTTCCTTGTATAAATGCTGCCTGACTGCAAGTTACAGGTCCTGGCAGAAGCACACTTCCAAAGGGAAACAAAGACATTATAAACCAAATATTCCCACTGATCACCCATAAATATTTAAATCTTACTTGAAGAGTGATTTTCAGAAGAAGATTAATTGTGTAGATTATTACTATCCTCTTTGTGAAAACACTGAATCACAAAAATCAATGGTGTATGTGTAATATACTCCCACTCTGTGTTGAGAAAAATTTCTTTTGCAATACAAACTCATTTCCCCTCATGCTTCCATATGGTGAAAGATGTGATGGGTCAAGTTCTACCACCAGAAATGTATATGCAATACTTACAGAAATCATACACAAACATGTAAGAATACAATTTGACTTACAGGACAAAAATTTTGATTTTGATTTGATTTTTTTTAAGCTGTTCTGAGCCATGGCAGAAGGAGGTAAAAAATTGCTTTTTGTTTCTAAGAACAAGGAATAGAGAATAATGACTTTGCAGATAGTTGAACAATGCAAAAACATCTGATGTTCAAGTATGATGTATGTATAGGAAGAGGAGCGGCAGCAGGTGTATACTTGGACTTTATTGTACCTAGGAAACAAAAGTGGTAAAGTGTTGAGGTATCTCTCCCCCGAGGTCCTGGGGGGAGGGACCCTGCAGTGTACGGGTCTGTCCCTGTTCCCATGTCATGTGTGGCCTGTGCCTGTCTTCTGATTGGTTGTTGGGGGCTCTCCAGGCTTGGGAAGAAGGGGGCAGTCTCATGATTGTGAGGCAGTAGGCCATGGGACCTCGGCCATGATGGGGCTGGAGGGAAATAAACATCCATCAATATCTATAGAAATATCGTTTCATATTTCCTGCCGAAAAGCTCTTGTTGCAAGTTATCCCCATTAGAACAGAAAACTGATAAAGGATTACATAGTGAACAATGCTCCTGAATAAATATTTTGGAAGGAAAAAAATTACTTTTTTTATAATGCAAAAAGACTTCTGTGGATCTTCTTTTTTAATTTTCCTGAAGTCCAGGAGAATGAGGGCAGATTGCTGCCCTTATGTTCTTTGGGACAGAACTTAGGAAAAAGCAGCAAAAACCCCAACTGAAAGTATTTTCAAACGCTACTAAGACACATGAGTGGCAAACTTCTACTGACTGGTGTGAGTATCTTTGACAAATCCTGCTGAGCCACGTGTTTACAAGGCAATTCAAGGTGCTCTCACGGCACCTTGGGGCACACAGCAACACCTGGGAGCATCTCATCCCTCACTGTGCATTGAAAAAGGCTTTCTCCTGTGTTGCTCCCATGTTGCTCCCAGAACCATTCAAATGACAGCACCTTGACGTACCTTGGAGGAGCCTCAAAACGTGTGCTCATCTGAGCTAACTGGGTTAAGCTTTGCTTGGTGGCTAATTGTCGCTCTCTAGCTATGAGACATATGCTCCAAATACTTTTGGGGCCTCAGCTAAAGCAAAAAGACCTATTACATATTTTCTTAGTTTGTTTCTCCAATTCTCTGATATGCTCATTGTTATCATTTGGCTGTCCTGAAGTACTGTCCATGGATACTACCCAGCTGTCCTAGAGATTGTACTGTTGCACAACAAATTGATTTCCACCCTTCCAGACACATCTATTCAGGTTTGATTTACGTCATAAGACAATAGATAGCAGGTGCATGTAATGAGCAGATGAGAAGAGCAGAAGGTCCTTGCAACCCAACACAGAAAAGCAAAATAAAGAGTAGTTACCCCATCCCAATTGTTAATTGGTCCTGTCATCTCTTTTATAGGGGTCACAAAGGAGAGCTGTCTTAAGGAGGGACCTGGCAGAGTGTAGCATGGAGTGGGGTGATCTTCACAAGGAGCATGCTCCATGCATGGAGTGCCTGGTGTAAAGTGTGGGGTGGTGTTCGCTGATGGTTGTGCGAGTGCTCTGCTCCTTGGTTGCTTAATGTGACTGGCAGATAAAGTGTGTCTTTACTATTTTTTTTTAACAACAAGAAAATTTCATATGTATAAGTCTTTAATAAAGAGTGGTTTTCTGTGGAGGTACCTCACCCCTGAAATCCCCAGGGGAGGGACCCTGCAGGGTACGGGTCTGTCCCTGTCCCTGTCCCCATGTCACTGTGCCCCATTGCTGTTCCTGATTGGGTGGTTTGTGTGCCCAGGCCCGGGAAGAGAGCAGGGTCCCATGACTGGAGTCTGCCTGGGAACTCCAGCCATGTGGCTGGAGGAATAAAATAATCCCTGAACATCTTCAAAAATATCGCTTCATCTTTCCTTCCAAGTTCATCGCTGTCTTATATAAGTTGTAAGAATTCCTCTCACTACAACAGTTTTCTTTGATTTCCCCCTGCAGAGAACACCTAGGTAAATATATGCACACAGACATAAATATGTGCACATGTGCATCCCCTCAAAACAATAGCAAGGACAACACTATGTATTTAGTCAAAGCCCAGAAGCCAATATATGCCTCAGTGAAGTGCACGTAAGCTCAATCCCTTGAAAACAAATAGTTAAATAGCCACACACAAGCAGCTCTTTAAAAACAAGGATCTCCAAAAAGTCAAATTATCTTCAAGTATGTTGCACCTTTATTCAACTAGCTAAGCCTTTTAAGATTCTTCAGCCTTGCCCTTGGTGTTCTACTGCACAGGACATACTCGTTTAACTTCCAGTGAGAGGTGACTGAGTTTTTTTTTTAAGAGCCTGCTTATAGATTGTGCAAAAAAAAATGCCTGAGGTCTAATGATTTAATATTAAGCAGCAGTTTCAAGATGAATGGTGGAAACTGGAGAAATCCCTCTTTGGTATTTATGTGGTTTAAAGACTAAGTGAACTGCATATTTCTGTTTAGTAAATCTGTGGTCAACTTGATCACTTTAATATGGCAGCTAAGGTGGTTGGAGGAGGAAGTGGTGTATTGAAAAACCATCAACCTACGTATGTACCAAACCACAGAAAGCTTCCAAAGTCCCCAAAGACCACTTTTGCTTTCTTTCTGGCCATGGAGGTCTTTTTTTGGGTTGTTGTTTCTTTTATTTTTATTTTTTTTGTAACAAGTCTAGTTTAAATGGTAAACAATAAATGAAAATAACAGCCAGCTGGTTCCCACAGAAAAGAAAGTGACTGACAGTGCAGCTGCCATCCTGCTTTCTTTCACTGCCCTTGTCAGAGCTTCAAAGTGTCTCTTTAATGTGGTGTATTAACAGCACTGTTATGACTACAAATGTTAAACCCCAAATCCTCACAAGGATCTCTGCTGAGCAGAGATTTGAATATGCTTTTTCAATGGAGTCATCAGCTGGTTTTCATCAGAGCCATACAGAGTGTTCCCTTGTCAGAAATTCATGATGTGACCTATGGAGCATGCTTTCCTGCTTCTGACATGCACTTCCCAAACTTTTATCTGGTCACAGCTGACAGTGTTTTCGGACCTCCCAGCACAGTACCCTGTATGCATGCACACTGCATGAGGCATTGCCAGAAACCTCTGCACAATTCAAAAAACCTGGTCCGGGTTTTGCAGAAAAGTTCTTCTGGAAGCTGGAAAAGAACAGGATTGGTCCATGCTGCTTTTACTGGCATTGCATTTGGAGATTGATTTCTCAATAAAAGGCTATCAACTTGAGTGTGCAGGATTTGAGCACACAGTTTCCACTGGCTTTCCTGGAAATTCCATGCTGAAAATCCATGCATTGCTTAAAATTCAAGGATTTCTGGTGATTTTGTTCAGACTGTTCCTGCATGACTGATATGAACAGAATTTTTATCATTAGCTGAGATGATTAGCTTGAACCAACATAAATGCACTTCAGTTTCTAAAGTAGAAACTTCCATTTTCTAAGTACAAATTCATGTGATTTTCCCCATACCTTATTCTTATAGGCGTTGTATATTTGGTTTTTTCCCCCAAGCTTTCTGACTTCTCCAAGAAAATCATCATTATGCTTGCAATCACTGCAGTCTTTCAAGATTCTGGATTTTACAGAAGGAAAAGACTGAGGAGAAGAGACACAGAAGACTTATGCAATCCCTAGAGCTGTCTCTGCTGGCACAGAGAGTTGGTGCAAGAGGCAAGTAAGCAGTTGCAGAGTATGTAAAATTTCCTTATGGAAGTGCAAAGAGTGGGAGGGTAGCTTCATTTCTGAATTCACTCTGTAAATGTAACTCACAAGTGGGACTGAAGATCATAAAGGGCTGCAGTGTGGAGGATTAGGATTTCCCCTGAGAATTCCACTAAGAGGAGTGCCAAGAGCCTTCCTTACGTAACAATAATAACTTACTTATACTTACCTCCCCAGAGTGTTGTGAGGCTTAATTAGTTAATGTTTGTAAAGTGCTTTGCAGATGCAAAGAGTAATATATGTACTAAATATTATTAACTGGCAGAAGACCTACATGTGAGAAATCCCTGCAGCCTATTGGAACTAAATTATTCAGCAAGTTCCCAAAAATTATGGAACAAGGGACAGAGAGCTCTCCCTCATAAACACCAGAAGTCCACTTCCACAGCCTCCCTTTGTTCACACCCAAAGACCGTGGAATAAATATGGCCTTTGTTCCCTTGCCACTATACCCCAAGACAAGTCAGGAAGACAAGGTCTGTATGAGAGCTGTGGACCAAAGCAACCTGAACAGAGAGCTGCCTCTGCCCCACTGGGTTAAAGACAGAATTTTCATTTGTGACACGGTTACAGTTTGCATTGTAGCCAAACACCCTTTGTGACCATCTTCTCCTGAGTGAGATGCATGGGACATAGGCTTCCAAGACAGCCTGGAACCTGATTTTCCTAGGAAGCCCAGAGTTTGCTATCCCACATTTGCAAGACAACTGCAATTGCCAAAATGGAGCAATGAACTGCAGTATGATTGCTGTGCTTTAATAATAAAACATAGGTGAAATACTCTGCACATGACTGACAAGCTGAAAATCTTCACCCAACAAACAAAACCCAATAAAGCAAAAAAAATGTCTCAGATACGGTTTTTCAGACACAATAGAGACTAGATGTCATGTGATAAATCACTGTTCAGCTCTTTAATTTCTAGCACAATGAGAATTGCTCGTACAGACCTTGGCTACAATTAATTTTTTTTTTTTATTCCTGCATTTTTCTCTTTTTTTTCCCCCTCATGCATACCAACTTTCCTGTTGAATTTTCAAGTTGAGTATGCTCAGTATTATCTCATACCTTTACACTAAAACAAAAGTATATTTTTTGTCATCAGAAAAGTACAGTGATATAAATATAGTTGAGAGTATTTTTCCCATCTTGGAGTCATCACAAATGAAGTGTATGAAGTTGTTCAGTACTCTTGTTCCAGTTCAGCTCACTCCTGAGGTTATGCTCAGAGGTACCCACAGTGCCACAGACATTCTAGCTCTAGCTGACTTTGGACTCTCCTTCCTCTGACACCTTGGAGGCTATAGACAACTCTTTGCTTCCCAGTCATCCTAAGCCTGCCCTCAGGGCTACGGCTAGGAGAGAGGCTCCCCTGCAGTGCCTCAGGAAGAGGATATACTATTTAATTTTGTCTCAGCCAAGGGAGCAACAGATGTGTATATATTAGCAGCCATTATACTGTCTGTCTCTAGGCATGGAAAACACCAACACAACTCTCACCTGACATGGCAAGTCCTCCAACACTGAAGGTAAAAAAGCGCGTGCAGCCTGATTGTCAATTAAATACTCTGCTGATTATTGGGCACCTAACTCAGCCAAGGGGCTACAAACTATAAATAAAATAAAGGCAAGCCTTAGGAGGTTTCCCCAAAACTATGCTGTACTAGTTTGAAAACAAACCAGTGGAAGACAAAGTCAGAATAACAATTTAATAGGGAAATAAAAAGAAATTTAAAAGAAATAAATGCAGAAAACACTGGGTTAAACTGACAGAGTTAGGATACAATCTGACTCCCTGTTAGTCAGGGTGGTGGTAGCAGTCCGATAAGATGGTGCTGCAGTCCTCCTGAAGGGATGGATGTGGTTCTGTTGAAGCAGTGATCCTGTAGAAAGCAGCTGCTCCTCCTCAGAAGGTCCAGTGGTGGCTGTGTAGCGCCTGTCCTCTGGGAATCCAGTGGAAAGGGTGTCTGTGGTGTTTGGAATCTCAGATTATATGGAGGATGGAATGCTTGGTTCCTCTTTCTGGGTGGAGCATCTCACAATGGGGATGATGAGTCATGAGGCCAGGTGTTAATGGGCCATTAACAGAAAGATAGTCGGGAGGGAGTTATCTCTGAGTCAGGAAGCAGAGCATTGATGGGTCCTTAAGAGAAAGATGGGGAGGAGGCAGGGAAACCCTGCCCACCTGGATTCAACAGCTCATGAGGATGGTAATAAAACACACTGCAACCCAGGACATTATCCACCCTTTATTCTATTACCATCTACATCACCCCAAATCAATACCTTCCTTAAACTTTGCACACACATATGTACAATAAAACACTACACACAGTTCGCACTTAAGATTAGGTATCCTTGTGGTACACAATGGGTTTCCCCATCTTTCTGCATTACCCACCAAGTGTAACCAGGTCCTTGTGCAAAGACAATCCCACAGATGGGTTTGCCTTTGCCTGAGGTGGGATAAATCCTAACAGTCTTTTCTAAAATACCTCTCATGTATACCACAGGGACTCTGTTTCCATCCACTGTGTGCAAGGGTTCAGACTCATCAGGACCAGCTCGATTGATGGACCCTCGAGTATTGACAATCCAGGTGGCATTTGCTAAGTTCGCTTCCCAATTTTTAAAGGTCCCCCTACCAAGTGCCTTCAGGGTGGTTTTAAATAGTCCATTGCAGCGTTCAACTTCCCAGGCAGCTGGTGCATGATAAGGGATATGATAAATCCATGTTCTCTGGCCCAGGTGTTTGTGAGGCTGTTCTTAAAATGAGTCCCGTAGCCTGACTTGATTCTCTCAGGCATGCCGTGTCTCCACAGGACTTGCTTTTCCAGGCCCAAGATGGCGTTCCGGGCAGTAGCATGAGGCACAGGGTAGGTCTCCAGCCATCCAGTGGCTGCTTCCACCATGGTCAGCACGTAGCCCTTGCCCTGGCAGGTTTGGGGAAGAGTGATGTAGTCAGCTTCCAGGCTTCCCCATACATATACTTCAACCATCATCCACTGTACCACAGAGGTTTCACCCGCTTGCCTGTTTGATTGCAGCGCAGGTCTCACATCTCTGAGATGCTGTCCATAGTAAGGTCCACCCCTCAGTCACAGGCCAATCGGTATGTTGCATCTCTCCCCTGATGACCAGAGGCATCATGGGCCGAACAGCTAGGAATAATTCTCCCTTGTGCTGCCAGTCCAGATCCACCTGTGATACTTTCACCTTGGCAGCCTAGTCTACTTGCTCATTGTTGCAATGCTCCTCATTAGCCTGACTCTTGGGCATACGTGCATCCACATGTTGAACCTTCACAGTCAGCCTCTCTACTCGGGTGGCGGTGTCCTGCCAAATCTTAGCAGCCCAGATGGGTTTCCCTCTGTGCTGCCAGTTGGCCTTTCTCCAGCGGTCCAGCCATCCCCACAAAGCATTAGCTACCATCCATGAGTCAGTGTAGAGATAGAGCCTTAGCCCCTTCTCCCATTCAGCAATATCCAAAGCCAGCTGGATGGCTTTAAGCTCTGCAACATGACTCAATCCACCTTGTCCCTCAGTAACTTGTGCAACTCGTTGTGTGGGGCACCATACTGCAGCTTTCCATTTCTGGTTAGCGCCTACGATTCAACAGGAACTATCAGTGAGGAGGGTATATTGCCTTTCAGTCTCCAGTAGCTCATTATATGGTGGGGCTTCCTCGGCACGGGTCACTTGTTCTTCTTCAGAAGATAATCCAAAAGTTTCACCTTCAGGCCAGTTTCTTATAATTTCCAGAATCCCAGGGCAATTCAGGTTTCCAATATGGGAACGCTGCATGATGAGGGTGATCCATTTGCTCCATGTGGTGTCAGTGCCGTGATGTGTGAAATGAACCTTTCCCTTGAACATCCAACCCAGCCCCAGTAGTTGGGGTGCCATAGCAGCTGTGCCAATTACTTCTGTGGCAGCTTGAACTCCTTTATAGGCAGCCAAGATTTCCTTCTTGGTGGGAGTGTAGTTGGCTTCAGACCCTCTGTAGCTTCGACTCCAGAATCCCAGTGGTTGACCTCGAGTTTCCCCAGGCACCTTCTGCCAAAGGCTCCAGGACAGACCATTGCTCCCAGCTGCAGAGTAGAGCACGTTCTTCACCTGGGGTCCTGTCCTGACTGGGCCAAGGGCCACCGCGTGAGCGATTTCCTGCTTGATCTGGGTGAAGGCTTGCTGCTGTTCAGGGCCCCAGTGGAAATCGTTCTTCTTGCAGGTGACCAGGTAGAGAAGGCTCACAATCTGGCTGTACTCAGGGATGTGCATTCTCCAAAAACCTATGGCACCTGGGAAAGTTTGTGTTTTCTTCTCGTTGGTCAGTGGAGACATTGCAGTGATCTTATTGATGACCTCGCTGAGAATCTGACGCCGTCCTTCTTGCCACTTCACTCCCAGGAACTGGATCTCTCGGGCAGGTCCCTTGACTTTGCTCCTTTTGATGGCAAAACCGGCTTCCAGGAGAATCTGGATGATTTTCTCTCCTTTTTCAAATACTTCTGATGCTGTGTTCCCCCACACAATGATGTTGTCGATGTACTGCAGATGCTCTGGGGCCTCACCCTTTTCCAGTGCAGCCTGGATCAGTCCATGGCAGATGGTGGGACTGTGCTTCCACCCCTGGGGCAGTCGGTTCCAGGTGTACTGCACGCCCCTCCAGGTGAAGGCAAACTGAGGCCTGCACTCTGGTGCCAAAGGAATGGAGAAGAAAGCACTGGCAATATTGATGGTTGCATACCACTTTGCTGCTTTGGACTCCAGCTCATACTGGAGCTCCAACATGTCCGGCACAGCAGCGCTCAGTGGTGGTGTGACCTCATTCAGGCCACGGTAATCCACCATCAGCCTCCATTCTCCACTGGATTTACTGGCTATATAGGACTGTTGAAGAGTGAATGGGTCTTGCTGACCACCCCTTGGCTCTCTAGTTTACAAATCATCTCATGGACAGAAGCCACAGAGTCTCTGTCGGTGTGGTATTGCCCATGGTGCACCATTGCTCTGGCAGTTGGTACTTGTTCTTCAATTCTCAGCAGTTCCACAGCAGAGGGGTCATTTGAGAGGCCAGGCAAGGTACTCAGTTTTCTGATATCTTCTGTCTCTACAGCAGCTATCCCAAAAGCCCAACCATGTCTTTTTGGATCTTTGAAATATCCATTTCTGAGGTAGGCTAGGCCAAGGACTCATAGGGCCTCTGGGCCAGTCACGATGGGATGCTTCTGCCACTCATTCCCAGTTAAACTCACTTCAGCTTCCAGTACAGTCAGCTGCTGGGATCCTCCTGTCACCCCAGAAATTAAAATGGGTTCCGCTCCCACATACCTTGATGGCATCAGATTGCACTGATCGCTGGTAACCAAAACCATGTATTTCTGTGGGTCAGATGTGCCAGGCCATGTCCAAAAGACCCAGTTGTCCCTTTCTTCTACCTGGCTAGAGGCAGGACCCCTCTATTCCTGGCCATAGTACATGTTGCTCCCCTCCGCTGAATATGCTCCTGAGGATTGGTCATATTATCATTCCTATACCTCTGGAATTCTGTCCACGAGAGACCAGAGCAGTGTTGACTCTAGATGAACTTCTTGTGGTAGTTGTCCCTCTTTTTTGTTCACGTACCCAGGCTGCTAAGGAGGAGGTGGGTTTTCCATCCCACTTACTCAGGTCTTCTCCATGTTCTTGAAGAAAAAAACAGAGATTACCTTGGGGAGTGTATCCTCTCTTCCTGGTTGGGGGACGCCTGCTCCTAATGACAGAGACTCTTGTTGGTACTGGTGAGACATAGTAAATATCTTCCTTGAGTTCTTTTTTCAGTTTCTGATGGCCCTCTTCAATAAAGCTCCGGACTTGCTCAGCCAGCCTTGTTTCTACAGATGAGATATGGGTGTGAAACAGGGCCGTGACAGTGTCCTTGTAAATTCTCAGTTTGTTGACCAAGACGCCCACCCTGTCCTCGCCTTCCCTCCATTGCAGAGTTGCCAGGTAACGCGAGTACATCTCTGGTCCAAGGCGTGTGAATCTCAACCACATCTGTGATGTGCGCTGGACACCATCTGGGCTCTTAGGAAATCTCTCGTCTTCTGAGAAAATGATTTCAAGCACAGCCAATTCCCTCAGGCATCAGATACCTTGTTCCATTGTGCTCCATTTTCCTTGGTGCACCTGGAGGTCTCCTTTACCAAGGTACCTGTCCTTTACACTTGTCAGCAATTGCCGCCAGAGGC
Source organism: Lanius collurio (assembly GCA_020086605.1). Lineage (NCBI taxonomy): Eukaryota > Metazoa > Chordata > Aves > Passeriformes > Laniidae > Lanius > Lanius collurio. Next base: position 4,028,596 of record JACBWW010000026.1, read on the forward strand.
TGAGAGTTTCTTGAGTTCTCCCGATCCCCTGGTCAATGACCACATCCTGGGACAGAGATCCCAGCTGCCTGGCCTCACTTCCATCCAGGATGGTGTCACTGGCCACAGCGTCCCAGATGTGGAGCAGCCAGGTCAGGATGGACTCGTTCGTCTGGCGGGTGAATTCCCTCCGCAGGTCACGCAGCTCACACAGGGATAGTGACCAAGTGATGATCTCTGGCTTTGTCTCTTCTGCTGGGTGCGAAGGTCCTGCTGCATCCTCACCAGTCACTGCTGACTGATTTGCTTTTTGATTTCTTCTGAGCAGGGGCAACTGCTACCGGTTAAGGCTGTTCTGGTTCAGTGACGGTTTGCATGGAGATGCTGACAATGCCTTTGGTTTCTTTCTCCTCTGTGTCAGTCTGCGTGACACGGATGCTGTTGTTTTGCTTTTGGTTTCTTTCTCCTCTGTGTCTGTCTGTGTAGAGATGGACAATGTTGCTTTGCTTTTGGTTCCTTTATCCTGTGTCAGTCTGCATAGACATGGACACTGTTGCTTTGCTTTTAGTTCCTTCCTTCTTTGTGACAGTCTGTATAGACGTGGTGTTTGTTGCTCTGCTCTTTTCTTTCTTCTCATCCTGAGAATGCTGTAACATAGCTCTGATTCTCAGCATGGTGTACACAGTGCATAGAGGTCATAGAGAAAAAAGAACTGACAAGATTATGCCATCCTTAACATCCAGAAGGAACTCAATAATTTCAAAAACTGCTGTGGCAGGCCTGAAAAGTTGGAAAAAACCTTTCCTTAATTCTCCCTCCAGGGCCTGGGTGCAATTGTCAATGCCCCAGATGTAGCAGCCTAGAGTAGGACAAGCAGACAAAGTTGAGTATATATTCGAATTATGTTCATTGCCTCAGAGGTTATCATGCTGTAGGCATAATAGACCAATAAAGCAAATTTTATACCATACCCTGGTCTACACAGGAGCATTAGAACTGGCAGATAGTTCCCCATTTGCTGAAAAATATAGAGAGCTAGGTACAAGACCCATATAAGCATGTTTAGCATCATAGTGAGTAGGTGGCTTCTACAATACAAATTAATTCTGACTTTTCTCAGCACCCTGGCTGCAAGTTAGGCACCAAAAAATGTACTAGTTTGAAAACAAACCAGTGGAAGGTACCAAATCAGAATAAAAATTTAATAGGGAAATAAAAAGAAATTTAAAAGAAATAAATGCAGAAAACACTGGGTTAAACTGACAGAGTTAGGATACAATCTGACTCCCTGTTAGACAGGGTGGTGGTAGCAGTCCAATAAGATGGTGCTGCAGTCCTCCTGAAGGGATGGATGTGGTTCTGTTGAAGCAGTGATCCTGTAGAAAGCAGCTGCTCCTCCTCAGAAGGTCCAGTGGTGGCTGTGTAGCGCCTGTCCTCTGGGAATCCAGTGGAAAGGGTGTCTGTGGTGTTCAGAATCTCAGATTATATGCAGGATGGAATGCTTGGTTCCTCTTTCTGGGTGGAGCATCTCATAATGGGGATGATGAGTCATGAGGCCAGGTGTTGATGGGCCATTAACAGAAAGATAGTCCGGAGGGAGTTATCTCTGAGTCAGGAAGCAGAGCATTGATGGGTCCTTAAGAGAAAGATGGGGAGGAGGCCAGGAAACCCTGCCCACCTGGATTCAACAGCTCATGAGGATGGTAATAGAATACACTGCAACCCAGGATATATACTTACTAATTCAATGTTTCTAATATCACATACATAGAAAAAAGTATTTATCTTTTACTCCTTAGTACTTAATATCAAAAATCTGCTTGGATTGTTTGAATAGCTGACCAATGACTGAAGAAACTAGGCAATAATCATACACTGGAATCAAAATGTGAAGGAATTTCAGCCACAAGTGTATTACAAAGTAGATATGCAATGATTCAAGATTTTATTCGCCACAGCTGACAAAGAAGAAAGTGATCAACAGGTTGCGAGAGCAAAATATTTTTTTCCTGTCAACAAAGACTAAGAGAGAGATGTCCTGATCTTACCACAGGATCTGCATTAGTGATGCAGTCAGAGGTATTTACTAGAGACACAGAAGACAGCAGGTGTGAGATATTTTACTAGGTGGATTTTCTTCCTCAAACAGCTGTACATACTTCTTTCAAAACCCTATTTGTTTGAAAACCACAAGCTGAAAAGCTGCCACATTTCCCTTCAAGCACAAAATTGGTTCTTTGTGGTTTTCTCCATTCCATCTCACCATAGCTCAACAGATGAAGGCTCATCTTGTGACCAAAATAAATACAATCAACACAAACACATTTTCCATGACACACTAAGATCATCTGTTATTACCAGGCCTTGTGGTAACAAATCCTTTTATGATGCATTTATTCAAGGTTTGTCTTTCTCAAACTGTGGGGAATACTTAATTTGTTTTCTAAGTCGTACTTTGTGTACCTAAATAATTAATCATGTTGATTATCTATCAATATATCTTTCTTTAATGGTTAAACATATGTTAATAATTCAAATATCTATGGTGACCTCTTTGCACTCCTGTGATTTTCAAAAACCCCAGTGCTCTTTGAAGGCACTCTATCATTATCCTTTGCAGAGCAAGTTAAAAGCCTTTTGTTCTTTCTTTTCTTCTCTTTTTTTTCCTCTTTCACTAGTAGGTACCTTGCCAGGAGGAGTCCTTTGGACCATCAACAACCTGGGGTTGGTTTTAAGTGGAAAAGGAAAGTTCAAGCATTTCGAACTGCTGATTCAGGTTTTACTTGAACACAGAGTAACTTTACTGAGTGGGCACAACAGCGTTACACAGCATGATCCTTTTTCTAGTCATCTGACAAAGCTTTTAAATTGTGATTAAATTCATTGGCAGAGTCAGAAAACCTCTGGATGTTTTCCTAATTCACAAGTTATGTAATTGTAAGTTATTAGAGTCCGGCAGTCTAATGCTGTCAAACCCCAAAAGAACGTAACTGCGCTAAAATTCAGCGTCTCTTATAAGATTTTAGCACATGCTGCCTACAGTGACAGCAGTGATGCTTCCAGGCAAACCAGAAACCTCTAAATGGAGCGCAGAAAGAGCAAATACAGAAGTATTCTCTTATATCCTGAAAGGCATTTATGGGCAAACTTTTCTTTATATTCCCTATATGGGGAAAATGTGTCTTTCTGTCAAGTTACATATTACAGGTGAAGAATAGCGCTAAATTCCCAGATCTTACAGTGGAATCTTATAGCAGACACCATAAACTGCAACAGATAGTCTTTCATTTCTGTCTACTGCTTTAACATGAAAACACAGTTCCTTGGGAAAGCTAAGCTGATACACAATAAGAAGTTTTTATCACATGGTTAGTCCTCACAGGTACTTTTGCAGTTGCCTTCTCCCAAAGCTATGTCAAGAGTCTTGTTGATTTGTTGCACTGGTTTTGGCCCATACCAGCTGTGAGGGAGCAGAGCCTGGAGCTGTCTGGGCATAGCTATGACATTAATGATATTTCATAGCATTCTATGTTGCTGCTAGGAGCTGGGGAAAGGCAGTGTCTCTCACATCTGGAATAAAGGGTGTTCCTTTTCCAGTGAAGCAAGACTGTCAGATGGAGCAGTGGGGTAGCACTGGTCCTGGCATGGCTCCCACTGGGTTGAGCTCTCCACCTTTTTTTTTTGCCTTTATTATTAATATTGTTGCTGTTACTGTTTGTTTTCTTATCACACTGCAGTTTCGAGTAAATTGTTCTTTTCTCAGCCCATGAACTTTGCTTTTGTGTCCTCAATTCTCCTCTCGTGCAGCAGGTGGAAGAGGAGGAAGGGGAAGCCAGTGTGTGGTTTTGGAGCCTCAGTGTGATGGGAGAAGGCACCAAATTGAGGAACAGTATTACTGAGCCATGACACTCAGGGCTTCTGATTCGCACATTTTGGGAAATAAAGAAGGTTTGTTAGGTAAACAAAGTTTGGAGACTAATTGTGGCAATTAAGGGAGTGTTTTCTTGAGTAGCAATGTTGTGAGCAGTATTCCCACCTTTTTCTCTCTTGTTAATTTTTGTGTAAAAGAAAAGCAGAGACTGGCTTAGAATGAATACAGCATGTGGAGTGGAAACTGAAACAAATTTAATTCTCTTGTGTGTGAGGAATTATAGTAAATAAATACATACAGAGGTAAGTGGAAAGAATATTCTTAGATAACACCACTCACTACATCAAAATCAGTCCTATCAGACATACCATAAGAACACAGGGGTTTTTTTCCTCTGGAATCACCTCTTCTTAAAAGTAAGGGGAGTGGAATAATCTACAAGGTGACATAAGAACCTTTTGTTAATTCCTTATGTCTTCAGCTCTGTCTGGAGAAAGAGAAATGCAACAGTTTGTAGAGAGTTTATACCAATTTATACCATCAGTGCTACTATGTATCATCTAAATATCAGTACACACTGCCATACCTTCAATTTCACAAAAAACACTGAGAAATATGGGTAGTTCTTCCAAGTCCAAATTAAAACATTCATGTTTAGGAAAGTTATAAACTGACATTTTACCCTCCTGCTGTAGTAACCTGGTCCTACTTTCCCCGAGAATGGCTGGGCCTTAAGCCATGCTTGAACACCAAGGGTCCTGTTGCAGCTCACCCTGCAGCAAAAATAAAACTTCTTATAAGCATTCCCTCTCAAGGGGCTCAGGCCAGTAGCACAATGGGTACCTGTTGGAGCTTCCTCTGTGCAAACCAAGAAAAGGCTTTGAAATGGCATCTCAGTGTCAGGATGAGATGATTTGCTTGACACAGAGCCAGACTCATCACAGCAGAAATTCAAGACAAACAAATGCGCATACACACAAAGCCTATGTGCTTTCCTGACATTTCCTCAAAGTGGGACACACCTGCAAGTGTGCTAAATCATGACCCTGCACTCAGGTGTCAGATCATCACTTCTTTGCAACAGAAATCTTCCCAGGAATTACAGAGCTTAGCTGTTGTAAAACAACTGCAGTCTGTGTCAGAGAGAGAGAGAGAGAGGGAGACATTTTCTGACAGCTTAGTGTGGGTAAGTGTTTGAATAACATACACCGTGCTGTGTGGTCAGATGACTTGTGGAAACCCTCCTGGTTTCCACTCCCAAGGGAAAGTCATATATCTCTGAATCCACCCATGCTGAATGAATGGATTCCAAAACAAAGCATAATTCAAAGTTCTGTTTCGAATGTTTATTGTTTTATCTGTGCCTGCTTGTAATATTTATACCTCTCTCCATAGGTATAAATGGCAAAAAAAACCCCATTCTTTTTTAAGGTAATTTTTTACATTGTCGGAAATGTTATGCAAGGAAACAAAGTAATATACAACATCCTTGGAGGTCAATGAGAAAACAAAACCAGACCCCTTCCATGCAAAATCTGGCCCAAGGGCCCAAGCCATCCCAAAGTGTTGCTTAAATTAGACAAAATTTATGTCTATGAGGATAGCAGGGGTCTTTCTCCATGAGCTCACCACCCTTCAACGAAATTTCACATAGCACTGACCAAGAGTGGTATCTCTTCAACTGCAGTTTTAAGTTATTTCTGGTTTGTAAAGCCCCTCAGAATAGATGGCCTCAGATTTGGAGTTATATCTCCACAGGCAGAACAAACTCTATCCTTTGTGTTGCACATTACAGTCAACCCACTCCTTAAATACCCTTTAAAACCAGCATCAAATCCAAGTAATTTACCATAATCTTCAGATATACAAATAGATACCCAGATGACTACAACCAACCACTGTCAGCTTGCAACTAATTTAAAGCCTTACCTCACAAAGTCACTAGGAGCAATATTTCTTAGCCAGCAGACATCACAGTCCTTTACATGGCTACAACATCATAAAAATAAGCATATCTTTCTTCTTTGTATTTACATTTTTTCATTGCTAATAATCTACATATTTAGGAACATGGTGTTATTCCCCAGTCACTAGTTCTGTAGGGACACTGCTGTCGCTCTGCTTTGCTGATGAGCCATCTGAGGCACTAAAACAAGAATTAGCCAGCTGGAAGCTGCACAAGGTAGTGAAAGAGCCAAAATTTTAACTAAGCATTTCCAGACCCCAAGCCTTTATTTCTTCAGATGCCCCAAGCTCTTTGTGCAGCAAAAATCTTGTTGGAAGGACCTGTCTGGATGAATCAATAGAGTTAAAATAGGAACAATCTGATCCTTAATTTAATGTGGGGGTGGAGTTTGGTTTGTTTGTGAGTTGTTGTGGATTTTTTCTTTCTGTGTGATCTCTGACTTGGCCAGGATCAAAAGTATTATCACACCACAAGAATCACAGAAAACACACTTCTCTTCCCAGCTCTAAGGCAGAGCTTGTAGTATCATCCTTTCTCCAAAGTTTGAGGTGGCTTTCTACCTTAGTTCAGAATGTTTTGGGTCCTAGCACTGTCCCTTCCCCTCCTGTTGTGGCTGCAGTGACAGAGGCCAGCCAGAGCATCTCTGGTGCAGGCCCCAGACCTGGTTGTCCCTGCACTGCCTTGCCGATGATGGTGGCTATCCTGCATGGTGAGACTCTCTTTCCAATTTGTAGAATACACAGAAAATATCTTCTCATGTCTTGGCAACCTTGAGTAGATAAATGGGAATTTTGAAAAATAAGAAGACACTGGGCTGACAAGCTCCAATTCCTTGAAGTGCCAAGGAAGCTCCCACTGCTTATCGAACAGCCTATATTGCTGGGTTCTGCTATAGAAAACATCAATTAGCTCTGGCTTTGTCCTCTGACAATATGATAAATATTTGATAGTCATAAGCTGCCAAATGCCAGGCAAGTTTCTAGAGAGGAGACATGATCAAATTGGCTGTGTCCACACCTCACATCTTTGCAGTTGCGTGGACTCAGGGCCAGTCACTTGGGCCTGTTTGGGAAATGAATTTGGCAGCTTTGGTGTAGCTCATGGCCAATCAGCAGCTGAACTGAAAAAATTCAGTGCTGGGGTTGGCACCGATCTGAAATTTCTGTGTGATATATTCATCCCACATGCAAAAGGTCAGCCTTCCCCATTAAATTCCAGAATCTCAGCAGACTTTGGATGTTTTTCCGGTTTCAATTTTCTCTGCGCACAACTGAAGCAAGAACTGTTGTGTCTCTACTTCATGAAGAAAAAAAAAAGTAATGTAGAAAAATTACCTCTCTTGGCAAGTAATAAAGAGTTAAAGCCAATAGGAAGGACTTTTTAATGAACTCTGACAATAGCTAATACTTTCCACTGGAACATTTTCCCAATGATAATGGGATCACACAGACATTTTTTATTTTGGGGTACAGTGCTGGTATTTTCTGAGGTTACTGATGTTCCGATTTTTGTGATGGTAGATGAAATGTTTAAGAAAAAAACTGTGTTGAATCAACATATGGAAGTAAAACCTTGCGTTTCAAGTTGTTATTTCATCACTTCAATATGATAAAATATAAGAATTCCATTACTTCAAAGCAAGTCTTTTCAGTGCAATTTCCACTTAGGCTTTTCAAAAACCATATATTCTGAAACTTCCTGCTCCATAAAAGAGGAGAGTAAACTGGCTAAACAAATGCATTGCTACATGTTTTTATTAAAATAACTGTTGAAATAGTACAGTCTTTGTGGCAAGAAAGTCACTCCTCCAAAGAACTCCCAACTATTATATTTCATAACAATGTCCTTAATAACACTCATTGGGCTTCTAGCTCTTGCCCTCCCCATGTTCTAGGAAATTTTTTCTTCGCAATGCAAAGAAAAAGTAATTTCTTCCATGAAGACTCACTTTCCTGGTCAACATTCAAATAATCTAAATGACTTATCAAAGAAATATCTGCTTATTTTAGAGCTGTGCGTGATAAAATTGGGGCTGTGGTGTTGCTTTACAAGTCTGCTTTGTGCTTTACTGTTCTGCTCTGTCTGAAATACATTCATCTGAAGCACAGTTCAAAGTTAGTTAAGCAATTCTTCCAATAAGTATATTTGCAAGTGTTTCTTTTTTTTTTTTTTTAAATGCAAATATGGCAGTCCTGTTAATATTTGTTTAAGAATTTGCAGGCATTAGACCCTCCTAGCAGAGCTGGCTTTTATTAATAGTACAAAATCTACCATACTGCCTGTTCGTCTTGCACAAGAAAAGAACAGATATAACAGAACTCCAGATATTTCTAACACATTTTGGTAGCTCACAAACCTTGGCCCTCCAGAGTCATACTCTTCCTTGGCAGGATTACTCCAGCACCACAAAGCAGACAGACCTCCAGTCAAGAATGACCCAACACAGGTTTGGGTGGAGCACTGGAAATACGTTGCTATCAAGGATGTTGCTCAACTTGAAAAGCTAGAGGACTAATAGGAGAGCTGCTTGAGGATGTCATACTTGAGCAGCATTAAGAATCCCAGATTAACTTTTTTGCAAATGCACATAAAAGGGACCAAGGCAGCACTGCAACAATTTTCAAAATAGATCTAGCCCAAAACTGTTCCTATTTGGAAAGGGTCTGGAAGGTTTCTGCAAACTCATCAGTGGCCGTTAACAAATGTTAAGGAGTTCTTACAGCTCTGAATGCTGCTTTTTTATCTTGAGTCTCCCATTTTGCACTACAGCACAGATGAGATTAAAGCAAAAGCCCTGAACAAAGAAAGCTACTTTTCTTTTGAAAACAATGTCCGTCTTGCTATGAGAGTTGTGCTTTTTTCTTTCTGTCACTTAGCTTTGTTGCCTTTACTGTCAACCTGGGACTTGCTGAGAAACAATTCTCATGGTTTGCTTGGAGCTCAGATTCCTGCAGAGCCCAGTGCAACAAAAATTATGGTCCTCCCCGCTGGGCGATAGTGTTTGGTTTTCTGGACAATAAAATGTAACATATTTGTTTAGCTTTTCAGACCAAGAAATATTAACCAATGTACTTGCACATGGGATATGTATTCCCCATAGTAAGGTCTGATCCCTGTTTATTGTACAGAGACCCTTCTGAAGAACAGCTAAGGGGCACGTACATTTCTACCAGTAGTTTGGCATTTTTCATTTATGCTGCCTTGTGCTCAAAAGGCCTTTGAGTAGGAAATCCACAGTGAAAATCAGCATGTGAGCAAAGAACAGTTTTGCCTGGTTATGCTTCCCACCAGAGACCTGGAATGGGTACTTCTTTACAGTTCTCCTTTACCTATCCAGTGAATCTTAGGCTTACTGAGGCTTTTCTTCCACTATACTTGTTATCCAGTACTTACCAAATGCCACAGATTGGGTTTTGTGGACGGTTTTGGAGAAAGAAACGTGTGACAATGAGAAATATCTGACTGGGAGTCCTTGCAAAGGAATGATGAGACCTTCCTTTGTCCTTGCTGAAATGCATATGCAGTTCATGCCAGCTAAGGCCTAGATAAACCATTTAAATCATGGAGATATACTGACTTCTACCCACTGAAGATGCCAGTCTGTATCTTGTTGCTACATATTGGCACGGCCATAACCTCCTACATTTTTTGTGAAAAGGCAGGCACTTCAAAGGATATCTCTGAAGCATGGATTGAAAGACTGAGTTACACAGACATACATTCCAATTTGTATCATGCAAGGATCTGATCCAAAGACATTAACAGAAAATTCTTTTGTCATCTGTAAGAAGTTCTTGTAAACAAATTGTTTTATCATTAGAGTCATTAGAGATGGGCCTTCTTCCTTTTTTTTTTTTTGTTTTCAACAAATTCTCTGGAAAATGCATGTTTTGAGTGACCAGACCTCTCAGCAGGTTCAGAAAGGACTTGCAGCGGACTTTCCGCTGAAAAAAATGACACTTAAGGTGCTTAAGGTACCTCTTTGAGAAAAAAATTGATTAATGCATTCTCAAATGTGTTTTTAGGCACACAAATAAAATGCAAAGGAACTGTTCCACTTTCATGTGCTGGGACAGTCAAAGTTCCCGGGGAAGCTCAGGCTTGCACCCTTCTCCCATCTGTGTTCTCTTGCTTCCAGCACAGCTCTGCTCACTCTTGACTGATAATTTTCCCTTTGATATGGACAAGATCTTTCAACCAAGGAGGAAGAAAATGTACTGAGCATTTGTGCAGGGAACCCTGGACACCCTGGAAGCTGGGCACTGCACATCACCGCACCCTTCTAATTGAGGTGTATTATTAATTGTGATGAGTATTGCTAGAGCAATCCTACAACTTGAATACTTCCATGAACTCACAAACAACAGGGTCATTAGCTCACTGAACCAATGGAACTGAAAGAGACCTCAAGCAGATTCTTTCTTTATCTTCTGCCTACATGACTGTTAATGCCATGATCCTGGGGAATTGCCTGTGCCAAAGCCATGCTGGACAGAAATTGTACTCTAACATTTTTCTAGCATCTCAGAGATGAATACTTGATAATCAGGACATCTACTCCTTTGCTGTCCTTACCCTTAGAAAGTTTTGTCTCTGACTTTCTTCTTGTTATGGAGTGGAATTTTTCTGTCTTTCCTGTAACCTTTCATCTCTCTATGGACTATTATCTTTCATTTCATTTGGGACTAACAATTTTCAGTACAGCCTATCCATGATTTATAACTATAACATGGTAGTGGGTTGACACTGGCCAGATGCCAGGCATGCACCAAAGCCACTCTTACTCCCCTCCAGAGCTGGACTGGGGATAAAAAAAATAATGAATGCTCATGGGTTGAGCCCTTCATTAAGGACTGTGAGAGATCACTCACCAAACACTGCCATGGGCAAAACAGGCTCACCTTAGAGATATGAAGTGAATTTATTACTGACAAACTCAGAGCAGGATAATGAGAAGTAAAACAAGCCCTCAAAAACACCTTCCTGCCACCTTCCCAATTCTACCTCCTACCCCAGTGGTGCAAGGAGACAGCGAAATGGGGTTATGATCAGTTCAAGCACCCAAGGCTTCTCCTGCACAGGGAGAGGAGTTCTTCCCCAGCTGCACCGTGGGGTCCCTCCCACAGGAGACAGTTCTCCATGAACTGCCCCAACATGAGCCCATCTCCCAAGCAGCAGCTCTCTGTGACCTGCTGCAGTGTGAGTCCATCCCATGGACAGCAGTCCTCCCAAACTGCTGCAGTGTGGGTCACTCTTCCACGGGGTGCAGTCCTCCAGGGACAGGCTGCTCCAGCTTGGGACCAGGGCCCCTCTCTCCACGGATCTTCCATGGAGTCAGACTCCTGCAGGCATCCAACAGCTTTGGTATGTGGGCTGCAGGGGCTCAGCTGCCTCATCGTGGGCTGCATCATGGGCTGCAGGGGAATCTCAGCTCTGGTGCCTTGAGTACTTCTTTCCCCCTCCTTCTGTACTGACCATGGTGCCTGCAGAGTTGTTCCTCTCACATGTTCTCACCCTGCTCTTCTCTGCCCACAATTACATCTGCGCAACCACTTTTTTTGCTTCTTCTTAAATCTGTTATCCCAGAGGTGTTACCACCATTTCTAATTGGCCCAGCCTTGGACAGCAGCGTGTCTGTCTTTGGAGCCATCAGGGATTGGCTCTGCTGGACACGGAGGAAGGTTCCAGAAGCTTCTCCCAGAAGCTCTGTAGCCTCACGGCTACCACAACTAGGCAATGCAAACCCAGTACAAACACTTTGATGGATAACACACTGCCTTTGGAGATGTGATTTTGATACATAGGTTACACATGTTCAGGGGTGTTACAGCCCCATGGCTTTAGGCAAGTGTGAAGAGAAAGTACAGGAGTCTTGTTATTATATTGTATGAAATTTATGGTACTATTTCACTTTTGTGGAAAAAGGAATTTAGAAAAATTCATATTTAAAATTCAAGTATATAACACCTATATCCCATTCCATTCCAAACACTGCTGAAAGAGCTGGCCCATTGTTTCCTGAGATGAAAATCATATGTGCTACTTTGAGAAACCAGATTCTATGGTCAAGCTAAACAAAATATTCGCACTCTGCTTCTAGGTCAAAAAACCAATATCCCATAATCACTCTGATCACTGCAGGTTTGGGACATTGTTCAGCACCTCAGTTAAAAAAAAGTAGGTCTCTCCTTATCATATTCAGACATATTAACACATCTGTAGGCTCTAGGTTTTAAAAAGTCCAGGAATAAGCAATTTCAACTACGAAAGCTAAAATACTTTTAATCCTTATTTTCAAATTTCTAAAATGTTCTTCAAGAAAAAATTTAACTAAATTTAAACCTGTTTTGCTAGAAGAAGATTCAAGATGATCAGTTACATCCTTAATTTATTCTGATTCATGGCATAATATTCTTAAATTTAGAGGAAAACCACTCCGAATGACTCTTGAAAGAGGGATTCATATATTCTAAACAAAAATTTCTATACAAAAGCAACACTGAAACACTGTTTTTCCCTCCATAAGGATCTGACTTCATTATCTCAAATGCTAAAGACTGTCTCATTAGGCAATCTTACACTTTGAGCTCGTTTCCTAAAAAGTGTTTTGATTTCCTAGTAGTGTAGCAGGCACCAGAGAAAGATATGCACTGTCTTTTTCCTGTGTTTATTATTTTCTCTTCCTACTGAAGCTGTCTTTTTGCCTCGTAACATTTTTCCCATTGCAAGTTTTGGTCAGAGTCCAGGGGATTGCAGTCGGGTTCTGCAGGGATTTTTTTCCTGGTTCTTTCTCTCCATGCATATTTCATGTGCCCATTACTTTAGGTGCCATAAACACAAATTAAAACCAGCATCATTTCTGTCAGAAAGGGCCACATTTCTCTACTCATTCATTATTTATATTGCTTCCTTAAGTGGTGTTCTTGCTTGTTTGTCTCTAGTAGAGGATACAAATTATTTCACAGCCTTTGTTCGTTACTGAGATTGGGCTGATCAGGAGCTCCACTGAACTGTAAAAGCAATGAGGCTCATCTCTGCTGATAGATAAATCCATGAACAGTGTTTGCTGCTGAATGACCTGCCCCAGGCAGCCACAGAAACCACATAAGCCTCACCTTTCAATGTGTGTCATTGTGAAGAGATTACTTCTGTGCTTTGGGCCCATTTGGGCATCAAATATTTAATCCCTGCACCTAAAATGGACTATGAACTTACATGGTCCATAACCAACCTCCAAATTTGAGTAAATAAAGAGGTGTCCTGTGTCACTGTGTCTGGTCTGAACTTCACTTTCTTCTCAGGAACAAGTTCATGTAAAAAGCTGTTTGATTTCCCTCTCCTGCTGCTTTGATGAAGACATCTCTCTAATTTTCACAAAGCTTCCTATTTCATCCTGTATTTACACATCATCTGATTTGGCCCACCTATTCTTTTTTGCTGCCAGCATTATTTGTCTCCTATTACATAGTTCTTTCCACCACAGTGCGTTACCAACCAATGTACCTTGAGGGAACAGCTGCAGAGTCTCACACATTTCATTTTGTTATGCAAAAAATGTGTCTGTAAAGCTGAAGCAGAGACCACTCCACTAATTTGACTACTGGTCATCTGAGGCCTGCAAAAATTGTGACACTAAAGCACCTCTCATTTTCCTGGGCAAATGGAGGGAGTTTGTTTCCTATAATCAAAGCCTCTGTTTTTCATATTTTTGAATCTGTTCCACACAAAGAGGAAAAGTCACACATCCCCTTCAAAAGAAGAGAAATAACCTTCTCTGCATGTCATGTGAATGAAGACTGAAGCACTGAGAAAAGCATCTAATGCTACAAAATTAATAATGGAATAGTGAGACTTGACATACCACATTAATTCTACTTCATTCCAGTAGACCAGAGTGGACAGTAGGTCTGTGTTACCATGTGCTGCAAGACCATCAGTGAGCTCCACCTAAAGAGGTGTTAGAGGACTCCCATCTGTTGCAAGCAGAACCAGTCAGGACACTGCATAAATGCAAGATTCCCATTACACAAGGCACAGGGCATTTGAAGGACACTTTATTTACCCCTTAATACCTGCAGTGCTGTGGATGTCTTGTTGAAGGAGAGGCAACAGCTCTGGTCTAGTACACTCAATCCTTGTAATTTTGTGAGTCATATAAGGACCAAAGCTTCATCTGAGAGCAATATGTGGTTTCTGGTGCTGTCAGTGACAAGTAACCTTGCAATGAGCCTGACTTTCAGCACCAATTCTCCTGCCCTCTAGGAGAGCTGAAGCACAGTCAATAGGTGCCTTGTCAATGGGTGTTTGTTGTAGGCCAGTGTGTTTCCTTACTTTCAACATGTCACATGTAAGAGTGGGGAAGGTACAGCATTTCCCTTACAGGAGTATAGCCTGCTTGGTTAGAAGGAAGGAGAAACAAAAGGAAAGAAGGAAAAAGGAAGGAGAAAGAAAGGAGAGGAAAGAGAGCAAAAAATAGGCCAGTCCATGAAAGGTCAGTGCTTTCCCAGGCAAAAATTAAATACCAAGTATGGCCCTAAGACCTCCCAACCGTTTTCCCTCTGACATCTATCCTTACTCTCAAGGGACTCTTGATAACAGAGATAACTATTCCTACAATAATTACAAACATTTTCACCCTTTTCCAGAAATTTCTTTCCTCCCTTTCTCTTTAGGGAGTCCTTTAGACCTCAGTGAAAGTTCTAAAGCAGAAGAGCTCGAGCAGAGTAAAGGAACAGTATTTGAAATTAATTAAGAAAACAATATTAGGCAAGTTATGAGTCCCGGGTTGTGCAGAGACATCGCCCTCTCTCCGTGTCTTCTGCAGGCAGCAGCACGGCGCGCAGCCGGGGCTGCTGGCAGGGCAGGAGAGCACTGCCACCAAGTGCAAACCCAGCTCCTCCGCATCCTCGTGCCAGGAAAACTGTTTTCAAAAGCCCCTATTCACACCCTCTCTTCAGTCCTTTGCCTTAATAAAACTGTCACAAGTCTCACAGCTGGTCACATTGGGGTTTTTTGATTTTGCAGGCTGTAATTACTCCACCATTTCATCATTTCTGCTCTGTGAATTATTATCTCAGCCTGTTCTTTCACACCTTCTTTTTAATCATCAGTTTTTTAAGTAACTCTGTATCGACAAAAACTGCTAATATCATTGACCTTTTTAAGAGCTGGTTATATTAACTGCATGATGGCAGGGCATGTAGCAATCTGTGAAGTGCAGAAATAAGATCTCCCAGCTGCACTGAGAAGAGAGAGTAGAACACAGCTTCAAGACTTAGAAGATAAGATTAGGTCCTTCCTACACGAGGAATATGACTTCAAGACTTAGAAAACAGAATTAGGTCCTGGCTATGTAAGGGTGCTGAGGAAAGGTAAGCTGTGCTAATTTAAGGTGTATATTTAAATTGGATCAGGTAAACCGCATCATATTGCGAAGAGAATTAAAAGAAACAGAATTAAGGCTTATTTTAAATTTTTTAAAAGTCACCTGAGCAAGGTAAAGCAATTTTATCAATACATTTAAAATAAAATTTTATTAATTTTCCTGCAGGTCCTGTCCATACACATATTAGCCCCATATCATAATGCAAGTGTAAACAAGAGTGGCTGGAAAACAGTGATATTCCCTCCTGTCATACTGTGTGGCACTGGTTTTCTGAAATTTTGTTCTGCTCCCCACCTGTGTCAGAGTAAGCACCCTGTCTCCTGCTTCAGTTGTCTGAATGCTAGGCAAATAGGCACTGACTCTGTCTCTGGTTCAGTCACCTGCAGAATGGGGAGACTACTTTTCTTTAGAAAGGGTAAATGGTGAAGAAAGCATTTATTAAATACTCTTGTCTGTTCAGCACTAAAAGATGTAAAAATAAACAGAAAAAACCCCATACTCAGTTGTCTAAGTAAGGATAGACAGGCTGGTTCTTTTGTTTTCCTTTCTTCACTATACTATTATTAACAATATAAATGTCTGTGCTTAGCATTTAAATATTTATACTATCAATGAAATCAAGCAAAATTCCCTATAAATAAAAAAACCAATTCTAAATTTGAGCTCCAGATGCTTATTTTTAGAATTGGGCAATATCTAGGAACTTCAGCTTGACTCTGCTCCATCAGAGTCTTTAAAACCAGTCTGTGACTGGTTCAGTCCTCTGGATGCCAGCAAAATTGTTCAGAATTGCCATGAACAATATACTTAGCAAGGCTAATAAGCAGTTCCTTTCTGGCTCAGTTTTGCATCACAGTTAAAGGTTAAGGAAATTAAATAAAGGAAATATTAAAGGCTGTTACTAAATATTGCATCTTATTCCCAGCTTCATAACATTAGAGTGGACTCTACAGTGATGCCCTATCATCTCTTTCCTGGTGATTGGCTGTATTAAGTCATACTACTACTTACTTTTAATAACTATATTCCCACTAGTGTTCTTCATAATTTACGTATCATACATCAATGAAAATAAAAGTTCTGAAAAAACTTTCTCCGCTTCTTCCTTCTATCCTCCTGCCCAAACTTGGGAAAAATTAAGTGTAGGCTGGAAAAATCATTGAAAACACAAGAAACCCAGCCGCCAAATCCCTCGCTTAATTGGGAAACAAGTGGCCTGGACAAGTGGTTACACACCAAAATGGGCAAGGCAGGAAGTTTCTCATACACTTGCTCTGACATGGCTGCACATGCCTCTGCCATGCACAGTCTGTGCTGAGCATCTGAGCCTCACTCAGAGCCTGTAAACCACGGCACCAGCCTGTTGTGAAGATCCTGCCAGCATTTATCACAACCAAGCTCTGTCTTGTGTGCTTCATGGGAAGAACCAAAGTCAGGCAGGGACAATGCTGCTGGGGCTGAGGAGGCACCATGGAGAGAAGGTTGGTTTGGGTATTTAGATTCCCTTTCCTAGGGAGAGATTGGAATGGTAAATTAGCCTCAATGTTATTTTCAGAGAAAAACATGTGCATCCGAGGCACCTGCTTTCAGGTCAAGTCATCCAAAAGGTTTTCAAATCCAGCCGGGATCTTCAGGGTGGGATTTGCAAATAAGAACAGGAAGAGATGGACAGTGTCTGACCTTAAACCACTTTCAGAATAAACCTTGGATAGATTCTGACACTAAGCCTGTCAATGCTACAAAGTGAAGGAGCCCAGGCAAGCAGATAAATTGAAGACATGGTACTCCCAAGCATGTGGTAAAGCACAACAACCTTGCACTGAGAAAGTGGGGGTAAATAATGCCTCCCAAAAGTGAGGTCAAAGGCTGGGCAGTCCTTCCAGGACAATACTTCCAGATGTCAGCTTTTGGGAAGGGAAGGAAAATACAGTGAAAAACAATGTGCAGCTGCAGTGAAATACCAAGCACTTATTTTAGTACAAAAATTAATGAAGTCAGGGAAAGATCCTGATTAAGTCTATTTTTTAACATATTCCTAGGCTGAAAAATAACGCAGTGGTAAAACAAAGATAAAGAGAAAGCCAGCTTACTCAGGACATTTACATTAGGCAGGATAAGCCCTCGAAATGTGCAGTAGGGATTAATTGCACTTTGGCAGAGATGGACTAGATGACTTACTGTTACAGTTCTGGAGGTAACTAACAGCCAGAATAAGTCATCTTGAAAATGCAGCAAGGAAGTTTAGTGTCACAAAGATTCACAGCAGAAATAGCACTGTTCTTTTGCATGATAATAAGGAAAAGCATAAAGGGGTGAATTAAGGACAGTGGGTTGGTTATGCATTTTAATTTCATTATTTTTGTCAGGTTATATTATAACTTAAATATTCTTAAGAGGTATGGCAATTTTGTTGACTGCAAAATTTGTATCTGTTTTATTTTTGCTTTTCTTTTTCCCCTGAGTAGGAGGGGGAAATATCTTATGACAGATTATTAAATCCTAAGTGGCTGATGCAGCTTGGCAATAAGCCTTTTTACGTGGAAGAATGTTGGAAATAATTCTGTTTAGTGTGTGCACTACATGGCCATATCACAATTATTTTTTCATGTAATCACTCAGTCTTTATATAAAAATGATTTCTTTACCTTAGAGACGCCAAAAACCTCTCGGGGAAATGTATATTTAGACATCTCCAAAAAAGTGACTTATTTACCCCGTTCAATACATTAAATCGGGAGATTAGATGATTCACCTGACAGACATCAAGGCCTCCCCAGGAAGTGTTTCATTCTGATAAGCAAATGTGCATTTCATGCCTGCTTACCAGGGAAAAATAACTGTATTTGCACAATATCTTGTAATGACTCCAAAGAGGTGTTTAAACATCACTAGCATTTTCAACCCCCTACACAAAAAGCAAACAAACACAAAGACAGTCGATACTGTTTCTATACAGTGGGGTATTCAGCTATGCTGGGGCTTTGATTCAGGGTTGGTGAGCATTTACTTCTCTGAGACATCTGCTGTCTTCAGACAGGCAGTCATTTTGTCTTCAGATTGGAGCAGGCAGCGGAGAGTCTACAAAGAAAATGTGCTTCTTAAAAATGTAATTGAGTCCTCTCTCGTTTAAGGTATTCTGACTGAAAGCACATGGCTGCTACTCATGTAAAGGAAAGCAACATTTCTCCCAGAGTTGTTTACATAGGAAGAATGCTATTCCAGGCTCTTTTCAATGTGGCTTGAAAAAACTAAGTGAAGTGCAATAACTAAAAAGAAGGGAAAAATCAATTTTTTTGTTTAACATGGGAAGCTAGATCAACCCTACAGCAAGAGCATATATTTTTCCCAGATGGTTATGTTTCCCCAAAGACAGACTAAGAACTGATTTTTCTTCCCAGCCCTCTAGAATTTAAAGAAGGGAAAGAGAAAGGCAAAGGGAGAGGGAAAGGGAAAGAGGGAAAGGGAAAGGGAAAGAGGGAAAGGGAGAGGGAAAGGGAAAGGGAAAGGGAAAGGGAAAGGGAAAGGGAAAGGGAAAGGGAAAGGGAAAGGGAAAGGGAAAGGGAATGGAAGGGGAAAGGGAAAGGGATAAGAATTCAGACAAGCCTCCTAGATTCTCTTTTTTACTCTTCATGTGCAAAGGGAAAGTACAAAGAACAGTTTCCCAGCTGATGATAGTTCAAACCACTTAAATAATTAAGACCTACTCTGCCCAGTAGCAAGGTGAATGCCAGTGGTTTGGGCATCTCCAGTAGGAAGGTCAGGAGTTCCAGAGCATCTGAGTGGAAGAATGTGGAGCCTGGTTTCAGAGAAATATGAGATACTTTGGTGAGTAGCAACAGGGTGGCAATTTGCATAAGAGACTGACGATAATATTGATACTGTCACTTTCTGGAAATGGCAAACCATTTTTAGAATTCTAAGTGGAAACTATTCAATTTTTATTGAGCACATTATGAGATATTCAGTGTAGAGGCTGGAAACTGAAAGCTGCAGGAGAATCAGAGGAGCACAAAGAGAGAGGATCAAACCCAAAAAGCTAAGTAAAAATGCAAAGGATACATTGTTATCAAATTTTCCACTCAACAAGGCTTCTCCTTTGGGACTGCAGAAGGGAGAATTTCACATATTGGGTAAATAGAGGCACCAATATGGGAAAAGCCAGATTTTCAAATTGTGTTGAAACACAATGAAAAAGGAATAAAATAAAATGCTATGGTTCCCTTGGCTTTGTGACTACAATAGGTGAAAGCTATGTTCTGAAAGAGGTACTCTGAATCTGCTCATACAGGCTTAAATGTCTTTGTGCTCCAGTGCACCTTCTCACCAAGCAGGTTCTTCCTTTTCTTCCTCTGCCTCAGTGTCAGTACAGACCACCATCTTGTGATAGAGTGGATGTCCTCTTTCAGAATTCTCAGTTCTGGGGGTTCCAGTTTTGCCACCATAGTAATAATGGATGTCCAATCACTGAATGGGGAGAAGGAAAGTCCCTATATTAAATTATGGTTTTCAGTCATGAAATCATAGTATTTTGCTCTTATAAAACATAACGTTTTTCATTCAAAGACCTCTGAGCTTCTAACTGATCATTTAATTAAGTCACAAAATGTTCCTGTGATCTAGGAAAGTATTGAAATGGGTGAGTAAACTAGTATAGATGAGTAAAGTCATTAGTCAAGATGACTAACAGATGAGAAATGTACTAATAAATGGTAATTGCGGTAAAAGAAAATGAGCTTGAAACAGGTTGGAAGAGTGATTTTTAGAGAATAGTTCTGAGCACTTACACTCTTTCACATCCAGCAGAAGCTGTGATGGCTCAGAAGTGCCTAAAAACCAGACTAGGTCTGATTTACCTGAGTGCACTGTCATGGACAGAAGAGACACTTTTGAAACGAAAGTGTCTATGTGGTGTAGGAACACAGGGCTGAACAGACCCCTTGAACAACAGGCTGAGCTGAGTCCACCTGCTCATCTACCTGGACAACCACAGAAACTGAGTTTAGCCTAGGAGTACCTACAGACCATCACTACTCACCACCCATTTCCAATGTCAGGTATAATTTTAGATGCTACTGGCCCAGAAGTCTGTCCTGAGTGCATCTCACTATCACTTGGCTCCAGTGGTTGATATGTGATCCCCTTCCTGCATAAGTATCTTTACTGAAACCACATGACCAGGACAACCATGGTTCTATTTGGTCATCCCATGCTTGGTTTTCCTGCACTGTATGGCTCACCAGCACCTTCTGCAGAAGTAACAGGAGAGAGGAGCAGAGAGACACAGCATCATTTATTTCCCTTGTTGAGTAGTGAGGGTACCAAGGGGCTGATGGGTGCGGAGTAATGCTTAGGTAAGATTGACAACTATTTCCTCCTGCTTCATACACATAACCAGCACCCACCTGTTTTCCTCCCACCCAGAGATATTTTTGAAAGCTTCTTCTAGCAAATTTCTGCACCAAAATTAAACCCATATAGCAGTCAGCCTTATTGCCGTGTTCCCACGTCAGCTGTGTGTCATGACAACAGATGATAGAAATGCTGCTATTCAAGCTTCAGGGTGCATGTTTCTTTTTTTTTTCTCTTTTTTTTTTTTTATTTTTTTATTTTAATAGCTTTAAAAAGAGCTCTGAACAAAAGTGCTTGCTCCATGATGCAGCACTGAGCTAAAGCACACAGGGCAGGTATACCTGCCCACATGCCAACAGGCAAAAATAAGTAGAGTGGGTGAGGTTTCCTGTGGCGCTGTGGGGGCCGAGGGAGAAACACTTTGAGGAGAAAAGGAGATGACAAGATAAGGGAAAATGGAGAGGCAGAAGCAGAAGTGCTTCCCTTCCCTGCACCCCTCCCCAGTGGGCCTTTAACAGCAGGGCAGCTCTGCAGGATGCCCCATGTCCTAAAACTGGTCAAACCTCCCTGCCTTGGAGTGATCCTTGACAGACTCCAGTCTGATACACCAGAAAAGGCCCTGTTTGCATCACCCTGGTCTACAGTGAAGGAAGGGAGTTTTGAATTTCCAGGCAGGAAAATCTTACTCTGCAAACATCATCTGAGTTATTCCATGGAAGTAAAGCACTAGCAAATTAAAGTCTCTTCACACAAAACAATGTTATTTCTACCAGACATAATTTCTCACTGGTGAGACATGCAGATACTCCTTTCTACTCAATAACTCAAAATTTTTGTATATGCTCTTGGATTTGGTTGTGAGTTTTGGTTTGGTTTTGGTTTGTTTTAGGGTTTTTTTATGTACTGCTAGATCCTCAAGTCAGAAAAAGAAAGGAGCCTAGTAAAAGCAGGGTCCCAGTTACTTTAGGATCAGGCTATGCAAGGGCAGTCAGAAGCTCGTAGAGGAAGGCTCTCCAGCTGGAACTGCTGCAATTCACAGCTCATACTTCAGTAATCGTCACATTTGTTTCTGTTTCACAGCATCATAGAAGACAGCAAGCAACTCCTGAGCCAAGCAAGAATTTAAAAATGTCTTTGAGGCCTTTCCCATTTAGAAAATCACTTGTGTCTGTGTTTGATACTAAGGGCTGCTTCTGAATATAAATGCTTCCCTGAATCAGGGCTACACAAGTATCAGACACTTAGATCAAGGAGCTGATCTGTCCAAATCAGACATTAGAGGCATGATGAAATGCTGCAGATCTTCCCTTTAATGAAACTTAGTTTATGAAAACCCTTTAATAAAGCTGCAGTGAGTATATTTACATTCCCAAAAGAGAAGAGCTCTCTCTTGAAATGAAAAAAATTACCACAATTAATAATATACTGATATTCTTCATAATGCCAGTAGATTGCAAGTTTTTGTTGAGCTGTTCATCATTTTGAATTTCCATGCATCTCTTTATTCCACAATCACATCTACACCCGCTGGGGCACTTTAGGGACTAAAATTCATTGCTGCATATTAAAAATAGCAAATGAATCTCATTATTTCTTTTGTACCTCCCCAGTTTATTCAGCATACAAAAGACAAAATCAAGAGCATCCTGCCTGAGGAATAGGGTTATTTTTGTATTTTTTTAATACTGATGCAGATTTTTTGCTTTATTCTTGAAACTGTGATGCGTTGCACCAATATATTTTCACCCTATGAGTTTTCAGATCATCTACATTTTGCTGTGCTAAATCCCGGATGTTTAATGTAAAGGAAAATAGTATTTGTATCCCATTCATCTCTTTCTCCAGCATCTCCTGTGTATCTCCATGTTCATCTTCCATTGCCAAGAGTCTGAATATTCAGAAATACTCAGAAATTTTCTTCTCAGGTGTGCAGATCCAAGCAAGCACTTACACCTAAGCTTATGTATAATTTAAGATAAACTTGAGCTTGAGGGGCTGAGGTGCACCATTGAGCTGAGAGAGATATAATAGGATAAAGGAGGGAAGGGGGTGTTCCTATGGGCTCTATCTTTTGGGGAGAGCTGGGACTCATAGACTTGGGTAGAATTGCTAGAATTGCTCTGCTTCTTGTTTTAGAAAAGGAGTGTGATATTTCCTTTCCTTCCATCTTTCAGCACTTCCACTGTTTCCCACTGTTTTCAAATAGTTGTAAGAAGAAGAAAATTATTAAGGAAACAGTATCTTTAACACCTAATGATGTGTGTCATCCAGATGACCTGTATGTGCCTAGATTTTCAATATATTGGTTCACTTTTTTTTTCAGTTTATTCCCTTTTGCATTTACTGCTTTTTTTTCCATTCATTTTGTCTATTTTTTTAAGATTAAAGCAAAGCAAGATCAGTGTTTCAACCATGCTAAGTCTTTTTTAATATAATCTCCTTCCTGATTTATTAACAAATGAACTTTCTACCAAATACTGCTGTTTCTCCAACATACTGGTAAAATGCTTTCTATTTGTCATCGTGTATCTGAGAGAGGCAATCCACTTTGCTCTAACTGTCCTCTTTTCTCTGAAATCATCAGCTGCATAATTACTCTACACACATGGATTCCTGTATTGCCCAAAACCATTCACTGGTTCAAGTTATTTGATTTTATTATTCTTGATCCAGAAACATAAGACTTTACATTTTATTACAAAATTCTTTGTAGTGTAACTTTTTGGATATGTTTTACTATTCACTTTAGTTTTAAGGCAGAATAGAAAATACAAAAAAATACACTTTTTTCTTCTTTCACCATTTCTTCTGGGACATTTCCCTGAAATGTGAACGGACTTTTCCCGTAAAGCAAAGCAGATGTTTTGCAACAGTCTTCACAATTTTAAGTCCCTGACAAACTATATAACATACATGTGTCCTGTGCAGCAACCATTGCAAGACTATCTTTACATACAATGAGTTGCAATGAAATTAATATGAATATGTACCCCAGTAAACTAATCTTCTTCCTGTTTGGGAAAAAAATTAGCTTCTCTTTGCATTTCCATCTATATATTTCTTGCCTTAGCCAACTGATTACAATGAAACCATACACATACTTACAGTGATTGTGATAGAATTTGCAAATATTTTAGTTTTATTTCTCTGACTTCTGCCTATTTTATGACTCAGGTAGCTACATGATGTGTCTAAACTCTGACTAAATGTTTACAAATTCAGAAAAAAATTGAGGTCTAATATGAACTTATATTAAATTTATCTTGAATGCACTTCAGATGCACTGATTACATCTCAACCAAGGTACCCAAAGAGGAGTCATCCTTGAAAGGTATCTTGACTTTTTCTTCCTTTAGAAAGTACAATCATTATCAGTTCACTTCTGTTTCCTTTTTCCTTTCACTGAGGCAATGTTTGTTCTCTCTATAAAATGGAACCAAACAATGCTATTATGTGAGTCATCAGAAAAGAGCAGCAGCAGTAGTACATGGCTGTTGATGGTGATCAGTCTGAATTGCTTACTGCTCCCCTGCCGATCTCTTGGAAACTTAGGCATTTGGAGGATAACTGGGGCTTACTTGTTTGGGGAACTTGGTGCCTTGCTGCCCATAAGAAAATTAGCAAAACCAGTTTTACCTGAGAACTAGGTTTGCATTCCCAAAACATTGCAAGTCTAACACTGCAGATTTTCCTTAGCTGGCTGCAAAACATCAAATGCTAGTAACAGAAAGCAAAGGTGCCTCCCTTCTAAGTATAATACAGGATACATCCCTAGCTAGTCCAGAATACACCTAATTTTGCTAGATGTTAAGAGATGTCATGCTGCCACATCAAAATGTTTCCTATTGTCCTTAAATTGATAGATCAATCCACTTGCCATCAAACAGCAAAAGTAGCCTTCCTGCTTTCATCTCACTATGAAAGGAAAAAATGAGCAGATACATGTGGCAGTAATTCTTACATCCCATAGCTGAAGGGTTTTTTTGGTATGAAGAATAGCATACTATCTGAGCAGCAGCAGGCAAAGAGAACAAGAAAAGAAAATTCAGTCTGAGATTTTACTATGCAGAAAATCTCTTCTTGTTTCTCTGCAACACTTCTAATACTGCCATCTGAGTCAGAACCTCACATCCTTGAGTGGTTGGACATCTGACAATAGTTGGAGTAAAAAGATTTTGAGGCACACATCATCAACATGTACATAAAAAATTAGAAGGCCTAAACAATTCCAAACAATGCAAGGAAATTACTGAAATTAAAAAGGATTGCGAAATATGTTCTCCTTCCTGAATCAAATGTCA
The DNA here is from genome assembly GCA_020086605.1 of Lanius collurio. Lineage (NCBI taxonomy): Eukaryota > Metazoa > Chordata > Aves > Passeriformes > Laniidae > Lanius > Lanius collurio. The sequence goes on from JACBWW010000026.1 coordinate 4,053,447, forward strand.
GTGTGAAAGAAATTCAGCAGACCTCTGCAGCTTACACTACAAAAAGATTGTCATTCACAGATGTGTTCTGCAGATTCTAGTAGTCAGCAATAAAGCTTTGTTTGTTCTGAACAAAAACAGAGAAAAGGGGGAATCACAATACTGAAGCACTACTTTTAGGTTCCTAAACGGAAATTAAACACAGCAGCATAGGCATATTAGCAATATTTTACGCACCTAACAAATCGTAACAGAGAATTTCGCTGAGCCTGTGGCCCGACAGGGCGCGGGTGGCACCGCTCCGGCGGGCAGGGGCTGGCCCGGGAGCGGCGGGAGCCCGGACACCGGGCGGCCGCGCCCCGGCACCGGCGGCGGCGGAGCGCCCTCCAACGGGCAGCGGCGGCGCTGCGGGAGCGGAGGGGCTGCGGCACGGGCTGCGGGGCTGCGGGAGCGGCTGCTGCCGAGGGACGCTGCCCTGCCCCTCTCTCCCCCGCCTCGCCGGCAGGAGACCCCTCGAGGCTTCATTTCGCCCCAGCCTTCTCCGAGCCGCGCTTGTTTATCCTCTCGTACACGGAGGGAGGGTGGGAAAGTGCCGCTGAACGGGAAGATTTTGCAGTATGCTGTGATCTCCCAGGGATTTTTGGCAGGTTCTCATTTCCTCGGGGAGCCAAGAACATTTTGTCTCTGCATCTCACATACTTCTCTCTTGTCTTCGATGCTGCGCGGTCTCGAGGGGCCTGGAGGCATCTCGGTGGGGCTGGCGGCTTCTACGGCGCTCGAGTCCCAAGCCATGGGAAGTGTAAGGACAAAAGTCCAGGCCACCAGGATATGTGGTGGGATGCAGGCAGCAGGGATAGATGGGGGTGACTCCAGGTGTTAGAGGCTTTGGCCCAGCTTAGCATCTAGGCCTTATGAGAAGGATTTTGGGGAAGCAAGAGACATACCTGGCAATTCTTCCTCAATTAAAAAAAAAAAAATATCCAGTGCAGAATTAACAAGCATTGTATAAAGGGTCTGGCCAGACGTTTCAGCAGAAATTTGTAACTGTAGTGGTCAAAACAATACCTTCTGGGTCAATACAGAAAAGCTAAGTTACACTCACCCACTGGCACAGCCCCACACCCCTCATCAATGCAGGCATCTACAGATGCCAGGGCTTGACTCCATTCCCAGGGCTCAGGAATGTCTCTCCCCACTTGTCAGCTTCTCTCTGCCAGCATAGATGAGCCTTTCATCCATGCTGGTGATGCACCATCATCCTTTGCTGGAAATCCCCAAGCCTGTTGTGGCACTTCTGCCACTCATCAAGCTGTACCCTCTGTCCCAAACACACATCTCCTGGAGACACAGCAGGCACCAGAAACATTCTCAATGGGTTCGCCTGCACCAAGAGGAGAGAGGAGATGAGAGGAGGCAAGGTGTGAGACCAGATCTATACCTCACTCTATCAGCTGGATTTGGCTCTGATATATGCAAGGGGGAGGGGAAAGAGAGGTTGGTGCTGTGCACAACCTGCCGTGCTCATCCACAACCTACAGCTCCCACTACAGGAGTCGTCACACTCCTGTGGGCACCAGTGGTCTAGGAAAAGCAACTTTCACCCCATTTTGTGGGTAAAAATGGAAGAGCCTGGAGAACAAAGGCTATTATTTATTCCCATCTGTTGAAAGGAGGCTGCAGCTGTTTCGAGAGGTTTTCCTGCAAGCTATGCAGATCTGCTCAGAATTTTAATGGTTGTTTACCAACCAAAGCATGCCATTGAAAGAGCAAGATGTTTCCAAGCAAACATGGTGTGAACGTTGTTTCAGCCTAGAAATATATCTCTTCTTTCTTGCAAACATTTTTCTAGGTAAGAAAAGATGGTTTTGTATTTTATTCTTTCACTTTTCGGCTGTTCTTTTTTTAACTCATCCTTTGCCATCTAAGAAGCATACAGGAAAAGAGATACCTTGAAATATGCAATGCAATTTTACACATACATAAGACCTAGTAACCCCAAACGTTCTGTGTGGTCGCTGTAGGTAGCCCCACAAAACACTGGTCTGCAGCTGGAGTAGTAAGTGCCAGTAAAACTGATACCTGTCCAAAGAACCTAGCAAGCCCTGAAGAAAAACACTGCATACAGATGATCAAAAATAGGAGAAGGCTTTGTTATATTTGGGTAAATGACAAGACATAGGACAGGCTTTTTACCTTACATTTTCTGAAGTGGCCGTATCTTCAAGGGGATTTTTATTGCTAAGAAATTAACATGTCTTTAGCCAAGCTCTCTAGTGTGGGTTATTTATATCAGAAATTAAGTCTCTGCAACCATGCCTGTGTTTTATGGCTGTGTATAACTAAAAGGCCTGCTTCTGTGATATTAATACATTCAGTTTGTCTGTGACATGTGCATTGTACATAGCAGAAAGAAGCACTACAGAAATGCCTCAGATACATACAAAAAAAACCCCAAGGGTTTTTCGGCACACTGCATTAGAAATCCAAGCTCTTTTTCTTTATCCCAGTGGCCTTTAAACTGCCTGACTTGCAGAAGGTATTTACAGCTGAAATAGTCCCTGAACACAGCCTAGTACTCCTGGTATCACTGTTGTAATTGGGGGATGGGAAAGATCCACTATCACCCACTATTTAGCCAAAAAACATCATGACCATCCTGCATTTCAAAAAGACTATGCCTGAGAAACTGAAAAGACAAAAGACTTAAATGACATAGTAAATACCCACCAGGAAATGACCAGGAAACCAGTATAACCCAGAGGCAGTGCTAAGGAGAGGGTTGGACAGCCTGCTGCTATTCCACCAGGTCATGCAACTGAAAATACTAGTGAGAAAATTAAACTATTTATCTTTCACTAAGACAGAACTGAAAAACAATCTGGACAGCCTGACCTTCTAATCCGAGTTAAGTCAACACATAAACAATAAAAATGGACTTATATTTCAAGGAATTTTGTTTTAATGACTGTGGGGTTTCAAGTTACCATGGGGTGTTTTCCTGTAACATGATAGAATCTCACTAAATGGTCATATTTGACTTCTGGTAATGGAGACACTACTTTCTGTGTCTTGGGTTTCTGTTACACGAGTCCAAAGGCTACTGAGATGGGTTTCACTCATATAGACTTGAATTTATTTTCTCTTAATAAATGGTAACCTACAGTTTTGTATAATGGTAGTGCAAAGTGAATTTCTGCTTTGTGGTAGCTAATTCATGGCAACTAGCTTCTAAGACAGTATGTGAAAGTGAACAGCTGTGAACTAATATTAGGTATCATTAATTATACTTTTTTACAAATATAACACTTGCCCATTCCTTACAAATAATTTTTTTGTTCTGAAGTTCAGTATCCAACATAACACAAACAATGACTGAAATAAGTGTCAAAAAAGAAACACAAACAGATGGGAAATCAGGGGAGTGATAAACACAATAAAGTAAATTGCATGACCTAAATTCACCAGAGATGTTAACTGAGTGAGCCAAGGTAAGAAACCACCTCTTGTGGAGGTGCCTCTCCCTGAAATCCCTGGGGGAGGGACCCTGCAGGGTATGGGTCTGTCCCTGTCCCTGTCCCCATGTCTTGTGTGCCCCTTACCTGTTCCTGATTGGGTGGTTTTGGGTGCCTGGTGGGGGGAGAAGGGAGGAGGGTCCTGGAAGTCTGCTTGGGAACTCCAGCCATGCAGATGGAGGAATAAAATCACCTCTGAACATCTACAGAAATATTGCTTCATCTTTCCTTCCAAGTCCATCGCTGTCTTGTATATTGTTGCAAGGATTCCCCGCACTACAACAACCTCTCACTTCCCAGTGTTTTCCTTATTAAGAGTGCTGATGCTCACCCATCTTGTAGAAAATTTAACTGGGATTTGGCAATATAATCCAGCCCCCCCCCCCCATCTTTTTTATGCATGCTGGCATCCATGGATATGATCTCAACAAATGTAGGCCCTTTGATTTACTATGATATAATATCAAGAAAGCACGTTACCTGAAAATTACTTCATTTAACATGTCCTTAATTTTATCAGTGCATTGTCTGCGTGCATGTACAGGTAGACAGATAAATCATAGAATCATAGAATTGTTTGTGTTGGAATGGACCTCTAGAGATCACCAAGTCCAACATTTCTACGCTAGCAGGGACATTTTCAGCTAGATCTAGGGGTCTGACCAACCTGACCTTGATTGTTTCCAGAGAGGGGGTATCTACTATCTCTCTGGACAACCTGTGCCAGTGTTTTATCATCCTGATCATAAAAAATTCTTGTATCTAATTTAAATTGACCCTCTTTCAGTTTGAAACTGCGCCCCTCGTGCTATCACAACAGATTCTGCTAAAAGTTTTGTCCCCAAGTTACCTGTAGGCCCCTTTCAGTAACTGACAGACTGCAACAAGGTCTCCCCGGAGCTGACTCTTCCCCTGGCTGGACAACCTGAGCTCTCTCAGTCTGTCTTCACAGGAGAGGTGCTTCAGCCCTGGATCCTCCTGGTAGCTCTGCTCTCTCCTGCTGTAACAAGTTCATGTCTTTCCTGTGCTAAGGACCCCAGAGCTGGACAAGCACTCCAGGTGTGTCTCATCACAGTGGATCAGAGCGGCAGAATAAGCCAACCTGCTGGCCACTCACTCCTCTTTGATACAATTGACTTTCTGGGCTGAAGGTGCACATTATCAGGTCATGCCCAGCTTTTCACTCATCAGTACATCCAGCACAGGGAGCAAAGAACTTATGACCTGAGGTGTAGGATCTTCCTTTGGGTCTAAAGAGAAATTCTCATGTGTAATCAAGAGATTTTGCGCTCAAGGATGATTATGGGTCTTCACTGCTACAGCCAACACAAAAAAAGGAAGAGCTTCTCTACCAAATGAGCTATGCTAAAGTGCTGCCAAGAGCTGGCAGCTGGGAACTCAGGGTTTCCATGAGGAGAGGTCAGGGACTGCCCCATGCCCAACATGGATTGTTCCAGCCAGTGCTAAAATGGCACCCCTGATGGCCAGAGGAAAGCAGTCCATCAGCCCAGCTGGTAGTGCCTCTGGAAAAATACACATAAGAAAGGGTAAAAACCATTCATACCAGTTTTGAGAGAGGCGAGTGAGAAATATGTGACAGCATCACCCCTGCAGACACCAAGGTCAGTGCAGAAGGAGAGGGAGGGGGTGGGACTGGTGGTGGAGAGGAGGCTACCCTGGGTGAAGACCATGGGGAAAAATATGTCAACCCATCACAGCAAATATTTACTCCTTGTCTGAACCACAAAAGAAATACAGTTGGTATTTACATGCAGAGGTGGTAACATACCTGTTTTATTTGTTCAGATAAGTCCACAGACATCTTCCATATATCTTTCAGAAATACCTTGCAAAAGTGGAAGCAAGCCTGTGTCAGTGTACATGTTGTTGTAGAAGAGGTCCTGCTAAAGCCTGAAATATTTACCTCATCCTGTTCTTATTTGGACACTTACACACTCAAGAGATTCATGCAGAGGCTCACGAGGGAGACCTGTTGTATCAATGACCACTTGAATTGTATCTTACTGTATTTTCCCAAAGGGCCAGATTACATCTCCCATGAAGTCTGCAGTCAGACACCAGTAGGCTGTTAGCTGGGGAAGGACGACACCGCATCATGAGAGCTGAACAGAGCAATACTCCCTAGAAGCAGCTTGCCACAGTAGGGAAAGCCATCCTTATTTACTTAATAGGGCAGAAATATTTGGGGTTGTTTGAAAAAAAACCAAAATATTTCAAAGCCATTTGGGCTGACCTTATGTGAAATATTAACCTGTCATATCTGAGACAAATGGAAAACTTCCTGATGCAATGTTATTTTTTAGAAACTGCACTTCATATTGTAAAGCCATTTAAAAAATCCTGACTAACTTCTTTGGCCAAGAAGAGTCTGTCCTTTTCTTGTTCATGACTATATTTCAAATGCTGTAAACATCAAATTTTACTTGGAAGATAACATCACGTTAAGATTCTAATTAAAGCAAAAAAGATATGAGAATGCTTAGCATAGGTCTTTTTATTCTAGATTAGCCAAGTCATCAATTTAAAACAGGAACAGGCCAAATAAATATGACAAAGTAGAAATGAAAAATTGTCTTTTAGATACACTCTGCCCGTTTTTCATAACAGACTAAGCAGAACACCTGGCTCCTTAATATAGAACAGTAGTTGGGTCAGCTCCATTAAGGGAAATTTATTTCAGCAGAGATGATCTTGGGAAAAAAGTAATTTCCAAAGAAAGTCATATGGAATCACTTGTCATTCCCTCCTCTTCCTTTTCAAATCTGCTTCAGGGAAAAATTTTCAGGAGCATTCAAATATAGTTTTAAACATAGCTTCCCTGGGTCTGCTTCCAACAGAATTCTTCCTCAGAATGCTCTACTTCTGATTAGAGGATCTGTTCCCATCAAGTTTATACCAACATCACATTTCATGATTTTCTGATTCCAATCCTATTTCCTTCAGTTACTGTTGGTCTCCTTGTTATTCTTCACCTCCTGTAGAAGAAATTACTACTTCACATGAATCACTCATTTAATGTCCAAATTCAGAAAAACAATTGCAGCAGAAGGAACGAAAAAATAAAATCTCAAAGTAATTTTATTTTAATTAATAATTAGTTATTTGGCTTTAATCACTGAGTATGGTTTGGTGAAGAGACAGTTGAGGGCCTTTCCCCATCCACTAATGTTCACACCACTGCTGAATTCAATTTCAGTTTCAAGTGCCTGGTTAAGAGTCCAGCATCTTGTAAGGTCAAATATTTTCTTGGTCACATAGTGTTGTGGTTTGACACTGGCCCAATGCCAGGCACCCACAAAAGCCACTTGCTCACCCTCCCCTGCCACAGCTGGGCAGATGAGAGGAAAAGAATTAACAAAGGGTTCATAAGTTGAAATAAAGACCAAGAGAAACCACTCCAAGGGTAAAAGTCTCAATTTAGAGCTGCAAAGTGAATTTATTGCTAACAGAATCAGAGGATGATAATGAGAAGTAAAATAAGCCCTTAAAACACCTTTTCTTTTCCCAACCCCTCTCTCCTTCCCATTGACAGCACAGGGGACAGGACAGGGGGGTTTGGTCTCTTTGTCACCCAAGGTTTTCATCCTCTGCAGAGGGAGAGAAGTCCTTCCCCTGCTGCACCGTGGGGTCCCTCCCTCCCTTGCAGAGTTCTCTGTGAACTTCTCCAGCTCCAGAATGGCTCCAGTCTCACAAGCAACAGTTCTCCCAAAACTGCTGCAATGTGAATTCCCCCCACGGGCACAAAGTCCTCCCAGAACTGCTGCGCTGAGGGTCTCTTTCCGTGGGGTGCAGCCCTCCAAGGACAGGCTGCTCCAGCCTGGAAGCAGGGCCTTCTCACTGGGTCTCCCCCTGGATCACAGCCTCCTCCAGGCACCCACCTGCTCCTGGACAGGCACCTCCCCA
>JACBWW010000026.1:4070861-4154180 GCA_020086605.1 Lanius collurio
GGAAGGGAAGGGAAGGGAAGGGAAGGGAAGGGAAGGGAAGGGAAGGGAAGGGACAACAACAGAAGAGACAACAATCAGCTGCAACCACCCTTCTCCAGCAGGGTCATGTAAGACATGGCATAGGATTGTGTCCAGACAATTCCTGAATTTCTCCAATGAAGGAGACTCCCCAAAATCTCTGGACAATCTGTTCCAGTGCTCTATCACTCACATGGTAAATTTCTTCCTCATACTTGTGTNGGGACAAAGTTTAAATAACAGCAAGAGGGTTTTTGGAACCATGGGCAGGAGTTTTAACTTTCTGTATTTTTAATAAGGAGACTAATCAGCCATCCAGACAAGAACAAAGCATATGAATTTCTGCTGGAAAGTTGGCAAATCATGATTAAAAACATTGCTATGGTTGGAACTACTAAAATTATGGCTTTCAAATGTTCATTTTTGCTAAATCCCAGCAATCTTTCATTGAAACTATCAGTAGTGCTTATTATATTCATTAAGTCCTTTCTTAGTATCAGAAATTCAGCCTTTAGCCTCATGTGGCTTTGGTACTACCAGATGTTCACATAAAAACCTCGGGACTCATTCACTCTTTTTTGTTTGTTTAGGGCTCTTCCTCCTTCCTCTCATCTCACATTTCAACACAGGGTAACTGTAATTTTTTCTTCTCAACATATTCAACCTCAGGCAAAACTCATGCACACAGCTTTGCTTAGGGCTGGTAGAAGGACAAAGCTAGGAGTGAGTCATGCCAGAAACATGTGGATGACTGGTGGGAGGGCTCTGAATAGGGTTATAGATCAAGCTTCCCTAGTGCTTTTCCACTGTAGATCTCACAGAAGTTCACAGATGTTAAAAACAATTATTCATGCTGAAGAACTTGACACACATTAAATGTACATTAGATGTCTTTCCCAAGACCTCATAGTAAGCTACAGCTTTACAAAGGGTTGAAGTCAGGCCATATGATTTCCAGTGCCAGGCATTTTTCTCCAGTATGTCATAGCCCTTCAAAACACTTTGATTATTGTTTTTGAGCAGGATAAATTTCGTGTATGAAGGAGTGCGACATCCAAGTCTCCTGAAGTGAGGCTCTGAAATCCATGTAATGCTATGCTTAAATAAATAGCAACACTTGTGAATACTCTAGAGCAGGCAAATGTTGCCATGGACATCGATGGAACAGTCTTCCCACTCTCTCTGACCAGATCTGTTATGTTGCCCTTAAGAATTACATGCAGCAAAGTGACATGCACTCTGTAAAAAGTGCTCTTTGTGTATAATAAGAGAGACACAGTGAGGATGATGTAGTACAGAGCCCTTTATAGTTGTTCTTCCTGTTGGCAGCTCCTTCCACACCAGCAGTTTACCCAGGCATTGCATCCTGCAGATTGTCATTTTCATGACCCTGTTCCCCTGGAAAATGGAGAAAAAACCCCAGCATCTTCTCATATTTTCTTTCCTAGTACCGGATCCAGGCTCTCCCCTGTGTTAAAGGAAAGGTTACAATAACAAAGTCTTGCAGTGCTTTTCATCTTCATTAAAAGATACAGAAGGATGTGTCAGCTGCAGGGCAGACATGGAAGATGCAAACACAACATGAGGCAGTTTTGTGTTTATATATACATAAGCAGGTTTCAGGTTTTCCTGAAGGGCTTGGAAGTCCTTCTCATATACAAAGAAAGATGATTTATTGGTTAAAAATATTAACATAAAAAAAAAGATTAGTTTCCTGTACAGGTTTTCACACTTATCTAAAGCAGATATTGCTTTCCATAGCAACATCTTCTGAAATAAAAGTGAGAAGAAGTCACTCCTTCCTGTTTTCAACAACATTTGTAATATCTTGGCTGCTCTGTAAACATAATTTATTCATGTCAGGAAAAGAAAAAGAGGAAAAGACCTCTTTTTGTCAGCCACTAAGGTGTCAATCTCTAGGATCTGTCCCCCAAAGTGAGAATATCGCAGTTGTGTGTATACCACTGATAAAAATCAGACTACTATCTAGTCAAATATTTTACCTAAAGGTCTGGACATGGAGAGAAGATACAGTTAACACCATTCTACTACTGCAGCAACTTTTACAAGCGGAAAATCTGAAATACAAACATATCCATTTCACTCTTACTTGCAGAAGTTAGAGGAAGTTCCTCAGTATACTGGAAGTCTCATGTTTTTCTGTCCTCATGAGACCTGACAAGCTCTATTTTGCATCTTTCTCAGATGTTTTAATCTATTTTTTTATGTGCTCATCCTTGAGGAAAAAGAAAAAAAAAGAAGCAGGTAAGGTAAATGGTAAAGCCTGATTCAATTAGTTCTCCGTGCAAAAAATATGTCTCAGTGTTAGGAGAAACTTCAGACAGAGAAGGAACAGGGGGAAATGGAAGTATTCATTCAGAAATTAGAGACCTAGTGGATCTTTCTCCAATGCAAAAAAATGTTTAAAATACTGAAATGTAAGAGTAACTGTTCTGTGCTGCACAAGTGTTATTTTAGCTTCAGAAGTGCTGAGCAGAGGGCTCTTGTTCCCCTTGGTCAGCTGAAGACACACTCATGTTATTAAGAAAGAGTGTCAGGAAACGAATATAAGTGTTACTGTGAGAGGAAACCTGTTTCAACTCCCATGATTACAGTTTAGCACAGCTGCACCCCAAGAGAACAATAGCAAGATTTATTTCTTTTATAAGTCTCAATTTTACAAAGAATAAAACAGTCCTGTTAAAGAAAGCTCTGAGCACAAGAACTGTCTGGGAGGATGTGAACACATAAGAGAGAGAGTAAGAGAGAGCACAAGAGAGCAGGGATGCACATGTACTGAAAAAAAGGGAAAATAAACATGTTTCTGTCTAATATTTAACTAATTTTGTTGAGTACTTAGAGAAGAATGCTAATGATGAAAACTCCAATATTCTAAGTTTAAAAAGTAAGTAAGAAGTAAGGCTCATTTTACATACTCTTCATAAGGACTACTAGGTGGATGAAAAGCACAAAAACTAGGCACCCAGACAGACAGCACGCCCATTTGTGGGCATCTCACAGTCCATTTGCAAAACCAGGTCCCAAGGCGGGATTTTCTTGTCTTCCAAAGGCCTGCTACTTCTGCCTTACATCTTATTTTTTTTGTTTTACTCTTGGCATGGTACAAGCTACTCTGGATTTCCACCCGCTCATTTTGCACTGGCTGCATGCACAGGAGGCAGGTGCAGGTGCCTTGGTGCCTCATCTCATCCCAGAGGCACAGGCATACGCTCAGATCTGCAGTCGAGGAGATGGAAAGGGGGATAAAGAACACTGGGATGCATTTTGTGTCTTGCCAGTCAGTACCTGGGAAAGGATCATCAATTCTCTTTGTCTCTTCTGCCTTTTGTGGAAAACCTTCTGTATAAAGGTTTCCCAAAGAGACGGTCTTCCTGCTACTGCAGGTGTCTTCCCAAAATGGGCCCCTTCTTGTTTGTGACTGCTGGTGCTACAGGGCGAGTTGTGAAGGGCTGTTGTTCCCCACCACTGACCCAGCAGTCAGACCCCTGCCACTCATCCGCATTCTGTCTTTGCAGCCAACCCAGAGAGATTCCCATGCCTGGGGAGGGGATCAGCCAACAGGAAATCACATTCAATGCAGTGATCATGTTAAGTTTGCAAGAAATGTCCTACCCCCAGTTTGCTGTTCTGCAGCTGAGACAAGCAAGTCTGCTTCTCAGCTGAGAAAACAGAACAGCTATTCTTGTGATTATGAAAAATAAAAGTTGAGGAAACAGAAACAATAGAAGAAAAAGCCCATCCATCAGAAAAAAACACTAAGCAGACAGCACATCCTACCAAGATATAGTCCCTGCATTTATTTTACTAATGAATAGCTAAATTTGATATACACATACTTAAATGTGGTATACTGCTCCCATTGGTCTGTAAAGTTATTTTTTGGGGGTGGGGGAGACAGAAATTACATTTATTTTGTGAGAAATAGATAAAAAAGAACTGCTCAGATGCATTCTCAAATATTCACTAGAAGTCAAATTTCATTCAAATTACTTTCATTTGGTGAATCTTTTTTTGACTTCACCACCAACCCTGAACTATGCATTGCAGTGTTCTCTGACAATGATTTTGGCATGTCAGCTCAGAAACATCAGCATTCAAAAGTGGGACAAGATATAAATTTTGGTTATAACAGAGTTCTCAGTCAGGAAGTTTTTTGTTTCCAGACCTGCTATGGATAGAAATCCCTCTGACAAATCCTTCAGTCCCCCTGTGTTTCTGTCTGCCTGTCTATGTACAGACAATCAGCTATTTTAAAATTGCTGTGAGAAATCAAGATGTATTTTTTTGCACACAAAACCACAAATACTGGGTTTTGAAATGCAGTCAGCTATCCCTCTCTGGTTTTAGAGACAATATATTATGATCTGAAAGACATAAATATCTGTACATTATCGTTCAGATGCAAAGTCAGAAGTATCATAACCCAGTGTTATTTTTTATATGAGGCATCTGGACAGAAATATGTATTTCGGAAGGAAGGTAGAGCATGTGAAAACATGTGGTAGCCATACTGTACCTCCTAAGACTTCCTCCTATTTCTTCTTCTATTCCTACATGTATATTGGAAGTAGAATGAAGGAAAAGGAGAAAAAAAAAAAGAAAATTAAAGAAATTGTTACGCAACTAAAATCCAGAAAGCTTCCCACTGATTTCAACATATTCAGCTCATGACTTTTTAAGTTTAATCATTTTAAGAGAATTGTTTTGCTCTACAAGCCAAAATTTGAAAACATAGTTAAACATTTCAGACCCGGTATTATTTTCTTAAGCAAAGGAGTGAATGATCATGCATTTATTATGAAAACTTAATCTTACCGTTAAAGCAATTTTGAAAAGAGAATAATCTGTCTTATTTTTTACCTTATTTTTATTGTCAACTTTTCCTTTTATACAGGCAGATCATATTCCACTTTTTGTCATTACTCACAAATCCAGTAATGTGTTGAAGTCCATATTTTCAAATGCAAAAAACATATCTCATAATTTAATTTTTTTTATCTCTATTTGTCTGCCACTAATTTTCAGAGAGTGAAAAGAAGAGATGATCACAGTGTTGGCTTTGTTTCTATTAAACATCTGTTCTCAGATGCTAGGCTCTCTGATGTTTTAATGTATGCAGTAATAAGGCACTTGTCCCTAAAGCCAGGAAATTGTTAAAAAAACTTGGGAAAATGATTAGTCCCTGAACTTGCCACTAACAATACTATCATAAAAAGACTACAGAATAAACTTTTATCTGTCATCATTCAAAGGGATAGCAATTTAAGTTAAATTATGAAGGGGTCTGGCTCCAGAATTTAGACCATGTTGGTGTTAAGGAATCCCATAGCAAATACAGTATCCAGATTTTCTTGTTTGGAGCAGATGTTTTCTATTCCTTTGCATATCAAGGCACTAATAAAGATGATGAAATCTTTTAGACCATCTCTAATAGCAACACTTACATGAGCAAAGTATGCATCACTAACCCTTGCTATTAAATGTTCACATCTGTTTTTAGAGGTCATTGCGAGGATCACACACTTACCCAGTGAAAAGGGTGGGCTTGACTATCTCCATGAGGGCATGATTCTCGTTTTTCTGGAGCATGACTGTCCCTCAAACTTTAAGTGGAAGACAGGAGGGAGATAGAAGTTTCCTTCACTATAATTGAGCCACGTGTAGCCAAGCGGATTCCCCCTTCGGTGAAGCTCTCATGAAGCAGTTATCAAGGAGATGCACCATCTCTTTCTCCCAAAGAACATGGCAGAGAGAATGTCAGGAAGGATACCTCCAGCTGCTTCTCAGTCAGAAAAATGGTAGTTCTAGGTGGAAAAATCTGGTGTATTTTCTACAAGGGAATGGTCTCCCGTCTGAGAGTGCCACTTCTTTAGCTACCAGGCATTCATAGCTTTTACTAAGTGAGAAACTTCCCACCACTTCTTCTGTGGGTTTTTCAAAACCAAAATTGAATTCAGAGTTTAAACAACCAAAAGGGTCAAAAGCCTCTTTAAAACAGCAAAAGTTCAGAGCAGAAAGCCAGAAGTTTATACAGAACTCTCTCTTACCAGCAGATGTCAGACCTCTGCTGTTTCCAGAGCACCCAAAGGAGCACCTTTTTTTCCCTCATCTCCAGTCTTTCCAGTCTAAGTATCTACACCTTTATGGCAGAAATCACCTCCAAAAGAAGAAGGAAGGAGCAGAGAAGGAAATTTCTCACACCCTACACATGCTGCAGTCAGAAACCTACTTTCCAGTAGTTCCCAGTTTGCCTCACTCCCCCTAGTTTTTAACTACCACCGTAATTTTAAATATTTTGCTGATTTATAAGTTTAGAATCTGAAATTGCCCTATCTTCTCATTCTGTGATTGCTGTTACCCTGTCCAAGGGCAGGATTGTTGGCAGTAAAAACCACGGCTTGACTGCCAGCAGCCAGCCTTTGGAACACCTGTGGGAAGGATTACTTCAGTTCTCTGCAGTCAGAGGGAAAAACAGACCTACTAATACATGAGCCATCATCCTACTACCTGCTGGAGGAAATAATCTGAGCCTTGCCAGCTATAAATTTTTTTCCAACAGAAAAGTTGTCTGGTATAATGTTTGATGTCTTTTCTATATTACGCATGCATAATTAGTTCTTTTATTAACTAGTTATTAACAAGTTCAGTGATAGACACCCCTTACCCAGAACACAGAATATCAAAGAAATTAGGACAAAGACACTCAGCTTGCCATGGTACAATTTTCAAAGTGAAGCAGAGGACAAGTATCCTACTTGCAGAGAAAGGCCAAGTACTGTACTGGGAGAAGCTGTAGAGGGAAAAGGAGCAAGAAGTAAAAGATGGATGATGATACAGAGGAAGAAGGAGGAAAATCATGATCCTTGCTAAGCAGAAAGCCCCATAGGGCCAAACCAATAGAAACTAATATTTCCCCAGGAGTAATCTGATCTATCTGTTCAGCTGGCTCGCTGTGGGAATCAACGTGGTATAAAAAACATGTCCCCTTAAATGCGGGGTTTCTGCTGATCCCACACAAAGAACACTGTGGTCAGGAGAGACATATTCAGATTTTGTCAAGAGGGAACCTCTTAGGAACTATTTCCAGTCAGCTCAGCTGTGTTGCTACACACATCACAAGTGACTCAGAGTCATGATAGCTTTAACAAATAAACAAGTAACAGCTGAGAAGAGAAATCAAAGGCACAGTGCAGTAATGAAAGTCATGTTTCTTATTGTTTTTCATACAAATCATCAGAAGCTAAATCAATCAGCCTACAAAAAAAGGGATGAAACTTTGTTCTCCATGTCTTGGATTAACTTTTGTGTGATTTTCTAATTTAGCTTCTTTTGTTTTTCTTTGCCTTTTAAGTAATTTGAAAAAGCAGAAAGCAATGAAAACATAATGATTTGCAAGATATTTTTGTTTGAAGGCAAATGAGCTAGTGGCATTTTACAGTAACATTTACCTTTTCTTTTTTACCTTTTCTTTTTAGGACCTTTCCCTTTAAGTCAGCACTGATGAGCTGCTTTCTTTCACAAAGGTTTTACTTCTCTCTGTGAGTGGTTTTGAGATTACAATGGCCTAAGAAACCCTTTCTTCAATAAATCATTTAGACAAGAAACATGTAAGTATATTCTTCCCACGTACTAATTTGGAAACCATCCTTTTGACTTTGGAGAGCAAGAAAACAAAGGAAATGTCAATTTAAATATGTATTTCTTCTAAAGCAGGTCCAGCTTGTTCATCTAGCCTTCTAGAAACATCAAATCATGACAAATCAACAGGTTAAATTCCTTCTTCTAACATGTATGCAGGGATGTTTACTCTAGTACCACTAGAAGGAAAAAAAAACCCTAGCATATACAACAGTTACTGTCATATTTCTCATAGAAAATTAACATAGAAAATGTTAATTAACACAATTAACATAGAAAATTAAATTGAAAGTTCTCATATGTGTAGCATCATAGAAATATAGCTTGAAGTATTAGTATGCAAATAACAACTTTTTCAAAAACCTAGATATATACAGGTTGCATTAGGGAATTTGGGTCCAGTTAAACCCTCATTAGTCAATAAAAACTACAAGATAAATGGATAAGGATGTAGGATTCACTTCAAGGGACAGTTTTCAGTGAAAACTTTTTTATTATCAACATTTCCATTCATGGCTGGAACAACTTAAATGATGATTCTTTAACAGAAGAAAAGAGTCAAACATTTGGGAAACAAAAGTAATTTTATTCTACAGTCTGGGAAAAAAGCAGCAACAGAACCCACTGAAAACTCCTCACTCACCTCTGTGTAATAAAGGGTAGAATAAGTGTTGCAGCCGTAAGTTCACAAGAGATACATTATAGTTAAGCAGACCAAGAAGTTTATTGCCTGTTTTGTGAAGGCTAGTTCAGTGAGTATCCTGTTGCAAACCTCATTAAAGCTCCAATTTCTAAATCAAATAGTTTTGCCTGGCAACAAAATCCTTAAAATGCATTTTTTCCTGAATGTCGGCTTTAGGTTCAAATCCCAGGTTTTTTCCTTAAGGCATCTGAAACCAGGCTGCAACTTCTCCTCTGTACACCTATAAACAAGAGGGATCATGCACATGTTTCTGCGGCAGACACGGTTCACCTTCTGCCATGTGAAGATAACATCCACACAGCACTCAGAATGCAGTGGAGGATAAACAGGAGGATAAACTAAGTGCTTAAGAACATGCAACTTCCAGCAGAGATGGAGATGAGAACTAATTACCTTGTTTAATTCCAAGTCATATTCCTAGGGATTAATTTGTGGTTGTTTTAACTGAGATGTGCAGACAACTGTAACCTTATGTCTATGATTTCTTCTCCAAGTTGCCCAGGAATGGGATGGAGTACTATAGAGATAATGGGCCATGCAGAGTCCCCAGGCAGGTGCAAAGGAGAGCCCTTTATTGCAAAACTCAGCCTTTTTAAGCAGGTAGCAGTTAGCCAGTTATCTGTTTACATAGTTTTAAGGCACAACAAACATCATTCAACCAACCACCATATGCCAAAATGTGAGCATGCAATGGTCACACAGTGTGTTTTTCTACCCCTAACTCAGCTGTGTCTCTTTCCCACTGTCCTTTCGTACTTAGCCAGAGTAACAGGCCTGAGCCATAATTTTACAAAGCCTTCCCTTTAAAAAGTTTTACTTACTGGTAACAGAGTACTATATGAGGACTGCATCACTGCTGAACCTCCAATGGCCACAACAAAGACAATTAAGTTTATTGAACTATTTTTGGTATAAACCTTTGCTTTCAGCTATCCAGAGCATTCTACAGTTTTTACCTTTCAGTCATAAATTTTCCAAGCTAGCCTTCTGGATTAGTACTACATAGAAAGCGTGTTAGAGGACATGAATACCAAAAAATCCTCCCACATGCTTTAGAACAAAAGAGAACTAGAAAACTATGTATTTGCCTCAGTGCCATCCAACAGTCATAGACTCATGTTGCACAACTTCTGACTGAAAATGTTTAAAAAAAAAGAAAGAAAACCAAAATAATTTAAAAGGACAAAAGCCAACATTTAGCAGGGAGGAAGGTCAATAAATGGTGCCATGCCTGGGTGAACATTAGTTCAGTTTTATGGAAAAAACAATCAATCAGACTTCCTCTGGAGCACTATATTTCAGGCATACAATGTTTCTCTGCTTCTCCTATCAATTTTTGTGAGAGCAAGGCAGAGCATCTCCCAACCCTTTCATCTGCCCACACCACCCAAGCTAACCCCAGAGCTACTTCACCTGGCTCTACTTCAATCTCTCAGGCCTCAGCTGCCACAGCACCTGCCCAGGGGGCTCTTGGACTTTGCTTTCCCTCCCTACAGACAGCCCTGCATGGTAGTGCTGCCATGCAGCAAGTGCACCTCCCAGGACAGCCCCATTGGCAGCAGCTCACCAGGGAAGCAAGAAATGTGTCCTCTGACCTGCTTGCCACTCTGCTGGCTGCAGCTGTCAGGGTGTTGCTGTTTGTCTGGTGGATTTTGTTACTGCAGCCCTTTAAACTGACCTTTGACTTGAGACCACCAATTTGCTTCCCAGAAAGGGTTTACAAACAAGCCAAAGTGTCATATCAACTTACTACATATAATTCCTGTCCAAACCAATAAACTGTATAAAAACGGGTTTAGTCCATTAACAAATACTTGAACTACCCAGACAACTTCTTTTGGTGTGCTGACTCTTGTGGGAAGGTGAAACAGCTCACACAAGACCGTGACATTGTTGGTTTGCAATGAAGGATATTATAATGCTTCCCTGCACAGATACAGATGACTTGCATAGGAAAAACAGTAGCTGTTTTACAGCACCGGCAAACAAAAGTTTCCTTGGCTTAAAAATATACTCAGTATTACATTGGAGAAGACTGAGTAGAAAATCAACATGGATTAACTAGCAATTAAGTGAAATAATTAGAAAATAAAAGCTGGACCAAATCTTCTCTTCAAACCACACCTGAATCCAAATTCTTCTTTTAGCTGACACATACTTATATGTCATCCTACAAGCTGCTGCTTTTCATGTGCAGATCCAGCTCTTCAGAGATGATCAGAAATTTACTGTTTTCCCACCCTGAAGTTATCAATTGTTAGAACAAAAACATTTAACAGAAATATTTAGTACTGACATCAGTTCTCATAAAGAAAAGAAAGGGAAAGAATTTCCATTAACTTTCAGTTGAACAAGTTAAGAACCGAATCATTCAGTTTTAGCCTCACTTTAAAAATCTGTTTCCAGTTTGTTGGTATCTCATTTTGATTACCACAAATTTTTTTTTCATGAGAGTTGTTTCCAACATTTGCTGTTAATCTTGTAAAATTTGTAGCCATATAGAAAGTCCGGTTCCTGTACACTGTCACCAAGTGTGACAGTGTTTGAGATGTATGTCCCATGAAAGAGTGAACTGGATTTCAATCCACGGCTGAAAACACATAGATAAAGTAACATAAATATTCTACAAACTGTGTTAATGTGATAACATGATTACTTTTATGTTAGATGCAAACACCTGTGATTTTAGTTTTTTCTGCTGTATTTATAAAATTCTGCTAGGATGTTATTCATGGCTGTATCTCATCAAATTGAATTAGTATGTGAGTCTGTGCCTGCAAGCCATTCCAGCGAATTAAAATGCTGCTTCTGTGAATGTTCTTGAAGAACAGAGTAATAGGAGCCTGCAGAGAAACTTGATGTCCATAAAAATTGTGAAGTCAAAGAAATGTATCGCTAGGCATATCTTAAGATACTTCTCAGCAACATTTTAAAGCACAGTACTTGCACAGAAGGACACTTTTGATTCATTGATTTGGTAAAACAGACTAAATAATCTCTGAAGAACATGGTGAAGAAAGTCCCACAGCTGCAGCTAAAGAGGTGCCACCTTCTCTTTGCAGTTATGACTTCTTTTTCTTTCTACTTTCTCTTGTATATACACTTGTAAGCCTTAAAACTAGACTTATTTGCTTTCCTAAGTAAATATATGCTCCATTACTTCCTCTTGTTTATTTAAAATGGGCAGTGATGAATGCATTATATTAACTAAAAAGAGAAAAAAAATAGAGGGACTTCTGACAGAAAAGAAAGTTATATGACAAGTGCTAGTGGTTTTGTGCTGGTGAATGTGTCACAGAGATTGATAGCCAGCTGCACCTGGGATCTCAAACCTCCAAATTTGTTTTATTGGCCAGATGCTCTTTTTATTGTCTCCCCTCACACCTGTGCATGTCCAAACTCACTCACACAAAGAAAGAGGCTGCAGACATTTTTCAAGTTTTTTTGGTTGCCAAGATCATCAGTCCTCAGACAGAGCAAGAAAAATACTGGCATTTGAACCCAACAATAACCAACATTAATGATTCTTTGGTTTGGGGAACAGTGTCAGAATCATAACCACAGCAAAAGATCAATGAACATTCGGCTACTGCAGTTCATCCCACGGTTTGCATAAAAATCCCACAGAAAGAAAGTAACTCGTAACATATATAGTCTGGCCTCAGGTGGACAAGCATATGTCACAGACAGATCAAGGCACTGCTTCCAGGAGAATTCAAAGGCTAGAGACTCTTGACTCACCTTTGGGGACATGGGGAACAGCTCCTGTTGGTCTCTGAAGAGGTAGTTTGTCGTCACACATATGCAAGCCATAGGCAATTTTTTCCCAAGTATTTGGTAGAATGTTTGCTCTCCTCCAGTTCCTCTGTGCAGCCACAGAGTGGTGGTGCCTGGCCTGCCCTCCCTGCTTTCTGCCTCACCCATTCTGCTCCCTCACCCACGCCAGATGCATGCCTGGGGCAGTCTGGGACCACCTCTGGCCCTAGCATGGGGACCTTGCCATCTCCAAAGCTCCGATCCCCAGGATATGTTTTCCCAAGACTTCTCTCTCTCCACACATCCAGTTTGCAGTGCATGGAACCTGATAGTGGGCAGACAGCATTTGCCTGCTGTGCTGTGCCCTGCCCATCACAGCCCCACAGCAGCTATGTCAGCTGCTGTGTCCTCTCCCAGTAGGGATGGCATGGTACTGAGTGTGTCTTGAAGGTCTGCAGAGGGAAGCAAGGCTGTGAAAACAAGCTCAGAGAGTGACTGCCATCTTTCAACCAAGGGAATCTCCTTCTTTCTCTCTCTCTTTTTTTTTTTTTTTTTTTTTTTTTTAAATAAAAGGAGAACTAAATCAAATATCTTTAAAGAAGGAACTTGGTCAAGTGAACATCTACCCTCTGAAAAACAGGTTGATAATTTCACCAATTCCATTATTTCAATTCTTACCTCCTATACTAGGTTGTTGGTATTGTCATTGCATGGTTCAGGTTGGAAAAGACCTTCAAGATCATGTAGCTCCAAACCCCCTGCCATGGGCAGGTTCACCTCCCACTACATCAGGTTGCTCAGAGCCCCATCCAGCCTGGCCTCAAACAAGTCAAAGGATGGAGAGTCCAATGAACTCTTTTGGCATCCTGCTCCAGTGCCTCACCACCCTCACAGTAAAGAATTTCCTCCTAATATTTATTCTAAATCTTCCTCTCTTTTAGTTTAAAACGTTTCCCCATATTAATAACCATTAGCTCTTGGAAGACAGCATAAGTAAAACAAGAGCTATTTTTTAAAACAGAATTTTTAATGTTCTGGCTAGGACCTAAACTCAGGGCAAGCAGTTTATTCCATTTCCACTCAGAACACATTTAACATGGCGTTGTACCCCCTGCAAAACTGAGGAAAGTTGAAGGCAGCAATTATTGTGGGTTTTGTTATAAAGCTACTTATGATCCAGTCTGCGTTTTTAGCCATGCTGAATAACCAAAAAGCTCTGTTTCATATCTGTCTATCTTCTGTATTTCTCTGGTATTTTTAGTAATTGCTGCAGGAAAAAAAATAAACTGCAGACAAGAATTTTCTTTTGCATGTTTACATTACAAACATGCCAAAATTAATTCTCCCTGTGGACCATTTCTAGGCTAATGAGGACAT
The DNA here is from genome assembly GCA_020086605.1 of Lanius collurio. NCBI lineage: Eukaryota > Metazoa > Chordata > Aves > Passeriformes > Laniidae > Lanius > Lanius collurio. The sequence continues at coordinate 4,084,375 of JACBWW010000026.1, forward strand.
GAATGATATTTTTTTTTAATCTGTTTGTGACATTAAAGAGAATTTCTTTCATAACTTCAATTATGATTCCAAACATCAAACACAAACTTCAAGTTTGCAACCCTCCTTCTGCTTCTTGGAACTTTGTATTTCTGAAGGTTTATGGAATAAAGTAATTATCCCTTTTTGCCTTGACATAAAGAGCAAACAGAAGCATGAATAATAGCCCTTTTTAAAAAATTTAAAATAAAAGCAATTTATATTCCAAAGAAGTGGGGGATCTAACACTGGAGATAAGTTTGTTTTTTGCAAATTACTATTTCTCATACTGCTTTAAACATAATTATTTTGCATTCTTGCCTTTCAAAATAAGCATGAGATAAAAAAAGGAGTTTGAATTATTGCATGGGAAATATTTTAGGGAATGTTGAGCTTTTTGTAAATAAATTAATAGTATTTTACACTTACCCTGTCAAAATGTCTGTGTGCTCTGCATATGTTAGTACAGAGATGAAAAAGCTCTGTTCAGATATTTTCTTCTTTTTTTCACATATATAACTCGATAAAATCATTTGAAGACAGTGAGACTGAAACAGCATTTACTGGTTCCTGAAGTGCAGTGAAACACCTAACCCTGTGCTCCATAAAAAATTGCATTAGTGTAGTAATAAAGTTGCATTCAACAACTTGAAAGTTGCCTGTACAGACTCTCTTCAGGCCCTATATGCTTATAAATACGATGCAATCTTTAGGTATAAACTTTTTTCCCTTTACATCTGTGCCTTGTTCACCGCATGAAAGAGACTCTGTACACTTAATGAGTGTATTCAGTATGTTACTTTGTACCTACTGTTCAGCGCAGGATCTCCTGCCTCATTAAATTCACACTGCTCAAGGTATTCTGAAACTAAAATCCTCAAGTTCCTTGCAGAACTCTTAGGTATTTTCTTTTTAATACAGTGATGTTCACCACTGTAATTTTTTAAACAAAGTCAAAGTAATAGAGGGCTTCTGTCCTGCCCTTCCATTGTTTAGATTCCTACCTGTTAATGTCGAACTCACACTAATGGCTTAACGCATCATTAGCACACCGATTAAGTCTTAACAGGCATCGTGGCTTTTCACTGGCTTGTGTCTGTAGCCAGTGAACCTCTTGTAGAAATACAAGAGGACTGCTGCCACTTATAATCTCAGACACAGCAAACACAGAATATTTAATAGGACAGAAAAACTACAGCACAGGACTTTCACAGGGATAAAACTGCCACAGCACTTAAGTGAAGATATTAAACAATATCGAAAACAGCAACATCTGTATACACAGACTAAATATGGTCAATTAACAAAGGGATACAAACCAAGCTTCTTTTGCTGCAGGGTTTTGAATAATCTCTTTCTACTAGGGGCAATTACGTTGTGGCTACGTTAAATGGCTGCTGATATCTCTCCTAGAGCTCTCAACAATTGCAAATGGCATAGGTGAGGTTACAAACCCTTTCCCTGCTTTGGTAGCACAGATCCTGTATCTTTTCCAGGCTGTGAGAAAAGAAAGGTATTAACATGGAAACTGTGTCAGTATAAAGAATCACACTGCATATTTTTGCTATCGTACAGACACATCTGGTATCACCTCACTCATGGGTTAATTGCTGATTATTCAATACAATACAGTAAAACCAGAGGAAGAAGGTTAACGATTATTTAATGATTCCTGCTAGCATTTCATGGTCAATACCTGTTGAAAGACACCTCCTTCACCACCCCATTAGGCCAAGGCTTGCCTCATCACTAAAGACACCCATTCCAAAAGAGAGTAGCCAAGGAAACACAATATAAATATGACCTTTACTTGCCACTCATTGCTGCTGGGAAAGCCTCCTGTCCACAAACACGGCTTTCTCCTCCAACACTTGCACAGTGCTGGTGTGCAACGTTCTGCTGTTTATTTTGTTATAACATACTTACTGGCAGCCAGGGGTATGGTGAAAATAATGACATTTCAGATGCATAAGCAGGAAATATGTATAAAAATGAGACACACATTCTCCTCAGAACAGTCTTGCAGCTTTGAAACATGCTACACTTTGCAGAATGCCATGTGGGCTGCTTTTTCACGGTTTTATAATTCCCCTTTCTCAGAGGATTATTTTAATAACTGGCATCATGTGGGCATGTGAATCTTTTACATATGTAATACTATCAGGCAATGAATTCTAAGTGTGCCACTAGTCATCATAGCTCTTATTATAGCAATCAATATTTTGTCTCCTTACATGACGTAATATAAATTCCTTTCCCATCTTACAAACTTTGGGCTGGAAAATGCACTGATCTACATTACAAAAGAAGCTTTCAAGGATATCACTAAAAAGAATAAAACAGGCTAGAGTTCATGCTATACATGGCTGTAGCTTTAAAGTGGTAAGTGGTCTTTTGCAGGAATCAGTACTGTACTGCTTCTTCTCCCTGAGTACCAGGAATTTTTTTTCCAATCAAGACAATACAAAGATTCTATTAGCTTAAAAATTCATTGAGGAACTAAATTTTAGAAACTTAGAATGTTAGTGACCACAGAAATTATACTGAATTTGTTTTACCTAAACTGTGACATGTCCCCCTCTCCCTCTTGTTTTTATACATTAAAAATAAGTACATTTAAGCTTTTGAAATCCCTTTGCCATACCCTTACTTTGCCATATCATAACCTCTTCTCTTCCTCTTTTGGAATAATTTAAATCCTTAGTACTTAGAGACATATCAAACCTTTCAGCTGGGAATGAGAAAATATCTTTTCAAATTTCCTGAGAGTTAATCAGTCTCCAGCAGGCACACTTGGCATAAATGTCTCTTCCTGCAAACCCCAGAGCTCAATCAACACATAAGGCTTCCCACACATAAAGCTGGGATCTCAGACACATTCTTCCTACCTTCAAATTTGAAAATACTTCTAAAGTTTTGTTGTTGGAGTCCAATTGGACTCCAATTGTATGAGCTCCATTTGTATGAGCACCTGCTAAGGGTGAGCATAAATCCTTGTGATGTAAATTGCTAAATTTAACAGGGATTACTTTGTAGTTAGATCCTGGTTTCAAATACCTGAAAGGAGGTTGTAGACAGGTGGGGGTCAATCTCTTTTCCCAAGTAACAAGCGATGGGATAAGAGGACATGACCTCAAGTTGCATCAGGGGAGGGTTTTTTGGATACTAGGAAAGATTTCTTCACTAAGAGGATCATCAAATATCAGAATGGTCTGCCCAGGAACGTGCTTGAGTCACTATCCTTGGAGCTATTTAAAAGGTGGTGCTTAGGGACATGGTTTAGTGGCAGACTTGGCACTGTCAGGTTAATGGTTGGACTCAAAGATCTTAGCTGTCTTTTGCCACTGAAAAAGTTCTATGGTTCTGTGTTTTTACTCACTGCCTATCATGGACAAAAGGCAGCTGGGATTAGGTGATTTGCTGTTCTAAGTCCAAGTCTGTTGACCACTTCAAGAAGGCTCTGGAGTCCAGGTAGGCGCTGGTCCTACGTGCAGGGTGGGCTTCCATGCAATGCTCAGCCCCACAGAGAGACATTGCCATCCGCTGGCACCCATTGGCACCAATGGCTCAGCCAGTGACTCCTACCTAGCTGCTCCCTGGTTTTCCCCTAACATTTCTATGCTGGTGTTTTCTTTCTTGAATCTTTGATTGGTCAATGATCCTATCTCAACAACCGTGCTCACACCTTCAGCATTACCTTTCAGACCATTTAGGGATGTTCTCACATCTGTGCCAGTAGCCTGGCCCCAGGTCAGGCACCGGTGCCCCATCAGGGCCCTAAGCTATAGAGTGGTGGGAAGCTCACACAAGGACTGTGGGAGTTTCACAGGTGGCCAAGTCATTGCTCAGGACCCATTTGCCTCTACTGTTAACAGACTACAAACCAAAGGGTACCATGTTCATCCTTTTACATTTTCCTTCATTGCCAGTGGGCACTTTGCCCGTAGCAGCCTTGCCCTGGTGGACAAGTCACAGGGGAGCGTAGATCTTCTTAAATACTAGTCTGTGTGGCCCTTAATAAAATGACTAGCTGTAATTTATCCTTCTGTCCCTCTGACTGTACCATAGAGCACAGCTGAGAAGCAGAGGAAAATGTGCCCACCAGTCTCTAGAGCTTGTGATGCAAATGCAGCAAGGTAGACAATGTCAAGATGAAGACTTCTTCCTCTGCTGTGACTGATAGCATTTTTTCCTCAACACTGGAAGCTGTTTGAGAAGGAATGCCAAGTGGCTTGGCTTGCTTATAGAATTAGCTAACCAGGAGGCCCTCTACATGAGTACATCAGATTTCATCTATTTCCCTATTATTATTTGGGTTCAGGTACTTAGCATAAAAGGATTTTCAGAGTTAATATATCTCTGAATTCACTCATAGATCTGAAAAATTACACTTCTAAAATAGTCTACTTATGTTCTAAACAGTCTTTGGGCAAAAGAAACAAGTACCTAATATACTGACAAAGGAGCTAGTGTACTTAAACAGATGATTTGGGGACTCTCATTCTGGAACACAATTAGGTGTGCATTTGATAACAGCAGCATTTTCAAGCAATACTGACTGATGGGATTGGTAAAAGAAGGCTTTTGTCAACACTGAGGTCAGATCCAAAAGAAGAGGAAAATGTCACTGGCTCGTCACTTAAGCTAAAAGACTGACTTGACTAGACTGGATGCTTTAGAAGAGTAAAGTAACCTAGAGCAGACATGGATTATACTGAACAGGTATAAAAGCGTATACACAAGCACAATGTTCTTTTAAACTGAACTTGTGCCTTTTGTGATTACACAAAAACCAGAACAGAGGATGATTGTTGCAGAGAATCTGAAATTTTTGCAAACAACTTCATAGGACAAAAACCCAAGGCATTTATTTTTTTTCGAATACTGTCTGACTCAGTTTAAGACTTTTTGTTTGGCAGTGTAAGGTACTAAATTGTGTGGGATGATGATCAAAGCCAAGTATTAAGGCAGACTGTTGGCTGAAGGTTTGTGCAGGACATCTAATTTCTGTTTGTATTCATAAAGCATACAACTGAACCATTTTAATCTGAGGGGTCAGACAGACTACCATTAAGATTTATGTAAATATGGTACTATTAAGCAAATACCAGACAATATATTAAAAATCATTTATCTTCCTTACTCTGCATCAAGTCTTGTTTGTACTGAAACCTTCTCATGCCGATTTTCTTTTGGAAACAAAATGAGCATGAATGCAATGCTATCATCTGAGAGTATTTTATGCTACTTTAATAATTCATTATCTTAACTTTTTAAGTCTGGAGGGACAGTGTAAAAAGAAGTCCTGTTTCAGGTCATTTAAGGTCAATCTGCACTCCCCATGTTAAGAGCAGCATTTCATGTATGGAAGTATTAATGTGCCATTTTATTACTCAGGTTCTTTTATTAGTTAGCATTCAGCCCAGTGAAAATTTACAGTAGTTATGTAATAATGAGGTACTGCTAGTATATATTCTTCCAATCTGCCATGAAAAAAGCTGCATGAGAAATAACCCCATGCCAGAAAGAAGGGCACACACTAAGCACAAATATCTTGTGGTAAGAATGTTACAGGGGCAACAAGAGGCAGCACCTGGTTGGTATTTCATAACCACATAACTTGGATCAATAAATCCTATGGTGTGCCATTTCCTTTGATGACAAACCCCTATTTTGCACCAAATTCTTTCTGAACTGCTTCAAAAGCTGTGTAAGAGCTCTAATAAGAGCTGTACTGAGTATACCAATAGTACTGCATTTTTGGTGGAATTTTTTTGTTTTGTTTGGGTACAATACAGTACCTAACTAACTTTTCCTAATAAAAAGAAATAAGGGGGTGTCTTTCATAGTTAACAAGTATTGTATAGGGATTAGATAGGTGATACTGTTAAAAACAGCCAAGACAATGTATTCTTTACTAGGTGTCACAGTTGTTTGGCATTTATATTTAAAGTCCATCTTTCAAAGCAACCTAGATTTAGTTAACATAAACAAACAAGATGTGAGCTTGTATCTCAAATGACTTGTCCTGATAACCTTTGTAACATTGAGACCAAAGAAAGATATCCTGAGACTGATTTGTCACTGTGACTATTGTACATCCTTAAAACCATTTAGACAACAAAGTTTGTGAAGCTGTTCAACTTAAATATGAGAGGTGTAGTTAAATAAACTGCAAATGTATTTGCAGAAGTTACACTGGTGATTCCTAGTAATCACTTTCTCTTTTCAGACAGCCGCATAAAACTAGATCTCACTTTAGCTTGAGCTTTCCCTCAAAAAATTGCTGAAATCTTAAAATTGCTACTACAAAAGCATATATAGTAAAAATAACCCCTCAGTTGTAGTCTAATTGTGAAGGTACGATTTATTGAGGAATAAACTTGTGCCCTTCCTAGATCAGATTAGTATTCTATTAACTGTGTGGGAGGGAATGACTCACCAGAAGGCTCTTCTGTGTGCTCTGCAAAGACCTTCATTGTGGTTCATCAAACGTCTTCATAAGTTTTACAAACATTGCTGAATGTCAAAAATTTTTAGATAGTTATAATTCAGTCAATTAACACGCAAATGCTACTCTAAGCCTGTAGCACACTGACTTTAATTTCACAGAGAACAGAATATTCTCCTTTTTAAAATGCTAAGCACACTGCTATCCTTACACGTAGGAACACTGCTACAAATGCTAGGATGAGAAATCCTTAATCATCACTAACCAATAACAGGGAAGCAAAAGATTGCAATTAATTCTTTATTATGCATTTTTATTGATAAGTATTGGTACTTGGGGCATGCATAATAACACTGCAACAATTATATCTATCACAGCATTACAACAGAAATTATGTGCAACCTTGTATTTCTGTATTTTGTGAACAGTGCTTACTGCTTCTGCAGTCTTATTTGAGATTCAAACCAAACTCCCTGATAAGTCAGGCTGATAAAGCAATCCATCTTCAAAAATGATCAGGCAAGATTTTGGCACAAACTGCTGTAATTTATATGGGGATGTCACCAGTGAAGACATAGTACCAAAATTTGTGATGCAATTTGAATTATTTCCAGAAAGGGAATAGAGTGATTCATTGTCCAGCAATTAGGTAGAAGTAAGACAGTAAATAACACAGATGTAATTATTATTTATAGTCTTCTTTGCTGCTATTACTGGAGGAAGATCTAGAGATTTGTTCTTTGCCTATACAGAACCAATCACGCTTACAGCAAACAGCATCATTTTAAACCAAAGCCACACTGAAATGCCAATGCATAGAATAAAGACAGTCAATTGTCTGGGACAGACCATGCTCAATGACTGGCATGTGAGAGTCCAAGATGCTGCCATTCTTTGTTATCACTCTGCCCATTTATTCAGGGTGAATGCCACAGTAACAGAATGGAATGCATACTGAAGTGTTAGCTGTTCCATTTTCAGCTGAACACCAGATTGCCACCAAAACACATAAATGGGGGCACCAGCATGTGTCTGTCAACACCACTGCAACAATGGCAACAGGTGTCAGGGAAAGGATAACTACAAGCAGTTGTAGCTGTAGCAGCTCTTCCCAAGAACTGGCATCCTGTGAGCACGAATGGGGACTTTACCTCTTCGAAAGGCAAGTACTGAAAAATGTTTAAGAGGTAACAACCTCTGAATTTTCAACAATGTGCAGGATAGCAACAGTTTCGTCTCTTGCATTGGAATTGCACTGGTAGAAGTTCAGAACAACAGCTGCCAGAGTGACATCTAACATGTAAGTGACATCTAATGCCTAACTGCTTTAGAATCTAATGAATAAACACATAATCCTGAGACATTATGTAACTGATAACTCCTTCTTTGCAGATTAAAATCTGTAGGAGGCATGAGAAGAACAAATATGCATATGTACTCAGGAGGAAAAGACAATTTTGTGCTACTAAGCCACAATTCTTTCTAAATGGATGAAGTATATTTCTAGTCTTGCCAGTAGTATAAAAGTAGTGTTCCAAGATTAATACCAATTCAAATGAAACCCAAGAAGACATGCACAGTGGAGTTAACAAACATGTGGCATCCTGCATTCTCTGAAACTTAAGTAAAATTGTTTATGAATAATTTTATTTATGAATACTACTCCCACCAAAGGAGGAGCACTTAAGGATGAAAATCTATTTATGCAGATAAGTAGTGTAAGACTGACAGGGCAATATGAGCATTCTGAACTGCTGTCATTGGACTGACAGATAATTCAAATTCTGTGGTAAGGTTAATTTTTCCATTTGACAAATTCCTCTACTTTCAATGCAGAGGCTCCTCTTCATTAGGGTAATAAATAAATTTTCTTATTTACAGAAGTTCACAGAACACAAGGAAAGATAATTTTTACTACAGAGAAAAACTTATACAGGGACAAAACTAGATGTTTCCAGCTTTTCCATGTTTTCCATCCTTACATCTCTCTGCATTTTTATTAATATAAATTTAAGCCTTTAAACAAAAATACAGTAGCATATAACAAGGGATCAAAACCCCTTCCCCAATCTGAGAATCAGGATGGTACTGACACACATTACCAAACAATGCTGAATTTGAAAGAATGGATCCTGGTGCAAATCCATTTCCTGGCTGAAAATCACCGATACAGTTAATTCTTATAAATGTTATTCTTTTTTAATCCCTCTACTGAAGACACTCTTCCCCTCCAAAATACAGATTTATTTGGAACATCAAACATACACAAAATCCTTATCAATTAAATACCTGCTATAACTTAGAAATGTTATTTATTCTTCATGCTCTTAAATGGTCTTCTTTTGCACATGCAGAAGAAAATGAATGCCACCACTGGGTCACATCAAGTAAAAATAATTTTTGAAAAGTATTTTTCTTTGCAAAACATGTCCATTCTGTAAACCATGGACTACAACTATTGTCATTTCTCTATTAGATCTTACTTTAAGCAGAGGCAATAAGAATTAGAAGATGATAGGAGAAGATGAAAAAATGTAAATCCCGTATCTGACAGCTTGACTTTGAACATGAAGAATACAGAAGCCACAGAATATTTATTCAGCCTGGAAGAGACTTCAGGAAGTTACAGTCCAATCTCCTCATCAGAGTAGAGTTAGCACTAGGTTGCAATCAGGCAAAAAAAGGTTTAAACCGAAATGCACCATCCCCCTTAAAGCAGTTGAACTGAGTAAATAGTTAATGTGCCTCCGGTAAAGTCAACATTTTTTAACTACGTGCATACTCGAGAAGAGAAATGGAACATCTGTATAGCTGATTATACATAGAGTGTACATATACATAGAGTGTACATACCTGACCTCTTCTTGTAGACATGTACACTTAACAAGAAAACTTCTTCAAATTAAATCATGCCTATTTTATGGGTGAGTTTTATACAAGAGTCTAGTTCTTCTAAGCACAGGCTGCATTGGTCACTGTGCAAAATTCCTGAACTCTGAACAGACATTAGTAAGAATTTTCACTTAATACTGTGGCAAAACCACATAATCATCAGAAGCAAGAAACAAGTGCAAAAATTCAGACATCATGTTCTCATTTTTAATTTAGTAATTATTCAATGGTTTCAGAGCAGGCACTACATTGCTTCAAACACAATCAAGTATCTTTGAAATAATGTTGAAAAATAACCTCTTCACCTCAGTATACACACGCGCATATACACAGACATACATAAATTAATTTAGAAAATCTGTACAGATGTATTTGTCAGGAAGCAACTCAAAGAACTGTACCACAAAAAATTTGTTTCTGTACTGAGACACACTACAAATTATAATCCATTTTTCTGAAGATAGGATTTAAGGACACAAAATGCCATGCAGTACTATTTAGTAGAAAATGAACTGGTAAATAATTTCATCTATTTAGGGCTTAAAGAATACACAGAACTCCTTAAATAAAACAAATGCAAATTTATGAGAAATATTTACTGTCCTTGAGCTATGCAGGCCCCAGTTATTTGTGTTAACTGAAGCTTATCCCCTTTTAAGAAAACATCAAGGAAGTATAGGACTGGATATCCAGGATACTCTATTTTTTATTACTGGTGGCAAAACTGGTTCAAGAAAGGAGTAACCTAGTTGAATCTGAGTCTGAAAGTCCATCGTCTTGATTAGCTGCCTCATAATCACCCACATTATCAGCTAATTCAATGTCTTGATCATCATTACTCTCTGCGCTGTAATCAACTTCTTCAAGGAAGCGAGGCTCGTCTTCATCCAAAACATACGTAGTGGGGCTATAACAAACAAGAAGTTCCATGAATCATGTTCAAAGTACTATTTGGTAATATTTTGGAAAAGTAACACATTCAGACCATGTGCCCGGTCCCTCTCCTGACATACAGTTATCCAAAAATTACCTCAGAAAAGAGGCAGATCACCTGAAATGGGACTGGCTTTTCAGCTGCGCGTAAAACGACTGAGATACAAACCCGAGTGTGTAATGCCTTCAACTAATTAGTCAGTCAGTCATACACAACTCATTATTCAAATGTGCCAGGACAAATCCACTACACTAAAGGCCTGTAAGAACTTCACGCAAATACAGCAGTACCAGAAGTTGCTGAAGAAGAATCCAACTACATGAGGACACAGCCATTGCTGTAAGGCATAAACAAACCTCTGTTTTATAAAAGACACACACTACTGAAAAACACTACAAGTAATTACTTGATACATATCAGAGATGACAGACCAAGAAGTCATGGTAATACCCACAATCAAGTTCCCACACAAATCACTTAGCTCCTATCAGATTCTCACACATTTGCATGCAGGTAAAACTTAAAATTTGTCAAGCATTGCAACTCTGAGGCAATGCATTTAGGGAACTGATGCTTTGCCCACAGAATAGTCTATGCCCATAACTAATGCCCCCCCAGAAAAGGAGGATTAACACCTTTAGTGTTAACTGGAAAAAGGTTAAAATACAACTTTCTGATCCTCTCACCTCCCTAGAACAGAGGAAGGGGTGAGGGGAGAGGCAGAAAAGTGTTTTCCAGACCCAGTTTTACTCACTTGGGACATAAAAAGCTGTCTGCTTGAAAGCACTAAGTACTCCCAAATATTTTGTAAGTATTTTTACATTCATATTAAGCCCTAAGAAAGTTTTGTAATGCATTTTACCTAATAATCAAATTGTACAGAACTCATACAAAACTGTGAGAATGTTCTTATTGAGAAACATCATACAGAACACACAGAAATATGTGTATACTAATTTTAATGAATTTTCTCTTAAGGTATACAAAAACCTAGCTTGGCTATGGCTTTGTAATTAAAAGGACTAATCATGCATCTTTCTAAAGACCCTTTAGGAGCTCAGCTGCACCACTTGAAATCTGAAATGCAATTTCTATCCAATATAAATAAATTTCACAGTATTCTTCCTCTACCTGTAGCCTCAATGACATTCCACACTGTAACATTTTGTACTGTTGACAGTTAATTCAAATACTAGGAGAAAAACTGTTCCTTAACTTAGGAGGAAAAAATATTTACATTCAAAACAATCTCTGTCATGGTTCACTAAACAAGTCTGTACTCAATTAGCTATGCAAAACAGAAAGCTCCACAAAACAAAGTACTTTACAGGTTATTTAAGCTGTAACTAGGGCAATAACCTATTGTTGGTTAATGAACTAGGTGTTTAAAATAAAACTCTTCCCATTTAGGAGAGATAAAGGGTGAAGAAAATAACCAGGACCTTTGCTAAGAAGTCTCTTTCACTTCACATATGGAGTACCCAACATATGAAAAGGATACATGCTTTGCATGAAGCATCTGTGGGGGAAGCACCAAAGGAATACAAATTTTTTGTGCTTTCATCCTGTGATGCTTTCTGCCCTAGGAAGTCACCACCTACCAACGCTCCTCTAAAGAAAAAAGAAGTCGGGGAAATAAAAAAAGTTTGAATGTTTCATTTATTTAAAGAAACAAATGAAAAGGACTTCACCACATGTATCACATTCTGACAAGTTCACAGATTTGTTAAGTTTGTGCTTCTAATCACTTAACACAGGCACTGATTCATTAGTTTTCTCCAACACTCCAGTTGGAGAATAGACTGTATAATTCACAGGAAATGGAGCCATTAAATCTGAATGTTGCCCCAATATTAAGCAGGAATTCTGAACACTGAAACATAAAACCACTGAGCTATGTCAAGGAGAACTATTCAACCAGTGACAAGGGGACGTTTAATGCATTACAGTAATCACTTATAAAAATTCATCTTTGTGAGGTATAATATAGAATAATAAAGCTCTCAAAAAATTCTATCCACTTTGTTTAGTAAATGTCATTATTTGGATTTTAAACTAACATAGTTGATCTTGTTAAGAGAAAGCAACCAACAAAGCCTACGTTATGGAAAAAAACACAGAATGGACACACAAGGAAAACGCATAGTTCACCTCTTCAAAGTGTCCTGTCACTTCATAGAATATATCCTATGTTATATTGTCTTGAAAAACACACCAGTATATTTATTCTCTGTACTTTTTTTTATACTTGTATACATTTATTCTACCTACTCATACATGTGCAAACATTCGGGCATGCTGCTAACTTATAGAAACTTGGGTACTAAGAACAGTCATAAGAAGTCAACCTCTAACACATTTTAGACATTTAGTCTGGCACATACACATCCAGAACTGAGGGATGCTTTTCACTATATGTTATTTTCTCTGTTCAGGAGAATTACCATTAGAATAGATCAAAGATTATTTAGAAAGCTACATAAACCCTTAAAATAAAAACTTGCCCTGAAATCTGCTTCATAATAGTCCTAGCTTTCTACTACCATCCAGAGCAACACACCATGACTTCTCAATCGTAATAAAAATTACTATATTTATTAAGCTTATTTTTCCACTTTCCCTTTCTTAAGTTTTCTTCCCTCACAAAATTGTATCCAAATTGTGTCACATACCAGTCATATATTTGCTTTCCTGTGACATGTTGTCTTCTGATGTAGAGAATGCTAGCCTTGAATATTTAATTTTTCAGCAATCTCCGTTCTAAAGATTAGCATGAATCTGCAAAGAGTAATTATTACTCCACTGTTTTACTGAGGCTGGATCACATGAAATATAGAAATCAAATACCCCAAAAAATGTCTTAGTGTTTAATCAAATTCTTTATTTGCCTCCCTGCTGCTCCCCACCCCTAGTGTATCTTGTGACGATATATTTTTAGCTGCTGTCATGCTGATTCTATGGGTTTTAATTTCCTAACTTTTCCCTTGGGCTCTTTCTAATTAACTTGCTCAATAATCCTTCTTCCTCTACTTCTACACCTCCTGCTTTTCCTCTTAAAAGGAAACTATTATTTTTCTCAGGTTAGCAGAGGTTGTTTATCCCACACCTACAGTATTGTAATGTAAGGGATGTGACAATCTGTGCATTTTCTTTGAAGTCATAGCTGTTAAAAGAGAATACTAGATGAAATTGTGAAGTTCTGCATGTCCTACCTAAACAACATTTTATGGGTAAAAAGATGAATTCCTAAATGCCTGATTAATACACCTGATATAATAATATGGTCTTCAGGTTTATAAGGAATTTTAAGACTACCTCTTTCATTTAAAAGAGTATTTTCTCCATCACCTGCCATTGAATAAACTGAATTTAGAATTAATATAACTGTTTTCTAAAATGGATTTCAATTATTAATTAAAACATACTTTAATTATTAAGGTCAGCCAGGCACACATAGCAGTGATAGTGGCAACAGCAGCAGCAGCCACAGTAACTTCTGGGGGTTGAGCACCAGACCATGCTAGGCAGGGCCTCCAGTCAGGGAAACATGAGTAAGAAATGAGAGACCGGCCAGGAACCATCAGCTCTCATGAGTCTGACATGGTGTGACTGCTACCAGCAGATTTACATGGCCCCAGAGAGTGTGAATGCCCCAGGGTGTGGTGCCACGGTCAGGACACAGTGCAGCAGTTCTCCAGGAAAGGCACGCAGAAAAGGCCACTTAATTCTACTTGGGGAGGAAGAGGAAGCAGTCTTCTTCTACAACAAAAATGGCAGCTACACCTCGCAGCTGTCAGGCTAAAACCAAGAGAGACCACAGCCACCTCGGTTATACATCTAGACCCAAACACCCTTGCTCTGCTCTGGTGAGACCCCACCTGGAACACTGCATCCAGCTCTGGGGTCCCCAGCACACAAAGACATGGACAAAAGTCACTAAGCTCTCAGTGGGCTGGAGCATCCCTCCGACGAAAACAGGCTGAGAGAGCTAGAGTTCTTCAGCCTGAAGAACAAAAGGCTCCAGAGAGACCTCACTATGGTTTTCCAGTACCTAAACAGGACTTATAAGAGAGAGGAAAGAGGACTTCTTGCACAGTCAGAAAGGGTTAAGACAAGAAGAAATGTTATTAAACTAAAAGAGAATAGATTTAGATTAGTGATTAGTGACTAGGAAGAAATTCTGATGAGGGTGAGGGTGTTGAGTCACTGGATGAGATTGACTAAAGAACTTATGGATGCCCCATCCCTGGAAGTGTTAAAGGCCAGGCTGGATGGAGCTCTGAGCAACCTCATCTAGTGGGTTGCATCCCTGTCCATGCCGGGGGGGTTGGAAGTAGATGATCTTTAATGTCCCTTTCCAACCAAACTATCCTATGACACTTACTATTTTTTAAAGCAGTAATGCAGTACTGTACCTTACTTTCATTTCCATTAATGCTCCAAACATACTAAATATAATAAACCTTTTCACTAACCTGGTATAATTTTTTCAAAATAATATTTTAATCATCCCATGAAAGATATACTTGGAATTTTCATTATCCACAAGACTCAATTAAAGAAAAATTAATCCACAAGACAGACGTAACCATTAGCAATTTCAACCCCATGGAGATTAGCAGTTTCTTGAGACTACAGGGATGTGTATAAATTTTAAAACTTTGGAACAAAAAATTAAGAAATATCCCCTGTCAAAGTATGGAGTGGAGCAAGTAACTGGGGAGTTGGGAAAGGAAGGAGAGAGAATTCTGAAGGACTAATGATTTCTTTTAAAACTGCACTATTATGGGAGGCAAAAAAGTCTTAGATGAGAGAGTTATGAAGTATCACAAAGGAATTGTTTCTCCACAGTTTCCCTTCTTATTTCTCTTTAGGGTCTATATTCTGTTCTAGGGATTTGCAAGGAGGCAGCATCACACATGCAACTACACATGCTGTCCAGCTCAGCTGCTCTTAACTTATGTGATTTTTGTAAGTAATGAGAATATTTTCTCAAGGGAATTTCCAAGGCTAAAGGGGAGAAAGTATCCAACTCTTTTTTAAGCCATAAGAAGCTGGACATCCAAATCCCCTTTAATTATTACCTATAAAAATCTGCACTTTTAGGGTTACAAAAAACTTTACTCCACAGTTTAATCACAAGTAACATCAATACTTTCTATGTGTTCTCACCCTGAAATACCTTTTATGAAATTCAAAACTGAATCAGTTGGGATTCGTCAATCATTAACTGTAGCCTGTGGTAGTATTTGGATCATATCACCAGGAGTAGAAGAAAACTTAAAGAACGGTATGAAGAATATATAAGCTGTTCATCATGCCTTTTTTTTTTTTTTTTCAGTTTGTTCAGGGCTTTTTTCCTTGATTACTAGTTTCCTTATTTTGCCCTAGAGAAGACAAACAGTACTCTGCTGCTACAGTCTACACAGAATTAAAAGCAATCACTTTCACTTGGGCCAGAGGAGGGGCCTGGTGCATGGGAACTGCTACCTGGCCCACCAGTGGAATTCTGATTCTTATTTTTAGCAGCTTTTTCTTCCAACATTCAGAACAGGACAGATTGGACAAAAGCCACAGCAGAAGATGCCTTCTTTTTAACAAACCTGCACTTCTAAGGTACTGGAAGAAAGGCCAAGAAAACACTGAAGGAGAGAAAGAAGGAAAAAAACTTTTATTCCAGGTGAAGAAGATTAGTATACAAATGTCTGGGCAAAGTTTAAGAGTTATTAAGAGGGAGGGAAGTAAAATAGGACAAAATCAGTTTCCATCTGACAGCCTAGACAGAAATCCTTTGCAAGACTTCACACACACTCTCACTGCATGTACCCCTCACTCCTTGCCTCACCAGTCTGATGTTTTTTCTCAAGTGTAAGACTAAGTGCAGGAAATGGATTTTTCATCAAGTTTTTCCCTTCCCACAGCTCCTTTTGGCTGTCTACTTTTTCTACCATTTTCTAGATATGCTGGGTCCCAAAGCTCAGTCTGCCTCTCTGCTATAACTAAATTAAATTAACAAACACAACCACACCATGTTCTAGAACCAGTGAGCCTCAAAAGAATCACTGAAATCAACTAGAATTTCCAAAAAGTGGTCAAGTTTTTGGGCAAAGGATAAGTCTAGTAAGTCATAACAGTTATGACTTCACTCATATGTTTTTGTTTCATTGCATATAGACCCTATCACACTTGTCAGCACAACTATAATTCCCAATACAAGATCAATAATACATTTAGTCTAATCTTTTCCATTTAGAACTAGGGTGAAAACACTATCAAATGGGTTGGAAATAATTAAAGAAAAATTAAATGCTTAATTCATCACATAAAATGTTAAGAGTGCACTGACAGAGGGGAATAAATCTACTTATTGCTTTATTTTTCTTGTTTCAGACATGTTTCAAAATTACCTCATGGAAATTAAGCCTATCTGTAATTAAATGGCAATATATTCTACAATATTAACATGTACTTGGTCATTTTAATTACATCCTGGAAAACCAAAAAGAATTTGAGAAACCCTCAAAATCATTTGCAAAAAATGAAATCAGTGCATCTGTGTTTAAACTTGACTACTTGGTCTCTAAAGCATTAAAACTGTGCATTGGTAAAAAGCAATACCAATAATACCCAAAAATAAAGGAAATTACCCCAATCTTAGTAATTGCTCTTCTCTAACCCAACAGGAATGCTACAGCTGTGTAAAAACTATTCTGTTTTATACTTGCTATTGATGAACTTTTTATCTGCTTTACCTGCAGGTAGTTCTCATTTGTCTCTAAATGGCAAATAAAAAGCAGGAAATCATGTGAGTATAAAAAAAGTATAAGCAGTTCTTTCATTGTGATAGAACAGAGAGAACTGAAGTTTGGGCCTATAAAACAAGAAACTGCGTGACTATATTCTGACCCATGACTTCTCTGAAGAGGAACAGAAATCAGCTTTATAAACTTTTCCTGACAGAGGCTCTCTGCATATTTCCATCACTCAAGCAAATAATAAATGGATACCTTGGTTGACAAGATTTTTTTATTATCTTGTCTAGAAGCATGTAGAAACACTAAAATGTCAGCATTTTGGATACAAGGACTGAATAAAATGACAAATTAACAACATCTTTCACAGATTTGACACTTAAGTTTCAAGAGGTGTAAATAAATACCTATTTTTCATAGCACCTAGAAATAGAGAAGTGCTGCATAGATCCTTACAGGGGGTAAGGAGGAGGGGGGAAGGTGAGACAAGAAAGAAATCAAATCCTACCAAGAGACTTTTTCCTTCAAACAGCAGTGAAGTCTCACACAGCAATGCAGCCCAACTCCTGTGGACTTCAGTTGTAAGGGTACCTGGAAATACCAGCCACATGTTTCTCCAAATTTAGTTATCATTGAACTGGCAAGTGTGAAAAGAGTTTGCTGAGCCTTACTAGAAGGGTCACAAGGAACTGATACTCATCAAAGCTACATAAATTAGTTGCATCCTTCTAGCAAAATCACCTAGAGTGCTCTCCCAAGCATCTCTCAAGATTATAAGAAAAATAATGATTATGGAATCTGAATGAACTGCAACATTTTGAGGCAGTATCCAGCCTTTTTTTCACTGTACAAGGAAAACAGCCTTGAAAACTCATTCAGTGATTAAAAAAAAATAGTACTTAAATAGAATTTGACCTCTCTCCCTCACCCAAAAAAACCCCACAAAATCCAAAAACTAAACCCCCTCCCTTTCCAAACTCAACCCAACCCAAAAAATCCCCACAAACTATGAGAGACAGTAGAAAGTCCATGCTGAACTATGCTTTTCTTCTGTTGTTAAAATCTGAATATTCCTCATCCTATGCTTTTGTTGGTTTGGGGGTTTTTGTTGGAATTATTTTGGAGGAGGAATGATCTCACCAAGAAATATCCACTATGGTCTTGCCCATTACTTCCTGAGACAGTACAAAGTGGGCTTTCACAATGTTTATTTAAACAGACCGTTGTTAAATTTTATTTTTAATAATATCCAGAATAGAGGAATATGGAACCTAATTATCCAGTAAAAAAGCTGACCTTTAACACTTGTTTTGCAATATGTGTCTAAGTTCCGAATAGAAGCCAGACCCTAAAAACAAATAACATGGGACTCCCCCCCTGAGCATCATCATCAATAAACAGTATAGGTTTTTGAACTTTCTGCTGTGATATGCAATGACTGCTACCACAGATAGGAAATTCAGACTCCAAGGATATGTAGACCAACTGTCACTTGGGCATATTTGCTAGGGAGCAGAATAAAATTGCTGTTCTAGACAAACTCTTCCAAGTAATTGAGGCAAAAAGTCTGATGGCCTAAGGCATACAGCAAAACTCTACCTCTGGCAACAAAAGAATGGGACCACCTCTTAAATCCATGTATAGCAGAACTGGCAAAGAATAAAAGAAGAAAATGTGCAAACTTAAATATTATATGCTAACAGTGGAGGTTCTCTGAACAAAATTGTAGCTTCTTGTTTATCACAGAATGGCTTGGGTTGGAAGGGCCTTTAACAATCATCTAGTTCCAACCTCCCTGCCGTGGGCAGTGACACCAAATTGCTCAGTAATCCAGGTACAAATATACAACACATTTCAGTCTTAATGCCCTATTTTAAACTAAGTTGTTGGAATTCACACATCCATTTTTCCTATCACAGATTCTCACACAGTTACATAGTGAAAATATTTGCTAGGTGAATACTGAGACCAATGTAGCTATTTTCTCACTTCATGCTACATATTTTTCTGTTTTAGAGTTCTTGGATTTACGTTCAATGACTGTAAAAAATAAAGCCATCGAGACTTAGAAAAACCTAGACAGATGTTAACAGATTCCTCCAATAAATTTCAATATAGATGTTAACAGATTCCTCCAATAAATTTCAATATTACTTATGTCAATGCTCCATATTGGTTAAAAATATGAACTCTTACATGCACAGAATCTGATTTTTTTCTTACTCTTCTAATTTCTTTAGAGCAGAAGCACTTGGTTATCACCTTTCACCATCTGCAGCTATGTAACACCCAAAGGTCATGTTAGGGGAAACCATTTTGTAAAAATTTTTTCTAGATATAAATTAACTTTTACTACACTGAATGAAGTTACTTAATCATCTCTCTCCAGTTTACAATATTATCTTGCAGTACAATTATTTTTGTGATTTTCATGACCTAGTCTTTTGGGATGGAACTGAAACTGCTGAGTTTTTTTTAAGTAGCAGAGTACTAGTTGCTTTTTTCATTCAACAGGTTTATAAGTGTTTCCACACAGAGCCTCAATAACAGTAGGCTTATTACGAGCGTAATGTTATATTTTATCTGTGCTCATATGTAGCCAACAATACTATGTTTATGTAGGATTAAGTCTTTTATCAGTGCTTTCTGAAAATCCAGACTAAAACAGTCCCTATACCCTTCACTCCCAGCAATGAAATATAAATCAAGTCAGAGGCAGTTTCCCCATGCCCCTAGCAAGGCTGTACTTCATATGCAATTAATTTTCATACATAATAATTTTCTAGAGATAGTTATAAATTATGGATTAAGTAAGTATTTTAGCTGGTAAAGGAAGGCCAAACTATGTGCATCTATTCATATAACAGGATTTGGTTTATTTCATAATACTAAAACAAGCTATGTGTTCCCACTTGTTCCTTTTCTCATGTAGCATTACTCAAGTTTGCTATCAAACAGAAAGCAAACATGAGGTCTCACCCTTTTTTATCCCATTCTGAAACTGAAGTGGTTTTGATGTGTCTTTAGCTTTCTAGCAGATACTAAGGGAAATGACTTGTGTATATGACATGACATTCCTCAGTTCAATAGCTGCTCTTGTAAGGAAAATCCATCATAAATAACATTAACAAACAGAAATCTAGCACATAACTTTTTTCCAAAGCACAGCCATTAACTACCTGTGAACTAGGATGCTAACTTTCTCCCAAGAGACCATACAAGACTGAGATCCCATGCCTGAGGCAGCCAGTAATATAAAGTTATGTGGAAATCTGGGGCTGTTTTTCAATGCCACTCTCGTGGATTAATTGCTCACAACCACCTTGCTCCAGTCCTTCCACAGTGTGCAGCCCTTACCATTCTGAAAGCAGTTCTTTCTAATAAGCACTAAGATGAAGAAGGCACTCAGTACCTCAGCCTTTTATATGTCCTGCATCACCAGGGTTCCTGCCCCATTCACCTGTGCAGCCGTATTTTCCCTTTCTTTTACTACTTACACACTTAACAGAAGTTCTTTGGTTACTCCAAACCCACTTTCTGACACAATCTTTTTCAGGAATCCCTAATTCAGCTTTAACCAAGCATGAAACTTGTTCTGACAGTAAAAATTCAGTCATTACAAACATCCTGACGTTGTACTAGAGAGCAAATGATACTGGGGGGGATTCAACCATGACTGGAGCCAAGAGATACTTGCACATGACAGCTATTAGTCATACACTTTTAACCACTTCCCTAAGATACCCTCCTATTGTTCTTATCACCTTTTAGCTCATGCTTCACTTTTCATTATTATCTGTAAATGGTAAGCACGAACAACCTCCAGTTTCTCTCAATATTCAACATTCTGGTCACATTGATGGGCCTGAATGCAGGAAAAAAACATCATTTCTATGTCATATGGTGTCCCATAGCTCTGCTAGGTTTTTGTGGTCTACAGACAAATTGCTCATTAGTCTTAAATCTAACGAAAGTCTTAGCATCAAGTATCTCCTTGTTTCAGCTGCCCAAAAGCAGTAAAAAAATTACACTTTTCCCCAAATTTCCACTCTATTGTTTTAAATTGGAGCTACAGCCAACATTAGTAGAAATATTGTAGCATGTAAACCTTACTCCTTTCCAATGTAATGCTTTTTTCAAGCCCGGAACTCAGCTTTATTAGTCTGTCAACCACATTTTTAAAAAATATGCTTGTACATTCGGAATCACTTATTTGCTGCCTGTCTTTAGTAACCATGTACATGTAGATACTTGGGTGATGCATTATATGAATGGAAAGATGCACTGTATGCATATATTTGCAAGCCTATCTACATCTTCAAGAACAGGCAACTTAGTAACCTAGCTACTGAGCATATGAATTTCTTTTGTGACTTCAACTATTTCATGTTTTAAATTCTTCGAGTGTTGTTATATACTTCCACCAGAGGAGAAACAAGAAAAAAAGAGTCTTGAAGAAATACTTACAGTTTTTAGTTGCTTTAACTCACATACTTTAAGTCTGTTTAAACATATTTTTAATACCACAGCAAGAAAGAAGAAAAAAAAAAAAAGGAAAAAAAACACTTTGAAAGAGACAATTGAGACCTAAGACCTACTATTGAATTTTATGGCCTGTAATCCAAGGACATTAAAATTGCTAGTGTTTATCCCAGCAACAAATGTGATATATATTCTAACTCTGTCTGTATTGTTTTCCTTCAAAGTCTGAAGTAATTCAATTAACACAGTAGGTCTCCGAAATATTCAGATTATTGTTACAGTAACAGGTTACAATACATCAGCATTATTTTTGATGAGTGGAAGAATATTTTTGAAAGAATCCTCACACCACTTGAAAAACTGCAATTTTTTTCCCAAAGGAGAAAGTAAATATTATAAAAGTGTACTACCTTGTCACTTTACAGCTTGACTCAATCAACTCATTTTCAATATCCAACAGACTAGAAGGCAGATTGTATTCCAAAGGTGAGGACATTCTTTTCAAACGCAGCAAGCCAACACAGAACTTTGCTCCCATCTCCTCCAGTTCTCTTGTACCTATCTGCAATCCCTAATTTGAAAATAAGATTTAAAAATACAAAATAGGTACATGCAGTTGGACCCATACATACTGCAGAATAACTTTTTATGTTAACATTTTCTTACTTTACTTAATACATGCTCTTGCTTTAAAGACAGAACAAATAACTGTAGAATAAACACTTAGCAAGAATATCAGAGAAGACTCAGAAATACCTACATGATTCTTCCAAGGCTGAGCAGACACATCCCATTTTTTGAAGCTTCCTAGTCTACACTTCTAGCACCCCAATATTACCAGATCTTTTCCCAGTGGCATTGGAAGAGAGACAGAAATCATGTCTAGATTCATAAGTATAAATTATTTTTAAAAACTTCAGAAAAATTTATAAAAATTAATTTAAAATACAAGATTCCTCAACATAAGTTCCATCAATCAGAAAAAAAAAGGAGAGAATTCTTATCATAGCTGTGATCAAGTTCATTGCTATGTTCTGACATATAGGTAAGACTCTCTAAGGCAGCAGCTACTCTGTGAGACAGATGTCTCTTCCCTGCCTATAAATTAGAGGCTACATGTGTTAATTCTGAAAGCATATATTCAGACATTTAGTAATTAAAATCAACAAACAAATTCCAAAAGCCAGAGCTCTTTTCTAACTTGAATTACACAGCCAAGCACTTTCCTCTGCAAAGACTATTTAGAAGATAGAACTTACTGTCATGGTTTTAGTTGGCTAGGCACTAAGCCCTGTGAAATATGTTATTTTCTTAAGGGGAAATAAAGATTGCTGAGGAAAACTGAAAAGCATCACGACACTTACGTAATGCTCTCCAAGTTTACATATCTGATAAACTCTCCCATCAGGTAATTCCACACTTTTAATTTAGCCAGAAGTGCAGTATGTAGGGATATAACCTCCGACCTTAACTACTTTATGAAAAGACAGTAATCCAGACTGAGCCTCAATAGTCATGTAATTGGCTAGTACTAATTGTATATACACTAGCAAATTCAGTGGCAGAACTCAATTTCCCCCTTTGCAATTTCTGTATCTCTGGAAAATTTAAAAGGATTTTAGCTTGGATGTTCCAAACCTCTTAATGCACAGATTAGTTAAAAAGAAGCTTTGACAAAACAAACAGGGAAGCAGAAGAGCCAGGAATTAGTGGTAAGCTAAGTCATCAAGTACAAAAAAATATATGCAGCAAAAAATAATGAAGCAGGAATTTTTTTACCAAAAGCTAGAAAAAACCCACACAAGCTTTGTATGTGTTGCCACACTGATATTACATTTTAAAATGCAAGGTTTAAAATAAAGTATGTTGCTCCAGAAATGTTACAGCCCACACATTCTCCATGTGCTGTTTTGAACATACTTAATAGAGGAAAAGTTTGATTTTCTTCTGAGTTCTTTTTTTGCCTTGATAGTACTCATAAACAAGGTGCTTTTTAGTAACGAGAAAGATAAAGTTTTATCCACAATTCTGAACAGTGCCATCCTCTGGCCAAATGGTACGGAAACCTGTTAGCAGTGAACAAGAGTTGAGTATTTGAGTATTATTCTTAATAGTAATACTACTTACCTCTTTTATAATGCTTTTGTGCTGTAGGTTTCAAAGCACTTATTAATAAAGGAAGAAATATCCTCACTGTACTGATGGAGAAATGGAGGCAGAGAGGGTTGAAGCGATTTGCACAGTGTCTCACAGCATGTCACTGACCCCGCTGGGAACAGAAATCAGTTCTCCTCACTCAGTGCAGTACCTTATCCACAGAGGCCAATTTTTTGGCTTTGTTTTGTATTTATTTGCACATCATTAACTTTCGAAGACCCCAATCATAGCTGGGGCTCCGCTATGCTAATCACAGGAAGACACAGTCCCTGCCCCAAAGAGATTAAAATATAACATTAAGGACAAGAGGCAACAAGTATATAGAAGAGGAAGGAAAAAGGTAACAGTAATCTCACTGTTACACAGACTACTAATGCGCACAACTTGATGGTTCAGAAACTTTTCCAGTTATCGTCTACATTTGTTGCTGAAGAATTTATCGTTAGTTGGCAGGTTCCTTATAGACAGGATATGTGTGTCTAAGCTGAAAAAGGACAAGAGCATAGCATGAAGGAAAGTGCAAAGACAATGTTATAAAGCGTGTGCATGTTCCCTGGATGCTAGTTTTAGCACAGAAGAAAGAGGATGCAACTAAAGAGGAATCTAAATGGATCGGACTGGAAGTGGATAACTGGGGAACACCAGAAGGATAAATTTTGAACTTACTATACTGAAGGGTCTACAGAGTTGTGGTAAGAGCCTCATGCCAAATCTTGATTTGCTTCTTCCATTTCTTTAAATCATAAGGGAGAATGTAGTACCATACAAATACCAAATACCAAAGTTAACTGATTTTTCCATCAGCCAAACCTCTTCATTTCCATGAAATGAGATCCACAGTCTGGTTCAGGAAATCTAAGGGACCTAAGGTGAAGTTCATTTTCACTGATGCCTTGATTACACTCCATTTCTTTATCTCCTAATGATCCTCAACTGTTGTTCTAGTACCTTTAACTGAGGTCTATTAAAGTTCCTTAAACGCTACAGGCATTGCTTTTAAGATCAAGCCATTGCAAAGTAGTTTCATTTATTTTAAAACTAAATTTAATTTCTTTTTCCTTACATCTTACACAGCTGTCTTTCTTCTAGACAGTAAAATTTTAGAGGGAAGGTTGAAGTCTTCCTTACTAATAAGCATGTCATGAAGGTACCTTCACACCAATAGAGTATCTCATTAAATTTGCTACTTGAAAGCAAAGATACAAAACAAAGGCACAGCAGACTGTGACCTCAAGTGAGAAGAATATTCCTGCAATATATACTTAATAAAAGGACAAAAGTCATACAAAGATTTGGAGAAGTCAGCTGGACAGTAAAATATCATGTAGATCTTCTGTTTTCTTACTCAGCAGAGGTTACAAAGACGTAACGATTTTTGAGAACTCAAATTCTAGAGATTGAAGAATCATGGTTACTGAGAAATTTTTTGACCGAGTCTTTATTTCCTGAAGTCTTCTCTTTATGTGCATCCAATAACAAAAATTTTTCAATTAACTTAAAAGTCAAGCAATATTTCCAAATTTATTAATCTCCAATCAGGAAAGGGATTCATTTCCATTTTCAGGTGGCTTGAATTATTGAAGACATTGTTTTTCTGTCTGGTGTCTTAATTATGCTCCATAGTAGATCCTGGAGAATCCATTCACCAGAAAGTTTGTTTTTCCATATCTTGAATCGCAGATGACCAAGTAATATTTGCAGCACTTATTCTCAACACACCACAAAGACTACATGTTACCAGTTAAAAAATAATTGCTTCCAGAGACAACTCTGTTACCAGAGATCCTAAATTCTGGTAAGAATTGCTAACTTCAGCTCAACAGCTTCCTGACTGGAAATAGTCTAGCATCATCATTGTCCAAGTAAAATGAATGAGAATAAGAAAGACTGATGTTCAGCTTTGGCAAAGACTCAATATTCCTTCCACAAAGAACCAAATTGTTAAGTATTCCTCTTCATTCTTTGAACAAAATTCAGCAAGGATGCCAAACCAGAATAAGACTAGTAAGGTGTTTCAGACCTTTATGGTTCCATCCCTCAGATCTCAACTCTCACATCCTTTGGAAGGGAAGCAGCAGAGAAGGGAATTTCTATAGCTCAACTTCTCTGTGCTTTGAAATAACATGTAATGACATATGTAATCTAATTTTTACCACAAGTTTATTGATAGAGTTACTGGCCCTACTCCTTCCACAAAATAAATACCAAAAAACCCCCAAACAACACAACAAAAAACACTAAGCTTAAGCCTTTTCATCTCCTTCATCTTCTCACTGAAGAAGTGCTGGTCTTTCCTTAAGTCCAGTCACCTTGGCCTTTTAGACACATTTTCTTAATAAGTCTGAGCATTATCAGAGTGAAGAAAAAATTAAGGATCTTCCTGTAAGTTCAGAGGATGACTAAGACCTCACAAATTGCTTTACTCCATCAAATAAATGGCAGAACAGCAATTTAGTCTCATCAGTTAACTATTACACAGAAGAATGTTCTTCCCTTTTGAGTAAATGATTCTTCCACAAAATTCAGCCATTTTTTTCTTTCTTTACTGAAGAGGAGCTTTGGAGGTATAAATGAAAGTTTGTCCACAAAGCATCTTCAATTCACTTTTCTTAAGTACTTCCTGCAGCAATGCTGCTAAAGCCATGAGGGTTCATGTTTAAGAGTATTTTGGAAATTTCAAAATAAGCAAATTGGATGAGTTATCTTTTTTTAAAGTTCCATAATTATGTTGTCTGGGGAATATTCTGACAACAGCAGGAATGCTGCTGTTGTTAATTGACAAAATGTAGTACTTAAAGGCCTACTGAAATTCTGGACAAAAAATTCCCTTCCTACTGTCTAGGGATATAAGCACGGATGTTGCAGCATACATTAATATACTAATGTATCTTGTTTCAACTCTTTTCTTTTTTATTTCTATCCCACCCAGCTTTCTGATTCTCTTCCTGTCAAGCACCTTATTTGAAGCTTGTGATCATTTTCTAGATTAGCATTCCTAAACTCAACTTTCAAGAGGAAACCCACTTCTTCCATGAATGCTGTCTAGTAGTGAGACACTACCAACAGGATCACCATTTGTTTTCAGATATCCAGCCCTGTTAACACTTTTCAAGCAGAGACAATGAAAATGAATTTTAAGTCAAGAAGCCACACAACTATGTGAGCTCAGAGAGGATGTGTAATTTGCAGTGCTGGTAACCCATACGAAAGTTTTGATTTGTAAGCCTGTTTCCCCAGCTATATGGGAAAATTCTGTAAGGGACACTGCTAAGTATCTGTTGAAGAACCATGATCTGCCATGGTGAAGTCTGAAATTACCATATATAAAGGAAATTTTTATTTTAGAATTGGCATTTACTACTACCCAATGCTAACAATCTGTTGGACAGAACAGTTCTGGATTTTTTTAACTACATGCATACACGTGTTATAAGCAATGATTAATATTAATCTTGTTAAAACAGCCCATAAGCACAACTGCTATGCAACCTATAAAGTTGAAAATTATCATTGTAACATTAGTGTACCCAGATCTTAAAAGGTTTCAGAAGCTTAAAGCAAGCAAGAATTGAGCAAGCAGGGTTACAGAAGAAGATACCAATGCAAAGGGAAGAAATTAAAAAGTAAGAAATATTTAAGTGATATATCTTCTTACTTTATATTTGCCCTGGTCACATCCACATAACGTGCTTTCCATTGTGTAGCTCCTTTGTACTCCTATCTCTCTCCAGACAACAACTCGTGCTGTAGATTCCTTGGACTTTTCCACTACAAAGCTGCAGCTGCCCATGCAGAATGCAGGGGCAGTCTGACTCAGGATCTTAGGGAGTGCCTGCAGGACAGCAATTTGAAAAATACAGTGATTCTTTTACTTCCCATATGGAAGGAGGTGAAGAGGGACCATGTAATCACAAACTTACTAGAAAATTTCGCTGCAGTTTGAGTTAAAAAAAAAAACAAGAAAGAATCAGTTCTCCATCTCGAGTTTTCAAAACTCAGTGTGTTCAAGTAGATAGTGTCTTCAGGTTTGCCTTTTCCTACTTACTAAAATCCCTTTTTTCAGGTTCAGTCACTAAAGTTATTAGTCATGGGAGTAAGAATCAGGATACAAGAGAATTCTTGAGCTGACCACCATCCTTTCTAACTCATCAGGCTAAGTTTGCTCAAATTAAGGGTACCATACTCCATATAATTATTAAGTTCAATTGCAGACTGTTTCAGAAATCCCATTAGACAAAAGCAGTATTTTATTAACACATAGAATTCATTTGTATTCAGCAAAGCACCAGGTGCATATTTCACTTCAAGAATGTGAATCAAAGTCCAGTATAACTGTTTACATGACAGCTTCAGTGAAAATGTCATGCAAATATATATATATTTGACTAATGATAAACAACTGCTCTTTCCAGTTTTTATTTGTGTCAGTTAAGACAAAACACACGACTGCCTCAAATTCATTATTTCAGTAGTACATAATCCATTAGTATAAGATTGCCCAAACATTTCATTCCATCTTTTTGAAACCAAAAGGCTTTTTCCAACAGCACTTATTGACTACTGTCTTTTGTACATTATAGTACCGCAGGGCAAAGTGAAAAAACCCCATATAATGTGTTAGAGAAGCAAACATGATTGGCATCCAGCTCAACATCCAGGAAATCTCACAAGAAAATCAAGAAGCGATTAATTATTTTTTTTTTTTTATTTTTTTTTTTTTTTTTTTTGTGAGGGAGATTTAAAGAAAAAAGAACAGAGAGCATTTGTACTCAATTACACTAAAGGATGCATAACAAGTGTTTTAACACACATTCACATGTTTTTGAAGCTTAATCATTGAATTTTTTCAAAAAAACCCAAGGCCTGGACACCTTTAGGTCACACAGGTTTGCAGATCCCATGAAGCAGCAATGGAGGGAGATACACAGAAGAAACAAGTAACACTCTAAGAAATAAGTAATTCTCTAAATTTTTGACAATTTCAAAGCTTATTATATGCAGAGGACGCGTTTGTGCAAGTTGATTACATATACCTAATTAGGGGCACATGTTTCAACTACACATCATTAGATAAGGGAATAAATAAAAAGGAATCTTACATATTTCTGTACACAATAGTAGTATTTCTCAGAACAATTAAGTTTCTTTTTTTTACCTTGTTGCTAGAATATTGTTTGCCATGCTTCGATGACCTGTTTTTTTTAATCTGGTAATTATAAATGCACAGAAGCATATTTTCCATCTATTCTCTAAAAAAGTACTATTAAACACAAAAAAAGTACATATTGGTGCAAAGAAACAATAAAAAAAAGCACTCTATGGATAATGTTTAAAGCTCCAAGTACACTTCATGAAGTGCACTTTGAAGTACACTCACAAACTAAAAAGAGATGATTTTAAGTATAGCTCATGCTATACAGTCATTATTTTCACAGAATGGGATTAGGATACTATTTGAAAAGTGTGTTCCAAATCCATGCCAAATAAAAGAGATACAAATGTCAAACTTACTCTATAACCAGGATCTTCCATCATGTCACAAGAGGCAGCATTAACACCTGTATGCCACATTGTCTCTTTGATGCTGCAGCCATACATAAACACATTCTTTTTACGAGAATGACCATGATAATCACAGTAGACCTACAATAAACCATTTGGCAAAATAAACCCAAGGCATATGGAATTAACATTTTATGAAAGTAACAGAAAGACAATTTATTTTTTATTTGTACTGTTGAAAGTTCCAAAGAAGTAGGCAATTCCTTATATAATTAACTCATGCCTTAAGACAAAGGGTGTGATTCATCTCAGGAAGTTTAACCTTCTAGCCTAGCCAATGCAACAGATTTACATCTACAGGTTTGCAGAAGACTAGTTCTCCAAGTCAAATTTAAGTGTGACATGGTTTACAAGACCTTATTAAAATGTTTTATTTATAGACTAGCTACATAGACAAAATTAAAAAGATTCAGAATTGCTTAGACACACATACTTACCAAAGGCAAACGTTTTATAGCAGCCAGATATTGCAGTAACCCTTTAGCATGGTAAATAGTGGGATGCAGATCTGGATTTGGATTTTGCCACTGTCTGTTTAAATCTTCTCCACTTAAAGAGCAACGGTGGCTATTGTGGGGGGGTGGAAAAACGCATGATGTAGTCTGTATTACCATACTTTTAAATAAGTCTCCCCCCCCACCTCAAGTTTTCCTCATCACCAGTGCTTCTTTGGAAGGAGTCTAGCAAGAAACAAACTTCAATTCTCTAACATGCCAAATAACAGAAATGCTTGGGGTGTTTTAAGCTATGTTATAGAAAATCTAAAAATAAATTAGAAGTAGCCTCTTACATGAAGCCAACTGTAATATTGCTTATTTTCTGTTGAAACTCAAGACTTGCAATTCTATTCAAATGCTAGTTCAAAATCAGTAATTTCAAATATATGGTATCTTTACAGTTTCAGTGTCTTGACTTCTGCAATTTAAAGACTAATGTCAACTACAAATCTAATACTTGAAATGTGAAGCTGTTAGGAGACAAGGAGCTGTGAGAAAAACAAGAACAAAAAAGAGCACTGAACAGAAAACCTAGCAAACAAAAAAATCATCTCTGTATTCAGCAAGAACTTTTAAACTTGTAGGGTTTCATGACCATGCAGTCATCTTCAATACATTTGCCTTTAGACTGTGTCTGTCGAGACAGCTTTCTTAATTGTCCCTGTATGCTGAATTATTTAATTATGTGTGTTCTAGTATACACATGCTTTTACATTTATAAAGGCATGGTTCTACTAAAATCTCTAGATGTTTTATTTTTATTATTTTGTTCACAAAACCTTTAAAATACCATCTATAAAAGATGAATAGAAGCTGTAGATTCACCACAGCAAAATTTCTATTTCATAGTAATTCCCTGCAAGTAAATGTAGACTGCTGAATGTTTACTCATAGCAGTTTCAAAACATTCTAAAATACCCCCAAAGTCCATTAAGAGAAGTGTAGCAATTGAAGTAACTACTATTGATAAATTTAATCAAACCAGGATACGCTCTTACTTTCTTTCCCACCTATTAATTTCCCCCCTTTTAAAAAACCTATGTAAAAAGCTTTCTCAAATATAAGGCCCTTTTTTTTCATGTGGACCATGAACTGTTTTAGCTTTTCCTAAATGCATGTGTGGTCTCATATAACACTCTTACATAAATCCAAGACACAGATACAACTAAAATGTCATGTTAAATCACACAGAAATTACTATCATCTATGAACAACTGAAAATACTTTTGTAAAACAGGAATTTGTGAAACAATGTAACTGCCTTTTAAGAAGCCAAAAATCCTATCAGTATTGCAAGTGCTTGTTGATTTTTATCACATTAAGTATTGTGTTTGTATCTTTCCAGGATTAGTTTATATTATTCATTTTTAAATACTGATGCAAAAAATTAGAGCACAGGTTAAATATTTGTGAGTAAATATATTCTTACTTTCCATTGATGACACCATCTGGATTGAGCATAGGAATAATTTTGAAAATATAAGATTCCCGTAAATATTGCGCATTTGGACTATTGCTCATTAGGTATTCCAGTGTTCCCTTCATAACCCAGCTTGCATTAGTCTCTCCAGGATGTACACGAGCAGACAGGAAAATATAAGGACGATTCCCTAAAAGAAATATGCATAGAAATTGCAAAATATAATTTAAGCTAAATAAACAGTTTGTTAATTGGAAGAAGAGCCAATAGCCCGCTGCATTTATAACAATGTAAAAAAACATTTGTGAGTTGAGTATTATTAAGTATGAGTATTATTGATAGATCTTGCCACAATATTTTTTAAAGGACTGCAAAACTACAGAACTATTCAATCAGACAATTACACAACTAGTTTGAGCTGGCAGTTATGATGTGACTTTTATGACTTTTTTCCCAACAGCCGAGAAAAATACTGAGGTGGACAAACACATTAGGAAACAGAAAAAGCTCACTTTGAATCTCAGTGGCTTAGATATTAGCTTTATAAAAGATTTTTTTGACAAGCAAATAACCTCAGCATTTCAAGAAAGTTACTTGTCCGTATTCTTTTCCAAGAAGTGTTGTCTGCAAAATGTAATGTGCAAGCCTAGCACCAAAAATCTAAAATACATGAATACTCTTACATATCAAGATATAAATATCTTTGACTGCCACAAATAAGTATTATTAAATACAAAGCAAATCCTGAATACTGATGCCTCTTAGTTTCACAAAATTCATTAACTTTAATTTTACAATGCATAGTGTTTAAGACCGAATTTTTTCTATAAATAGCTAGTTTTACATTATTTTCAGCTGATGAGAAAGAGGCATTATACTTACTGAACTGACAGATATGTTCATAGTAATTGGATTCTGGCATGGCTGTAATAGTGACTAAGGGACAGCTGTTGCCAGCCAGGGTCTCGCAGAGAACATCTTGACGAAAATATATCTGCTGAGGGTTGTGCATTGATTCCAGCTTCCGAAGATGCATCTTCATCCCAAAAACAATAAAAAAACACTTCAAATCCTTTGCAGTCACATGTGAGAGTATATTTCAAATGTACAATTTAAGAGATCTTTCTTTCAGTTGTTCTAAACAACGTTCAAGTTTCCAGCATAATTTCTACCGTAAAATACCCTTTTCTACATCTCTCACTGATTGAATATTTCTCTTTGTAGAATCTGGTTTTCCAACTGCTTTGAGAAAGATGAGGGAAAAGAGGGTAAGTTACTATAAGGCTATATGGAAGGTAAGAAACTTTGCTTCATTAAGATCAAGGACCTTTTCACAGTAAAAAGTAGTAATAAGCAAAGGAAGACTCAATACATGGGAACAGAGAGCCGGGATGTAATGGAAACAATAGCAAAACCAAAGGCACCAGTCTCTCACTGAACAGGCCATTAAGATTCTACAGACAAAGATTGGGAGAGAGTCACCTGATAAACAGAGAAAACAAGGAACCTGATAATTTGGGATATTCAAGCAGGTGGTGTGGTACCATACAAAACTCAAGCACCTGATCCCTACAGTACACCCTTAGCCTTCAGTCTGTGCAGCCTTACTCTATATCCTGTGCATTCAAGTGCTGTGTGGACAAGTGCAACTAAATGGACAGGTGTAAGTGGATTTGTGGTCAACATCTGCAATACACAAGGATCTCAGCCTCAGTAATTGGAGAATCCAACCTCTTGGGAGCAACCTGTGGGTAGCATAGACTATGGGTCCCAAGTCCCAGCTCCTGTTGAAATCAATTCAGACTCCAGCAGCTGGAGCTGTAGGCAGTCTTGGCACCTTTCAGTCAGTGGTGTCAGCAAAGGAAGCAAGGAGATGGCTCACTGCCAGCTACTGCAGTGGGTAAATACGTTGGTGCCCAACCACTGAGGCAAGGACAGCTAGTGGGACAATAAGGGCTGAGTTTCTCAGTGACAACACCTGAAGCAGGAGCATGGGTTACAAGGCCATGTGGCTGGTAACAGCCGCTAGGGATGGGGGGGACAAGCATACACATCTTCCCCACAGCTGGTGCGTGCTGGGACACACATGAAATTTGCTGGTAAACTTCAAGGTGGACTACCCAGCGAGTATGGGCCCCATGTCAGGGGAGGGGTATCAAGCAGGCAGACAGTCCATGCTGGCTTCTGGGCAGAGCCACAAGTGCAGTGTCTGTGAGATGAATGTGCAAGTGCACACATCTGTTTGCTAGTGAACATCAGGCTGGACTAGACTGCGAACTGGAGGCCTGCTCAGCAGGCCAGAGAGACTGGGATCGAAGCAGGGCTATGGCATAGATGGGCCATGCCAGCGGTCCACAACTGCGCTTGTGATTCTAGAGAGTAGGTTGGCTTGTACTTTTACTAGTGATCAGCAATGCATACCAACTGCAGAGGAGGATGGGGTGTCTGTAACCATTAAATCATGGTGGTGTTACACAGGGGTGACCTCGTCTGTGCCAGTCCATGTAGCCATGCCTGGGGGGAAGTGGGTGCGCACAAGTGTGCGTCCGTAAGTCTCCTCTCTCTGGGATACACACTCAGACTTGCTAGTAAATACAGAAGTAAACAGGAAAGCAGCAGCCATGTCCATCAGCCTGTGACAGAGACCCCCAGGTCCCTTGGCTGGCCACCAGCAGCTGGGCAGGAGGAACTGCCAGGACCAGGAGCTGCTGGAAGCAGCAGTTGCTTGAAACAGGTAGTTCTTTCAAAAGCTGGTATGGTTTAGTGAAAAGCTGCATTTAAAGCTGCTATACACTGGCCACTGAATCCCCTACTTTGTTTTTATTGCTGTGACAGAGGCAAACAAGAGACAGTCTAGCCAAATGAGTTTTGCTTAGAATTAAAAGTATTAATATTAGTATTTAATATTAGCATTAGGAGCTTCAGAAGACTTATTTAGACAATTCATTAACCTAAAAAGATCTCTATTTATCTTAATTACAGCAACTTAGTTATCAAAAGTATATGTAGAACAGCAGGATACAAGTTATTTAAGTCAAACACAAACATTCCATCAAATCAGCACTGTTTCCAGCCAATTATCACAGAATCACAGAATGCATAAGGTTGAAAGGGATGAGAGTGGGCCATCTGGTCCAACCTCCCTGTCTCTAGCAAGGCCATCTCACAGCACATTGCACAGGGTTGTGTCCAGATAATGCTTGAATTCCCTGGGGTGGAGATTCCACAATCTCTCTGTGCAATCTGTTCCATGGCTCAGTCACCTGCACAGTAAAGAAGTTCCTCCTCATGTTCAGGTGGAACTTCCTGTGCATCAGTTTCTGCCCATTGCCTCTTGTCCTATTGCTTGGCACCACCAAGGAGAGCCTGGATCCATCCTCTTGACACCCCCACTTCAGATACTGACACACACTGATGAGGTCCCCTCTCAGTTGTCTCTTCTCAAGGCCTTTCCTCGTAAGAGAGATGCTCCAGTCACAATCATCTTTATGATTCCCAGAAAACCCATTTAGCCCGCAAGCATCAATTTTACTTTTCCCCAGACTGTTCTTTAGAACAACCTACACACTTTGTCAATCTAAACACCAATATTATGAACATTCTCCCTTGTAAGGAGCATTTGGAACTTCGTAAAAAGAAACAAAATCAATTCAGTCATGAATGCTATACAGCATACTAATACTATAAATACTCATTTATGTAACACATCATAAGCTTTTCACCTTTAAAGTTGAGTATGTATACGGATAATGGTAAGCAAAGTAGCACACATCATCTTTATGTTGGAAAGTCACTGTGAATGTAATTGTGTAATAGGATTTTCCTTTCTGGCCTCCAGCAGCAATTGAACTTCTTGAAAAGTGATTCCTAAATCAAAAAATAGAGGTAATACACACATTAGAGTAAATTTTTTTCATACTACTGATTATTTCTGAACACATATTCTAAGTGTCAGAAGTAATTTTAGTGACTCTTTTTTTTTTTTCTATGTATATACAGGTTAAATACAAGTTCTTACCAGCTTTAAAGATACTTTATTACTGCAGTGATTTATTCACTGCAGTAATTCACACATTTATTCACATTGATAAAAGGTGAGCAAACAAAAAGAAGCAACCAAATACAACAAACAAAAGACAGTAACCAAACAGCTATCAACCAAGAAGGATTACATGTTGATATGCTGTACCATCTCATCCTGTGTTTTAGAACTCCCTTACAATAATTCCACTACAGATTACAGAAGGCTTATCACATGGAGCATGTGGTCAGTATTACTGGAAGTCACTAATAAGATTTCAAGTAAGCATGCATATATACATTCCCTTAAAAGCTTTCCAGAAACAGTATGCAATTTCTAAGAAAAGTATTAAATATGAACAGCTTAAATATTAGTAGAGTGCTTCCAAAATGAGACTCTGTATATTTCTATCACATGTATTACTCTCCATAGTAACTAAGAAAGAAAACCCTCTTCACAACAGAACAAAGAATTATCAAATGCAGAAAAAAGTACTTCTCAAAAATTGTACTTCATATTAACCTTCAGTGTGAGATTTGCTATATGTTTGGTTTGTATACTTACTTGTAGTAACAAATATCTGTCCCAACACGAGTCCAACATGGTCGAGAATTTAGTGCTTCTTGAACAGAATACATGAGGGGCTGCATACCTGAAAGAAGAAATGCATCTCACTTTAATGCTTAACATTACACAGAAAGGTATTAGCAGTAATGGACCACACCAACACTTACTTACAAGTCTACAAATTGTCTCTACTTCTTTACTCACTATCAGAGTGCATTTTCATGATTTCCTGGGTATTGCACTGAGCAGTCTTTAAACCAGGTGATAAAAGATTGCTGATTTTTAGAAAATAACAACTAAAGAAAACATTAAGACCTATGGAAGACCAAAATGAAATGTTTAAATGAAAGCTGAGGTTTGCATGAATGAAACTACAAGCAGTCCTCAGTTCCCCTCCATCCAACTCACACTAAAAAAAAGGCTTCAAAGAGAATACAGAAAATTGATACTATCATCTATTCATGTAAATAGCCAAAAAAACCCTGATGTTTCATGACAATTTTTTTTAAGTAACTCTTTAAAGGATGTTTTTTTTATAGTGTACTTAAGCTGAATACTTAATATGAAGTTAGAGAAGAAAATAATCCACTAATTGAACATCATTTACTCATTAGATAATTAGCCAAGAAAAGAATCAAAAGAAACTATCAAGTAAGTAAGCACAACATGAAAAAAAATCTAAGCTGACCGATGAAGATTAATAAGCAAGTTGAAAGCACCTTATTACTGGTCAAACTACCTGGTATTCTGTGACTTTATCAATGTGGATGAAAGTTTATGACAAAGGAGATCACAATACTACAAAATTACTTCAAACAAGTTTGAAGCCGGGGGTGGGAGAAGAAATTTCTTCCTTCTTAAAGGACAAATTTCAGAATATACATCAAGAAAAACCAAGCAGTTTTAAGCTGAATGACACACACTACATACCCACGCCCAGACAAGCAGAAGAAAGGTAATTTCAGTAAGCCATTTGTAAACCTTCAAATGAGGCACACACTGCAAACACTACTTACTAGAGACAACAATCATCAATTATGAACCTCAGCATTTTAGATTTATTTTTCCTTGCCATCAGTAAGACAAAACTGCTTTGGAATGTCTCCACTTATTTTCACATCTACCCCTATGCAGAAATGGATTAATGATGACAACTATCATTCTTCTTGATCTGTGTGAATCAACAGGCTTTGATTGTCCACCCCTGCCCAATGGTCCTAAGACAATTTTAGCTGCAGTTATCAGTAAATTTCTTCCGTTTTGGCCTCACAACAAAACTTCATTTTAAAAACTGACATCCCTTGGCTTAAGATGCATTTCTGCTTTTTAATTAGAGCTATCAAAACATTTTCCAGCAGTTACTACTAAAATAAAGAATTTAAACTGACAGCAAGAATACTTCTAATCCTGTGGAGAGAAGAAACAGCTAAGTTGTCTAGTACAGACATTTTTTACATACTTCTTCTCAGAGTATGGGAAACATATCTTACCATAGTTGAACTGACTGTTTGACTTTTCACAGTTGATGATGTTAAACCGGTAACCAATGCCAGTTTTCATTCCACTGACTTCAAAGTAAAACCACTGATGATAGTGATTGCTATTTATATCTGAGTTCAGAATCAGATCATATTCATTTCTGAAAATCAAAAAAAAAATCAATAATTTTAAGAAGCAGAAATAAAAGGCCTAAAACTGTGAAAATATGAGTTGAAATATCTTACTTTCTGATCTGAATAACTTTGCGCAGGTTTCCAGATTCAAATTTGGAATTAAACTTCAAAACATCTGCCTCCTCTGGAACTGAACAACTATGAGGAGAAAAAGACACCAAAATGAATAAAACAAACTTAGCTAAACCAAATAGCATTTACTCCTCACTTGGCAATTCAGAAACTATTTTGATCCTTCCTCTAAATACAGTCTGGATAGCAGAAACACTGTTATGTCAGATGAAACTTTCAATGAATTCTGTTGTAAATATTATAAATCATATCACAGAGGAAGTAGAACTGGTTTAGAGTGTTAGTTTAATATTGTTTAAAGAAAGGGAAAAACTTACCTCAAATTATCGAGGTCATACACAACTCTATCTATAATGTCATTTTGATAAATCAGCCTTTCAATATCTTGACAGATTTTTGTTCTAAAAAAAAAAAAAAAAAGAAAAGCAGAGTTCTCATTTAAATTGTCACTTACTGTTTCAAATCACAGAAGCGGAATTGCCTCACACAAGAAAACTAAGGAAGTTGACCTGAAGCCAGTGGGACAGTTCAGAGAGACTGCAGCTTCACCCCCACTTATGTGTGCAAAGTCAAGGTGTACTTTAGCTTAAACACCTGCATTCACAGGTGACTGAATCCAATAATTGTATGTGAGGGAACTGAGATTTCACGCACACAGTTAACTGGGTTTTCTCTTAAGGAAAATAGTGCCATTTCATTCTTTATAATAGAAGCAGGAATTACTGAAACATTACTTATGTTAATGCTTTAATCCAGGACAACACTTGATAACATTAGTAACGTATATGAATCCTACCATAACCAAAATTAAAGAGTTTTAGAGAGTAGGTGAGTGTGTTAGTGAACTAGCTTTTCTGGAGATCTAGGTTAATTTATCGACTACGTAACAAGTAAGAAAGAATTTGGTGATGTCAGCCAGATGTCAGGTGTATGCTTATCCAGATCATAAAACCATTGCACAAGTGGCAGTATCTACGTCCTGGCTTGGAAAAGTAAGAATGTGTTGCAGTTCAAGAATAAAATATAGCGGCAGAGCTGTGTGGAAAAGCTTGCACAGCACCTGCAATAAGAAGAAAAGGAGGCAGATTAACAATGAAGAATACAGAAACAGAATGCTGAAGTACATTCAGGCTGGAAATTCTCAATATAATTAAAATAAATACTGTTAACAAATGAGAAAGAGTAGGTAAGTGCATAACTCCAGCACCTCTTATTAAATTGAAATTAACTGAAAAAGAAAAGAAATCACAAGTCCAATGTACTGACAATATTGTGACAAGGCTGACTCACAACAATCCATGTTAATAGGTTCAGCTCAGGACAGAATTATAGATTTTTGATCTTACACTTGATCCTAGAGAACTTCAGATCATGGCATGCCTCAACTCTAAAAAGCCATTAATACTTCCTATTATCATAGAAGTTTTGCCAAGACTAAATCCATCAATGAAAATTCATAATAAGTATATTATAAATAATAATGGCATTTAAATGCCATTATAATAACCAGTGTAGATGAAAGCAAAGAAGAAATAGTATTGAAGATGGTCATGAGACAGAAAAGTAGTAGCAGACATTTTCACATTCCAAAAAATAAAGATAAGCTATTTCAAGAAAATTGAAAGGAAAAAAAAATCTAGAATCAAGACTGTTGATGTGAGCCCTGTGCTTAAAGGTTACTCCTTTGTGGATCCTGATGATTAAAAAGTACTGAAGTGTACAGAAAAAAGATCCCAACCCAACTAAATTTTTAAGGAATAGAAGAAAGTGGTATTTAAAGTCACATTTATAAGGTATTTTACTATATCATAATTTTTTTTCCTAAAAAGATAGAGTACTATAAAACACTTCAGCTATTATCCATTTCATTTATTCAAATAATAATAAATTGGTTAGACAATCAGTGATATTTACATGCTACTAAACTCAAAAGAGAAAGAAAAGGAAAGAAAAAGCACTCCAAAGCATAAATTCAAAAACACTGCATCTCCTGGCACATTGTAAGACTAAAAAAAACCAAATCCCACATTGTCCTAATAAAAGTAAGAAGAAAATCCATTAAGTCACACCTTAGATCTGACACAATATTTTCTCAAATTACATGGACAGGTTAAAGCAACCATTTATTTTCTATAAGACTTACCCAACGAGCAGTAACTAAGTGCTTACATTACATAAATAACATAAATCACAATGAATATCAAAAGAGTTTGGACACAGCTTTAAAAAAAAACTTTAAAGCTTTTCCACGTCCCCTGCCCAACTAATTTTTATACTCTCCTATGAAACTATGAAAAGATTAAGCCCTTTTTAAAAAAGTTCCTTTCTCAAAAGTTTGTTATGTTGCAGTAACAAGACTGAGACATTTGCAGAAAACTGAATTCTTGTAACAGCTTAAAAACATGATGCAGGATTTTTCATTCAAGTTTAGCAGTGTTATCTTTCATTCTTGTTCACACAAGACCTCGAAAAGTTACTTCCAAAATAAAAAAAATACAACAAAAATAAAGCATTTTAAATTTAAAACATACCCTAAAATGATCTTCATGGTCTAGAAATCAGCCTTATGTATCATCACCAGAAGTTTATTTTTACAGTGGTTTATTATCTAACAAGGAGCACTGGAATGACAAATTGTATCTGACTTCACTCAGTTTTATTCAGGAAAATTCAGAATTATTAATTACTACAGAAATACACAAAAGGATTTGCAAGATTTTCTTACAATGTAGTTCTTAAGTGATTCCCAGCTCAAGACTATCTCCCTTCCAAATCAGCTGAATCTATCTAATAAATAACCTGCAAGAGAAGATTCTCCTTCTTCAACATTGAACAATATATTAATGATGTCATTAGTGTTTCAGCACTTGTCATTTCACTACAAAGATCACTTTTTCATGACTTGTGTGAAACTGCTGAAGGATTTCAATTCAGCTGCCTAAAGACACTTAATCTCTTAATCATTTTAATATCTAAATATAAATAGGAAGAAACTCATAAAGTTGATTATAGTTACAAGTATAAAGCTGAAGGCATTCCATCTCATAATTAGGCAAGTGGCGAGGTCTCACAGCTACTATTACCTGTTCTGCTACTGTACTCACATGTCTCTACAGTAACTTACTACGTATATGAGCCAGTTCTTCATACCACTTCTGCAAATTATTCTTAAGAATATCATCACTCTTCATTATTTTCTAATATCTCTCAGATAAGAAATAAAAGGGTGTGCTGATGTGTGTTTGCTGTACGTCATTCTGCAGGATGTAACACAAACTGCATCACCTGCATTGTTACCTCTAAATTCTCTTATACTGTGAACTCTAAAGCAAAACACCTTAGTGTATTAATTTTTTAACTTTTTCTACTATGTTTCCCTGAAAGGTAGATTTTTAGTACAACAGAGAAAAGAGCAGAAGAATTTCTGAATTATTAAGTGTCCTATCTTTGCTAAGACCTGAAAGGAGCATTCAGGTGTGGATTTGTTTGCTTGTTTGGTTGGTGGTGGGGTTTTGTAGGTTGGTTTGTTATTTTGTAAACGACAGAATTTACATGGGAAACGATGGGAAGGAAGAAAAGGAGCAGATAAATTGAATTTCATATTTAGAAACTGAATTCCAGTTTTGCAGTTACGGAATCAGATTGTGTTCTTCTTTGTGGCTCTGCCCTGATCAATGCCTACTCGCCTACCCTCAAACTGCTTTTCACTGGGAACAGTTTTAGATGCCAAAGCAGACATTTTAACACAGCTTCTGAACCACAGAATGACAGAATAGTTAGGGTTGGATGGAACCTCTGGAGATCATCAGGCTAATCTCACCCTAAATATTGTTTCTCAAAGGAATGAAAACAACAAAAAAAGGAGTATGGTGACTCACCTCTGCACCCCATATGGCCTTTCCAGAATAGGTTCCTTAAATGGGGGTGGAATATGGCCAAAATAATCTGGATAAGCCACTTCTGAATATTCTGGAATAGATTTAGTGTTCTTCACCATTTCAATATAAAGATCACAGTCATGAACTGGTGAAATATCAGAAACTTCAAGCATGACATGTTCCCCTGATGAACTAGATCTGGAATCCTCCTCCTCTGAATCCACTCCAGCGCAGCAGAGTTTTCCCAGCTGGACAGATGATCCTTCAAAGAGGCTACCTCCACAGGGTGAAACATGCTCAGAAGGTTTACTACAAGCAAGTGTGGTAAGGCTAGCTTTGCTTTCCTTTTTTACTACACATCCTGCATCGTAATACTGGTCATTTCTTGCACTGTTCTGGAGACTGATTCTGTCTAAGCCTTTCACAATTTCTTGGCTTAGACTCTGGTATGATGGAAGCATGTTTCTTTGATCATTTTGCTGATGTAAACTACTGTCTTTCAAGGTATCTTTCTTTGGTAGTTCCAGAAACACTGGCCTTCTATTGTATTCCTCTGTCAATAAAGGACTGCTCTCCTTCGAAGCAACTCCTTTTGTTGATGGGTTTGCTTCAGCAGAGTGCTCCTCACTGGCTGTAGGAACAACAATAGGTCCACTCAAATTTGCATCAGGTACAAAAGGCTTTGGTTCCTTGGAAACTAAGTCCCATTCCTTAAAAAGCAAAGGTGAAAGAATAATTTTAAAAACTCGTAATAAAGAAA
The DNA here is from genome assembly GCA_020086605.1 of Lanius collurio. Lineage (NCBI taxonomy): Eukaryota > Metazoa > Chordata > Aves > Passeriformes > Laniidae > Lanius > Lanius collurio. Next base: position 4,126,511 of record JACBWW010000026.1, read on the forward strand.
GTAAACAGTTCCCAAGTCTCATGTATACTAGAAACATTTCTCCTTTCTTTTTTCAAATGTAATTTAAAAGGTGACAACTATGTTATAAACCAGAGCAACAAACTTTTATCTTTTACAAGAAGGCCTAAAAGCAATGAACAAGCAGTTCATTAATAACAAAGTATAAAGTCAATGCAGATATTTTTTGCGCAGATATTTTAACCACTCATTTGAAGCAGCTATGCAGCATTTAAGCAGATGCCTAATACAAGAAGTCCTCTCAGAATCTCAGGTCCTTCTTTACTATTTTACTTTCTGCTGTGTGCAGTAATCAGACACCAGAAAACAAAGTTTTCCCTTACATTTGCCCACAGCACCCCCTTCTCAATTAGACTGAAGCAATCATAACACCTAGCTAAGTAACTTAGGATATAGTACTCCCATATGTAGGTCCAGAACTGCAGACCCACGTTTCTTGGCCTGAGGAGCTATCCACCCAAAAAAGAACATCAAAGCATATTCCAGAATCAACCAGACATGGCCAGAAATGTTCTGGGACTTTACCTGAAAGTTTTCTGAAAGTTCTGGAAAAAATTGCTCATACATTTTCAGTTCTTCTATGGATCTTCCCAATTCCTGTCTAGGTTTCAGTTTATTAATATCAGTCTCAATATCATCATTCTGAAAGATCACCAGAACAAATTAATCTTGTATCCAAAATTAATGAACTTCTACCATATCAATCTGAAACATTAACCTTAATTCTGGACACAGGCATGCTTTGAAAGATAAATACCCCTATTTTAAAATTAGCTGAACTGCAGCTTTCACTATGAAGATTTAAACTGCTGAGCATTATTAGTATACCTAAGTTGCCATTTCAACAGAAATATTACAAACATCTGAATTTTCTTGCTTTCATCCAAACTTATTATACACTGATATTAAACTTTACATGAAATCTGTGCATATTCCCACTACTGCAACCTGGAATGGGGAGACTTCATCTGGTTGCAGTAACAATGCAATACTGCTTCTATGAAAGATAATCCCTCCATCAGGGCTCATGAGACCCTTGAATAAAATATGTTTTTCCAGTTCATGGACAGACAACTCAATTAACTCCTAAATACATGTAACATAAAAATACAGAATAAGGCACTTCTGACCAAATATCCATCCATGTCCCAGCTGGCAGCTGGAGAACTGGAGAATACCTTCCTAAAGTGGTACAACAGTGAGAGAGAGGTATGGTGTCTACCTCTACAGTTGGCTGAAGTCCAAGTTACCTTGCTGAAATAGTGATCTAGTCAATCCCAGCCCAGAATGCTGGAAAAAGTTACAGCAGTTCCTACATATGGACCAGTTTACGTAAAAAAAGCAGGCTGAGAGAAATGCAAGTTGGGAACAGAACACTGCTAAAGGAGTTTGCAGTTCTGTTCCACTGCACTCCAGACACACCAAGTGTGAGGCAAACAGATTTTGATAAAAATCCTGAAGCAATCTGAACAAGAACAGTTCATATTTTCAAGCAGTACCCACCTTCTTTATGTTTCAGCTTTTTTAATTTTAGAAATTGCCCTGAAAACCTCCTTGAACTGCTTTTAACACTTAAAATGCATTTATTTACATGATTCAAGCAACTTAAAAAACTGATACACCTGACTTTCGCCAATGAATTTTCTCTCTACCCACCTTAAAACGTTGGTCCTTATCATCATCATTTTCAGTTTCAATTTCTGACTCAGTTTCAGCATCATCGTTATCATCACTTTCATCTACTACATCATCCACTACAATACAAAAAAGTTTGGTAAGCAGGTTATACACTTAATCCAATTACACATGCTTGAAGATGATTTTCTTCGTTCTGGGTTTATTTTCTTTTTTGCTTACCCATTGAAAAAAATGTGAAAACCAACAAGTAAACTAGTGCTGGGGGGGTTTTGTTAAGTTTTCTCATTGTGTCTTCCATGCAGGAAATTTGGTGATTGTCAATAAAAGACTCACTCAGAGGTTTACAAATCATGCTGATTTTCTTGTCTACTCAGAATGACTACATGTACTGCTTTTAAAATACTGACTACACAAGACTACACTTTTAGTAAACCCAGACCTCCACCCACCTCTCCACATTCTACGTCTTTTAATACAGAACTTTTTCCTTTTAAAGCACTACATATCCTATTTCCTTAGATTTTTCACTTCTTTTTACAACAGCTAAGAAGCCTATTAAAAATCATTATTTTAGTGAATTAATAACTATTTTTTGAATTCTGAATTAAAACATTATTAGTGAACTAATATCATTAGTTCACTTCAGCAAACTAGGAAGTTTCTGAACAGGTATTATAGAGTACCAATCTACTGTATTAAGTAGAGATTTAATTTCTGTGGATTTTGAAACACATTTCTAAATCTATTTTCTACTTTGAAGATGAAACATAAAAAAACTTTGAATTCCTGGAGTCTGACCCACATGAACCCCAATAGGATATCTTACTTCTTTCAGACTATGATAACATTGTTTCAGGAGATACTGTGAGTAAAAGATAAGCTGACTTTGCTTCTTCATTTCAGAGCAACTTTCTGACAGCAACTTCATTAGTTGCTGACCAGGTCTGAAGCTGTTTCACCATATCTGAATATGTATCAATTATCTGAAAATAATGAAAGGTGTTCACAATGGGATAAACTGATTTCCTACAAAGAACCATATAAATGCTTTGCAGTACAGTGTCTCCTAAGAGACTGCAACAGTCCAAGAAAGCAGCTCTACTTTCTCATCATGCAACTGAAGGAATAACCACAACAATATAAAAAAGCCAGTGCTTCAAATGGCACACATTAATCTAAATTCACCACATCCTGACTTATCAGAGTAACACAAAGAAAAGAAGGAATACATGCTCCTGGAAGACAGGATGTACACTACAGCTCATTTCACAGAGGGGAATGCATATGCTACATGAGCTGAAAGGAAAGACCATTTAAGTTTGTATACAGCCTATTCTTTAGACTTCAGAGTTTGGTGAACATCATCTTTTAGTCCTTGTTTTCTCTTTTATTTTATAACCACACATGTCTGGATAAAATTTCTATCACTTTAAACTTAACATTAGAAATTGGTGCTTCACACCAACAGTCACAGACCCTTTGCTAGGCAAGAAGAGTGTCAGATTCCTTTTAGCAGAGAACATAAGTAAGTGCAATTGATTACACCTTCCATAAAGTAACATTAGACACACTCAAAGTACTACAAAATCACTGTACCATCGGGAGGCAAATTGTACAGCTGAGCCACAGGACCACTGGCAGGAATAACTGGGAGTTGGAAATGGAAAGCACTTTTAATAGTTGGTAAAGGAAGACGATTTTTGGGAAAACATTTTCTCATTATTAGGCTGGATGTATTGACGAGAGGATCAAGAGCTCTTACTGCAAGGCACTCCTGTTAACAGGAAAATAAAGAAAAGTATTTCTCAAACTAAAAGTCAAACTACATTTATATACTATTTACGTAACATTTGGTTCCTGTCTTCTTTGAAGGACAGAAAAACTTCTACCAACATAAATTCACCTTTTTCAAAAATCCAAACTTCAAAATGAAAAGGCATTTTTACCCCTTCTTTTTTAAAACTAAGTGCAACTGCACTTCCCACAGATAGCCACAGCAAAATAACAGCAAATACAAATTTAATTCTGTACTCTTGCATTGTTTCAGTCTGATACAGAATATAATCCTTGCTCCTATAATCAGGAATGACCATTTATCTCATAAAACAAATATGACAAACTTGAGGTCATAGCCAAAGAGGCAAAAGCACCAACATTAAAAAAACCAACCAGGATAAACTTACCTGTGAAGTGTTGTAAAGAATTTTCATCCCACTGGCATCAATAAATGCTTTTCTTCCCAGTTTGATGTTTGTAATACTTTTAATGCACTGTAACACTCCTTTGCGTATCAGCATGTATCTGTGTCGACTATCATGGCCGTGCCAATCAACATAAATCGTTAAAAGCACCTGCACATATCCTCTGTCTACTGCTCTCCTGGCATTTGTTTCTTCACAAAAAAAGTTAGGGAAGAAAATTAAAATTGCCCAGTGACTCCAATATTACTTTCAAATACTACTTTCAATGTTAAAATTATTCTTTTTATCCAAGTAACTGAATTGTTTCAGTTTGAGTAGTATTTTAGCCACTCTTAGTAGTGTTTTACATCATGACTGGAAATGACTGGATAACAGACTAGTATCTAAATTTCATTCTTAGAACATTTAGTGTAATTTTCGTGGTTTACTAGAAGAAGAGCATGCATTACACTTAAAAGGGAATTCTAAGATGCTGTCATCCAGTAAATTAAAATACAAAAGTGTTTCTACAAAGCGTTTCTATCACTACTTGCACACACTGTGTAGATATAAGATTTGAAACAAACTTCTTTTCACTTGCAATCCATACAGTTTTACATCTATCACTCAAATTTCATAAAGTGAAAATACTTCTACCCCAAATACTGGGTAATCAGTATAACAATTGGAATATATAATAGATTAATATCATTATGAAAATATTTACTAAGACAAGTGTATGACGTTACAAGTCAAAACCACTAAGGAGAAGACGACCCTAAATAAATGCACAATTAAAGACACACCTTTTGAACACTTTGTTTTCCTCCCCAGCACTTAAGTTTAACTTCCAATGTACACAAGAGAATACTGACAATGATTTGGAAATATTTCCCTCCCTAAACTTCCCAAGGAGAAACTGCAAAATTCATAAATACACAAACTTCTACAACCAAGGTATCACACTGAATAAACATGAATAAACTCAGCATCCTGTGATAGTCGGTACAGAAATTTCCCACCATTTGTGTGAAGTGGTTTTCTTGAAAACTAGTCACACCTCAATTCTTATCCAATGCCACTAAAACTACTAGGAATGCTGTTGCTTTAATACAACTATTTGGAGAAAATGGTTGCGGTGGACCCCCTTGGGCCCCCCCGGCCGGGTCCCTGCCATGTGACTGAGTGGGGTCTGTCTGATGTTCCAGCAGCCCGGGCTCTGATCTGGTTGGTTGTTTGTCCCATCTCCGCCCCCGGTATCCCCTTTCCCCCTGTCTGTGATAAAACCAGCAGGAAGGAAAGCCTCCCTCTCTTACCTTGCTGACTCTGCCCAGGTCAGGTCCTCTGTCCCCCCCAGGACAGAGGGAATAAATGACTTAACATCATAAGAGGTTTGAGCTGTATTTCTCTTCTCAACTTCTGCTTCTGGTGGTGGCTGTCACTAACACTGGCTCAAGTGGAGCTGCACAGTTGAAGGATATCTAGGCTGTTTGTGAATGGTTTAAGATATTCCAAGACATAAAGAGGCAAGCTCGCCAGAAATTAAGCAGTGGACAAGCTAATCCACCACCAGAAAACAAGTTTTTAATTCCTTGCTAGTTACAATGCTGGTTCAAAATCTAAAAAGATGATATTTGTGAGGATCAATTGCTGCTGGCTGAGACAGTTGATGTCTGGAAACACTCCACTGGTTTTTAATTCCACTTCATGAGCATCACTGACAGATTTGTTATTAGGACCCAAGTCCTAATTACTTAGGAAGGTCCTGTTTTTTCCCTAGCCATCCAACAGATATTTTCAGATGTATGTGAAAAAAAGAGGCACAGGAGTTAAGCTATAGACATCCATTAATGAAGGGCTGAGGTGGGTGAATGTAAAAATGTATTTCCCCACATTGGATCCAGATTAGTTCTGCAGAAGCAGTGCAGCCTTTCTGCTGCATAACTGATGAAACAGTAACTAATTATTAAACATACATGTATATACAACATAAATAAAGCACCAAAGACTGCATGTGAAACTCATTTCTAGGTTTCCTAGCCTTATTTTTGTTTTACCACCAACTGAATGTTTAGTTTTACTCCGTCAGTATATACACACACCCATATATAGCTCAAGTAGATAGTTTCTTGTAGTCAAACACTTACTTGATTTTAGCAATGCAGCAAGTGTGTCTAAAGCAACCCTGTCAACATAACAAGAAAAGTCAAAACAGCAACCAACCAGTAAGCTTAATCTACAACACTGTAAAACTATACAAAGTATTTACTCCTAACAGACTTACAAAGAGTCTAACCTCATGTTTTCCTGGATGCTCTGTAGCACAGACTTCACTTGTACATTTTACTTCACTAGAAGATTGTGTATCTCTGTTATATCTGAAGTACATAGACAAAACTTAAAACTATCAGTGCAATATACAAACTTCCAGCTTTTTTAAAAACACTCTGATAATGTAATGTTTATGACTGACACTCACTGGTTGTGATATTCTGAAACTAATGCCTTTGTTATGAGCAGAACAAGTACTTCCACAAAGTAAAGGATATTATTTTAGAAAACTGTAGGCCAATACCAGCAGTATATGAATGTACTGAGAAGCAATGCCCATCAATCTGTACTAAAACACAAGATCATCAGGGTGACATTTTTCTTGTACCCAAAGATTTTCTCTCAATTCAACTGTGCAACTACAAAACATGTATACTTCTTTTTGCCCGCTTTGTGAAGTTGGACTTGATGCATCTGATCTTAGACCATAAACAAGGATACCATGATTAGTCACATCACAGGTTAGTACATTCATATGTAGAATTTTAGCTGAGCCTTAAAGGAGCAGGATATGCTTTTGGAATACTACTGTGACCACAAATACCAGATTTTTTTTCACAAATACCAAACTCTTTCTTTTGCAACTAAGTTAGAATATGCACAACATGAGATTATTACTTCACTAAACAGATGAAAAAATTAGTTTTCCACAGGTCTGTACTTCAAAAAGGTGAAGTATATAAGGAAAGGATTATCTCCAGTTACATCCACTTAGCTATTTTTTTTACTCTAAATTCACCCAAAAAACCCAACCCTAACCAAAAAAGCCAACCAAACAAAAAAACCCCAAAATCTACCAAACACCACCAGAGTGAGAATCAAAAGTCACCACTTTCAGCTACACAGTGAATTTTAATTTTTTTAACACAACAGCCCACTAGACAGATATTGCTGGGGCTTCCTATTCTATGTTTTATCATCTTGCTCTGGTTGTCTATTTCACTTTGCAGAAAAAAAGAAAGGAAATTCTATTACCAAATAAAACAGACAGTGTCACATTAAAAGTAGATCACAGAATATGCTGAGCTGGAAGGGACACAGAAGGATCACTGAGTCCAACTCCTGGCCCTGCACAGCACCAACCCCAATAGTCACACCATGTGCCTGAGAGCATTGTCCAAATGCTCTTGAACTCTGTCAGCATGGTGCTGTAGAAACAAACTGAAAAATAATGGGATTGTCTTGATCTGTTTGTTATGATTTGGGGTTAACCGCTCTACAGTTTCCATGAAGGAATATTAGAGACAAAAAAATAATGTATATTATTTTACCAGTACTGCAACTAGACATTCAAGTACATTGTGATTACTAGGAGAAATTAAAATCTGTCATATTTGCGGTACTCCTTCCCATTTCCCGTCACTCTAACCTTCAAATATTAATTGCATTTGATTTCTCCAATATTATTTTTCATTTACAAGTAAGTATTGAAAAAATATACAAGGTTTTACCATATAATATATTAAAAAAACGTTACTTACTTCATAAGGCTAGTGTTCTTTTTACTAAAAGGGCCAATGATCTTAAACAGCAGCTCTACTACTCCATTCTTTCCCAGAGATACTGCATTTACAGCTGGATGTTAAAAGCAATCCATTTGAAGATAATGTAGTAAGAAAGGCAAAAGAAAAAAGTCAATATACTCAAAACTAAAATTCACACAAGTTAATTCTGAAGTACAAAAAAATGCTAGATATTTTTGTCCTTTGTGACACACAGTGACAAGCAGACACTACTCTGCACATAATTAGCATGACAATCCAATCCTGATTAAACTTGGAAAAGAACAAAACTCAATTATTACTTTAGAAATAAAATCATGTACTGCTTCCAATCCAGGCTTCTGCTTTCTTTGTTACTAAGATACAAAACAAAAAGAATTTTCTTTATAGAAATTCGGTTTATTGGAACAGCAAGTTTTCTAAAATTTCAAGTCTGATAGTTCTATGACTTGCTACTATTTTCAGTATTTGGAAAAACAGGTGTATTCAACAGGATTTGAAATCCAAGAGTCTGCTATAAAATTTAAATATTCCAATTGGTATAGATTTCCTGAGCAACATGTTATGAATATATACTCTCGGAGAAAAAAAAAATCTAGTTGAAAGGGAGCAACTGAAAATAGATTACACTAGGACCTATGTTAAAGAAATATGTGCTTAAAATACATGTTCGAAGTCCAACAGGCAACTGAAAATACAAAGTGCTGAAACCAGCACAGAAATTCCATTCCTGACTGAGTTTAGCAATATGTACTCCTAATAAAGTAGGAAGAGAGCAGCTAAGAATTTACTTCAATATGATAAATGCTGTTAATTAGAGCAGAATTTAGTACATGAACCCAAGTGGCATTGCAGCAGCAGCAGCAGCAACATCATACCAGAATGTAAGTTAGGACTTACTCTAATAGTAACTTACTCTAATAGTAAGTTAGGTCTTACTCTAATAGTAACTTTAAGAAGTACTACTCATCAGAATATTATGAACTACTAATTTTTGTTTTTAAGGAGTGAGGAGTACAGAATAATCGAATTGATCTAAGAAGAAGTCTAAGAATTAGAGACTCAGTCCAGTTTTCAGGATCAATGAAGTTTTCAGATAAGCCATGTAACTACTGGAACTATCTGTATTAAACTTTTCAGCTTAGAAGCATTTTACCTCATTATCAGACAGCTCAACAGAAATAAAGCTTCCACATTTTGAAAGTATTAGGGCTTTGTAAATTATAGCTGCTCAAGTGAATGACCTGAAAACATAATCTTAGAGATCATCAAATCAGTTCTCTGGGGGGAACATAGCCATGTTTTCAATTTCTTGCACTTAAATAAGAGGATATAACAACCATTTCAAGATCAAATGAAAAAAAATTAAGAGCATCTAACTGACAGTAGAGAAACAGTAAGAATCACACTATTTTCATCAACTTCCTACTGCCTCCCTAAACAATTAGACTCTTGTGGAAGAATATTGATCCAATAGTGGAGAGTGGACCTCTTGAACAAAAGGAATAAGGAAAAAGTTAAACTAGCAAATAATTAGGTTAAACTAAAATATTTTCTGGGTGAACCAAGTTTTAAATTGGTAATGAAGAAATAAATAAAGAATCAGAAACAAAAAAACCTGAGAATGAATAATAAAGAGAATAATTATTTAACTCTAAGTGCTTCTGCAAGAAAAATGTTACAATTTCTGGTTTAGAGCTTTAAACAATAGCATTTATGCAAATTAGATGGCTCAAAATTCCACACATCCAATAGCACTGGTTAAAAAATATATTTCTACAATTTAAGCATTTTGAGTATATAAAAAAAAATACTCAGAAAAAAATAGTTTAAATAACTAACATTAAACAAGCACTCAGAGCTGATATTTAACCTCATCTAGATAAAAACCTTATTCACACAGGAAAGAAAATAATTTTCTGCAATACTTACAGTTGGTTGAATAAACTCTTAATACTTGAAGACATGGCAATATTAGCCTGAGGTTATGCAAATTCTGCTTCACTAAATTCAGTGATATGTTTAGGGCACCATTTATTCTTGCTTTCATGCCAATCTTCTTGTCTGACATCAAAGAAATACAAGACCAAACACACTAATTTTGAAATTATTACTAAAAAAATAGAAGTTAAATGACTGAATTCCTTCTACTAATGTCAACTCTGCTTATCTACTTTTTACCATTCTTTCCTCCCCCCTAATTTATTCCTCCTTTTTCTTCTTCTCTACCAGTTCTGAGTATGTGAATGCTTACACAATAACAGAAAAAAAATCTTTATTAAGTTTCACTTATAAAACTGTAATTCTTAAGACATAATATCACCTTTTGGACCAATTTTTGCAAGAAGAGTATGAAGAAGCACCATTAGTTCTTCATTTGGTGGAGACTCTTTGCTGGCAGTCAAAAGCAGCTGTAACAAGATCTGTGTCCCTCCTTTTGTGACTATGACACTTGCTCTCCGACCACCACCTAGAAATTAAAAATGAACTGACAAGTCTACAGCCAAAGAACAACTAAATATCTAAGATACAGTTATCATGAAGTTAGTCTTTAGAAGAGCAATATTTTCTTTAAATGTGACTGCACTATGCAAAGTCATGCTGGACTTACAGCAACATAAATTATTGTTCAATAATTCAATCTTTAGATTTTTTAATTCAATTTTAATTTAATTTATATAAATATGCTTCAGCAAACAACAACTAATAAAAGCCAAAATAATGATAATTTACAAAAAAACTCAGCAATAAAAAGTAACTAGCCAAAACAAAAACCAAAAAAACCTGAGAAAGTATGCATAAATATAATCATATATTACTCCTTAATAAGAACTTACCAACTGAGACTACCTCAATGAGAATATTCAATATATTTAAAATAGTTTGACGATCTCTCGTATTCTGCAATAAAAAAAGAGAGATCTGTGCTTAATATAGCAGTTCAATACAATGGTTTAGATACTTAAAGCTAGGAGAAACCACAAAATCAAGTGGAACTCAGGATGTAACCACCCAGCTAACCATCCCACTCTGCAGCCCAAATTAAACAACAAAACCAATTAAAATACACTTTGCAGCATGGCACTTCAATTAGAACTGATAGGTGACAAGCAATTTCTTATGATATCTAAATATAAGGGAGAGAAATTCACAAGTTTACTTAAATCTATTCATTACAGACAAATACAAATTTTGAAGACTCCACAGGATAACATATTTTATAACACAAATATACTAATAAATATGTACAATTCATAATGATAAAATGGAAAACTGCTATTAACCCATAATTACAAAAAATAACAGATTTTACCTCTAGGGTTGACAGGATAACTTCTATTCCAGTGGAGCCCTTAGATGTCATCTCCTTCCTGGTTTTTTCTGTCAATGAGGAAAAGACCAATACTGGCTTGCAGAAAATAAATGTTATCATCTACAAATTGACAAGAAAATCTACACTGCAAATAATAAAACCTATTAAAAACTGCCTATGTGTATATAAAACTAAGTAAAAGACTTAAGGAATTTTAAAACTAATTATGGTTTTCAATTGTTCAACGACCTTGTGATGGCCTAGGAAAAAAACTATAAAGAAAAATACCAGCAAGAAAGTGCCCTCCTAGATACTTCTACTTTTCTTCTATAGATACACACAGGCACATATACATACAAAGTGAATTACTACTTAAATTACAGATATTTGACAATACAAAATGGACTCAGCACTACCAATACTATACTAGAGCCATTAAATATAGCCTTAAACAAATGCTTCCAACAATCAGTGACAAAAACAGATGGATAATCAAGTTCACTAAACGAAACCTCAGTCCAGCAAGGGAGATACAGGAAGGAAGGTGCAAACCACAAAGCCTAGATAATTACCTTGACTCTGAACCAGATGAAGGATCTTTGAGGTAACATATCTGGCACTGTCTGATGCTCCTAATACAGAGTCCAAATTGATCTTCTCCAGCTGTGACAGCAGGAATACAGTCCGAGAACTGGCAGAAACACTACAAGAAAGATGTAATTTTTCCATCTAAATCAGAGGAAAAAAAAGTCGTAACAACAGAAACTTGATGCTAGAGGAATGGGTGTGGCTAATGCACTTCATATTTTATCTGAATTGGAAAACAATCTTAATTCTCAATTATGGCAAATTTACAGATTTTGCAAAGCCTGCACTGCAGCTGACTAATTGTATGTAATATCATCTCTAAGATCAACTGTGAACAGGGAAATCAGCTGCAGTAAGTAAAATGCAGCTATAGGTATGAATGTTGCTCATCTATGTCATCTACAGTGACTTACACTTAATAACTTATGTTAAGTGACAGAACATCCTATCAAACCTGCCATTCAAGGAAAAACTGGCTACCAACAGTCCGAAAGACTGCTTGTCTCACAGGAACGCATTCCAGAAAAGGAAAAGAACGTCATTCATGAAGTGAGCAAACTAGCACACACCAGCTGAAGAAAAAGAACACCATTTTGAAGAAAAAAAATACTTAGGAAGGTTTCTAAAGTTATCATCCAAGTTTAGATTCATTTTGAATACAAGGGTATTTTGGCTTGCCATCACTGGTTAATGCTGGCTGCAGGTCAGGCACCCACCAAAGTCACTCACTCACTCACTGCCCTCCACAGCTGGACAGAGGAAAGAAAATTTAACAAAAGATCCATGGGCTGAGATAAGGACTGTGAGAGATCACTCACCAAACACTGTCATGGGCAAAACAGGCTCAACTTAGAGATATGAAGAGAATTTATTACTGACAAACTCAGAGCAGGAAAATGAGAAGTAAAACAAGCCCTCAAAAACACCTTCCTGCCACCCCTCCCTCCTTTCCAGCCCTACCTCCTACCCCAGCAGCACAAGGACACAGCAAAAGGGGGTTATGGTCAGTTCAGCACCCAAGGCTTCTCCCACTGCTCGGGGAGAGGAGTTCTTCCCCAGCTGCACCGTGGGGTCCCTCCCACAGGAGACAGCTCTCCATGAACTGCCCCAACATGAGCCCATCTCCCAAGCAACAGCTCTCTGTGACCTGCTGCAGTGTGAGTCCATCCTATGGACAGCAGTCCTCCCAAACTGCTGCAGTGTGGGTCACTCTTCCACGGGGTGCAGTCCTCCAGGGACAGGCTACTCCAGCTTGGGACCAGGGCCCCTCTCTCCACGGATCTTCCATGGAGTCACAGACTCCTCTAGGCATCCACCTGCTCCAGCCTGGGGCTCCTCCACGGGTTGTGGGTGGATCTCTGCATCCCTATGGATCCCCGTGGGCTGCAGGGGCTCAGCTGCCTCACCATGGGCTGCACCACAGGCTGCAGGGGAATCTCAGCTCTGGCACCTGGAGGATGTCCTCGTCCTCCTTCTCCACTGACCCTGGTGTTTGCAGAGTTGTTCCTCTCACGTGTTCTCACCCCACTCTTCTCTGGCCTCAGTTAAAACTGTGCCACAACTTTCTTTTTTTCTTTCTTCTTCAGTGTATTATCACAGGAGTGTTACCACCATTTCTAATTGGCCCAGCCTTGGACAGCAGCACATCTGCCTTTGGAGCCACCAGGGACTGGCTCTGCTGGACACAGAGGAAGCTTCTAGCAGCTTCTCCCAGAAACCACCCCTGCAGCTGCAGCCCTGCTACCAAAACCAGCAAGCAAACCCAGTACACCTGCCAACAAATAGCCTTGAAAATGTATTTTAGTGTAAGACACCACGTCAATCCAGGCATTCATAGAGATAGGTAGATTATAAAGAAAGAATTGCTTTAAGTATTCATAGAATTCCAAACAGAGTCAGCCTAGAAACTGTTTTATTTGTTCTCTACTTTAAGATCATAACAATTATTCAGAATAGTTTTGAGATTCCCATTCCTACATGACAGTAATTTTTAAACAGATGTTTAACATTTTAATTGCAGTCATGCAATTAGCTACAAGAAACTGTGACTTCTGTGCATTAACTACCTTGGCTTTTCATTCATAACATTACAGTCCTACAATAATCACCAATAATTCTTTTACACACAAATTGCTCTGTCTGTAATAAAACTAAAGTCTACAACACCAGTTTTATAAATACAGTCAGTTTTGTTTATAACAATGAGGAATCATTACTCCTTGATTTGTACCTTACTTATGCATAAAGGTTTCACACTTATAGTTAACTCCGCTAAAATGTTAAAATCAAGGGAAAAAGGTAGCTGAGGGTAAAAGTTATACTGCCAAGAAGGCAAATTGATATAAGAGCTACACAAGAAGCTGCTTCTGTCACTCTCACTTTTCCACACTGACATCTAAATGAGAAGCATAGTCAAAAATCAATTTCAGATTACAGATGGCACTCACAAGCTGGTAACAACAGGAATAAGAAATGGTTATACCAATTATAGCACTTAAATATAAGTAATTTTACATTGTGAAGTAAGCATATCACCTTCTCAACTGTTTTCTAGACTTTGATCTCAAAATATTTTTTCAATCTAAATTAAATTTGTCTTGGGTGCTGAAACATTAATTTCCTTGTGTAAGTAAAGCATAATCACTCCAATCTTTCTCATCATCTAACACCAGGTGAAACAGTATAAACCCATTATTATTTGCATAAGCTTTGTTTTGCTTATTCCTCTTTCTCTGTTAATCCACTGAACTTGAAATGCCCCAAAATTAACCCAAGACTGTAATGAAATCCATAAGCTCTGTTGATCCAATACACAAATTGACCAATTTTTATAGGATGATATCTTCACCAGTTCCACAACCAAAACAAGTAAGAGTCCAGCCAACCCACATAAAAGCCAATGTGTAACAGAAATGCTACTTCAACTTGTGTGTGTGTGTGTATCACTTCCACTGTGGCATCACTGGTCTCACGATGAAATTAATGTTGTTTGAAAGCTGAAAACTACCCAAGAAAGCAAAGCTGATGCTAAGGCATAATAACAATAATTTTTTTAAAAAAGTTTTTGCAAAGATAAAAATTATTTATGGGCATTAAAATGTCAGAGCAAATCTGCTTTTGGACTGCTGCACCCTGGAAAATTCAGGAAACACTGACACATGGAAGCAATTTACAATGTACAAGAAGCTGGCACCTAACATAATTTCTCCATAGTTAATAAAAGCTTGAAACTGTTTAGGTAGGGTAAGTCATTCTCAGTATTGAATGGTATAACAACTTACATTCTGAGATTTATTGTTATAATTTCCTCCTGGGCACAGAATTCCTATCAACAGCAATAAGTGCTTATTATAGCAAAGATGTATTTAGAACAGTTTTAGGCTATTCATCTTGTATAAAGTCTTCTAACATAAATACAGCTAACTACATTTCACGTCTTCAGCATACACAATAAAGCATCCCTGAAAATTAACACCAGCCAATGCTGAAATACTAATTAAAGTCCTGATTTCCTTTTAGTTATGGTTGAGCTTTCTTCATAAAACAAGAATTATACTCTTATCTACCAATATTCCACACTAATATACATAGTGGTTATAGAACTTTTTGACAGTTTTCAATGCCTGCACTGTACAGCAAAAAGACCATAGGATAGGAATTACAGCAGCCAGCCAGACATAGAGGAGCACAGTCAGTAACACTGCTGTGACCACCCATTTGACCTCAGAAAAAAATGCAAGCCCAAGTTGTAATGAGACTCTCTCATATTTGTAATGCAAACATGTATGTTTTGACCAATGAACCATTCAGCATCCAAATCTAGAAGACATTTCTCCAAAACAGAGAGGCACCATGGAATTCAGTGTTTTAAATCCCACAACAAGAAACAGTCAGAATGAACTCTGTTCTGTCAGAGTAATGTTTTCTCTCAAGCTGCTGATGTTGCAGAACCTCAAATGAACACCCTGAAGACTGTGGCTAGACTTTCATGGTTACCAGACACAGACACACAGCAGGAGCCGAAGACTCAGGAGGAAGAGCTGAGAATTTTCCCATACTTGGACTGGGAAGGCTTAAAAGCCACGGGGTCCCTTTGCTGGTGGTTACTCCTCGGAGACACCAGCTCAAGCTGTTTCTGTGTTACTGCACCGTGAATAAATTGGTTTGGAGAAAGACATCTGAGACTCTGCTAAGGGAAACCTAGGGTCAAACTAGTAAAAATGCAATGCAGACCACTCTCAAGAATTCCGACGGGAGTATACAATATAAATTTGAGTCATCACCCATCAAACTAGAAGAGGGCTAACTATGGTTTTTACTCAGTCAAAAGCCATTGTCAGAAGGAATTAGATGACTCAGACTGACCTCACACACCAACATGCAGCTGTCCAGGTCTCCAGCTGCAGTGAGTGCCTGAGCTTGTCACTGATACTGGAGGGCAACAGAGTACGAGACTACTTTTCCCACAAGATTTTCTTGTTACTAGGAGTAACATTTTTCACCCCATCCATTCTAAAGCCCTTTCACAAGAGCACTCTAACTGAGGGGTACATAGAGTCTCTATTATCTTTACTAAAAAATATGACTAAAGAGCACCAGGAGAAACTTCCTAACACCATAAAAACTATTCTCTTCAGATCTGGATAAACACCAGAGATGTTCCTCATGACACATATATGCCAAACCAGTCCTTGAAGACCGGCAAATGATTCAGTAACCAAAAGCAATCTCATTCTAACACTTTGTATGCCTTCATTTGAAAGGCTTTTATCCTGAAGGTTAATCCTGACACTTCTGGCACTTCTTACTACAAATTCAATGGCCCTTGTCTGTTCCACTGACATACCTCTCTAAGAACAGTATCTTGCACGTATTTCCATTAAATATTCTTAACCATTTTCTGCATTTCACAAGAGTATTTTGAAATCATTTGGTCCTTCAGTACTTCTGAAGATCTTTCCAGCTTCAAATTGTCTGTAATTTTAACAACAACTTTCTTCTCTTATAGCTCATTAGTGAAAAACCAGAATATTTCCCACCACTAGCTGTAACCAGAAAGAGGGAGAGCACATCCAGAAATAAACTGTGCACCATTTCCTTCTGACAGTCATCAACTACCACTGATCTGGTATCCAGTCATTGCTCTACTCTGTCCAAAGATAACCAATAATTATTATTCTGGGATAGATTTAGATTTTCTTTAAGCATTCTGAGGTGAAGGTTACCAGGCTAACTTGATACAGTACAGCTCATGTCACCACAAGGAGGAAACTCTCTCTTCATCCCACATTCAAGTGCTACAATTCAAAATGTCCCTCATCACTTTGCTTGCAAAAAGGAAGCATTGAACACCCCTGTTCTTACCTCAGCTGTTGCCAAAACTTACAACATGACTCTAGCTAACCAGAGAGCTTTGTGGCTTTCCTTCTTTTCTGGTCAGGAAAGCTACAAGTAGATAATAAGGAAGCATGCCCCAGACAGTGAGGAACAGAGGACTTCAAGGTTTCAAATTTGAAAGCAGACTTCCTCAACAAGAAAACATCTTTTTAAATAAATGTGCCTCACTACATGGACATTTCTTTCACTCTCAAAAGATTTAAGCATTCAAACTCTGATCATGAAAAAGTGCAAGATTCACAATCCTCTATTACTCACTGTGTGCCACTTTTACCACACAAAGGCTAAAACACATCTTTGTAGCTTGCTATGTCTCTACTCGCAACGAGAAAGAAAACTCTAAGCCATGGCACCTCGTAAAAATTCAATTATCTTAGAATGGTTTTTGGCTATTCACCTTGCAATAAGCCTTACAAAATATAATAGTGAAATGAAGGATGTCAACAGTTTCTCAGTGGTACCTACTTCCTCTGAAACTGCTGTTTGCTGTCAGCCAGCACACTGATGTGTAAGGAAGTTCCTTCTACCCCCACAGTAAACAGATCTGTATTTTGGCATGTTACAGTGAACCTTTAAACACTATTTTAAAACAGGCAGGCTTCTCATAAGCTTGTTCTGATTTTATTCCCATGCAAATAATTTCAAACTATTTTTTTTTTCTCAACGACTTCCACAGCTACCAAGTAATCATTAGAGAGCTGATACTTCTGATTAGTTCACAGGTGTCTCTGTACATAGAGTCACCATAACTTATTCATGACTTAGGGAACAACTGTTTTGAATTGAAGGAATAGAAACTTTCATTTTGTCTCTATAAGTAAGTAAGAATAAATGGCACTTCAGTAGCCAATCTGTAAACATCTGATATTCTTTGTGACAGTATATGCATTATAATTTGTAGTATTTTCAAGAACACTCATTCTTGACAGAGAACTTGGCTTTGCTTATTATAATGCCTAAGGGACTAATCTACCACAAGAACAAAACATAAGACATTTTTACCATTTCTTTTTATCTACCCCTCATGGAAAAAGGAACAACCAGTCTGATATCCAGTTGTTCCACCCAAAGTCTGCAAAAGTAAGGATGAATCCACATACAAGAATTTAAATTTGAATTTTAAATAGATCCCAAGATAGAAACATAATTCACACTGGAGCAAGTTTTTCACAAAACTTCACTCGCTCACACAGAAAAATAACTGGTACCTCAGAAAACTAAGACTGAAGCCAAAACTCTCAATTTTGCTGACTTTACTTTTTAAAATCTGATTAGATGGTTTGATTTAACAAGCTGGTTTAATCTGTGCTACTTTAAGAAAAACAGTAAGATTGCACGCCTTTAAATAGTTGCCTTACGCTTAATGGCCTTCCAGAGATAATTTCACAAATTTCTCAATTGCTTGCTAAACCAAGTTCACACAAAACCAACAAACACAACTTTTCAACCTGACATCTTCTGCATACTACTCTGGTTTGTCCTAGCTATGTGCTGGGTTGGAGGATTGGTGCAGAATCACACACATCTTATGACAAATTCATGGCTTCTTACACAGCATTATAAATTGCTTCTTTAATTCCTTCATTAGAAATTATTTTGTGTTTTGCCAATATATGCATAAAAATTATTAAATTAATTACATTTTCAATTACATTTAATATGTACTTTATATATGGACATGTCTAACACTAATTGAAAACTTAAGATTTAAAAAGTTATTTATTAAATGTGAAGTTACTTTGTGTTGATCAATACTGACTCCATTGATTTCTCAGGACATCAACTTACATATCTGTACTAGAGATCCATCTTACTTATCTTCTCTATTAAGAAAAATACTGTTTTTTCACAAATAGCTTTCAAATAGTTTGGTGTTAAGAGATGACTACAGTTTTAAATTTACCTTTTTTCAGATGATGTTTTTACTTTGTTCATATCGGAAATATGATTCTTCAAATCACCATCTCTGATAACCTGTAAGATATTAAACAACTGCATATTATCAATATCTTTTGTTCTTTAAAGATTAAAGGCTGACACCATACTGAATGTCCCTGCACTCAACATGCTAAATAAGTTAATTCATACTGATTGCATTTCTCCACACAGTCACAAGCTCTTCTCCCTTCACACTATTTGATCCAGCTTTTAAAATAAACTATTGGATTCTAAGTATGGAATAAGATTCTGCATTATAATTCAGGCCTACCAAAGTTCAGAAAGTCCAACTACAATAAAACAGAAAATTCTATAAGTAATTTACTACATGAGATTTTCCTGTCAATGACAGAATTTTATCAAGTAAAAATTTCGCTGAAGCCAGTAAATACACATTTAAACCTACTTGACAATCCTGTGAGATGCCCCAACATACTGATTTCTGAGTGCCATTTTATGCATCTACAGAATAACTAGGACTAGAGGCACAGCAAGAAACATGGAGTATTTGGTGTTCTTATTTAAGCAAGACCTGAATGCATTCCTTGGACAGAAACCATATCATGCCAAGGACTCAATTTTCCTATCCATTTAAGGACATAGTGTCCTCAGGGCACACGGCTTCCTCAAATGGTGCCTCCAAGCAATTAAGGTTGCAGTCTACAGGACCATTAACTGAACACCAGCACTTCCATCTGAGATCTACTATAATGACAGACAAATACTCTCACTGTGAAAAATCTGTCCTCCAAGAGCACAATGGCTTGTGTAAAGGGAGAAGACAAAAGAAAAGGGGAAAATGGATGTTCAAAGACATAGGTGCTGAGAATGAGTAAGATAAAGTACCTCTTCTCTTGGGAAATGCAGGCAAGAAATTCAGCCAACTACACACACAGAGCTGCTCCCCATCCCCTTCTTCCCAAAGAAATGTGGAAAACCTCTCTAAGGTCCTTACTGTTCAGCATGTAAAAATAATTAGGTTTTTATTACTGGTAAATTCAACTCCACAACTGCTAAAAGCCTAAAGCAGATGTAGTATGAAGCAAGCTTATTTCCAGATTTACCTGAAAGCAGACTCTTTTCCCAGCAGCCAGGAAGAAACTGTTAAACTTTTCACAAGAATTCCAGCTTGACTCAAGTTAACAGGTGTCCCAGGTTCGTCCAAGTACCCTTCAAGTGTAAACAATCTTGAAATCCTTCAAAGAAAATAAATTGTTACAAGAGAAGAGCTGTGCTCACCACATTACTGACAATTTAATGAATTATAAAGTCTGGGTTATTCCAAACAGGTTGCAGGTCTTACTGGGTGGAAATTAGACCCTTGGATTCAAGTAGCCAAGTGCTGTTTTGCTTGCAGCAAAAGTATGACCCGCTGTCACACAGATGATGAACAGTCTGCCAGCGCCAATAGTGTCTATATATTATTGTGTACTGAACCACTGTACAAGTGGAGCCAGCTACTGAGCTGAACCATCTTGCAAGACTGCAAGGTCTTAGTTTACTTGTCTGAATTCACCACAAAGTACTTCAGCAAGCACTAAAGGGCTCACTGATGTTCCCGGTCAAGAGGAAAAGTCAAGTAAAAAAGAAAAAGCTTAAGAACAAAACCAAAAAACTTCCCAACCAAAAAACCTCCCAACAAAACCAACGACTAATGAGAAGAAGCAGGGAAAATATGAAAAGAGAAATGCACACAGCAGCAATCCAGAGGGTTGTGGTGGAACATCTATGCATACTAAAGTTAAAAAAAAAAAAACCAAAAAACTCTTTAACATTTTAGCAGGCAATGCAAAAATACAACAATTAATTTAAAACTTTTAATAGTAAGTATCCTTATTTTGAATAAACACTTGATAGAAAGCTAAAGGCAATAGGTGAATGAATTTACATGTATTTTAAACACTGCCACTTTCCTTGCAGTGGTAGCAGAGCAGACTTAAAATTAGTATGAATTCTGCTTGTAAAGGACCAACAACAACTAAATGAAAACATCTCAAGCTGAAGGGAAGCAGAGGAGAGCAAAAAGTGTTGACTGAGTAAAACTCCAAGTCAATAAAAGCTGGATTCTCTGCAATCTCCCTCTGTCTTTTCACCTTGCCTGTGAAACGTTATCCATCCTCCCATCCAGATAGGGAAAAAAGACAGTCTTCATAGGATCAGAAAACTGCTCTGTTATAATTGCTGTAACAATGCTGTCAACAGAACAATAAATTAAATAGCCTGCATGAAGTTACATATAATTTTTACATTTTCATTTCTCTTCAGAAAAGCACATTTCCCTCACTCCTAGGTGAATTCTCTGTCATTGAACCACTGAGTCACCTTCTCTGTGGATCCAGCTTTTCAATACCATGAAAGTTTGACACTTACTGACAAAGTTCATGCAAAAGTAAAGAAGATACCCATTCCAGTATTTTTCCCTTTCATATGAAATTTTGTCATTTCATGAAATGTAAGAATCATATGGAACCCATGGAACTCCGAGTTCTTGGATAAATACTCCAACCACAAAACTACTCTAACAAATGGCAAGGATCATCACAAAGCAATTTTCTTTTGCTCAAAACAGCTGCTAAAGAAATGAACTTATGCTATTTCATTCAAACCTCATATTCACATGTGTCTATTAGGCAGGGCTGGGAGTGCCTACAGAGGACTTGTTTGAACTCCATCCTCCTGAATACTAAGTTATATATATATATGTAGTAAAAGAACACCAAGATGCCCAGCCTCTCTGAGGCAGCAACAATTCCAGTCAGACATGGTAACAGGCTTCAGAGGAGATTTTACTGACACAAGTTCTGGGGCTCCCAATGTAAGAAGGATATGGACTTGCTGAAGCAAGTACAGAACAGGGCAATAAAAATGACTGGAGTGATGGAACAATTCTCCTATATAAAGGAAGGCCAAAAGAGTTGGGACTGTTCACCCTGGAGAAGAAAAGGCTCTGGGGAGACCTTAGAGCAGCCTCTCAATACTTAGAGAGGGCCTACAAGACAGCTGGAAAAGGACTTTTTACAAGGGCATGTACAAGAGGAAATACAATTGCTTTAAACTGAAAGGAGGAAGGCTTAGGTTAGACACTAGGAAGAAAAAACACAGTTACCATTACAACACATTACTGCTGAGCAGTTCTGTCGTCATTTTGATAATGTACTTGAAAGAAATTATCAAAAATTAAACACACAATAATGTCACACCTGAGGCCCAAAAATTTATTTTAACCAACAGCATCTCTACCTTCATGTTAGCTTTTTCTTCCTCATTGAAACTGGCAGACACTATACCTTTCAAAACCAGGGAGAGTTTTCATGCTAAAATCTTGCTATTAAAACTTTCTCTTAGGGAAAACAAGGATAATCTCTCTGTTACTGAAGATGAAGGACATTCTCAGTTTACATACAGAATTCACATGTTCAACTGACCAAAATACTTTAACACAAAACACGCCTGCCTTGGAAGGATAAATGTAATTTTTAAAAAATTTTAAGTATCTTTGCATTTTCTTTACTTAAAAACCTCTCACCCTCCAAAAAACCAGCAAGACCAAACTACCACACACAAGCAAACCAACCAAATAATAAAAAAAAAAAAAAAAAACCACAAAAACCCTACAATGACAACAAAAAAAAACCCACAACCAGAAAATGTACTACTTTGAAGAGCCAGAGATGTCTGAAATTTTCCATAGGTAATTTTCCTGCAAAGTACTTTGTAACTACATTTTAAAAACAGTTCTCTCCAAGTGAAACCAGAAAAATCAAAACCACCTATGGATATACAAATTTTATCAATACTACTGCATCTGTTCTACTTGCAGTATACACTATTTTCTTATTTCTTAAGAAATCTGGAAAATGAAAGCTATTATATAGAAAGGCATATTTTTTGAGTCTGTTCAGTATAAATTAAAACACGGTATCTTATTTTCATAAATAGACGAGTTGCTAAAACCACATATCAAACTATATTTATCAAGTGAAAAACCAAAATTTTTTATGTCTATTTACCACAATAGCTCTGCAAAACCTGTAAGATTGATTGTCTATGTTTTGCTTTGTATCCAAAGCTCATTGCATCCCAAAATATTTTCAAAGCCAAAGCTCAGACCTCACTTTTTACTATTATGGAGCTATTGATTTGAAAGGTGAAAAAAAATAACCATGAACAAGTCTGCAGCAAATAAGTCATTATTTTGACGTGTACTTATTTATCAGACAGTGCAAGCAAGAAGCTGAGCAAAATCTTTGTTAAATGGAACAGTACAAAAAAAAGGCAAATTAGTATGCAAAAAAGGAAAGGAATATAAAATCTCAGGTGACAGAATAGTGCCAAAACACAATTAATTAAAAATTAAATAGAGAAACCATAGGTACGAACTGAGAAAACATGTAATTACCTAAAAGGTCACAAATGCTAGGCAGAAAAAACGCTACACTGAAACCCTGAAGGTGATTGTGTTCTGGGGTATGCTTCCAAAAGCACTTTTACCTGTCACAGAAGTACATGTGAGCTCCCCCAGTTCGGTGCAGATTAAATTACACGCAAATGTACCTTTCACAGTATCTCATTTCATACATCCCAAAGTCTCAGAAGTTGTTCATAGGTCAAACTGTTCTTTTTCAAAGTGCTTGTAAGTCCATTTAAACAAAACCAGAGAAAAAGATTGTCCTCTAGGCTATCTTAACTCCAAAATACCACTTGTGGTGTACATTATTAAACACAGAAGTAAATTGTTTGCAAGAACAGACTATTTACCCAAGTGAATTTACACTTGTAGAAATAAGCTCTGTGTTAAAAATTTAGGATAACCAGTAACATGTGGCAGCAAAGGTCATGGTCTCTGTCCCAAAAGCAACCTACCCAAAAAGCTTTGAAAGAGCAGGTAAACACTGTGGTAACCAGCATACTAAATATGGCAAAACCACACAAATAGCACACACCATACAGAAATGAGCAGTATGTTACTGAACACTACACAAAAGAATTATTCACCAGGACAGCAGAATCCTCTCCCTTTGAGAGCAGTAAGAACCAGCCACTGCTATTAATACAGTGGTGCAATCTCCCCCATCTCATCCCCTTGCATCATAAGGAGGACTGTCCACTTGCAAAAGTCTCAGCAATTATACCATAGGTAGCTCCTCTGGCTATTTTATTCTTTACTCTTTCATACCTAACATATCGTTTTCCAGTTCAGTGTCTCAAATCAAAACTTGCACAACTATCTTTTTGAAAAAACAATTGTTAGTAGGCTGATTTTACGTTTTTTGGTTTTTTTTTTCAAGAATGCAGTTCTATTTTAGTGCCATACAAATTAGCAAAGTTATTGCATGTGAACAATTTCCTTAATAAAAACATGAGACCTAATGCTAGGTAAAAAAACCTTACAAGCTGTTTAGAGGTGCTAGAGTTCTTTGTATAAACTGCTTTATATAATGAAGGCTCAATCCACAGAACAATCCATAAAAGTTTTGATTACCTATAAACCATCCTAAAAATCTGGGGAAATCCTTCAAGCTTAACAATTAAGTTTCAAGTTGACAAACACTACACTGTACTCAGTCACAATCCAGTAAACAGAAACATATACATGAAGAATTATAACTAATGTGGTAGTCAGAATTTGTTTCCTGAAGTTGACTATTCCTAGCCCAATTCCTGAACCTTTACAAGCATTGGAAAGTAAAAACAGAGACTTCCCACTTCATGATGAATTTTACCTTGTAGAAGTTTCACAGGAATTTGAGTCCTAGTCAATAGCCCAGAGACAGTCAATTATCAGGACCAGCTGTTTTTTTAATTAAATTGTAAAACAGGATAGGCATAGTGCACACACAGAACACTTATCTCTCTGTAAGATCTTAATATGCAGCAGCACAAAAACTTTTAGTGCCATCAAAATACTGTAATATACCTAAAAGTACCTTAGAAAAACCTTAGAAAAGGTTTGTCTAAGATAGTAGAAAAACTAGAGATACTTTTCTTCCAGATGCAATTTTAAGATTTTATGTGGAAAGGGCAGAAAATAATCCCTTTTCTAATGACTACTCAACTCCTCTAAGCAGAAAAAAATTACCCAAAGTTTTTGGTGGAAGACAGTCTAATTCTTAAATCTAAAACAAAATTAAAGGCTAACAACCTTCACTAGTCAAAGAAAAAAATACTTCTGAAAATCAGTTACTGCCTTTCCCTCCTGCCATTTGCTATAAATATTTATAATAGAGAACAAAAAAGTCAGCTGATTCGCTTACCCATTGCTGCATTACAGCAAAGGCACAACTTTTTGACATGACTAGATAAACCGCAGCATACAATCAGACATTCAAAATGACATATATAAAGCTTCACAGAAGACTGAAGAACGAAAGTCCTTTACAGCAGGTTGCCAACTATGTCATGCAGCCATTACCACAAGTCCACTTGACTATAAAAACAAAGTCTGACACCAGTAGCCAAAAAAGCTAAGCAAGCAAGAAAAGCATTTGCCGGGGAAAGGAGCAAAACCAAACAGCAGTACTTTATTTCTTGCCTTGAAAGAAGCTCCTAGAAAGTTACTGGCATTGCAAGCATAGGGTTACTTCAAGATATGACAAACTTGCTGTCATCAGGATCACATAGTATCACGTTCAAAGCTTACGTGATTTAAGCTGACAGAAATACTGCAAAAGTCAGCTACTTCTTGCCTGGCCGGCATAACTCTTTCATCAGGTGGAAGGTGAATGGCACAGGGAGGGAGAAGGAAGCAATAAAAATAGCCTGAAGGAAAAGGACAACCATAGCAGAAACTAAGCATTTCCCTACCAAGAACTGAACAAGAACTGGAAAACTAGTAACTTTTGTCAGCTCTTGGAAAAACTTAATACAGTGGTAAATGTCAGAGGTGCTTTCGCGCACCTAACCCAGTGATTTGGGTTACACTGTCTTGATGGTTAACATCAGTCTGTAAAAAAACAACTCAAAGACCTAAATTTCCCAGTTTACTGAGTTCAAGCAAACCCTCAAGCCTGGTTGTAATCCAGATAAAAAAAAAAACCAAACAAACAAACAAAAAACCCCCCAACCTCTGACTCCATATTGCAGATTTATCTACTCAAATATAACTTCAAACACTTCAACTTCATTGGCGTGCAGAAACACAAGGATAATACTCTCAGCAACTGTTCTCACTTTCAAAATTTTGATTTTTACCATTTAGCTTATGAATTACACTTGGAACAATTAGAACAGTATTACCTACCTCCACTATGCAAACCTTCAGACACCCTGCTTCTCAGAAATTTTAAGTTTATATAAAGAATGTAGAGGAAGCCTTTATGTACCTCGTAATACACTAAACGTTTTAGGGTGACATTTTCAGGGCTGTTGCCTCTGCTGCTGTTGCAAAAGAAAGGAAGGATGTTTGGGTGCTCCCTCTTCCCCCCTGCTTCCAGTCTTTCTACGGTTAACTGCATTTCCAAATGAAAACTGAATGCTGAATCATCCATGTATCCAGGACACACACTGGATAGTTCATAATCTTCTTGATGCTTAGCACAGGATACTGGGCAGTTAAGCTGTAGATAGTGGACAGGGCCTGAAAACATACCCAGAGATACACTGCTGCTACAAATCTCTCCTAAGCACTCATACAAACAGCTGCCTTGTTCATCACTCTCACACTCACTCCAAGAAACTTGACTTCCCCTCTAAGTTGTTTAAGGAGTTTCAACACTTCAATTACTGCAGTTATACTCCAGAGCCAGGGCAACTTAATTAGCACTCTGTGCTTTTGGACATTAGCAATTCATATCACAGGAGCAATCCCCAAAGAGCAAGCAGCTCACAGATAATGGAATTCAATTAGACGTTTCAAATAACCTACCAAGAGCCAAAAAACAGGTGATCCCCAGCGATGGCTAGCAGAATATCACAATGAATTTTAAAGACTGAGAAGTTTCTAATCATGAGACACACTGCTGACAAGCTGTTGAGTGACAAGCTGAATGTCTTTCCTAAACTAAAATTTAAACACAAGGTGAAATAGCAAACTCCTTCCATAAGTCAAAAGGACTTCAGAGGGCCCTTCTTCTTTCTCTCTTTACATGTAGCATCTCCCATGTAATTTCAGGGAAGTTCCTCCCAGCACCACTAAGATAACTAATACAAATCTTCTGCCAACACAATTAAATATCTTTCAAGCTCAAAAGCTTCAATATGGAAAAGAATCTATGAACTTCTTGAACATGAAAACTAATATATGAGCACTGCCATCTCCAACACCTGAACTGAAAGTTAAGCTTAGGATCAGGTGTCACTTCACACAAACATATATCAGGTGTCACTTCACACACCAAGACTACTCTTCCGTTTGAGATAATTTCCACTCTTTCTGAAAAAAAATAAAGACAGAATCTTTCTTTTAATGAAACTTAAAAAAAAAAGTATTTTGCTTAATTTATACTGGCACAAAAAATAACCACAGAAATTAAACGAAACATCAGAAACCATGTGTTAAAATTATCTTGACATTAAATAGGAAAGTGTTCAGGAAATGAAATTATCTTGTTATCGCCCAGCCCAAGAAGTAAACAGATATTTCAACACAGACTAACACTCACAACGCACAACACGAGGTATAATTTCCAGAAAAACTCTTTGGTCATAATTATGATATCAATGAAGGATTAACCAAAAGGTGGGGCTATCCCATCAGCAACACCCAGTCATCCAGCATTATACAAAATACGCACTGAAAACTACCTGCAAAGCAGAGAAGCCTTTTC
>JACBWW010000026.1:4154569-4228658 GCA_020086605.1 Lanius collurio
CGGTGCCCGGCCCGTCCGGCGGGGCGGACCGCGCGGGGCCTGCGAATCCCCCGGCCGGCCGCGCCCGCCGCCGCCCCGCCAGCCGCTCTCACCTTAGCAGTCCACACCTGTGCGAAATAGGCAAGTATCTGATGGGGGGTGGGAGGGTCTGGAAGCAAGAGGATGGAGTCGGGCTTTTCTCGGTGGTTCGGGAGCAGCAGGACAAGAGGCAGTGGGCAGAAACTGATGCACAGCAAGTTCCACCTGAACACGAGGAAGAACTTCTTCACCGTACGGGTGACCAAACACTGGAACAGGTCATCACCCAGAGAGGTTGTGGAGTATCTCACTGGAGATACTCAAGAACTGCCTGGACACGATCCTGGGCCATGTGCTCTAGAATGACCCTGCGTGAGCAGGGAGTTTGGAGCAGATGACCCACTGTGGTCCCTTCCAGCCTGACAGTCTGTGATTCTGCAATACCTTCGTGTGGCGCTTCCCCCCAGCCCAACCTTCGCACACAGTTTGTTGTGGCAGGTAAGTATCTGAACCCAAAGAATCCTACTGCCCAGGGCACTGAGGTACCACAGAAGCAAGTAAGAAATCTCATAGTGATTCATTAGTTAAAGACTTTGTATGCCCCCTCCTCCTCACCCCCCCTTCCTCTCAGAATCTTTCCAAAAGAAAAGTAATACCTCATACACTTCACAAAACATATTATGGCAAATTAACCTCCATGTGCCTGGCACCTGGTTTTGAAGAGAGCATCAGTATCACTGATGACTTCTAGTAGTGGGTAATTTAATCTCCCTCTCCGACATTTGTTAAGCTGGAACAACCAAGAACAGTATTTCCTTTCTCATGAAGAATTTCCTTTCTCAAATGAAGAAACTGCTAAGAATCTCTGGCCAAATCTTTATACTGAGTTTACAAAACTTACATGGGAAAAGAAGCCCTTTAGTGAAGCCCAGCAAACTGAAATAAAGGGCAAATCCTACTTGCACCAATAATAAAGGCACAATCCCTACTAGAAATGTGCACAGTTAATTTCCCAATAACATTATATATCCAGAGAGTTATCCATTCTAATTCTTGTTCAGTAAAAAGCAGATTTCAGATCCTTTAAATTTACACTTTTATTCATCTTCCCGTTCAAAGTACAGATACCTGGCTACGGCACTTGCAACTCCTGTCCTACACACATCGTTCAATATACTCACAAAGGCAAGAGTAAAGATAGCCAAGACTTTTCTACTTTCTAGGAGGTAGCTGTGCATTTGGTGTGGCAGTCTGCGATGCTTCCATAGGGCTGATTCACCTGAAGAGTGGTTTACTGCTACTGTTTGTTAGTGACTCAGGTTACAGTGTTAGAAAGGTAAGTTCTGCTTATCATCCCTGCAGTGGTTCACTGATGATCTGCACAGTGAGCATACACATCCATACCTTACGGACACAAAACAAAGCTGCTTTACTGGCAAGTCAGCAGAAACCATGCAAGTGAGGAGCAGTGAAGTAATAGATGGGAGATCCTGGTCCTCCTACCTCCTATTTATGCATAACTGCTTATATACATTTATATAAGTCCTCATCCCACCATATTAACAAAAATGGATAGTCAGATGTCCATTTATTCAGTGATTCGCATGGTCTTTCTCCAGCAAATAATTCAACATTAATTATGCTTCCTAGAACTTGTAAACCTGTGCATGGGCTATGATCACAAAACAGATGTGTATTGGGAAGGAGGTCCATCCTTCTCTTACAAGTTTCTCCAGTTATCTAGCATGAATGAGAAGAGCACATTATGAGAATGCAGAACTTTACCAGTGCATTGGCAACAAGTAGGAACAGTCTCACTTGTTCCGTAACACTGGTCACATTGGGAAATTATTAAGACAATACTAAAAACAGAATTCAGTACTGCTACAAGTTGTCTGTTGAATTCTATTAATGGAATTATTTAAAATGCATAGCTCTGTCTAAAGCAAAGCAGAAGACATGGAATAAACTCAAGTATGACTCAGGCAAAGACAAAAATAGTATCATGCAGACTCTGGCAAGTAAAGGACAAATAAAGGGAGTGTAGATAAAAACCTCTCACATTTTTTGAAGTTGAAGTCAGAGTCAGTTTACTTAAGTTAGTTATGAAAATAATGTTTTACAACAGCTCTGTATGTGCCCTGGCACATGACAAAAATAAATCAGTTAAAAATACAAGAATTCTCTACTGAAGAAAGGGGACACAGCAGCAGATCCAATTAATTTAAGACTGGCAATAAGTGTGATTTCATTTAAGAAAAAATGAATTCTATTAAAGGGCCTAATTAAAATAGTTGTATCAGTTACTGAAATCCATTAACATTTTTCACTGTTAATGTAAACAGAAAATACCTAATAATTGGATATGGGGGCTGCATTCATCTTGATTATTTCACCCAAAAGATTGTTCTGTGCAGAACTCCTGTTTTTACTAGCTAAACATTTGTGTATGCGAAGTTAAAGGTCACTGAAAGATTGAACTTAGATTCTTTGTTTTTTGGGAGGTAAACTGGTTCCAAGTTGAGGATTTATTTCTACAGAGAACAACTTTACCTTTAGAAAACCTGACTCTGGCCTACAAATAGAGTAGCAGGCCACTGCTCTTCATTATTCTTTTGATTTCACAAAATTTTTAACACTTCGAGTAAAATCTTTAACAAGCTTACAAAACTATTCCAAACGATTTACATTTTATTTAAGCAGAGCAAATAATAAATTTGAAAATAAGGTGACGGCAAATTAAAGTGCTGTCAAGTAAAAACTTGATGGGGAGCCAGGCATGCATCTCTGAAAATCGCAGCAACAGCAGTAATGTCTAGTGGAGCAGAATGGGTTCCACCAAAATTAAGTCTCTAGGTTTGACCAAATAGCCCATCCAGCAGGTGAGAGAAAGGCTGTCAGATGTTGTCTACCTGGACTTCAGTAAAGCCTTTGATACTCTCTCTGCCACAGCTTCTTCCTGCAGAAACTGGCTGTTGATGACCTAGGTACAGTTTGCTGTAAAAAACTGGCTGGATGGCTGGGCTGAGAGTGTTGGTGAATGGAGCTACTTCCATCTGACAGCCAGTCACTGCTGCAGTTCGCCAGGCCTCACTGCTGGGGCCGGTCCTGTTCACTGTCTTCATCAATTATTTGGACGAGGGGATCAAGTACCCCTCAATTTGCTGACAACACCAAGTCAGGTGAGAGAGTTGATCTGATGGAGGACAGGAAGGCTCTGCAGAGGGATCTGGGCAGGCCAGATCAATGGGCTGAGGCCAGTGGATTGAGGTGAGGTGCTGAGTCCTGCCCTTGGGCCACAACAACCCCATTCACTGCTACAGGCTTGGGGCAGAGAGACTGGAAAGCTGCCCAGCCAAAAAAGGCCTGGGTATCAACAGCAGATCCTGACCTGGGACATTGAGGAGTGTGGAGTGTGTCCAGAGCAGAGCAATGGAGCTGATGAAAAGTCTGGAACACGTATCTTATAAGGAGCAGCTGAGGGAGCTGGGGGTGCTCAGCCTGGAGGAAAGGAGGTTCAGGAGTGACCTTGTCACTCTCTTACAACTACCTGAGAGTGTAGCAGGCAAGGGTTGGCCTCTTCTCCCAGGCAAATTGGAGAAGACATAGCCTCAAGATGTGCTACAGCAGGTTCAGGCTGGACATGAGAAAGAATTTTGTCACTGAAAGCGTGGTTAAGCATTGGAACAGGCTAACCAGGGAGGTGGTAGAGTCACCATCTCAGGAAGTGTTCAGTAAACAACTAGACATGCAACTTAGGGCTATGGATTAGTTGTCATGGTGGTGTTTATTCAAAGGTTGGACTTACAGGTCTTTTCCAACTTAAATAATTTTATGATTTGTAGGAAAGTCAGTCTTAGGAATATGGAATGTCCTTTTAACAGGACAATCCATGTACTTAAGGAAGGTAACAAATACATGCCAATCTACACACTGTATGGAAAGGCAAGGACAGGGGTGTCATAAGCTAAAAAAGAAGCTTGTAAGTTTATATAAATCATATTGTGTTCATTTAGTATTATTGATAAGGCAATACAAGCAATGAATTGAGTTGCAGGTTACTGATATTTATGCAGAGACACAGGTTTTCAGACAAAGACAGGCTCCTCACTTCCAAATGCATTTTTTAGGCTGCAAAAAAGTATTTACTACTAAGTAAGCTGCACAGCATGACTTCCAGGATCAGACCATACAGCTAAAATAATCACAAAAAATTTTAAAAGCTAATGGTTTCCTCTCTGGGAGCAAGAAAGGGTTGTAAAGCATTAAAACTGACTGCCCAGGAAAGTGGTGGAGTCACCATCTCTGGAAGTGTTCCAAAAAATGTATGGATATGGCACGTGAGGACATGGTGTAATGGTGAACATGGTCATAGTGCTAAGTTCATGGCTGGACTTGAAGGACTTTTCTGACCTTAAAAATTCTCTGATTCTATGATAAAAGCAAGGAGACTAAGAAAAAGCTCTTCAAAATAATTTAGTGGCTAGCAACATGTAAGCATTTCTAGATCCTATG
This sequence comes from Lanius collurio, assembly GCA_020086605.1. Lineage (NCBI taxonomy): Eukaryota > Metazoa > Chordata > Aves > Passeriformes > Laniidae > Lanius > Lanius collurio. The sequence continues at coordinate 4,159,103 of JACBWW010000026.1, forward strand.
CTGTTCCCTGTAATTATCAACTAGATAATCATTGTTTCCTATTAAAACTTAACCTCTGCTAGTTAAATCTGCCTTGCCTGTTGCTATCCTCCTATTACTGAACAGATCCAGTCAGTTCCAGATAATGAACACAGCTAACAGCTCTCCATCACTCTTAAAAACAATCCTTCATTTGGAAACCAACACTTGCCTACATACACACTGGAGAATTTGGTTTTGACTCTTTATCACTAATGTATCTTATCAGTTTGAACACTTGGTACTTCACTAGTGTTGCATCTCTTCTTTTTTTACCTTTGAGATAATCTTTTGTGCTCTGTTGTGCATGTATTTCAGTGCATAATAAAGCTTTTCAGTTCAATTTCACAGCTGTGCTTCATTGAGCTACTTTAGCCTTTGAAATATTACAAATGAAATAACACATCAATATTCTTTACACAGAATTCAGAATGTATAGATGTGATGGGTATTTTCATCTCAATTTCTGGAGACTGGGGGTGGGAAGGAGTGGGCACTGTTTTTCAGAGTAGGAAGAGGACAAGTTTCTAAAGTGATGCACTGTTTCACAGGTTCATACCAAGTCAGACACTTTTTCCCATATGCCTACTGACAATCACATTTAATTTATACATGCAGAATATTAACATAATCCCCCCTTCATGACCCAACCAAAATCAAGAGTGAATCTCATAATCTCATCTGTTTCAGTCTAACAAGAACCTCCATATTCACAATGTGTAAAAAAAAAATCTATGCATATAATTTTCAGCCTACCTGAAGGTGACCACCTTTCTATTTATGGAAGTATTTGCGTACCCTGAGATCTCTCACTTTCCCTTTTCTCCCTGCACCAATTACTTCCATTAAGAAGGACATCCAAAGGAATGGTAAGTTCCTGAAAAATCAGCAGTACTTTAAGCAAGGCAAGAGGTAAAGAATAATCTTCAGAAACAAATATGAGATACCTCCTTCTTGGGGCAAGGCTATGAAGATATCTTGCAGCAGATGACCATTTCCACAATGGACTTAGGACACTTTTTGAGAGAGGGGACAATTCTCTGCTATTCAGAAGATGATAAACAATTGTAATTTTGTACAAACAGGGCAGTAAGTGATTCTACATGCTTCAAATTCTTTACAGCAAACAAAGGAGACATATCTTAAATCTGTTTTTATTTAGCAAGCTTTAAGAATGCTCTTATCTAGAGCATTAGACATTATTAACAGAACTTATTGGTAATCATGCTTTTCCATTTCATTTAATTGACCTTTGTTCACATAGTACTTCAAAGAGTAGAGATGCCTTTTTTGTTTAGCCAGTCAAAAATTTATGTGATTTTTTTTAAAGCCAAACAGCAGAGTACAACTTTGTTCACTTCTCCTTTTAACTATCCTTAAAAAATGCATAATGCTTTAGTATGAGTTTCTGCAGTGTAAAAATAGACACCCTGTATTACAAACTCATACAAAATACATCAGTACTTTCAAAATTAATGTAACATCATTTTGGAAAGACAAAAATAGCAGGCAAGTCAAATGACTACACCCTAAACTGGTACAGGGTTAGCTGAAGTTTCCTTAAACAAAGCACCCTATTTAAGTCAAGGATGATGATATGTTTTACCTGTATTACATGAACAAAGGCACTCCATAATTAATACTGAAGCAAGTTTCTCATAATTCTTGATCTACTCCCACTTCACCAAGATGGAAGTACAAAATATGCATTGGACATAACCAGCAAGCATTATCTGAAGGTTGCCTTCTGTTTTGCTTGACATTGAGAACTACTTTGTGGTGTACTAGACTAAGAAAGGAAACAAGGGATACTTTTGCAATAAACTCCAAGGTATTTTAAATATTAGTGATTTTTGTAAACTATCCCTACAAAAAAATAATTGTGTGTGTAATCTAAAACTAAATAAAAAGCGATTTTATTAGTCTGGATATTCCCATGTGCATATCACATGTACCAGAAGTTAGATCAGTCCTTCACAGCATTCTGTCAATGCATTTCACTGTATCATTTCAGGCTGAAGTGGTTTGATGTTCTAAAACAAAGCATCTCACCTTAGAGGTTATTGCAGTGAACATGTATTAACTTTTTTAACTGGTATGATCATTTCACACACACATTAATCAACCTGCTGTTCATTTTTGATGCTTGGTATTTTTGCCACAGGAAGTGATAATTGCTTACATTTATATTTAGGATGAATCCACTGCCATGATTATTTCACAAAAGTCAGCTTATAATAACAACCATAAAGTCTGCGCAGAACCACAAACAGGCATTTGCTAATGGAATACTCTGTGACAAACTTCAAACCTTTTCAAAAGTAGTTTTTGTTAAATATTGTGTTTTTTAAGAGAGAATTTCATAGTGAAAGGATTATTATATGGACTACAGCCCTTCTCTCCTGAAACTAAAAATAGAATTCACGTGAACAACTCTGTTTCTACAGAAGAGAGTGCTGGTCAAGCTATCACTGTCTTCTGTACTAACGACAGCTAGGTTTCACGTACAAATGTTTTACCAACCAACAGGTTCAATGATAATGATCTGTTCTTTCTGCCATAACAATGGGATCATTAGATCATTACAAGATGTCCGTTATATTGTTGTATATCACCGCTGGAATTGCGTGTAAGTACAGTGCAGCTGTGGGCCACCAGACATTTCAACAGCCATTGAACTAAAGATAACTTATTCAGATAAAGTAGATCGCTGTGACTGGTTAACAGGAGTTCTCACTGAGCTCTCTATCTCCTCTTGCTTTCCACTAAGTACAAATGCTCTGTACTTGGAGCACGTTGAATAGAAAGGATGATGGATAAAGTTAGTGCTTCTATTTTAGTCTCTTGTTTCCCAAAACCTCGGAGACAAAATCTATGCAAGATAGCTTCTACCAGGTCAGTAAAGCCCATTAGCCACTGTCTTTTACATTGGTGATCTTGACCTGAAACTGCAAGCATTCAGTCTGTACTCTAAAACCGTAGTTTCCTAACGTAGTTCATGTCACGTCACTTGGCTTCCCTCACAACAGAGGTAATCAGCAGATCCTGTACAGAACACAGAATTACGTAAACTCTAGCACATGACGTTCATTAAAACGGAATGCAAAAAGAAGGGGAGGAAACGTCTAACAGAGGGGGGAAAAAAAAACCCACAAAAAACAAACTCTGCTTCGAGTCTGCTTCCAGTTCAGCGAAGTGCGGGAGCGAGACCCGCGTGGCTGCTCCGCGCCGCCCGCTCAGCCCACGGCGCCAGCGCCGCACCTGCCCCGCGCCCCGGGCGGGCAGCGGCAGCACCGGCGTGCGGGCCGGGCTGCTGCCACAGGGGCCGCACTTCAGAGAGCCACAGAATGGGTCAGGATGCAAGACACGAGGTCATTTGGTCCAACCTCTCTGCTCAAGCAGAATAAATCCAAGAGCATGTGGCACGGGCTTGTGTCCAGACAGTTCTTGAGTATCTCCCGTCAGGGAGACTCCACAACCTCTCTGGCCAAACTGTTCCAGCACTCAGTCACCTGCACAGTGAAGTTCTTCCTCATGCTCAGGTAGAACTTCCTGTGCATCAGTTTCTGCCCATTGCCTTTTGTCCTATTGCTGGGCACTACTGAGAAGAGCCTGGCTCCATCCTCTTGACACACGCCTTTTAGGTATTTAACAGCCTTCGCAACAGACCTGGACACAGACGCCGTTCTCGCTGTGCGGCAGCGCTCGGCCGTCCGCGGCTCCCGCACTGTACCCGAGCCCGTTCCCAGTCCTGCCCTCACAGTTGCCCCGCCACCGCCCACGCACGGGGCCCTCATGGCGCCTGAACCTGCACCGCGCTGGGCGGAGCCGCCGCAGCCCCGCCCGCCCCGCCCCCGCGTTCCTCGCGGGCGCAGCGGGTACCGAGCACTGCCGCCCGGGCCGCTCTCGCCCCGCCTCGCCGCTCACGGTACGCGGCGGCCGCGCAGGGGCGGCTGTGGACGGGGTGGGGCGGAGGAGCCTCCCGTGTGCGGCTGCGCCGGGGCGCTCAGGCCGGGACCGCGGGCTGCCGGCGGCGGCGGGTGTGCGTGTGTGCGGCAGCGGCCTAGCCAGGAGCGGCGGGCGGCGGCGTGGGACGTAGCGGGTGAGGCCCGGGGAGGGTGCGGGGCGAGGAGCGCAGGCAGAGCTCGCAGGGCCACTGAGGGAGGGACGGAGGAAGGGAGAGCCCCCGGCGGCGGTGCCGCTGCCCCGCAGCAGGGCGGGCGGTGCGCTGGCCCCTCCCCTGCGGCGGGGCGGAGGAGCAGTGCGGGCAGGCGGCGGTAGCCGGCGCCTCGGGGGCTGCGTGGGGCCCACTGAGCTGCGCGGCGGCCGCGGCTCTAGCACCGCCGGAGTTGGGGTAACGTGGGAGGAGGGGAGCTCGAGAGGCCTGAGTGTCCCGAAATGCAAGGGGAAAATTTAATGTATTCCAATTGATTTCCCATGTATTTCCTCATCCCAGCCCGCTGAGCCTGGCAGTCCCTGCAGTCGCTTCAGAACTGGTGAGACCCTGACGCTCCCTACGGGGAGTGAGCCTGGCTGGGACGAGGGGACCCCCAAGCTGCTGTTCAAAAGCCTTTTGATCCTCCCCTTTGTTTTTGTTAATTCCCGATGCCCGGGAGGTCTTGTGCCACTGGGGCCTTTGTTTGAAGCTTCTGTGGTGGCTGTGATTAAGCTGCTCAGAGCTTGCCGAGCTCGCAGCTGTCTCTTGCGAGAGCTCCACCAGCATTGGGGGAGTTCAGCATTGCTGATACCCTCACAGGCAGGCTGACCAGGAAAGCGTGGAAGTCCTCAGGACTGCCCGCGTGTCGGGAGGTTGCGAAAGCACAAAACCAGTTCGAAATAAATGGTCGGTGGAATTAAAAATTTATATTCCAGTCTGAACTTGCTTAACTTCAATTCCACAATCTTGATACTGCTTTCTGCTAAAGAAATCGAAGGAAATAAGCCTTTATTTTTTTTTTTTTTCAGTTTTACAGTACTCTCTTTTTAATTCCTGTTGCAGAGGAGTAGGAGGATGTACAGTCTAATAGTATAAAAGAACAAGAAAAAAGTTGTGATGTCTGCATCTGTTGCTTTGCTTCCGATTTTATTTCTAATTTGACAGTAGACACTTTAGTATGGCTCCGTACAGCTGATGTTTTGGTATCCTTAGTTTTTGAGGTTTCACAGCCTGCAAGCTACTTGTAAAGAAACGATGAATAAGAAAACCTTTTTCTTAAAAGAGTTTTTATTACTAGGGTTTTTTCTTTTGGACCTGTGTAACTGTAGATGTTTAAATAAAATGTTAGTTTGTTTCCCTTTCTCACCTGATTCTTGAAAAGAAAAAAAAATATTCCCATGAAGCACTTTCTCCAATTTGTGCAGATATATGGTGTCTCTGACAGGAATTTAAAGGTGTAGCATCATGGTTATGAAAGCTACAGTAGAAGATGATGATTCAGGATGGGAACTTGGTATGCCTGACAAGATGGAAAAGAGTAATACCAGCTGGATAGATATAACTCGGGATTTTGAAGAAGCTTGTAGAGGTGAGTTGTAGTCCTTTCATTCTGAGAAAACTCGTAATCCTTTGCAGGCCTAAGCATAGTTCTTTGAGTTTTCTGAGCAATAGTTTGACCCAGGTTCAAGCTTCAGATGAATGAGCTACATTGATTCTGTGTCCCAGCTGTGAGGTTGGAATTATCGTAAGCCACCTCACTTTGCTTCCTCTTCCAGATTACACAAATATCTTTTTAATTAAAGATTTTTCTCTTACACATATTCATACCTGCTTTTTTTCCTTTGCAAAGATTTCTTCCTGTCTCTTCTGCCAAGTAGAAATGTCTTTCATGCATGCAGAGTCAACATTCTGTTTCATTCTTGTATATTTTTTGATCTCTAGGGCCCAGCAATTCATTTAATTCATCATTGAATTATTTTTCATCCTTGAAACAAGTCTGAGTTTCTGAAATGGTGTAATGTGTCTCAGTAATGGGGAAGCAGTTGCTTCCGTTTAAACACTGCCTTTATTACTGTTAGATGCTACCTCTAGTTTAGAGTTTTTTCAACTGATTTTATGATGATATTAGGGAAAAATATAAAAACTGCATCTTACCACATAGAATGTTACATAATGATAAGCACACTTTCTGTATATTATTTCTCTATATTACTCTATATTGCTTATAAATTATTATTTCTCAATATTGCTTATATCTGTGTACCCATCAAATGTATCTAAAGACTCCTTTAAAAGTAATGAGGAAAAGCAAGCGTTTCAGTAGTGTCCCCTGGAAAAGACTAAGACACCCAAAAAAAGAGCAGAGGAAGCAGCTGTGTACCAGGCTATTTAGATGGTACTGTTTCACAGAATAATCATCACAGAATGATTCAGGTTGGAAGGGACCTTAAAGACCATGTCATGCCAACTTCTCAGCTATTGATAGAGACACCTTTCACCAGACTATGTTGCTCAAAGCCCCATGTAGCCTGGCCTTGAACAGTGCCAGGGATGGGGCATTCACAACTTCTCTGAGCAATCTGTTTCAGTGACTCACCACCCTCACAGTAAAAAATTTCTTCCCAATATCTAATCTGAATCTCTTTTTTAGTTTAACAGCATTTCCCTTTGTCCTGTAAGTGCACACCCTTGTAAAAAGTCCCTCTCCAGCTCTTTCCTAGCCTTCCTTTATGAACTGGAAGGATGCTAGAGGGTCTCCATGGACCCTTTTCTTCTCCAGGCTGAACAGTCCCCAACTCTTTCAGTCTGTCTTCATAGGATAGGTGCTCTAGCCTTCTATTCATTTTTGTAACCCTCATCTGAACTCCAACAGGTCTATGTAGTTCAGTTCTGAGGACTCCAGAGCTGGATGCAGCTTTCAAGGTGGAGTCTCAGCCGAGCAGAGGGGCAGAATCCCCTCCCTCTCCCTGCTGGCCACACTGCTTTGGATGCAGCCCAGGATATGAGTTTTTTGGGCTGCGAGTGCTTAGAATTTCTAAGACTTCTTAAACTACTAGAATAACAGAGGGATGAGGGCACACTGTGAACCACTGGGTTTTTTTTTTAGTCTATCAGTCTTGAAAGTGCTTTGAAAGTAAAAGCAAACAGAGGTGGAGTAGTGTCATGGGTTGCCCTGGGCTGCTCACTCCCCCACCTCTGCAGCTGGACAGAGGAGAGAACATTTAATGAAGGTTTTAATGGGTTTAGATAAGGACTGTGAGAGATCACTCACCAAACACTGTCATGGGCAAAACAGGTTCAACTTAGAGATATGAAGTGAATTTATTACTGACAAACTCAGAGCAGGAAAATGAGAAGTAAAACAAGCCCTCAAAAACACCTTCCTGCCACCTCTCCCTCCTTTCCAGCCCTACCTCCTACCCCAGCAGCACAAGGACACAGCAAAAGGGAGTTATGGTCAGTTCAGCACCCAAGGCTTCTCCCACTGCTCAGGGAGAGGAGTTCTTCCCCAGCTGCACTGTGGGGTCCCTCCCACAGGAGACAGTTCTCCATGAACTGCCCCAACATGAGCCCATCTCCCAAGCAACAGCTCTCTGTGACCTGCTGCAGTGTGAGTCCATCCCATGGACAGCAGTCCTCCCCAAACTGCTGCAGTGTGGGTCACTCTTCCACGGGGTGCAGTCCTCCAGGGACAGGCTGCTCCAGCTTGGGACCAGGGCCCCTCTCTCCACAGATCTTCCATGGAGTCACAGACTCCTCTAGGCATCCACCTGCTCTGGTGTGGGTCTCTTCCATGTGTTGTGGGTGGATCTCTGCATCCCTAGGGACCTCCACAGGGCAGGGGTTCCAGAACTGCAGGGGCCCAGCTGCCTCACCATGGGCTGCACCACAGGCTGCCAGGGAATCTCAGCTTTGTCACTGGAAGCACCTCCTCCCCCTCCTTCTGCACTGACCTTGATGTCTGCAGGGCTCTTCTTCTCCCATGTTCTCACTACACTCTTCTCCATCTGCAGTTTAAACTGCACAGCTTTTTTTTTGTTTTTCTTTCTTCTTAAATCTGATATCACAGAGGTATTGCCTCCATTTCTAATTGGCCCAGCAGCACGTCCATCTTTGGAGCCACCAGGAATTGGCTCTGCTGGACATGGAAGGAGCTTCTGGCAGCTTCTCGTGAAAGCACCCCAGTAGCCACCCCACCACAAGCCACCAAAACCAGGCCATGCAAACCCAATGCAAGTAGAAATGTCTGATCTGCTTCCCACACCTTATTCTCTCTTAGCATAAAACAGTTTGGTGAGTGACAAGACTACCCTGGAGAAGTTGTGCTAGTAGGATGATTGTAATTGTTTGTTCTGTCCTGTTTCTTTGTAGAACTGAAGTTAGGAGAACTACTTCATGACAAGCTGTAAGTATGCATGTGGGATGGTTCTGGCTTTTAGATACGATTACTGCAAACATGTTAATGTTACCTAAAACTGAGCTTTTTCAGACTTCTACTTTAAATAAAGTATTTGAAGTATATAGAATATCATACATTCTCAACAGTATGTATATGTTGCACCTGTATGAATGTTGAACATACCTGAAAGTGTAAGTGTAACATTGCATTTTTCAGTGTGATTGAAACTGTATTTCAGAAGTTCATAGCACATTTTATGATCTGTGGTGATTATGTTACTGAACTATTTTATGGGACATGCTTTTATGAAAAAAGGCCAGAAAGACTTAAACTTGGGTGACTCTAAGGTCACTGTCAAGTTTTAGAGAGACAATCCATATGCTTTAATGTAACTTAAATAACATGCTAAAGCAGAAAGCGAGAACTCTACAGATTGAAAGTATATTTCAGAGAAAATCATGTGGTAAAGACTTGCTGAATTTACTAAAGAATGATGAATTTAAATATTTTAAAGATTAAATTTTTTAGCCAGACAAAGGTGTTCACTTGAGTAAAGACTAAAGTGCTTATTTGAAACTTAATAGCTCAGAAAACAGAAGCATGCTATTAAATGAAAACCTGCTTAAAAGTGTGTGCAAGGATGTTACCAGCTAGTTGGTAGAATCAAAGCACATTTTCAGGTGTAGTTTTAGACATAAAAGCATTTCAAAGCAAATACACTTTTCAGAACTTAGATGTGCTACATGCAATGAACTTTTTTGTGTTATAAAGACTGTTGCAGGAGTTTTGATGAATGTTGTGATAAAGTGAGGCACTGTATCTCTTCATATATAGACAAGTCTTCGTTTGGTGTGGCTCTTCTGCAAGCTTTTATGCCTTGACTACAAGTGATATGTTGTCACATGCTGAGGGGTTTTTTTGTGTCAGGCTTCTTAACATGCCCATCTTAAACAAAGGTGGTATGTTTAATATGTATTAGTCTGTGTCGTGTATATTGTCATTAGTGTCTGGGGGATGTATCTCACTTATTTTTTGGGGTGTGTTGTAATAAAGAACAGCTTGTTCAGTTAATATCAGTTTATTACGTTATGTGATGTTTAAGAAGATGCTATGAAGTTTATAGAAACAAGTGTGCAAAGATACAGTAATGGGATATGTCACTCAGGGGTATTCTTCATCTTTAAAGAAAGGCTAATAATTTACTTTTAGCCATCTCTTTTTTTACGAACTTGTTGAGAGATCCTTAACTTCCTGAAAACCATGATCTCTGAATATCAGTACTAATGTTCACATGCCTTATTATCTGTTGTAAGAATATAGTGTACTTGGTTTGTCATCCTATGTTCTTTTCCATTAGTTCCTGAAGACTATTTTGTATAAAGTAATTACATTCAGCACTTTTTTTGTGTGTGTGTTCTTAGTTTTGGTCTTTTTGAAGCCATGTCTGCCATTGAAATGATGGATCCCAAGATGGATGCTGGTATGATTGGAAACCAAGTTAACAGAAAGGTTCTTAACTTTGAGCAAGCTATTAAGGTTTGTGTGAATTTCCTGGTTTTGCCTACACTGTCAGTAGAAATATGCAGTTTTGTCAAATTACAGTTAAGCACAATTCAGAATAATTAATGTTTTCAATCTTCACTTGATACTTATGTTATCCTTTTTTAATTTTGGATAGTTAAGTAAGAAATAGCTTGTGATGATTACTTTTTTTTTTACCTGCATTATCACAATGATGCTAACTTTTCCAGTAAAAAGTACTGTGAAATTATTGGGTATTGATAGCTCAAGTAAATATATTTCCAGAATAGTTTTACAAGTCACTCTGTGCTTCCCTAAAATGTGTCTTTTATATGAAGATGCTTTGGTTAGTTTCTATTTACCTGAATAGAAACAAACTTCCTTTAAAAAGCTGGAAATTAACACTTTATCATTATTTGAGTTTATTAGCATTGAACAGAAGCCAGATAATTTACCAACCTTGACAGTAACGATTAACTTTTGATTTATGATCACGATAAATTGGTGGATAGAGATTGAAAGTCTTTATGTTATTTTGGAAAAAATAATGCACTCAGGGAAAAGTATTTTTTTATGGTAAACTTCATTTCGAATGGAGTTGGAGACTCCCTAAAACATTGGCTAAGTCATGTGGAATGTATGCAGGATTGCACAGATTGGGCAAACTAAATGATCAAAGTAAAGTTGCAGCCTTTTTGGTTACCTTTATGGCAGTAAAACACTATGAGTATTTCCAGTTCAAAAAACAGTCTTCAAAGAATTGGTCCTGCATATTCCTTGTTCAGCCTTTATTATGATTACACTGGTTTTTGATTTTAGTGTTGACAGTTAACTGGTTTAAATTTTTCTTGTTAGTAATAAATCAGAATTATTGCTTTAGCATTCTCTTTGGGTAATTTTATGTTTGGTCAGTGTACAACTGATGGGAAGGCAAAGTTTTTAAGAATTCAAGATATGTTATGAAGCTGATCAGCAAAGCTAGTGGTATGCAATTACTCTGAAGTCCTAAACAAATTTTATTTTCCCTTTTGGCTTTGGTACAAATAAGTTCTATTTTGCCTGTATGCTTCTGTAGTATTTAGGGTTTGGTTGGTTTTTTTTTTGTTTGTTTTCTAAGGATGGCACCATTAAAATAAAGGATCTCACTTCACCAGAGCTGGTAGGAATAATGGACACGTGTTTCTGTTGTTTGGTAAGCATTTGTCTGTTCTTTGGGTAATAAGGTTTTGCTTTCAAAATGTAATCCTTTAATCCATCTTAAAAAAATGATTAGCAGAACTCAAAAAAGATTCACCAACCAGAAAATACATACATATATTTTAATTTCCATTTAGTTATTTAGTTATTTCCATTTAGTTATTTGCATTATCTGTTATGATAGGCTTAATTTTCATCTTTAATTTTTTTACTGTAAGAAATATAGAAGACAGCTGGTAGCACCTTAAACCTTAAAGCTTTTCTAGTTTCTGGTTTTATAAATGTAGGTTATCTGATTGCCTGCTGTGTATTGATGTTTGTGTTGGAAGCTGAGTGTGCAGTAACTGATAGCACTCTGTTGCTCCTTTCTGTACAGCCAGAAATGACAAAACTTACAGAGGCATTTTGAAGAAAGTAAATAAATTCCTTTAGAAAAATAAACTAAATATCAGTTACTTCTTAATTGCAAATTTTGTGTGTATATCCTTTAATTTCCTCAGTAAATTATACTAATTATTTTCAGTTGCTCCTTAAAATTACATCAATAACATTATTTTTTAAAACATTTCTAGTCAGTTTAGTCAGAGAGATGTGAAGATCGTTATATATCTGATACAGTATAACATCACTTGTTTTCTGTTCCTGGCCCCCAAATACTGACTCCATTTGAAAAGGGACAATGGTAATATTAACAATATGGTTCTACTTTATTTTATGCTATTTCAAGATAGAAGTTTAAGTTACTGAATCTTTCACTGTAACTTTAAAAAACATGAAAGTGGTAGAGAGAGGGGATTGTGACAAGAAGCTCTGTGTTGTAAAAGAGAACATGAAGAATATTAGTGACTTGTCTCATAGTCATTTGCATTTCCCATTCACTGTTTATGCAGAGAAAGCTTATAAATGTGAAGGTCTCTTAACATAATGCCATGTCTAAATCACATTGATTAGACCTGAACTTTATAGAAGAGGTTTATCCAACTTCAGAATTTTAGGATTGAAACACCTTTACTTGCCCTTTCTTGGTACGTGGAAAGTTGCCATGATAAGGAGTTTCCTAGTGAATCTTTGAAGCACAGTAAAATGGAAAAATGGAGCTATAAAAATGAGGACTTGGCTGTCATGAGTAAATATTAATTTCCTTTTCTCTAGATAACATGGTTAGAAGGACATTCCTTGGCACAGACAGTTTTTACTTGCCTTTATATTCATAATCCAGACTTCATAGAAGATCCTGCTATGAAGGCTTTTGCTCTTGGAATCCTAAAAATCTGTGATATTGCCAGAGAAAAGGTTAACAAAGCAGCTGTTTTTGAGGAGGTATGTTTCCCATCTCCTATGGGGTTAAATATGCAACATTATATCATAATGCAAGTAAAACAATGTATTAGTGACATCTATTCATGTTTGGTTCAAGAATACAATAGGAACAACAATTCATAATCCTAAAAGTATTAGACTTGATAGCTTTAAAATGCAGTTATCCCCAGTGATGGTGTTTCATGCTCTCTTCTGTATTTTCCTTGAGTACTAGAGCCACATAAATATTTTACTCAAGAAGCAATGCAAGTCTTGTGATTTTGAAATCTGTTTCACTTGTTTTCTTCCAGTTTAATTTTTTTTTTCTGTTTTAGATAGTCATGTTTATATTTTGTCTAAAGTGTCCATCTGGCAACAGGATCAGAGTCCTGTTTCCTGTGCTCAGAGCAACCTGTTTCCTCTGAGCTTGGAGAAGTCAGTCTTCCTTACTATATCTAAAATGGATCAAACACTACTTCTTGTAACATTTTGGTAGGGTGTCACTTGATGAAAATATAAAGGGTATGTTGGTATTAAGGATTTATGCAGAAAATAATTACCTAAAGCTGAATTTGGGCAGGTCATTCAGTAATTCAGTTGTGTAGATTAAATCTAGACTTTAATACTTGATGGAATGAAACAAAAGCACACCCCATGCATACCCCCAACCACTCCCAAAAAGAGAAAAAACAGCATAAGACCCAAAAGCTATTAAGAAAACAGCTCCTAAAAAACCCAAACCAAAAAGAAAACTTCCAACCGCAGTCTGAAAATTTTTACTACAGCTTTTACATTTCACTGCATATTGCTTCCTTGATGTTTTGTTTTCAGGAAGATTTTCAGTCAATGACTTATGGATTTAAAATGGCCAACAGTGTGACAGATCTTAGAGTTACAGGTACAGTTCATGCTTTCTTTGTAACTGTCCACTAGCCTCCTTTTCTTTTGAGCATGTGATTACTTTCAGTCACATCTGATGAACTGCTAGGAGTCTCAGCTGTTTTTTATTAGTCTTGTGGAAATTGATGACTTGGTGAAAAGAGAGATCAAATTAGTTTTCCTTGAAAAAAAAGTTCAGTTGTCTTGTTAAGTGCCTGGGAACCAGAAGAAGTGCTTTTAGATGGGCCAGCAAAGTGGCTAGGCATGAGCTCATCATGGTATAGATGCAGACCACTGGAAAGAACATTGCTTGAGTTCTGCTTTTTTGTCTCACAATTTATTGTTCTTTCGGAAAAAAAAAAGCAGTCTAGTAGCTCTACAGCTATGAATACATATATTATTGGTACATACATAAGTATGTATGTTAATCATTTGATGCATGATTTTTTTATACATATTTGAGCTTTTCATTGATTTATTTTTGAAGAGTTTGTGAAAGCCTCACCTTTGCATCAGTTAGTCTACATTCTGATTTTTGATTGTTGCAAGATATCCCCACCATTCCTCACAAAAAAAATATTTTTTGTCTAGTCTTTGGCTGATGAATATATAAAGCACTTTTAAGTTTGATTTTCCCCTCAAAACTTCTTTTCCCCTGAGTGGTATAGGTGTGCCTAGGAATGCTTCTCAGCTTTTAATTGTGCTGTGATTTTTTCCAGGTATGCTGAAAGATGTAGAAGATGACCTGCAAAGACGAGTGAAGGTATTGTTTTCATGTTTGTCTAGTCAATTACATTTCAAGTGTTTTTAACATAGATTTGGGGGAGAGAGTTGGATTATGAGGAATGGAGGTTTGTGTCATTATGGTGGGGTTTTTGAAGAACTGGCATAATGGTTTGTGTAACATGCCTTCTATCTAAATATGGTGAAGGCTTCAGACTTCTGTATACTCTTTAGTAGTTGCTTCACTAGTAGTAGGTGGAATCACAATGTAGAAGATAACACTGGGCTGGGACACAGAAAGTATGTATTTAACTTTCAGGATTTAGGCAGAGATACTATGTAATGTTAAAGAAGGTACTTAATTATCCTTTACCACAGTTTACAATGCAACGTGTTCATGCACTTTCCTTGCTTATTGGCAGAATTCACTGAGATATGTCTCATTACCATAGGAGAGTCATTCAAGTACCTGGATTACATATTAAGAAATTTTGAATTTGAAAACTGATTTTTGGGGTTATTCAACAGGTGGATGTTTTAGAGAAGGCAAAGGGATTTTATCAGTAGCTTCCCTTTGCAATTTTTAGTAAATTATTTGACGTTTCTTTACTTTGTAGAGCACTCGAAGTCGACAAGGAGAAGAGAGAGATCCGGAAGTTGAACTTGAAGTAATGAATTGTTTGCTGATTTCATGGATGTAAATGGGAGATTTAAATATGGTATAACCCCACCCACGCATATAAAAAGCAGCTGGGGAGTGTGATCACCCAGGAGCATGGTGAAGAGCTGGCAAACAGCAGGACACACCAGTCAGGGCATGCTGAGGCACTTTGTGTGGCACTTTGTCCAGGGAGGACAGGAGTCCTGTAGGAGTTCTGGGCACCACCATACAAGAGAGACATTAAGGTATTGGTGCCCAGAGAAGGGCCCTAAAGATGGTGAAGGGCCTTGAGGAGAAGCTGTACAAGGAGCAGCTGAGGTCACTTGGTCTGTTCCGCCTGGAGATGAGACGACTGAGGACAGACCTCATTGCAGTTACAACTCCTCATGAGGCTAAGATGAAGGGCAAACACTGATCTTGTCTCTGTGGTGACCAGTGACAGAACCCGAGGGAATGGCCTGAAGTTGTGTCAGGGGAGGTTTAGGTTGGATATTAGAAAAAGATTTTTCACCCAGAGGGTGGTTGGGCACTGACTCCCCAGGGAAGTGGTCACAGCACCAAAACTCTGAGTCCCAGAAGCATCTGGACAACACTCAGGCACATGGTGTGACTCTTGGGGTGGTCCTGTGCAGGGCCAGGAGTTGGCTGGATGATCCTTCTGGGTCCCTTCCAACACAGAATATTCTATGACTTATTGCTTAGTAATCAGCAGTATAATTTTATTACAGCATCAACAATGTTTAGCTGTCTTCAGCAGAGTCAAGTTTACCCGTGTCCTACTGACTGTCCTAATAGCATTTACAAAAAAAGAGGTATGTTCATTTGGCCTTTCTGTGTTTGCATTGGGATCCTGTGAAATACTAATTTTTGTTCTTTAAGATCAGGCAATTATTGTGTAGATTCAGGAGATTTGATGTGGATGGAGGTAAAGCTCTGAATAAAGCCTTACAGTGGCAAATACTCAGTTTTTATTCAAAGTGGGAAACAAAGGGAAGGCTAGTGGCTAACATAATTATGGCCTTGCAGAAAGACAGAATATTCATTACAAAACATTTAAAAATATTTATGGCTTTCTAATTATTCTTTTCACACACATGAGCAGAACTTCTTGTTTTGAGTTCATTCCCCTCCTGTGGAGTTACCTGACATTGGGTAGTGTTTAGTCCATATCAAAAAACCTGTTAGCTTTTCCTTCCATGTGATACTGAATTTGTATCTAGTCATCTTTGGTCTGAGAAGAGGAATTCAATAGCATTCCACACAATTTGCCTGTTTTTTGAATATAAAATCTCCTAATTGCTGAGAGGCAAAGGAACTTCATGTTTTAAGGTAAAGGGATAGAAGAACTACATGCCCCCAGAGCAGACTCTCACACAGTGTATGCAAGACTTTCAGTTGTAATTATCATGAAATCTTACACAGCAAAATATACAATATTGAATTTGTGTACAGATACATGGAATACAAAGAACACTACTGCACAAGAATGTTGGGTTGTTTGGGGTTTTTTTCAGAGCTTGTGTAAGAACATCAGAATCTTAATGCCCTCACTTTTTTAATACTAGCATCAATTAGATAATCGAAATTTATTGATTCACAATGTTAAAAATTGTTTCCTGCCTTTCAGACAAGTGCAGTTGCAGAAGCTCAGAAACTAATGACTCAGGCAGCTGACTTGCTTTCTGCCATACACAATTCACTGCATCATGGTATGCAGGCACAGAATGATACCACTAAAGGAGGTATGTGTTTTTTCCTTTCCTAGATATGCTCCTTTCATAAATATAAACAGCTTTGTGTATTGAGAAAAAGTTGAAATCGCTATTTACTTTGAACTAAAATACTTTTTATACAAGCCATTACAGACTTGTATTGTTTATTTTACCAGGTGGTGGTTCTCCTGAAAGCAATACTGTCATTTCAAAGCAGAGATAATGTGAACTTCTGATTAGGTGCATTGCACTTTGAATCAGCATATATGCCATTTTAAAATAGGGAACAGCACTTCACTATTTGTACAGATGTATGCTGAGATGCTGAGGACTCAGGGTTTTTAAAATAGTAATCATTGCTGTTGTTGGAGTTTCAGGAAGTTAACTTCACATAAAGAATTCATTTTGGCTAATTGAATAATTTGTACTATACTTGCAAGTTTGAAGTAAGTCTGAAAACAAAGATTATATGCAGTTTTTCTCTGTCTCTCTCTCTCTCTCTCCCCTCCTCCTTCTTTAGATCATCCTATTATGATGGGGTTTGAGCCACTTGTTAATCAGAGATTGCTTCCACCAACTTTCCCTCGATATGCAAAAATTATTAAAAGGGAAGAAATGGTCAATTATTTTTCCAAACTAATAGACCGAATAAAAACTGTATGTGAAGTAGTCAACTTAACTAATTTGCACTGTATACTGGTAAGCATGAATATTTCTTACTTATTGCCAAAAATAAGATCTGAAAATGTGACCTGCAAAAAATCATTCCATGTATGTATGCTCTTGCTCACTGGAGACAAAACAGCACTATGTATGTGTTTGGTATTTCTCACTGTTATGTACAATTTCAAAGTTTACTATCCTTCCTTAATACTTTATATTTAATCCTTCCTTAATATTTTTCTTCTTTTGAGAAAGACCTTTCCTCCTCTCATACCTACCACTTTTCCCATATTTTGTTAAATCAGAAAGGCCAAGCAAATTTCTTTGGTTGAAGAGCTGCATCTGCAGAATATAATTCTTTGCCATATGCCTGTTTTTTTGACATTTGTTAAGCAGTATTCTGCACATGTGCCTATAACACAAGAGAGCACTAAATACATGTTTAAACATGCAGTTCCCTAAACAGGCATAAAGTTAAGCACCTGCTTATATTCTTTCCTAAATAACTGATGTTACTCTTAGTTACTGCCTACATTTATTAGAGGACACTTGAAAGCTTGAAATATTTTTAGTATCCATGCATTCACTGACTGATAAGAGATACAGTTACATCAAATCTCTTGTCTTCCTTTTTCCTGTTAATTAGTGAAAGAAGCGTTTGCATGAAGCATTGGTACCAGTTAAACCTTACCTGGATTTCAATCATTTTTTCCAAATCAATTCTGAGTTTTGTTCAATACGTGGTGTAGTTACATCATGATTTTAACAATCTCTTAGTATTTTTTTTTCTGTACTATCATCTTTCTAGTTATTGCATTTGAAAATTCAGAAGAGTTTTTGTTAAGTACCAAGTAATTTCAGAAAGTCTTCATAATACATTCTGTTCAGACTATTTATGGTCACTTTCTTACAAGTTGTATAAGCTATGCTATGTTTGTGTATGCCTTTAAACAAAATATAGCTATATTTACACAGTTGTCAGGAAAGATGCAAGTGTGTGTAAAAATGTTTGGAGATATATATAGGCATATTAACCTGAAGCATCTTTTTTTTCTTTTCCTGAATATACATTAGGATTTTTTCTGTGAGTTTAGTGAGCAATCACCATGTGTTCTTTCAAGATCCCTGTTACAGGCAAGTCCTAATTATGTCTATGAATAAAGTACTTCTGCATTCATTATAAATTTATGTTTATTATTTTAAATATTTCAATAATTTGCATATAAATTTATAATATTTAAGTGGTGAAAAAACTTTCTGTTGATATTTAAGTATTATGGAAGAAATATTTTGCTGTGAGGATGATGGAACAGGTTGCCCAGTTGTGGCTGCTCCACCAAGAGTTCAAGGATGGTGTCCCTGCCCATGGCAGGGGGATTGGAACTAGATGATCTTTAAGGTCTGTTCCAACACAAACCATTCTGTGATTCTATATGTGGAGGCTTCTGTTCTGATCTAATTTTTAAAATAATGTTTAAATACTGTTTTAATCATTTTAGTACGTGCTAATTAAAACAGAAAGTGATAATTTCTTTTTCTCTGCCATAAAGTTGTGTCTGTACCACATTTTTTTGCTGCTCTCCACATACTGTGCCATTTTGGGCTGGTGTTTGTATGCGTCTCCTTGTTTGGACAGAATTTATTGTATAGACTGCTTCTATTGCTACAGCAGTAAAAACTGATGGTTAGTGCAGAACAGGCTATTCCTTCTCACTGCTTCTCTTACCTTGAAAGTGCATTATACATACCTTGACTCTGAGTAAATAATTCTTTCTGGGAGTTTTTGATTCTAACAGGATGTCCCTAGATGCCAGAAATTCTTTTTATTTGATGTCCATTAAGCCATGCGTAGAGCCAATGGAATATAACTATTTGCAAGTAAAATGTTTTCATAGTGTGTGTGTTTTGGCCTACACATGTGTTTTTGTAATCCCCGTGGGTGCCTGACAACAGGGCTTTTTCTCCAGTTGCTGAAGAACCATGTAAGAAAGAGACATAGCACTCATGGAGGGAAGTTAAATGGGTATCAGACATGACTGATGTAAGCAGTAGCATCCATAGGGACTGAAAAACATCAGCAGTAACCTGGTGATATTTCTGAGTCTTTAACCTTGGACCTAGTTGAACCATTTAATTTGTAAAGTAATCTTACAAATTTCTTACATAAAATAGGTACTGCCAGAGCTTTCGATTAGTAATTTTAGAGCATTACATTTAACTTAAAACATGTTTCTAAAAACACACCTTTACTTTCAGACAACTTTCCTAGTAGATAACAAGAAGGTGTTTGGCACTCACCTCATGCAAGACATGGTAAAAGATGCCTTAAGGTCTTTCGTCAGTCCTCCAGTACTTTCTCCAAAGTAAGTGGATCTTGAGTTTACTTAGGTGTGTTTACATGTCTGATGAAAAATATTTCTGCTTACAAGAGCGATGACAAAGTACACAAAAATATACATTTGTACTTAGTGCTTATATATGAAGGAGTCTGTTGCTGCACTCATGTTTCTTTTTTTATTTTGTGCTACATAGACTGGAGGCATTTATAAAAAATATGTATGTACATGGCTGTTTTCCTTTTAGGTGTTGTCTTTATAATAACCACCAGGCAAAAGACTACATTGATTCCTTTGTCACACATTGTGTTCGGGTAAGTGTTCACTGCAATTACAGCATGTTTGTGTATATGAACACTTGGCAGATTTGCATGTATTTGAAAATGAGACCAGTTATTTTAGGCAAAAGGCAAAATTGAAGAAGTCTTAAATTTGTCATGACTTTTAAAAAGCTAATGTAATTATGGCTGGTTTTTTTCCTCCTTCCAGATTTTTATTTAACATTTCACTTTATAAGAAATCTGCACCTACTACCTCTTAACAGGGTAGTTTCATGTCACAAAACAAATGCATAGTACTAATAAAAACCAAAATTATTTCTATATTCTGCCCAGTTTCAGTTTTTTAAAAATTGTTTTTAAAAGATTCTGTTGTGGAATGTGGCGCAATGAAAAACTTAAGAAAATCACAGAATTATTTATGTTGGAAAAGACTTCTAAGCTCCTTGAGTCCAAATCAGCACTGCCAAATCCATCACTAAACCATGCCCCTAAGTGCTATAACTACCTATCTTTTAAATATTTCCAGACATGGTGACTCAACCACTCTCCTGAGAAGCTGGTTCCAATGCTTGACAAACTTCTTTGTGAAGAATTTTTTCTTAATATTTAACCTAAACCTACGCTGGCACAACTTGAGGCCATTTCCTCTTGTCCTGTCACTTGACAGAAGAGATGACCCCCACCTGGCTGCACCCTCCTGTCAGACAGTTGTGGATAGTGATAAGGTCTCCCCTGAGCCTCCTCTTCCCCATGCTAAGCAACCCCAGCTCTCTCAGCTGCTCCTTACAGGACAATGCACTCCATTGCTCTGCTCTGGACATGCTCCAGCCCCTCAGTGTCTGTCTTGCTGTGAGGGGCCCAGAAATGAACACAAGATTTGAGGCGAGGCCTCACCAATGCTGATTACAGAGGGACAATTGCTGCCCTGGTCCTGCTGGACACTGTTTCTGAGACAAACCAGGATGCCACTGGCCACCTCAGCCACCTGGGCACATGCATTTAGCACTAAGAAATAACACTTTTGCCCCAAGCATTTTATTCTGGTGATCTTCCTCACTCAATCTCACATTGACTTAAGCTAACTTGCACTTTGAAGGGATTTAAACCTGCCTCTTAATATAGATATATAAACCATGTGCCTAAATAGACATCATAGTGCTTCTTCTGCTGTTTCAAAGTTGCATTGATAATTAAAAATTACACTTTCAGCCATTCTGTAGTCTGATTCAAATCCATGGACACAACAGAGCTCGTCAGAGAGATAAACTGGGTCACATTCTTGAGGAATTTGCCACTCTACAGGATGAGGTAATGTCCTAGGCATCAGGCCAGCAAAGTTTCTTTCCAGGTATATTAGTGCTGGAGTGAAGCACGGTACTAGATTCTAAATGAATGATGAAAATCCTTAAGAAAAGTATTCCTGAAGTTTAGCCCAAGAAATTGTTATGATGCATCCAAAAACTTTGTGTTAGATGTGTTGAACAAAATCATACTACATTTTTTAAGTCTAGCTTTATCCGATACGTAGACTTCAGGAAAACCTGTTGCAATGTAATCTACTTGTAACTGCACAGCTTTTAGTCTCTATCCTGCTTGTAATTGTCAGTCTGCAAGACGTAACCAGGGGGAGATAGATGAGGCATGCTTACAAAACACCTTTGAAAAATTCAGCCTTAAACCTATGTAAGATGTAAACTGCAAAATTTTATAATGATTAAAAAGAAAGTAAAAAATAACTCTTTAAAATATGTGCTCCAACTCATTTTGGACATCTTTCAAAAATGGGGAGGGAAAGATGAGAAGAAAAAGTATTTTTTTTTTCTTGCTGGAAATATGCTTCTTCAGTAGTGAGAGCCATATAATAATAAAATATTTCCCCAAGATGTACATGGCATGGAAATCAATTGAGGAACTTGGAGTTGGAGGGAGCTGTGCTCCAGCTTTTTTCAAATGGTTTGAATTGAGTTTGTTGCAGTATTGTAAATGAGGCACTTTTCAATGTTTTTTTCATTTTGTAACATTTTGTATGTGAAAAAATGTTCTGTTCAGGATTACTGCTGATATTCCAACTGTGAGAGACTTGTCTTCCATACAATTTGCTTTGTAAGACAAAATTGGTTTTAGCAATATTTTAGTTACTCTGGTGGAACACACAGTGTGTTTCTTGCATGTTAAGCTTATAAATTTATTTTTTCAATGCAGCTAGGTTAAAAAGAGTAATTATTGCCCATATAGAGCAATGAACAATAGAGTGTAATAGGTTCTGACTTTGTGCTCATGTGACTGCTAATGATCTATATACAAATATATTTTAAAATTACAAATTTTACCTATCTAATGTTCTTGCTATATTATTGTATGGAATATTTTTGTTCTGTGCAGCAGAATTTACCTATGTGAATATCATTCCAGTTTTCTGACAGTTCTAGACTTATTTCTGTCTTGTAATCTGTGTTAAGATTTTGTTAAGATTTTCTGATTTAGGATGCTGTTTCAATCAAATATTTTTCCTTCTTTGTCTGTTATTTTAGAGTATTTATTTTTTTTTCAACAGGCAGAGAAAGTAGATGCAGCGCTTCATAGTATGTTACTGAAGCAGGAACCACAAAGGCAACATTTGGCTTGCTTGGGCACCTGGGTCCTATATCATAACCTTCGTATTATGATACAGTATCTTCTCAGTGGCTTCGAGTTGGAACTTTACAGTATGCACGAATATTACTACATCTATTGGTAAGAAGATGCTTTATTGACAGCTTTTCAAGGAGGGGTGCTCCCAGATAGCTATAATTACAAATACCTGAAGGAGGGACATCAAAAATGATTTTATGAGCTCAAGCTTGCTCAACACTGTGTTTGGTTTACCTATTTATAATATTACAAGTGGGGAAAAAAAATCCTTTGGTCTCTATTCCAGAGTTACTAAATAATGTACTTTTTTTTTCCTGAAATAGTTAATACACACTGTTTAGCTTTTTGGCGCAGGATCTTCTATTAACAATAAATGAAAAATGTGCTGATTTTGGTAGACAAAAGCAAGCAGTAGAAAAGCAATTTCATTTATTCTTTTCTGCCTTTGTAGTATCAGGATCAATAGTCTTACTGATCTCTAGTATTCTGGAAAAGTTCTGCAAAGTTTTAACTGTAATCTGAAAGTTGACTAGCTAAAATTAACTTCTTATTTGGGATATATTTGGAGAGATCTTCTGCCTTTAGTGAAAATGATTGCATTATATGGAGACAGAATAGTTTTATTTTTCCAGTTCCCTTCACATTATTTTTCATAGTTAATGGCTTGCTCCAAAAGATAATTTTAAAATGCAAAGCTACAAAGATATTCCTATATAAGCCATAAGCCTTCTTACTGAGAAATAAGAACAGTTCAAATGACACAAACTTCAGTGCAATTGTGTTATGTTGTTTCAACAGTGGATTAAATATTGAGAAAATACTCCAAAAGTTACCAGAAGATGGCAATATTCTTTAAGTAGTACCTCAATATGTACCTCTCAACTTGTGTATGAGAGAGTATTTTTTTTACCTGCCTGTGCTTCCCTCTACCATTTTAATAAAACCACTCTTAGTTGGAATTGTCATGTAAACTGCTTTCTTATATAAGAAAAAAAAGGAGAAACAATTTCTGAGAGAAGTAATGTGCAAATGAAACTCAAATATCTAAGTAATTTTTCTTCTGAATTACAACTTCCTATAACTATTACTACATTTTTATTGTGCTCCAAATCTGTATTTTTTTTTTCTGTTCTCTTTTTCCCCTATTCCTTTTGATTTGAAGTCAATTAAGGTATTTATTGGACTTGCTTCCATTTTCTAAAAAATTGTTCTTAAAGATGTCATTTAACTCTGAAAGAACTGCATTGTGTGCTTGTGGGCTTGGCCCCTTTATGTAATAATTCACTGCTTTTTAGTGCCTGAAAAAGCAAATTGTGATCTTATTTGTCAGAATAATTAAGTCACAACAAATGTAGAAAAGGTATTAACATAGTATCTTTAAAAAAATATTTCATTTGGTGGGGGAAGAAAGAGTTCTAGAAAAATTTGATCTTACAGAAGTTTTGAAATAAGAAGCTTAGACTTCACTTAGTCAATGTGTAAGAGACTTGCATACCTTGAGCTGTTTGTGGTCGAATCTGAACCAGAACAAGAACATCGACTGAGATGTTGATTCCAGCCATGCAAAACAAAGAGTTTTCACAGCCCAAATGTCCTTTGCTAGGACATGTCCTTTGCATTTTGGAGTAAGTGCCTTGGTGGTTGGCAGGGATGCGTGCAGCACGAGTACACGGTGCACTGCTGCCCGTAACAGCGCCGTACTGCTTCCATGCAGGTATCTCTCAGAGTTCCTCTATGCCTGGCTGATGTCAACGCTGAGCCGTGCCGACAGCTCTCAGATGGCAGAGGAGAGGATAATGGAGGAACAACAGAAAGGCCGTAGCAGTAAGAAAACAAAGAAAAAGAAGAAAGGTACCTAGGTGTAGAGTGTTAACTCAAGACTTCTTTTTTTTTTCCCTTTCATGCAGCCATGTAGAATTAAAATCCAAAATTTACAGAGCCAACACCAATATGAGTAGGAAAAATATCCTAAAGTTTATGAAGGCTGAATGTAAAACTTTTTAAGAATTTCCTAGTTACTTAGTTACTTGCAAATAGATATTTCAGAAAAACACAAACTCATTTATATTCAGTTTCATCAGTTGTGTTATATGTTGGACCTTCTCAGAGTTTATAATTCCTGCAGAATTATGCTTTTAGGGATTGTAACTAAATTCAAACACCAGACTTTCAGCCTATTTGTGTAATTTCTATTTGGCTTTATAAGTTCTTAAAGCATGTTTCCTAATTACCATGGTGAGTTTCCTTTTCTTTTCCTTGCCACCTTTTCAAAGGGAACAAACAGTCGGATATGACTAGCTCAGGATCATATCAACTAAATTCCCGTCTCTAGAAGTTCAGAAAATTACTAATGCACTTAAGGTGTCAAGTGTTGGGCAGTTTGGCACTAGTTAAACACTGGAAACTAAAGGGAATCTTACAAGAATGCTGTCAGGATTATTAGGATAAAAAGTGCTTTAACCTTTTAGCTCTAGAAGTTGGAAGGATCCTTGAACTAAGCAAACAGGCCTCTTGTGTACATATTTTAAGTTTCAGGCTGTTGTTTAGTGTTTTTTAGTGTCATGGGAATGCCACTGACCAGTTTATTCCATTGAGAGCACTGTGGTGTTCATGTGACTGGTGTGCCTTGAGGTATTTTATGTAACCAGGAGCCAGGTGAGCAGAAATGAATGTCTAGGCTTTGTACACTTCAGTTATTTTAAAATATAATTGAGAGTTACGGCACTTTGCGGAAATTTGGAAGAGCTCTTTTGATCTGAAATTAATACATATACTTACTTTGAATTAAAAAGAATATATTTTTATGTAAAATTTGCAGTTCGCCCTCTAAGCAGAGAGATCACCATGAGTCAAGCATACCAAAATATGTGTGCTGGGATGTACAAGGTAACTGATTTGTGTTCTATGTGTTTCCATTTTTTTTTGTAATGGGGATCTTGCATACATTGCATGCCTTCTTTCTTTGTAGTGGGGCGGAAAATCAAGTTTATAATTTTATATGGTAAATTCTCTACAGTTTTTCTGTTCTTCCAATTATAGTTAAATCATAATTTTGATTTTACAGCAAAATATGACATAAAGCTATTATTTTTCACTGTATTTATCCTTTTCTTTTAGACAATGATTGCCTTTGACATGGATGGCAAAGTAAGAAAACCTAAGTTTGAACTGGATAGTGAACAAGTTCGATATGAGCACAGATTTGCTCCATTCAACAGTGTTATAACACCACCCCCAGTGCACTACCTGCAATTTAAAGTGAGTAATCTTTAAACGTGGTGCTGTCTATGCTTTTATGGAAGTCATTTACTTACCTGCTTTAGAAATCAGTGTCATTGTAAAAAGAGCCCTTAAGTGCACCTTGAAACTAAGTAAAAATGGCAAGGACTTCTAGCTTTAATTTTGTGCAAGGAAGATAGATTGCACTGAATTCTTTATAAACTTAGATGCTTAGATATTTAAAAATTGGTCTGATGTGGCAGTTTAAGATGCTTCTGTTGGTTTGCATGAAAATAAAATCTCTTGGAAGAGAGAAGAGTTAACAGACTTAACTTCTATTAACAGATTGTGGTTAATTATAGCAGCATGTTTTTATTAGTGCAGCAAGCAAATGGGAAAATAAAAAAGTTAATTTTGAGTGGTGTTTAGAAGGGACCAGTGGAAGCTTGTCTTGTCCAGTCTCCTCCTTCAAGTAGCATTATAAATCACATTTAGCTGTGTCTTGGTTTAACCAAGTCTGAAAAAAATCAAGGTTGGAGATTTTCCAACCTCTTTGCTTAAACCTGATCCAGTTACTTTCTTCTGGTCCTTTTGAGTCTCAGGATAACTGAGGGCTGCACTACGCTCTTTTCCTAATGTCCAGTCTGAATTACTAAGACCCAACCTGTGGCCTCTCATGTTACACTGTTTGCAAGCTTCTAACAGCTTTGTAACTGTCTTTAGCTGTAGGCTGCTATTAAAATTACCCATTAGCATCATTCCTGTCTAACTGAAAAAGACCAGGTCCACTGGCCTCTTCTTGTGGCTTACATGCTCTAGGCACCCAACCACCTCCACATCTCACCAGCTTTCTTGAACTGAGTGGATCCAGCCCTGGATGCAGTATTTCAGATAATACAACACAAATATTGAGTACAGGATGATAACCTTCCTTGATATGCTGGCTTGTATACTCCCATATGAGGCTTGTCTGATCTGTAGTAAGAGCCCCTTGTTGGCTCGTATTCAGCTAGGTGTTTGCAGAACCCCTGCTGCTCACCCAGTTGGTTGTTAGTCTCTACTCGATTGTGGAGTTAGTCTGAACTGAAACATTCTATTCTCAGTCATTCTCCACAGTTTAATGCTAACGTGCACTGTTGTAGTGGAGATTACAATAACTATCATGGTTTCCTCTTTGTCATTAAAGGGTTTTTTAATACCTAATCAAAACAAAAAAGTTGGAAGAATCAAAATTATAGAAAATGAAATTTTGTAGTTTCAGCATCTGACCTGCTATAGCTTTGAGTAAACAATATACTTATTTTTTCTCCAATTTTTTTCATACAACTTCATACCTTATTGCATGCCATTATTAAAGCAAATGAATGGCAATTTGTTCGAGAGAGACTGCTTTATAAAACTTATGACAATTTCATTATGTTTTGTAGCCCTGTAATAGTTGAGCACTGTGTTGCTGCTTGGGTTTTGCCATTTTAAAGAAGTGTTTTTGACTTCAGTTTCAATTCTTAAAATAGCATTTACTTGCCATAACTCTCTTCTTGAATATAGTAATGTGATAAAAAACAATTTACTTGCAATTTTTAGGTTTTTATCTTTTAATATGTATTTATGTATTTCTGTAACACACTAGGAAATGTCTGACTTAAATAAGTATAGCCCACCTCCTCAGTCATCAGATCTCTACATGGCAGCTAGCAAGCACTACCAGCAAGCTAAAATGATTCTTGAGAATATTCCGAATCCAGACAATGAGGTAAGACTGAAATATTAGGAAAAGGAGTATTTCGTAGAAATAGAGTAAGTGTTTGGTCTCAGCTGGATCTGCTTGAGATCCAAAATGTACTGCCATCAAAATGCTCAGCAAAGCTGAGTGCTTTGATTAAGAAGTAGACAGCAGAGAGTGGTGGCAATCTTGCACAGCAAGTTTCAGTACATCAGCTAACATAAAGTTGTGCTCACTGTTTAAAAAACCTCTTGCTGCTGAGGACCTGAGATGCTGGATAGCAGCTTATTTCCTTCTTGATTCTAGCCCATTTCTAAAAGCACAGCAGTTTTAACCACACGGCAATAATGTGCCTGCTGCATTTATTTGGAATCTAGTAATTCAGGTGGACTCCTGAGAGGTTGGAAAAATAGGTCTGAGTATTATTAGGATGAAGAGGACTGAGTCTGGTACTTGTTCCCTGGAGTAGTTTTATCACCACTGAGCTGTAAACATGGGTAGAGATTTTCCCCTCTTTGTTCATAGTCTAAACCTTAAGTGTCTGAGTCTGTCTTTTGGACCAAGGACAATGCTTTTTCTGTCACATCTAAGCAGGTTAAGAATAGTTACAGGACTAAGTCCTCCTGAGAATTTAGGATTCACTTTCTCTTCTCTGGATCCTGGTGATACTCATACATGAGCTATCAATTCGAGGATAACCAAGATAGTTCAGAGGTAGTTTTGAGCACATCAAGAGCACTTCCATGCAAAAAGCCACCAGTTCATATATGAGTTCCCCTTACCATTGTGTTGCAATGTTAAAGATTAGATGCCTAGACTCTTATCTATACCTTTATTTGTGTGAATGCCATAGAAATTGCCATTGGTTCCATGTTTTTGTTCAAGAATTGTTAAACCTGTGGTTTCTGTGGTCTGTTGAATTTAAAAAAAAAAGCTACTTAAATGCACCTGTCATTAAATTTAATTAATCCAGCTGTTGTACTTAAAGCAAATCCAAACAGCCTGATTTCTGTTAAACTGATCCTGTAAGAGAACTGCTGTATTGCTAATACTATGTCAACATTAGAGCATTAACTTTGAAATAATTTTGTGGTCAAATGCTTTGACTTGAAGACTTCTTGCTGTTTTGTGTTTAGGTCAATCGAATTCTGAAAGTTGCAAAACCCAATATTGTGGTCATGAAGCTGCTGGCAGGAGGCCACAAGAAAGACTCTAAGGTAAGGAGATGCCAGCTAAATTGAATGTAAAATGTAGTAATACATACTTAAGGTTGTGTTCAGTGATCTGGAGATTTCCCAACCTGAATGTCCTGTAATTCTAAAGCCACCACAGATCTCTTTAAGACCCAAATGAGCACATTCAAGCTGTAGTTACTCCAACAACAGAGAAAATAATTTTATTTTTCCCCTGGAAATAGTTTGTTGTAGTTATCTAAATATGGAAAACTCTAACCTATAAACGTGTTGAGAAAAAAACTGGGAAATGCATGTGGGACAACATAGACTAATAATAACCTCACTTCAATAGTGAGAACTGTTGAAGCAAGTGTAGCTTGTGTGAACAAAATGAGGTGCTGGCTGCCACAAGGACTATTTTTTTTCAATCTGTTGCTGTTTAATTTTTTTTCTGTCTGCAGGTTGTTCTGAGTATTAAATGCAGTAGTACTGCTGTGTGATCTTTTAAATTGTTTCTATATAGGTTCCTCCAGAATTTGACTTTTCTCCTCATAAATACTTTCCAGTTGTGAAGCTTGTTTGAAGGACAAGAGATTTTTTTTAGGATACCTGATGAATATCTATGTAGCGGATACCAGCTCTAGGAGGGAATATCTAGTGCTGCATTTGGATTATGAGGGACCTCCAGAATAAAAGTACTGTTACGTGGAGTATCTGTAGTCTGCTGCCTTTATGTGATTTGAATGACACTGCTATTTTAAAGTGGTTTGTATAAAGATTTAATGGATTTTATGCGTGAAACTGATTTTAATCAACTGTATTATTAAAGAATGTTGTATCTTAGTTGATTTTATTACAGATTTTTATCATAAATAATCATAAATTAGTGCATTCTGACAAAGTGGTGGGTTAGGAACTGAATAAAAATCATGCAGTAGAGCCTATGTCTGATGTGCACAGCTGAGCTACTGTAATTCTGCATTGAACAAAGTCACTTGGAGAGATTGTGAGTTTCTGTATTTTTGCTTAATTGTATCAGAATTGCTCACTTTGCAAGTAGAGAAATGTTGGGGTTTTTTTCTCACCATATCCTCCAAGCTAAAAAAAATCTTTATAGAGATCAAGAGCAGATGAAAATTAGTCAATTAGCTATTGACTGGGTGATTCCTAGTTGGAATTTGTTCCTTTGTTCTCAAAGTGCTGGAGAATCTTCTCAGCAAACACTGCAGTAGTCACTAGCAATAGCACTAGACACTGAAGACTCTATTTTACCTACTCTGCAACTTTGTTACAATCCTGGTATTTGCTGGTGCAGACAAGGGATTGCATGATCTTTATTCTCCATTTTTGACTGCAGTAGGACTGCTGGATCCTACTGTGTTCTGTAGTAATTGACAGGTAGATATCCACAACAGGAGAAGCCCCAAAGGTATCCTTGCCTTTCTGGAATAGTTCTGCCTCCCAGGCTTTCAGAGGTGAAATAACAGAGGTAAGATGTTGTGTTGTAGCAAAAAGCTGCAAAAGGAAAAAATGTTCAAAACACAAACCTGGCTCTACTAAAGGCCAAGTCATACCTAGGCCATACATGCACATCCTTTGTTGGACAGGACAATTCTTCACTTTGGTGTACAAAGACTTCCTCCGTAGGGATGAGCTTGTAACTCCATATTGACTGTACAAGACATTTTTTGGTGTTAATCGTAATTTTACTGTGGATTAATACCACTTCAGCTTCATCCCCTAAGCAGCAGCACTGCCGAGTTAGAACTTGAACACAATGAGTAACAACCTCTAAAGTGGAACTCCCACTTGTCTTCCAGCAATTTGCAGCTTCCTGAAATAAGCAGAAGTATGGTCCTGAAGACATGTTTTTTCCAATTTCTCTGTTTAAGAGATGGCATATCACATTACATGTTTGCTTATCACCGTGCTTAATATATTTGAGTGCTTCCACATAGCTGCCAAAGGAATAAAAAGCCTGGAATACAGAGATGTAAAATGGCACAGAGAATTCATCTGGCTGCTTGTAAATAGTTACAACATCTTTCCCATCTTAAAAAATCTTGAACTACATGACAATAGCCCAAGGACAGCCTTTGTTATTTCTCCAAAGCAAGCAGCAAGTAAAAGAGAAAGCAAATTATATGTGATTTGTGGAACCAAGAAAATAGCAATAATATTATTTCCTCTTTTCATTAAAATTAGGACTGGATGAATTGTACAGAATAGTGTGAATACACTAGAGAAGATTACTTTTAAATGCTTACCTAAAATTGATTAGATTTAGGTTTTTTTTAAAAAAAAAGTGCTAATATAACACCAAGATGATTGGAGCAAAGTAGTAGTGCCTGACAGAGCTAAAAACTAGTGAGAGACAACACTATGTACACCACAGTTCCAAATTAATCTCTAGTTCAACTAAAGGTCCTTTAATCCTGAAATTCTATACAGTACAGATACAGGCCTCTTGCCTACTAGAAATCTACCACCCAAGTTAGACTGAAGCACTTGAAGTCATCATGAATAAAATGGTAGTCCTTCATGCTTTTGAACATTGCTATTATGCAGGTTTTCAGACCGTTTGCCCTCAGAGGTTTACAAATGTGCTTTGTACAGAGGTGTTCATATTTATGGAGGACAATATCCAGTTGGCTAGGAGAAGCCCAGAAATGTACAAAAGTACTGCTAAACCACTTAGTTTTAAAATAACTCTCTGTCAATATGTTAATTACTCTAAAGTGTTTGATTCTTTGGAATTTTTAACTTGATACTGGTAAAGCTAATCATTCAACTTGAATACAGTGTTTCACTGTCTGTTTTATACTGTTAGAATATATGCTTTTTAACAATATTAAATTCCTGATCAACTTAAATCTCAGCTGTATAATTGTTTACAGTTTCAGTCGTAGGAAAATGCTCAGAAGATGGGTAAATATTTTTATCTAAAGTATGGGTAAACACTTCGATGTTAAAACATGCCACTATTTGCAAAAAATAAAATCCCAATAACCCAAGTTTCCCAATACTTGTCAGAACACATGCTTATTCCTCTTCTCTCCTGCTTACAGGCCTTTGTTTTCCCTGCTGTGTTGACTGTAGTAGCCCAGACCAGTTAAGGCTTACTTAACTGTTTGTGTTTAGGCTTAATAGGTATCATTTGACTTAAACTCTGAGCTTCACTCAATGACACAACTAATACTCTTTTCGTACACCAAAGAATCAGCCTTCCACTTGCATATTTTAGATATCTTAAGGTACAGCAGCTATAAAGTAGTACACTGAAGAACCACACCAGAAAAAGGGTTAAAAAGGCAAATGCTTTAAGAGAAAATGAAGACAAATCTGTCTTTTAAATGGAATGCTGGCTGGCAAGTTAGTCACAGTTGTCTGCTGTTGTGCTGTCTCAACAAAGGCTGGTTCATATAAAGACTGCTCCAAACAGAGGTGTTGGTCTTGGGAGCAGGTACAAATATAAAAATTTCTTCAAACCAGCTGGCTACACGTGCTGGTTGGACTGCAGTTAAGGGTGCCTTAGTTGTAAGTAGAGGGTGTTTCTATCGTACTGCAAGTAAACTAGTTTCTAATTTACGTTGAACAAATTACAGAAAAGAAAAAGACTGCAGAACATTTACAAGATGATACATTGTGATTCACAGATGTGGGAGACACTGTCATGTCTTCTAGATGTTTAGTCTGGTTACCTCCTTTGGAAGTCCAGCAGAGAAGATTAGTCGAGTTGAACAGCTGAGATTGCTGTTGTACAAGGCAAGCATTTGCATTCCTCTTTACTTTTCTCAGAAGACAGTGGCTGGGTGGAGTAATGAGTAGTTGTAGCACACCATTTTAGAGGGCTTCTGTCATGAAAAGTTTCTGAGTTTGAATTTTTACACTAAACTTGTGCAAGTTAGTGGTAACCAAACCCAACTGTAGTACCAATCTTGTGGAGTCTGACAAAGCTTTCAGAAAAATCTTCCTGGCTAATCTCTTAACAAGAAACTGCTATTGGCAGAATCTTTTTTTTTTTTTTTAAAACTTTGAAACTAAGAACAGATCCCAACAGTGTAATCTAGGCATTTAATTTAGAAGGCCTAAGTAAATACATCATTTTGCACAGCATCTGAAGACTACAGTTGCGCTTTCTCAGTCTGTGTTGCAGTAAAAAGGTGCCAGAACAGGCACAAGGGTAGATTGCAGCATGGACTGGTTTTCATACTTCTCATGTTTCGTTACAGTAACATAGCTCCTTCTTAAGTTCTTAAAACTAAGGGGATTTCTCTACTGTGCATTGCTCAGGGGAGAGATCCATCCTTGGCAGTGGACTGCTCCTCATTTACCACCAATCCACATGTACTCTTACTGTAGTATGACTATAGAAGGTAGGCAACTTCAAAGTCACTACCTTTATTGCTACCTGATTTCAATTTTGTAATTGATAGGAAGGAGAAAGTCATTGCAGAGGCCAAACTGCTTTGAAACAAGCCCCAGAGATTTACCTTTCCCCACTGCAACAGTACTGAAACTTCACAAGAAAATACTATTTCATTTGGGGCCTTATCAAAACCTTCTAAGATCACTTTGTTCAGATCATTGGTGCTTTTAGATGAAGAGGTGATTAAGTTGTATTATAAACTTCCTTTGTTCACAACTTCTGTCCTCCTTCACCATGGTCAGGCAAGTGGTTCTTCATATCTTCAGGGTTTTGAACTAATGAGGGGAAAAAAGAAAGTACAGAAATCTCTTTAAAAGGCTGAAGTTCTTCATATACAAAGTTCTTCTATGTAGAAAACAACAGAAGACATTCTGTAAGGCCTTCTAAATACTGTGTAGTACAGTAAAGTTATAGATACCACACCCCCCACTAAAGAGTAGGTTCAGTGGCACTATACAGAAAATAGGTCACCCTGTAAACATGAGGGAAAGTTCAAAAAACAAACAAATTAGCTAAGTATAGCTTGCTACAGGATGCCATGCAAAATATGATCTTAACATTTTCACCATGTGAGATTTGGTTTAAAACTGGGGTTTTCTCTTTTTTACCATTTTCAATCCCGGCAAGTGCTGCTTGCTTGTCTGTTTCTGATTCAGCTTCATTCACATCTAAATTGTAATCAACATCCTTGTCCTGGTTCA
Organism: Lanius collurio; assembly: GCA_020086605.1. NCBI lineage: Eukaryota > Metazoa > Chordata > Aves > Passeriformes > Laniidae > Lanius > Lanius collurio. The sequence continues at coordinate 4,192,607 of JACBWW010000026.1, forward strand.
CTGCTTCCTGTTCCTGTTTGTCTGGAAGATTAAAATGAAGTAGTTTTATGCTATACCAGAATGACTGTAAACATATTCCACAGAATTACTTTGCTGCTGAATGAATTGCTGTTCAGAGTAGGTTTTTATATTATTTTTCCTTTGAAGTGTTATATTTCAGAGCAACTTTGGCTGTAAATCATATCAAAAGAGCTAGATAAAAGACAGAATCTTTTGGGATTTGGAAAGCATAGCTAAATCAGCCAGCACTCAGATGAACATAAAGAAAGAGCATTAAACAATTTCAGAATACATTAAAGGACAGCCTACAGAAGAGCAAAACCTGAAGCCACTGCTGAAAACTCAACTGTGATGTTCTGATGTTACTTTTAAATGTATTACCACCACCACCAAAACACATCACAGCTTCCCCACTTCTTGTTTTAGTTTGCCCAGCAAGCAGAATGCAATGATTATAGCATAAAGTTTTACGATGTGCTAAGTTTTCACAAAAGTACTTTTCTCCAGAAGAGATTTTCTTCACCCAGTCATTAACTCCTCTCAAGCAACATTCATTGACTATCGTAAGATTTCATTAGATGGAGGACTTGGACATGAATGGAAACAATTCTCATTCCCAAACTACTTATTTTTGAAATAATCAACCAGAAAAAAAGGTAATAGCAGAGAGGTGTAAGACAGATCACAGCTTCTATCCTAAATGTTCTTAAGACAAACCTTCCAGTTAGTAAGTGGCTAAGAAACAGGCTTGAAAATTATAAGCCTTGTCATTCATGTTCAGACTACCACATCAGATAGATTTTTATAGTTACAGACCTAAAGGTCTGAAAATTTCAGAAGCAGCTTCTTTAGAAAAAGAGGATGCCCAGAAAATACTGAAGTCTTTCTACCTAAAGCTCCTCTGGCTACAAGGAACCTGTGCAGTAAAAGTGAACAATAAAGCCTGAAGAATATCTTCCTAGTCTTTTTAGCTCACAGAAATGCAGACCTTTGAAACCAACCTTTCATGGGCTGCATGGCAGAGATTTTCCTTGCACTAATTGTGGGATGATTTTTTTAAAATCTAATCTTTCTGCTATTTTTTTCCTGTTAAAACAGTTTAAGTAACTTGTAACTACATCTCTTTGGGGTATAGGCTGCTCTGGCCATCATCTTTAGGACCAGTTGGATTAATACTGCTTTATCAATTTAGAGGAGATTACTTGTCCCTGCCAAGTTAGCAACAATGTTAACACTGATAACTTAAAATTCTAAGGATGTGTTTACTAGAAAAGTAGAAACAGCATTTTTTTGTGGCATCAATTCCCACTCTGACTGCCATAAGGCTTTCTTTTGATTACTTTGGGCTACTGAGACCAAATCCCTCAAGACAGAGGAATGTCTAGACATTGGTCAGGTTTAGACACAGCATCAATACTCTGCTGCTTGGTGCTATCGAGATGTGTAGTTCAGGGTCACTTGATAGATCCCAGAAACTGACCCCTCTACAATATCTGATCCATATTTTTGAAGACTCACAATAATCAACTTCAGATACCTGAAGTCTGAGTTACAAGTTTTACTCATGGTAGCTTATTTTGAAATAGGAATAGGTAGTATTTATACTATATACTGTATTCATGTAAAAAGACTAACTGCAAAACATCCATGCATAACTAACTGTCTACTCATCAGTGCTTTGCACGGTTAACATCTCATCCTTTTTAGATGCATCATATTCTTTTAAAGCCCCAATATCAAAAAGTTTTGGGTCTAATTTCCCTAAATGCTTTGTAGAGAGACAGTAGGGCTGTTACAGTGATGCAGAGGAACTCAGCCTGGCAGCTTTATGTTGCACAATCAGAAGCCTCCATCTTTACTCATGGACTGCAGGTGACTGTTGGGAACTGACACCTTCCACATCACACTGACCTTTATAAAAACTTGTACTAAGTCTCGCCAGCTTCCACCACTGTTGCAGAAATCATGCCCTATTCTACACTCTCATTTCTTTACTTTTCATCTTGTTACTGTTTTTAACAATACACGACATGCTACAAACCAGCCTTTCCAGGGGACAAGTCATCCTGCTTAGCATAAAAATTTAGGAGCTGTTCCCTCTCAACTTCCTCACTGGCAGTCTGCTCTGCTGCCAGCTGTAACGTATCTTGCCCAGCTACGTGTTTCTCATCCACAGGTGCATTTGCCTCCTTCTCTGACTCAGGCAGCATCTCCTTGTGACCTGCAGCAGCCTTGAGTGACTCTTGTGGTTTTTTCAATTGATTAGAAAGCTGCTCCTCTTCTGCCTCAGGCTCCTGTTTTCTGATGTCAGTTAGGCTGTCTGTCCTTTCTGAAAACAACAAAAACGATTCTGAGAGAAAAAAACCAATGCCTTTCAGTGATGGCACAAGTTAAAAACCTTTAATAAATAATGCTTTATAATTCTCATTAAACTCATGGTTTTCCTCTGAAAGAATATCTTCCAGTCATATCAGTTCCAGAGATAAGAGGCAGACAATTCATGTTTTTCCTGCTGGGAACAGCTAAAGAAGGGAACTTTATTTACTGTCAACAGATTCATGCTTCTACATCCTTAAAATTTTGGTATGTGTGGCTAATAAACTGGGGAAGTGAAACAGAGATGTTCCAATAAAATTGTGGTATCCTGTATAAGCATCAGATTTCTGTGTGTTGCATCTTATTACCAACAATAAAATTGATTTGGTGTTCAAAAGCAGCTCAGGACAAAGCATCACAAAGGCAGATTTGCAAGTATCCAGGTCTGTTCTTATTTTTAAACATGAAGAGGGAAGTGCACGAGTGCTGCAATTTTAGTTGACATTAACATATCTTTCTTCCCCATGTATCATTTTTTTTTAAGTTCCCAAGTGAACTATATTTAGACATTGTCTTCAATTGCTAACTCTCTGAAATGAGAGTTGCATGCTCTCAAGATTGTAATTTACGATAGCACGTAAGAATAATTAGATTTAAGATTTGAATTTCTATAACACACATTACTATGCAAGATGGACACACAAGGATACATCCATTCAAATTAATAGTTTCTGAAGTTTAGTGCCAAAAGGAACTATTAGACTAACTAACATAAACACATGTATCATTTCCCTTACTTGCATTTGCTCAATGACAACTCATGGGAAGTATGAGTGTGCGTTTCTTGTAAACCTAACTTTCAGCTGTCCCACAGGGAGGAGAGGTACCAGGCAGAATATGTCGAACTTACTAAGAAAGCAAATTTTAAGTATGCTTGAAAATTATTCCTTCCAAAAGTTAGGTATTTTCTTCATATTAAATGAGGAATATGACTCCAGAACTGTAAATATTTCTATTTTCCTTTATGTGCAACATGCCAACTACAACAAAACTGAACCAACAGAAATCCTTGTAAGTTTTCTTTCAGCTGGAAATTTGATTGATGTTCAGATTTTTGGTGTCACTTTTTAATCTTAAACTTGTGAACAAAAGTGTTTCTAAATGTTCAATTAAATTACAACCATTCTTAACCAGTTGTTAGTGAGAAAGGGGATTTCCATCTAACCTTTAGCCTGCATCAGGTCTGTCTTTCTTACTGTTGGTACTGCTTTAGGAACATCCTCACTGGTTTTTTGGTGTTCCAAGTCAGCCTGCTTGAACTCTGTTTGCTTCAAGGCTGGCAGTTGAGTATCAGCCTATAAAGTGAATGTACACAGATTAGCACTGGTCTATATAACTGCACCTGGATTTGGGAAGAGAAGCATAATTTATGTAAGAATTCAGCACAGGAAAATATCCTAACACACTTGGAAATACTTGGACTGAAATTTTTATTGGTGATGGAAGTACCATACAATTCTGAATATGCAGTAATGTTTCTATGTAATAGCAGGGCACATCCGGAGAATTTTAACATCCCTTTTTTAACTGCACCTAATGACAAGATTACTGGACTTGGTTATTCTCGGAGTGTCACAGAACAGTAACACCACACATTTATCCACTGTTGCTCTGCTACTGTGTCAGAGTCAGCAGAGCAAATAAACAGGTGCTATTAACTATTAATAGTCTACAGGGCAGGAAAACTGAGTTTGGTGATCATTACACTTCAGCTAAGTAAGGCTGGTATGGAACTGGTCTGTAACTATATTAAATGCAGGATTAAGAAAAGAAAAACATAAATTAACCAACTACACAATAACACCTGTTTAACAGGACAGATCTTGCTTAAGAATGTGTTAAATTCTGGTGCTAGACTGCTGTAAGCATCAGACCCACTTAGATATTAAGCCTAAGATGTACACCATCTTGAAAATCTTCCAAATTGGCGATTAAAATTCTATGTATGATTTTCACTTACATTGGCATTGGCTGCCTCACGTGGCCATGGCCTCCCTGTATGTCAGTGCTGGCATGTTTGCCTGCCGGAGGCCCCTTCCATCTCTTCCCCATCTCTGATCTAGAAGCTGGCAGTCTGTGCTTCGTGCTGTCTCCTTCAGTGGATCCCCTCATCTACAGCATGGTGAACAGGGAGCTCAAGAATGCCATGTCACTACCTCTCCATAAATGACTCCCAGACTATTTGAATTAAGTATTTGGGGATATAGGTTTGTGTCAGACCTTTTGAGAGACACAGAACTCAACTTATGATTCACCATTAGTTTCAGGTGAAAATAAGATAGTCAGTGAACTGAGCGATGTACCCAGGGGCTTTCAGAGGGGTGACATTAAGGACACCCATCCTCTAGGAGAGGAATCTGGAGCTGCCTATAAAGAATGGTGATTCTCCAGGTACAGCATGTTTCTGGGGTTGAGTGGAGGTAGAAGAGGTTTGCTAAGATGGGGTGGCCATGCTTCACCTAACATAGCCCCATGGCTCATATGGTACCTACCCCTTGTGGACCCAGGCTCTTCTCTTCATGGTCATTGCTCAGGAAGTCAAGACCCTGTCTGCCCTGATACATGGAGTTACTCTTTCCCCAGCATCATCTTAGAAACACTTAATGAGGGTGCAAAGCCAGGGCCACCAGGGAAAGAGCAGAGCTGAGCTGTTTGTAGAGGGATTTATGAGAACAATCAAAGAGAAAGACTTGAGAGGAAAAAGAAGAAGAAAGAAAACAATAATTTGAGCTCTGATAAGAGGCTTGCTTGGGATTACCTGCCTGGCAGCCCTGCATCAGTGACTTCAGTGGGACAAAGAAGCTACAGTTGATTGCTCCAAACAAATGTCAGCTTACTTCCATGGTCACTAGAAACCGGAGAGCTCTCCCAGTCATCAACTTGGCTGCATTACCACCACTGCTCTCTACAACTACCTCAAAGGTGGTAGTGCTACTGAGGTGGGGGTCAGATGCTTCTCCCAGGTAACAAGGGACAGGACAATGGGAAATGGCCCCAAGCTGCACCAGAAGAGGTTTAGATTGGATATTAGGACTTTTTTTTCACTAAAAGAGTGGTCAGGCATTGGAACAGGTTGTCCAAGTGGAGGAATCACTCTTGGAAGTTTTCAAAAGTTGTGACACAAAAATTTGCCTCTTGGAGACATGGCCAAGTGGTGAACACAGCTGGGTTAATGGTTGGACTTTATGATCTTAGAGGTCTTTTCTGACCTTAATGACGTTATGAATTCTGTAACTGGCAGAGAGCTATGTCAGTTGAATTCATGCAAACACTGAACATGAAATATGCATGGACCCCATTCTGTTCTATATCAGTTTTGATGAAAAAACCCACAGTGTTACAAGCCCATTTGTTCTATGGGGTTTTTTGGTTGCATTTTTGTTTCATTTACAAAAAAACCCAAAAAACAAACAAACAAACAAAGAAGCAAAATATGCAGAAAAAGAACAAGTGTATGCACATTTGGAGATACAAACCTCTTTATTTCTGGTATCATATAAATGAATGGATAATCTTATGGTATAGGAAGTCTCACAACTGACAGGATTATTTTCTGTTAGCAATTGTCATTAAGACTGTAGCTTCCCATTTATCTAAGTAGGACAGTAAAACACAGTGTTGTCAAATGTGTTCATTCAGACATTTGGAAAAATGACTGCAGAAAGAAGCAGCTAAGTCACCAAGAAGGCACAGTTGTAGCACAACTACTTGGCTGTTTTGAAACACATTTAACTTCCATCAAAGCCAGGCAGAACGAGACCTTTTTGTGTCAACACCATGAAGTCCAGTATCAACAACTAATCTGTCATTAATTCTTATGAAAGCTTGATAGGCAAATGTTACTGCAGAACATTTGGTTATTGCAGTAACGATACTCAGGAGAATGCCATCTTCCTTCAATCAGTAAAATAAAAATGCTGTATTTAAAAATGGTTCTGTTTTATAAATATTTCAGCCCCTTGAGATCACTCTCTACAGTAGAAATAATCAGAAACTGAACATCAGACCATTTTTCACTGGGCATGAATTCTTCTGCAAAAATATTGAGCCTGGACTTAATGGGAAGAAATTACCTCTTAATTACACATGCTTTACTGATCTTAAATTTCTAGTTTAGTGATTTTTAATGTCAAATAGATTTAAAGGGTATATGCTGATTTTTTTTAAAGCTGAAGTAGTTGGATAAAAAGATAGTAATTGAACATGCTCTATTTTCCTCAGCCAAGAAGTATATATTGATATTGAGTATCATTCCTCAAATTACAGAGCTCTAAGTAAAGCTATTTAGTTATTAACCAACCAACACTCCCTTTTCATTTTAAGTCAGACTTTTCTGTTACATAAGCACATACATCTTACAAACAGGAATTATTCCAGCTTAAGACACTGGATAAAAACATACATAGACTTTGTCAGGGTTATCTTGCACTAACCATAACTAAGTATGCTTTTATAAAAGCAAAAATACCAAATTCTTGGGCAAGCAAACAACTGAGAAAGTTACAGCTTGGCCAAAGAAACACTGCCACAGATACTAGGGAATACAAGCAGCCAGGAATTAATTAGGAATATATATAAATATATAGTATTGGTTTGCTCATCTGAGATCATTCCATTTACATATAAAAAGGAAAACAGAAAACCTGCCCTGCCTTACAGATAATCTGCTTTGAGTAAAAATTTCCTCCAGCTATGCACCTTATTGCAAGAGACTGAAATTGTCCTGCAGAGGAGCTTCAGACTCCTCAGGTTCCTCTCCAAAGATGATTTATCTTCCAAACTGGAAATGTTAAAAGAAAAACAAAAATGCAACAAACACAAACAAATAAACAAAGAAAATTAATCTACTCCAAGTAATTGTAATTAAAAGCTGCTGCAAAGCCACACTAAAAATTAAGTTGATCACTTCTATATTAGGGTCTTCCCCAGATGAAAATTCTTAAACAGGATGCATTTGACAAACTAATGTATCATCTCCAAATGAGAGATTTATTATTGTTACTTGTTATCTACTTATTTGATACTGTTGATAAAAACTATTTACAAGAGCTGTAATGTTTATTTTAAGGCATAACTGGATAGCACTTCCAGTTTCTAATGCTTCATTCACGTTGCAGCTCTCACACAGTGCACGTTCCCAGGATAAAAGGTCGCACACTTCAGTAGTTCTGTTTTCCCTTTTTACATTAAGGACTGGTCTAGTGAGGGTCTAAGCTCTGTACACTGCTTAATTTCTGTGGTAAGCTTGCCTCTATATGCCTTGGAAAATCTCAAACCATCTAAAGACAGCTTAGAAGTCCCACAGCTGGGAAGCTCCACGATAGCCAGTGCTGGCTGTTGCCGACTCACCAGAAGCAGAAGCAAAGAGATGAAATATAAGAGATGAAAGATAGCTCAGAGGCAGTGCCTCTGTGTGGGCTTAGTTTTGTCAGGGGAGGGGGAAAGGGGATACCAGGGGTGGAGCTGGGATAAACAACCAACCACATCACAGTCTGGGCTACTTGAACTGTACCCACTTTAAACAGAGGAATGTCTCGGAGTCACATGGCCAGGACCCCAGCAGGGACCCAGGGGGACACTGCAACAAACTGGACACAGATTAGAAACCATTACCTATGGGAATCTCTATGCAGAGGTTTTAGCCATTTTCTCACATCCTTTTTCAGCTATTTATAGAACCAAGATTGACTCCTCAATGCTTTACCCTTTCTGCTTCTAAAGTCATCAAATTTACCCTTTTCCTAGACAAAGAGAAAAGGCTATATTCCACCAAATTCCCACTGCCTTTGTAATGAGAGTTGGCCATCCAGGTAGAGGGAAAGGCCCCACTACAGTCACATGTAAAAAGTCTAACTTCTGAAACCTCTGTTTCTTCAGTAGGCCTGAAGAAATGGCTATTTTGGTACAGAAATAAATTGGGTGCTTTGTCATACAAGAGCTTGATTGCGTCTTTCCAGGGCCATCCATATCAAGCTTAACTGATCAAATCCTATCTCTGACCAAATCCCACATCAATGAAGAAGCATCAATAAATCATTTGCCAAGACAACAGGATGAACTGAAATTTCCTTTTCTTGGGATTTTCTCCCACCCTCTGCACTCCAGGAGAAAAAACCAGCCGACACACAGCCACCTTATTTGCCAAGCCTGCCCTACCCCAGTGAGCCTTCAATAGGTACAACAATGAATTTGTGGTTCTTTGGCTCAGAATATCCAACAGCAAGCAGCGAAGACACTTGATTATCCCTTAATTCCTACAGTAAAATGCTTACACATAAAGAATTTCTGTGAAAATTCATAGCTGATGAACCTTGGACTACAATATTCAGGGTGTGCTGCTTCTTTGAAATGACTCACAATTTATCCTCAACACAAAAAGCGACCAAGTACTTTAACAAAATCAAAAGGTGCTGTTACCAAAGTTCAGTCGTGTAAATTTTCCTTAATGGACCCCACACAACTCCCAGCATCACCTCTCAAATTCTGCCCATCTCAGAGACACAGTAATTTGGAGTCTCCTGCAGGACGTCTCTTTGTTCTGTCCTTGAAATTGCTCCATTTCCCGTAGATCAGAAACACTCAACAAATGCTGAAGTAGTGAAAAATTTAACAAGATGGGCTAATGCTAGTAGGAGGTAGCAGAAAGATGAAGAAATACTTAAGAACTACACAGAAAATCATGTTCAAGAAATTATCCAAACCATACCTGGCTATCTTCCGTGAAGTCTTTGTTTTCTTTGATTTGTGGTACATCAGTACTCTTTTTTGTAAGCTCATCTATCCTTTCTTCACATTGTTCTTTTAATTCTTTCATCTGGTTGATGCACTGTGACCTGAAAAAACATGAACAAGACTGTTAACTCTCATCCACACTCTTCTAAAATGTACTTTTGCAAAATTACCTAATTCTTTTTTTCATATGTATTTTTTTTTTCTGTAGGATTTTTTATTTCCTTAATTCTACCACCTGGGCTTACATTTTAGAAGTCACTAGGGAAAAACGAGGCATTAAGCTACGTCCTAAGGACAAATTCATAGTGCAGCCAAGTTCTGTTAGAATAAATTAATTTGAAGTACTTCTGTTTGACCAGCTCAACAAGACACATAATTTTGTGTCTTTGCTAACCAGTCAAGTCCAGTTAAGTTAAAACCAGTTTTGATCCTTGAAGCATTTCAAGTATGATTACAGAAATTCATATTTTGATTTTAGCCAGAAACAGGAAACAGAGAAGTATCAGCTGAAAAAGAAAACAGGTGTCATTGAACACCTTTTCTCAATATTTCAGCAAAGCGCAGTGCTGCAAGATATAACAAAACATATGTTACAGAAATGGAGTTCATTAGTAGCTGCTATAAGTTCTGGAGAGAACATATCCTAAAAATGCAAGCACTGTTTATCTTTTACATACTTTTAATAGTTACACAGCACCATCAGCACCGTAACCTTTGTGATAGCAGGGGTCTTCTATCTGTATTTCTGCAGCCTGCCTTTCCCTCACAGCTCCATAACTCCTAGGTAAGGCCTGCTGTTTGAAGCAGTGCTTTTCCTAAAGCTGCCAAGGCAGTGTTTTCCCCTTCTGTGGATGAGTTGGGGATCCTGTGCAAAGCCCAGGAGTTTTATCAATCTCAGTTTTCTCAGGGCAAGTGGCCACTGTCAGGGCAAGATCCTCTTTTCTCTCCTACTCTCTTCATAAGTTGTTTTATAGCTCTCAGTTTACATCAGAGGAAAAATAAGACCTAGGAATAACAAAGCAAAGTAAGCATTACTCCATAATACACATGCAGAAGTCTTAGAAACTGGTCATCATATGACCCCAAGTATGCTCTGACCCCATTATGAACAGGAACAGCAGTATGTTTGAGGGGATCCCAATGGGAAGAGTATCACTGTAGGGGAAATGTGATGAAAAATCACCATCACTATCTATACTCATTGCCCTAGAGAGCCTGCCCAAGGAAGAGCAGGCTCTTGGCTGCAGACCACACTTGCTCTTCCCTGCTGGTCTAGCAGCAAAGAAGTTTGCTGGAATTTTGAAACCTTTTCTCCTTTGTCTCTCTCCTTTGTTTTCTCCACTCAAAGGTAACTTCCAGTTTTTACATATACAATCAGCTACAGACCTTGCAAACACATCTTTCTGCATTCAAAATCTTTTTCAGCAACCTTTTGTAAAACAGCATGGTCAGCATACTGCAAGTTTCTCCTCCCCATAAGACTAAGAAGGGAGGTAAATTTCCCCTGATTCTGGCTCTGACCAGTGTTATTAAGAATGTCAGTACCTTCTGTGCAACAGCAGTTGGTTTGTGCATGTTACGGTTTCTTAAGCTGCAAATAAGATACTACGTAATCCGAAGGAGTTCTTGGGGTACGTACACTCTACCACAGCAAGTAACTCATTTTTGTTGCACTTTCACCTGTGTCCACCCCTACTTTTCAAAAGCAAAATAATTCCTTCTGTAGTTCACACCCAGAAAGGAAGAACAGTAGCAGACAGATATGCCGTGAACTGACAAATTAATTACCTTTAATACAATTTCTTGTTGGACTAGACATTATTCTAAAGACCGATTTGATAACGCTAATACATGGAAGAGTCACCAAAATAAGCAGTGTTTCAAATTGGTGAACATAAGAGACAGTAAAACAGCATAGGCTTGAGTTATGCACACTTTCAGTATTTTTTAGGAAATAAAAGGACATATTAATTGTCTGCATCTCAGTTTGCAAGCTTGAGAAAGATACAGTACACAGACAACCTGAAGTCAGAGACAGAGCATTTGTGAAAGGTTGCACTTTCATCTCACATCACACATGAAAATAAAGTTATTTTAACATTTGTGACAAATCTTCGTAATTTTAAATTTATTATCTGTATCTTCCTAATTTTAAATTCATTATCTTCTTCTAAAGGAGATTTGAATACTCATGCATACAAGAACTTCTGGAGTACAGGGATAGCATTAGTTTCTCCACCTTATCCCATCCCCAGGACATTTTAAATGTGCAAGCCTACTGCTCTTAAATTCAGTTCTCTGTGGCATGTTTTCTCCTTTACTACACAGTTAATTCTGTGACACAGAGCTCACCTGCACACACACAAAGGAACCCAAAATAATACCCTCCAGAGCTGCTCTCAGGCCCATCAGAGGAGCCACCAGCCCATCTAAGGATCATCTCCACGAGCCTAAAAGAACAGAGATGCACAAGGTGGAGAAGAGCCCTAACTACAAACTCAGAAGGAGGGACAGCCTGTCTAGACCACCCCCATAGCATGTTTTGCACTAGCAGACACTCACTCTCAGGGGAGAGGGATGAGGCTATTGGTGTTGTCTGTGCTCATGCTTTGTGCGTTCTGTGTTAACCTGCGTACCTGACTGCCTACAGATGTGCTTCGCACAGGAACAGATGTGCAGCGTCTCCCCTCCTGGGCTGCTGCATTTGCCAATCCTCAGCATGAGAAACAGAGTATCTTTGTTCTCCAGGAGCCTCCATCATCTCCTCTTTTCAACCCCACCAAAAAAGAGTACTCCTGCACTCACACTTTTGCACTTGTAAGATCTGCAAATATCAAACTAATTATCAGACCTTTTACACGTAGCAAGATTTCTAAAGAAGCAGTTATGTAACAACCAAAGGTATTGGGAATAAAAATGTGTTTGAATATTGGAATGTATTCAGTAATGATTTCAAAAGATCAGCCTGAGAGACTTCTGTTTCAATCTGGCTGCTACAGGAGAGAAGGGTCAGTGTGCCAGTGAACCTTTGCTGAAGAAGCTCTAACCATGACCAGACAGCACTGGGCACAGTGTGCACCAAAGGTATGTTGTGAAGTCAACTGCTGAGGAATGCACACTCCTTTGGCACACAACACCAGTAAGGTCAGATAATTCCTGCTGGCTTCTGCACGAAAAACATTAAGCTTGCTCAAAAAATGGTAAGATGAAACTTCAAGACTTGGGTACAAGAAGAAACAAGGACTTTTTTTCCTAAGGTCACAGATTTTGTTCTTATGCATTCCATATGCACAACTGTTCTTACCACTGTCTTCTACAGAGTAGTAACTGAATGTTTAAACACAGTGATTTACAGCGTGCCATTTAAAAAAGGCATTTGACTTCTCTCATCTTATTATAACATTTTCAATTATACAAATAATATGGTCTCTCAATTTTTGCACTGGGCACAGTGTACTTGCTACCTAAGGTGCAAAACCTTCATCCATACAAATCCAGGTAAAAGGAAGAAGCACATAATAGGTCTAATGCCCCCTCCTGGCAAGGCAAATGAACAGAGAGGTAACACAGTGGTTATTCCTAATGCGGAGGGGAGGAAGGAAGATAGACTAAAAATAACATTTGGAGTGATTCTAATAATTCTTATTTTTCTAGGCCCACAATCATGTTGGGAAAATGTTGTTTATAAGCATTTAAAGTGATAGTATTATGTGAGCATATAACAAAGAGGAACATATGTAGCCATGTGTCATCAAATATCCATTTCTGCAATTACCAGAACACCACAACAGAGAAATATTAACATTCCAACATGCTCCCTAAAGGTACACAACAAGCAACATTTTAAAAACACATTTATACATGTTCCTCCTAGAATTGTATGAATGCTGCACAGTACCCAAGCTATAAATTATTTCATGAAAATCTCAGTGCAAGGTTTGTTTTCCTCGTTTGCACCCTTAAGGAAAGAGTCCATAAATAGAAAATGAACATTTAAGTATTATATAGCAAAGTCAGTGAAGATTGCATAGCTCTTTGGCTGAGATAACTGCCTTTACAGACTCCCATGGAGGCTCTGCAGGAAATAGTCAAGCTGCCTCAGGACCAACTGGAGGCAGATCAGCTGAGTCCCCATTCAGCTACCACATGGCTTACCCTGATAAAATCAAACCCACCTTTGGCTCTGTATCATGTTTAGCTCTTCACCTTGAGCCAGCCCAGACCGTGGAGTATGCTGTCTGAATACAACCTTCCTTTGTTAAATGAAGAGGGATTCTTTATGGTACACTACCACAAACAGGGGTGCTCTGCCAGTGATTTCCTCAACAGAGCCATGCTTGTAAACAGTTCACCAGACAGGGGTGATAAACCTCAAAATTTTCAGAAGCCAGACTCTCTACATTTGCCTTGTATTATTTCCCTGCATGTGTACATCAAGCCAGTGCTTCATGGGTGTACCTCTCATGTGGAGCACAACTGTCCAGTACACAGGTATATTTGTGCTATATCCAGATCTATTGTTCCTGCTGACCAGACTGAAGAAGGCCAACAGATTCACTGACTAGCACAGAACTATCAACAAGAGGTCCATGAGTCTCAGGTCCGTCATTTAACTAAATCGCAAACAACCATGGTACACAACAAACACACTGTGGGAAAAAGCCCCTAAACAGACACATTAATAACACAGCTTATTGAAAGGCAGGTACGAACAAAAGTTTCCAACTTCCTTCTACTTTTTTTGTTAGAAGTCTTAAATTACAGGTCCACTAATATAATTCATCTTATTTATATGAGTAATAATTTAAAAAAAAAAGTCACAACCAACTGGTAATCAGTAAGTATTAAGATGCACTAACATTAATCCTTAATTATAAGAAGGTGGAAAACCAGAAGAAAATACTTCAAGTTTAGCCTGCAGAATTCAAGTTCTTGGAGTGCCATGGTCCACTTTTAGTCATAATTTTTACAAAACCTGGCTAAACAATGGCTGCTGAAAAAATACCTATCACTACAACAATTACATTCTTGATGGAACATCATTATGAGAACATGCAAACAGCAAATTCCATTGATTTTTTGTATCTATGCACAAGGACGAAGATACTATAGGAACTGAAGGCAAGTAGAGGAGACAAGTATTATATTGAGCAGAAAGGACTGAGGATAAATTCCTAGAAATACCAGTAATGTGTATTTAGTGTAAGGATATGGATAAGTACTTTTGTTCAGCTATCAATGCTTTTCAATACAGTGGCAAATCTCAAAAGCCATGACTAAATATGTCATGGAAAGCAGAACACATGAGTCTGATGGTACCAGAAATTCCCAAGACCTCTGGCAGCTTGATAGGTACAGCTTCTCATCAGATGCTCCCCTATCTTAATGCAAACTTCTTCACAGTTTAGCCTCTTCATGTTTCAATTTTCCCCCACAATTCTTAAGTGATAATATTGCTACCTTAATCCTCCTGCAATAGAAGGAACATCAAGATGTGTGTGGACACAGATGAAAAATACTGCAAAGTTTATGCTCTTCTCCAAGATCAACTGTGAGCAATTTTAGAAGCTATGTCAGATGTTACTTTCTCCTTAATAACATATTTTAACTAACAGTACTATAGCTAACACAAGAGTACTCTGGGTTATAACCAAGTCACCTACAACGTGGGAAGTCATCTTTCCTAAAGAACATACTTACAGGTCATATGAGAACTTCTTCTGAAGGTTAGTCTGGTTCTTCTGAAACCAGTACACATCCAGCTGTAGCTTTCCATATTCCGTCTGTAACTCTTTCAAGTGTTCTGACCAAAACAGGATTAAAATACATATTAAAATACACACACACTGACATATTCTACAACAGAAATATCAAACAATAAACCTATAGTAAGCATGCTAAATTAATCCATCTGTCATGCAAATTTTACATCATACACAAATGCATACATAATTGTTGAATTTATTCAACAAGTATGCACACAATCTGGTAAGAATAACTTTTCAGCACAATATATTAGCAAAAACAGTAAAATGTGTATTTTTACCTACTTTTCCTCTTAAGAAATACACAGAACTGATTTGCAAACCCTGCTAGGTTGTAGTCTGGAAAATCTTTAAGTCTATGAAATCATAATCAGAACACAGTATGAAACAGCATTCACATTTATCAGCAATATAAAGACAAGCTTGTGATGCTTTCCTGAATAACATGCAATTTACAGCCATGATCCTCAGCAACAGAGACATCTATGATTCAGAGTTTTCTTCCTGACAGAAAGCTTTGTGAGATGGTACCAGAAAGCAACACAACATACTTACTTGTTTATAGGATTAATTCCCAAGAACTTCCAGAGGAATACATTGTTAGCAACAATTTTTGAAGCACCACCATGAATAGAAATTAATTAGACTGAGTTTTCTTATTTAATAAAGGATTTGTGAATTCCTCTGGTGCTAAAATGCATGATCCCGCACCTCAGGGAAGAATGCAAGATATGTTGCCAAGTAGAACAAATAATAAATATATTAACTTACTTCTATTCTGTATTATATCAAAAGAGTCAGGAGTACTAACAAGCACTAGAAGGACTGTTAAGGCAGATTAGTCTGACACTTAACTGGAGCTACGCAGATGAAGTATCTAAGTCATGGCAGCTCCTGCACCACCCCCGTGACTTGAAGAAATGAAGCACTCTCAAAAGAAACATGCAAGTCTTAAAAACTGGGGGCCTAAAAAACAGTAAGAGGGAGATTCACAGAGGTACTACAACATACCTCGTAGACTCTGAATCAATCGATCATTTACTGTGATGTTACTCATCAGCATTGCCTGAAAGAAGCAGAATAAAACAGTGTTTTAATTACAAACGACCTGCATTACCACAATAAACAACATCTATCAAAACACTTGTAACAAGATCCACTTTTTGTGGATCTTTTTGTCACAGTTGAACAAAAACTTTTAGCTGCTTTAGAGATCTACAATTGCAAACAACAAGTATTCATTTTAACCCAGATTTTCCAGAAATGGAGAGTGGGGGAAGATATCACTGCACAAATAAAAAGAGGAAGAATTTAAAGGAATTTAAAGATACTATAATTGCTTGCCACTTTATTCTAGTTTAATATCACAATTGGAGTCACAGTCAGACTTACTGTATTTATCTCCTGAAGGAAGAATACAATATATCACAGCTCATTATCAATTACCCTCTCACCCAGGAATCAATACACCTGCATTCAGGCATGCAAAGATTACCTATGAAAGTATTAATCATTCAGCATAGAGCAACTCCATGAAAGCAATGTGAAGCCCTTCCACTGAATCTCTTTTTTACCTATCTTCTTGATTGCTTTCATGTTGGAGCAGCCTTCTTCCACTCCCTCACTTTGTTCTCCCTCTCATTCTGAAGAGGTAGTCAACATACAAACATTTCTGTCTATTCTTCCATCAATCTCCATCTACCATTTCATATACACACATGCCCCAAAACATCTGAAAACTGAATCAAGTCAAGCCTAAGTGAAATTATTCCTGTGAGCCAGATGTCAGGATAAGTCAGATTCATATTCAACATTTAGGAAGTCTGATGCACAAGAATTCTTAAGAATACAAAAAGGAGATCCACCAGCTCTTCAGAAACAATCCAGTCTAGTCTTAGGAAGGTATTTCTTAGGCTTTATTGCCAGTTCCCCTATTATCCCTGTCCTGGGAAATTTCAGTGTTCTTCAAGGATCCCAGATGAGAATACATCAGCTCCCCTGTTTCCCAAAGTTTCTGCTGTAGTATTGATGTGTGCATATGCCCACACCTGAAAAGAAGTAACAGCACCCATTCTGTCTGCCCAAGTCACCCTGAAACACTGCCAACATTGTCTGTACCTTCTTTCACAAAAGCTACAGTAATAATAGCCATTTGGTTAGGTGAAGTGCAGTGTTAAACAAACCTGAGTTGCTAATACCCACCAGAGCAGTAGATTTGTCTTTGGTTGACCTTTTAAAGAATCCCACTTCACAGAGGTAGTCATTCAGCTGTTGCTAAGTATTTCTACACCATTCTGTATGTACAGCTGTTCTGTGAACACCATTGTGAAATCTCAAGGAAAAATATCTTGCTCCTTTGTTAAAAAGCACACAGAAAATCAAAAACAACAAAAACATATATGTAGGATTGTTTAATATGTCTCACTCTCTCATAGGACAGGAAAATAAAAATTAAACTTGTTTTCACTGGCTTATTGGGGAAAGGAAGTTAATGTTTCAGTGGAAATTCCAAGTTTTGCTAATGTGTGAACAATGCAGTCAGGTTGTTCCAGAATATCACCTTCAGGATAATATAGCATTGGCCATTATCAGAAACTGTCAATGGACTAGAAAAATCAGTATGATAGAGTAATTTTATGTTCTTACAGGTTTTTGTGGGACTTTGTTGGTTTTGATTCTTTTTACTGGTGGGCAAGGGGAAGGAGGGGTGGGTTGTGGGTTTTTTTTTTTTCCTTAAAATGAAATTTCTAAATGCCAGGATCACTTATGTGGCAGTACAACATACAAGTGTTACATGTTTTGTACATTAGGACAATAATAACTATGATTAGCTGAAGTGGAAAAAAAAATATTTTCCATGTTAAAAAAAGTCTCTTTGAATTACATCAGGGAAAAAAAGAAGTATGCCTTGATATTTCTGGATTGCATATAAAACTTTATTTTGGCAATACCATACCTATTTTCTTGAATATGTGGACAAAACCCCAGGAAAAAACCTGTTAAAATCTAGTTAGTTCTTTAACTTGAGCAGGAAATACTGTTTAATAATTTACAGGACAGTACTGCAACTGCCAGCTTCCAATCTCACTATGTCAGTAACACCAGGCCTTCCATTCTTCCTCCTGTCATTCAAGTATTAACTAATTTTCACCTTGTGGCTGTAAATGAAGCAAATATACTTCTGGGGTATATTTAAACTTCAATCAGCCCATGAAACAACAGCTATACTCCCCAGGAGCAAAATATCCAGCTTTTGGAAAATCATTCTATCACTATATCAAAATCTGATGTTCTGAGACACAGTAACTCGGTAACATAGAAGCAGCTTGTTGTATTTGTAAACATGTTTGCACAGAGGTCCTTATGACTACCAAAGAGGAAAAAAACTCAATCTTTTGATTGAAGACAGTGCTGTGGACAGCAGATCTTCAAAACCAAAACTCAGAAGTCACACTTCCACCAGCAGTGAGGGAAATACTTGCTGCAGCTGTACAGCAAATTTTTTAAAGACAGCTTCCAAAGATTCACCACAGAATATGTCCACATAAAGCTAAAGTTACTGTTTCAAAATAAAAAAAAAGTAACACAGAAATACGCATGAGGAAGCTTTGAGATAAATTATTTGAAGTCTTTGTTTTGAGCGATACTTTTAACTATGTAAATGCACTTGATCTGAATAATGTCCAACAGTATTCTCTATACACATATTCCTTGGAGGAATTACTATAATAACTCCTCCAGCATTTGCTACTATTAAGAATCAAGCTAACCCAAGCACACTGAACTGACATATATGCTTTCTAACACTGACTGTATGTGGTGTATATAAAAGCACAATGAGACATTGCAACAGAAAAAAGAAAGCAAAGAATTTGATGAGTGTAAACACTAAAACATAAGAAAAAAAGAGGCTCTGCATTCACAAATACAGCTCAAAGGAGACAAAGATAAGCCACAGGATCAGTAACTCAGCTGGTAAGAGCAAAAC
Organism: Lanius collurio; assembly: GCA_020086605.1. Taxonomy (NCBI): domain Eukaryota; kingdom Metazoa; phylum Chordata; class Aves; order Passeriformes; family Laniidae; genus Lanius; species Lanius collurio. Next base: position 4,211,468 of record JACBWW010000026.1, read on the forward strand.
CAACTGTGAATAAAGCAGGATAGGAAGCTAAGATTTATACATGCAGAAATAGCCATTTATAATTAATCAGAGACAAGCAAGGCATTTATTTCATTATTAACTCAAACTGATTTAAGTCCTTACAGCAAAGAAAAAGAGCAGCTCTGTCTTGCACACTCCCATGGCTCCCCACCACTATGCTGGCATCAGCATGAGAATGCTGGCAGCACACTGATGTTTTAGTTGCTGCTCAGTAGTGCTTACCCTAAGACGAGGACTTTCCCATTTCCCATGCTCTGCCAGCCAGCAGGTGCCACAAAACCAGGAGAAAGCTCAGTCAAGTACCCCAAACTGGTGAAAGGGGCATTCCATACCATAGAAAATTGGGACATAATGCAGGCGAGTTTGCCGATTGCTGCTGGGGGACAAGTTGGGCATCATTCAGCAGGTGCTGAGCAATTGGATTGTGCATGTCTTGTTTCTCTTGGGTTTTATTCCTCTCTCTCTCAGTTATCAAACTGTATCTCAATCCACAGAGTTTTCTTCAAAAATCTAGGGGGACATGTGGGGAGCAAGTAAGTGACTGCATGGTATTTAGCTGCCAGCTGAGGTTAAAACACAACAACTAGCCACAAAAAGGCTTTTTAGTTCCAGGCCAAGAGACTAGCAGCTAAATTGCTTATTAGTATGTGGGGGGAAAGCTCATAAATAAGATTCCTAAGGAAATCTTAAGGTTATCTCTTTAACCACTTTAAGGTTAATAGTTGTACTGCACACTTATGTACACATTAGTGGAGGCACATCAATTGAAATAAGCCTGACAACAAATTTCAAGCTCAAAAAGGAGAAGATAGTGTTCATTTAAACCTATTTCTCAATGAATTGAATTCCATTCAGAAATTGCACTTTTTCTCAATAAACATAAAAAACCCCACCCAATAAACAAAAGAACCCCAAACAAAACAACCAACCAACCAAGTGAACAACCTACACACCCAACAAAACACAAACCCAAAAAAACCCACCTCTATTTCTAAAGAGTGGTTCTGTCAAAGATCTGAGACTCAACCTTGTTTCAAAGCTTGTGCTAAAAGCAATCTAGATTCTCTGTTTTGTCATAGAGGACACAAAGACATGCACACCATGACAAGGTGCAGTTCTGCCTTTAAAACCACCAAAATTGCAAAGTTAGTTTCTTAAAATCTCAGCACGAGAGGGTAGAATTTGACACACATGAATACAAAATTACTTTTACAGGTATAGGGCAATAGGAAGTAGACTGGAGAAAAAAGTCTACAGGATTTTCACTGTAATGTTATGTTTAAATAAACCCCAAATAATAGGCAATGTAAGCAGAACAAAATCCTATTATATAAGAATATTAATATAAAACTTCCACAGATACAGCTAATGGACCTTCTGACTTTCTGTCCATTCATTTAGCTGTGAAGAGGTAACTCTTAAACTACATATATTCTAAATTCCTTCTCTCTACTTCAGCTAGTCTCAGACCATCCTTTTTTTTTTCTTCCCACCATGTGAAGATATGTTTTGAACAGAAGTGGTCTTTTAGACTTCTGCTGTACCAGTTATGAATAAGCTTACTGATTTCTCTTGCTAATTTAGTAATATCGTGCTATGACAACTATGGGACATGAGGCAGTGCTTCCTTACCTCAAAGCTTTTCCAAAACTAGAAGAAGCAATATTGTTTAGGTTGAAAAAAAAAACCCAAAAGACAAAATACATATAGCTTTCAGTGAAAAGGAAAAGGTACCTTTCTTCTCCCTGCAGACTACTGTAATTCCTTCTGAGTGGAGTCGACTCCATGCATACCAATAGGTATTTTGTGTCAGAAGATTGTGCTGGGAATTGAAATTTTCCCAGAGGGAGGGGACCAGAGAGCAGCTGTGTCCAGTGGTAAAAGATACCCAGCAAGAGGACAGTGACATGCTTTACATAGAATGTAGAAACCTTGGCCCTTCTCCTCAGTAAAACAAGATTAAGGTTCGAGATTTATGTAAATTCAAAGAAAATTAACAACTGCAAAATCATGCTTTTGCAGTTAAGTGATATTAAACATATTGTTGTACTGTTATGCTCTTCAAAGAGACTTCTGTGGCTCTGGACATCCCAGAAGCTACGAGTCCTAAATAACAACCACAGAGAATACTGTTCTTTACAAAATTGCTTACAGATTAGATATAGCCCTTTTTTACCCCTGAACTGTTGTTATCAAGTGTTCAAGTAAGGTTACTTGATCACTTCATTCTATTTCTGTATGGATTTCCAGAAGCCATTTCATAAATCCATACTAATCCTTAAAAATTCAAGCAGGTTTTTTGAAAGCAGACTGGTGACAGTAGTGTTTTATACATACTCAGACCTAAGAAAATAACTACAATATCAATTTTTCAGGATTATATTGGCTTGGTGAATGGTGAGCCCACCTGGTAAAACAGGCTCAGACTACCTACTTTCTACGCCCTCATATTTCAAGTAGCACAGAGACACTTCTACTACAAAAGAAGGCAGATTTAACTCAAAGAGATTACCACACTGCTAGTAACAATGACTTTATCTTGGCAAATAAATACCTTACTGGTGTTTTAGTTTGGTATGAAAGCAAATCAGCACTATAATTATTCTGTGTTTTATCAGCAGAGTATTAAGACAAGGTGAGCAGAGATGAACTGCAATTACGGTTATCTCAAATGCTACTTGAGCTTTTGGTTATAAGACCAGACTGTGGAAATATGCCTTAAATGTAAGTTTCTTTTATACCCAGAAGAACCATAATTTCTTCCTGAAAAAACGGGAGGTTTGAGATGGACCAATCATTCCTACACGTCTGCTGAAAGCACTTTAAAGCACTTAAGAACAGCAAGAAGTTCTCATTTATAACTCAAATATCTCTAGTTAGTTATAGAGGTTGCAAAATAGATGTAAAATGAGTTGAGAGTCTCAGGATTTGGATCTTCATTCATTCTTCCTGACTAGGTAAGTACTTGCTGCTAATCGTCACAGAGTAAATAAAGTTCAGTTCAAGGAATAACCATCCCAGAACCAGAAACAGTGAATTCATTACTCGCCTCCCAGGAATTCCATATTCCACTGGAGTCCATGGAGCCAGCCAACAAGGTTATGTGTGCATATACAAGACATGAACATACAAAACACACTTACACATGAGTATAGATACACATAAACAAAAAAGCACTTACAAACTTATATTCCACATTCCTCAGTAGAATAGCCTCTGATCCTAAACAGCTCCTTCAGATAAAGGTCATCTGTGAGGAGAATTAAGCTTTTCCTCTCTTCCCTGCCACTGTATCAGAAGCATTCCTGAATTACAGTGGATGAATCCACACCAACTTGGCCGGTGTCTTTTGATAAATGCACAGCTTTCCAGCAATACCACTGTCTTACCACATGGCTGTATAGTATCTCTACAAGCCATTGCAACTCCAGGTGTGAATGTGTTCACCTGTCTCCCTCACCTTTATCACTGATTCTTTCCAAAGAAAACAGCAAGATACTTCAGAAGAAAGACTTTCTTTTCCAGAAGCCACTTTGAGTCCTCCTCAGACACCCCATTCCACACCATATCCAACAGCAGTTCTAGCTCTGTAAAATACTTATCACCATATCTCCTGGCATGGATACCAGATTTAATGAGCAGTTCCTGTATGTCCTCTAGACTCAAAAAACACCCCAAGGAAAGTGTATTGTGGGGTGCCACCTACCATTCGCCTGATGCCAGAAATATGAAGCAAAAAGGTGGCACACCATGCTTGGCAAAAGCAACATTTCATTCAATAAACTTCCTTAAAACTCTTGGATGGGGTCTTGTCACCATCTCTCAACATCTGTCCATCTTGCCAGACTGTGCTGTAAACTCTGTGGCCAGCCCTTACAGTTTCAGTGCCTTTTAGTAACTCTGGCTACATCTGCTTATGGAAAGGAAGCATAATATTGCATCACATTTGCCTTTTTCTTACCTCAGATTTTTATTTTTTTTCCACTCATGCACATGTTTTCACTCCCTGTAGGACTGAAGTAGAATGCAAGAAAGTGCCACAGCATTCAGTAGCAATACCCAATAATAGGAGGCAGAACAACAAGACTGATTACTCACTTGAATCCTTTCTGAATATTCTGAAGTATCTTTTTAAAAAATACATACATTAAAAAATAAATATACAAACTATACCTCATATTTTTAAAGTACATGCAAAGACTGAACACAAAGAGAAGAAATTATCTAAGAGACATGCCTTAAGATAAAAAAGAATTGGTTTATTATTTCCTTGAAGACTTGGGATAAAGATTATTTAAAAATAAATTAATTGTATATGCCATTGATGAGCACGTTCTACCTTCCATTTTCACTCACATTTTGTTCCTCTATGTCCTTCAAAGATTAATCTGGTGGGATTTTGCTCACGCATCATGTTTTGAGCAGCAAACCATTCCCTCACAGTGAACCTGCTACCTGAAGAGCACCTATTACCATCATGAGATAATTCAGCCTGCTGAATGCAACAGTCCTGTAAAGCTGATCTATAAATTTCAGCCAAAAGACTCCACAGGAGAAGCAATTGAATACTCTTAACTAAATGCTTCTGCTAATAGGGAGAAAAGTGATATTACTGACTAAGAGCTGCAATCAAAGCACTATCAGCAGCACAAGGAAAATATACAGCAAAAAAAATTGTAAGACACTACACAGCAGGAATCATGCACACAGCTATTTAAGTAGCTTTTTTCACATTCTTCACAAAGGAATTCCATTCCCCTGGCAAAGCCGAATTGTCAGGAGCAGTGCCATGAAAGTCTTACCTTCTCATGTCTTCCCAATACTATTGAGTTCAGAGGCAGAAAGCCAAGGTGCCACAATGTTTGTAACACATTTAGAAATAAACATCAACCACTTACACTTACAAATATATTTGGGAATATATCTCTTTGAGTGTCTTCCTCTTTTCCCTCATTTTTAAAACACTAGTATACAGGAAAGAAAGTCAAGGGCCAATCCAAGTATGGTAACAATGATTTATAGAGGGGGTAAGAGTTTTATTCAGATATGCTGTTACTTGCAGCTTCTAGTATTTCAAAGTTATACAACAAATGTTAAAACATGCATTCAAGGTCCATTTTCTCAATACCATACAATCATAAAACATTTTGCCACACCAACACTGACTGTATGCCCATCAGATGCAACACATGAGCAACACTTTCTGTTGCAAAGTGTGTCTTGTTAAACCAGTCTCACAGAACACTGTGCCTAGAAAAAGCCCTACCTTCTCTTCCTGATGTACTCTGTTGGCATTTTCCATCTGAAAGCTGTGCAAGGACTGAATTTTGTCAATCTGCTGTCGCTGCTTCTCCAGCTCTCCTTGGAATTCATTCTTCTTTTGCTCCACAGCACCCCTCTCCGCTGCTGCCCTGCGGACTTTGCCTTCCAGATCCATGACTCGATCCTGAGGAAGAGCAGATTCGCCACAGCAAACAGAAATGCTTCCCCCTTGGCAGAATCTTGTCCAATGTATTCAAGGAAGAGCAAATTTCACAGTTCTAACAATGCTGCTATCATGAAAAGTCCTGTGTCAGCCAGGGATACTTGTCATACACACAGAGACACAAACCTCCCTAGTTTTACGTAAATTAACAGGAGTGTATATTTTGTAGACACTGTAAAAAATTTCAGTTGAAAATAAGAAAAATTAAAAGCTCAGTACTTAAGCTTAAAAAAAACCCAAAAGCAAAACATAAACATAAAAAAGATTAGAGTCTACAATCCTTCTGAAGTACAAGGTCAAACAATTTTTTTTTAATTTAACCCATACAATTCTGACAGCTCTACACTTCTGTGTTGTTCCTAAACGAACTCAGTGTGAAAACTCAGCTCTCAAATCAATCTGATTTCCTGTAAGAGCTAGAAAAAAGTAGAGGGAGGACAATATTGCCCAACTTTTACATTAACAAATCATATATGGCTATTCCACAAAGACACATATGAGAAAAATTAATTCATAAACAGAAAATCATCATTCTTCTTGACTGCTCAAAGAGCAGCTACAGACAGAAGAAAATTTACCACCGTCACGTCCAGTACATATAAATACAGCGACATAAGCTAAGGAATCAAGCCTGATGTTTTCACATTCTTTTCCCTTTACCCCCTACTTCTTTTTTGTAAGTACCAATTTAGTTTTGCAGGACTCTAAACTCTTTCCAGTTTCTAAACATTTTTGGTTAAAATTTTCCTTCAGCAGCAATTAGGAATATAAAAACATGCAGAGGGGTGGGGATACCAACAGAATCTACCCATATGAAAAAAGACCTGGCAATTCCAGGTGAATTAAAAATGTGCATGTTCCAAGACTCCACAAACACGGACCAAACCTTCTCACACCACAGTATGTAGCATATTATGACCCACCTACTCTACTTCTCTGCCACAGAAAGCAAGAAACAGGAGAGGAGGTGGAGAAAAAAAAAAAAAAAGAAAGAGACTTGCAGTTTAGCTGGAATAGCAAAGGAAAGCACTCATTCCATTTCAAGTGTAATAGCTGCAGTCTTGCCAACAAACAAATGGCTCTACAGAGCCCTATCCATGTCTTCATCTATGCTTTTATTCCATTCAGAGTGCATGACTATGCACAAGTGAAGTAATTTTCAGGCTACCTTTGGGAGATGGTACAGTACACCAGTAATATCAGAAGAACTTGTGTCTCTAGGCTATTGAGACCAAGACAGACTAGGATGGTTGCAGATTTCTCACTATCAGCTGCTTCATGGCAGCCCAGCAAAACTTAGCAGTATTGACACAGTTACTATCCATTGTAGCCACCATCCTGAGGCAACTGACTAAAGGGAAAGCAACAGATGACCAAAGTCTCAGAAGTCATATGGGAAAACCAAGACATATCCCTAACCACAGGGCCAGACACAAGTGTCCTGTTTGAACAGTGCCCATTCTGAGGTGAAACAGGAGTTTAACTCCTTCAACTGTCAAACCAGTACTAAAAATTTGGCTCAATTACAAAGAGGATACAAATTCACTGGATAAACCGGAAAGGAGCTCTTATGAGCCACATTTAATCAACATGTTGTTAGGTTTTAGGTTAGCTTGTTAAAAACAGTATCAAAAACCAAAACAAAATAAAGCAAAACAATAACAATAAAAAACAATTAAAAAACCCAAACAAACCAAAAAACCATCAAACAACAAAAAACCAACAACAAACAAAACCAAACCTGTCCTACAGATTGTCACAAAACAGAAACTTGACTAATGTACCCTACTTCAAAACAAATGCCCCAGAAAGGATTAAAACCCAAGCTCAATAGCCATAAAAAAATTAGTTATCATCAGACAAGGTAATTATTCCATATGACTTGCAATTCCATCTTCAGAAAGGTCACTAAGAAACATAAATTCAGAATTTAGACACTGAATAACCTAGATTTCCTTGTACTGGGTGGGAAAGTATGCAAACAATCTCATGGGTCACATACAAAGACAAATCTAGGGATATGAGTGTGCTAGTTTTGACTGGGGTAGAGTTAATTCTCTTCAGAATGGCTGGTGTGGGGCTCTGTTATCTATTTGTGATGAACACAGGGTTCATAATAGAAAGATGTTTTTGTTACTACTGAGTAGGGCTTCCAAAAGCCAAGGCCTTTTCTGCTTTGTCTACTGCCACAATGGTGAGGAAATTGGGGATGCTTAGGAGGTTGGGAGGGGACAAAAAACAGGGGGATGGCATTTGTCACATGTTTAATGTGAAACAGCCCAAGACAGCTGAATGCTTTGTGTGAGGAGAAGTAACAAGTATCACACATGCAGGCACGTTCAAGTTTTGGGTTCCTCTCATGTACTCCCATTCTCCCACTACTGATAAGCAACGACTGTAAAATTTATGAAAGTTCCTACAACAAGCTGAAGTTCCTGACTTGCCCCATGAAGGAGAGTCATCCTTCCTGTGAACTATGTTTATTACCTGCACAAGTACAAAGTGACATGCAGAGCAAAAGAAATGTTACCTGCAGATCCATGCTGCGAGAACTTGCAATCCAGTAATTGAAACCCAAAACAATTATGCACGCCACGAGTGCAGCCATGAGGAGTGACGGAGACTTCATCCCGCGACAGCTGCTTCCCAGTCCTACCATTTCAAGAAAAAAACAAATCCGAAGAACCACAGCAAGTATGGAAACCTGCAAATTAAAAAGGGCACATTATACTGCATCCCCAATTACAGCTATTTTATGCACACAATAAAACTTTCTTTGCAATAATGCAACAGCTCTCAGCTGACAGGCCTACACCCAGCAAGGAAGGTAAATGTATTAGTGTTGATCTGTCTAGGTATTTCCACCTGAAAGACAAAAAAAGGTGATGGCACACTATTAGCTTTTACATAAAGCTTCACATGGTCTTGAGGGTGATGTCTTGAATACTGATAACAATACAATGAAAATCTGCAGTAAATAGAACCAGCCATCTTTTTATCATACAATCTACCCAAAAAGCTAAGTAGACAACACTGGGCTAGAGGATAGATTCCTTTTTACCTAATTTACTCAGAAAATTAACTTAGTCTTGATGTTTAAGGAGTATTTAGTATTTTGCTTCCTAAAATTGCCAAGTTTCAACTTACTCCATCTGATACTACTATTCTAACTTCTTGTTCCCAAGCTTGTAAATAAAGAAGGAAATCAGATTAAATCAAATTATTTAAAGGACACTTAAAAATGAAATTAATATGAATATGAGCAGACAATCCATTGATTTCAATACTAAATTGAATTAAGTGTTCTCCATTTTGATCCTGAGCTGTTTTCCCTGCTCCTACAGAAAATAAATAATGAATTAGCAGTACCAGGGACACTACTTGTTGTTACTGAGACTTGTGTAATTTCGGTGAAGCATCCCATTTTAAAAGACAGGCAGGGCAAAGGGCAGTTGCAATTCTCTTTGAAATAGGCTACATTCATTTCATGACATGGTAAAATCTGGTCTTAATGAGCCTAATAGCACCTAGCTTTATGAGTCCTCAAACCCCACTGGGAATCTCAGCTGCAGTTTGTAGAAGATTGCTCCCTTGTAAAATGAGATTAATTTCTTTTCTTTCTGCACTCTGTAGACAGAAGACAACAAAAATAAGCACAGAAGACCAGGCAGACAGCAAATACATACGCAACACAAGGCCCTAGTTCAATCTAAAATGGATATATTTACTAGTAATATATTGTACAATCTCTCAAGGTACATGCTCTTCAGCAAAGCAAATTCTTCCCTACGGCTGCAATGCACAGGTGGCAAGGTTTTAAAAGTTAATAAATGGCAGTAACTCTCAAAGGGTTTTCATGTGAACACACACTGTAAAAACAGGGGAAGAATGTGATGCCAGCACTTTGCAGGTACCAGAAATGCAGATTTTACTGTACATCCAGTCCTTCAACAGCTCACCTACACCTAAGAGTGCACATGCATCCTCTGCAAAATTCCCTCTTTGCAGTCAAGATAAAAATCTATCTTCTCATCTTTTCACAGCAAGCAGTGCACAACACTGCCAGACTCATGAAGGTTTCAAATCTGTGTGCTCATTTGAAAAGTTTGCTAATTTGTATTTAAGGGTGGAATACCCAGAATATATAAGAGTAAAATTCAGCTTCCTGAAAATGTTGCCTCTTCACATACACACACAAACACACCAAAACAATGCAAAAAAAGAATGCAAAAAAGTCTAACACCTGAGACTTGAGTTTCTTGCCTAAAGGAAACCTCATCTAAGGAGCAAAGGGACACATGCAGCACAGCTCCAGTGAACACCCACAGCGCCACATACAGATGAAGTAAGGTCAACACTAAGAAGCAAAGGCATGGGGAGAAACCAGGCTTTTTTTTCTTGTAAAGCAAAAAATTAAGATACAGTAGATTAAAACACACAGAGACATGCACATGGATTAAAACAGACAGAGAGACATGCACAGATTTCCAGCAGGAAGCTATTAACTGCAGAAACACGTACATCTTGCACAGACTATTTTACTGTTGTGACATCCTAAAAGATGGACCTGAGAAGCACAGAGCCACCATGTTGTACATGTGATCCCTGAAAACCAAGAACCACAGACCTCCAGAGCAGCAAAAATGAGAGCACAAAGGGCATGATTAGCACCATCACCTCAGCCAGGAATAAGAGAATTGAAGTACTTTTGCATACCAGAATGAAATACTGTATTTCAAAAAACATCTCTCAGAACCTGTCATGAAGTCATCCCTATCCTGTTCTTTGCTGTAAGAGTATTATTAGTTGGTGCATGTGACACTTGAAAAAACTACAAACATAGCACTGCAAAATGCAGTGATCCATTCCAAGTGTAACTTGAATACAATAACTGGTATTTTCCTCATAGCTGTCAGAAATATAGAAAATGGTTCACATTATCAGCAGTAACAGCTTGCACTGGAATTTATCTACTAAATAAATACATGGGACTAGCTGTTCAGATCAAAAATTTTCAGATGTAAAGCAACTATATTGTTCAAAGAAAGAATGGTTAGTTCACCATGCAGCTTAAAGCACAGGCATAAAACCATGTTTAAAAAATGCCAATACACCTAGACAGTACACAAATCTGGCAGCATCAGCACCTTTTCTGCTGTTTTCAGCTGTTAAAAACAAACAGGCAAAAAAGCGCTGATTTCACTAAAGCATGTTTGACTTCAATACATTGCTCTTTCTAGAAAAGGCAGTGTTGTTTGCCTTTAAATAATTTATATTAATTAGGAATATATTTTTATACCGAACAAGAAGAAAAGCAAAAGGAAGAGGAAAAATATGAAAGACACAGAAGGATCTTCCACTCACACACTGAAGACCCAAAATTTTACCTCAGTTGCAATATTGATACTCCCTCTCTCAATAGTTTAAAAATAAAAACTGTTTAACTTTCTCCAATGGATATACACACTCATATTTTGAAGGAGAGATAAGCAAACCAGCTCAATAAGCACATTTACATGAAAATGTGTTTGCACATGCTGTTTTCCAGGAAACATCTGGTCTGGCACAGTTATCTGAGCAGAATTTGAAATAAGTTTCTGATTTCATGGGTAAGAAAGTAGTTTTACTGAGCACAAAAGATTCCATCTTTCACCAATGTCCATGGCACATAGAAAAATAAGCGTATGCGTAAAATTCCTGACTTCTGAACAGCAGATTTTATCCTTCTGCTTTGCCAAACCAGTGGTGCCATACCGAAAGGGAGATGTCTTAGACTCAGATGTTCCAGCAAATTAACATACAGCATACTTTTACTTCCCACAGTGAGCAACTCTTTCTTTTACTGTACTCAGATGAAGCAGGACAACTAGTATCTAGCAATCTCCCACTACAGATAAATATCAACCTTGCCAACCAAGCCTCAAGACCAACACACTAGGGGTTAAAGACAAAACAAAATGATGCATTTCAGACTCCCAGAAGGAAAGCCAAGTCTCTCTGCTCACAGGGTCCAGATCTGTGTACTTCTGTAAGACCTGCTGAGCAGGAACAACCAAGAAAGATGAAAAAGTCAAAAGACATCCAGCAGACAGAGCAGCTAAAAGGTTCCCTTGCCTCCCACCCGCGTACCTGCCTACCAACCACTTCCTCTGCCACCCAGCCACTGCACGGTACAAAGCCAGAATAAGGCAGAGCAGCATCTAAAGACAAAGCACAGCTGAAGCAGCCACTGAAAAGTGAAGGCACAGCTTCTTGGAAGTCTGACTAAGGACAAAGTCTTACTAAAACCCCTGTGGAAAGGCAGACCACAACTAGAGACAAGACCAAAAAAAAAAAAAAAAGACCAAACCAAAAACACACACAAAACCCCCAAACAAACAAAAGACAAACAACCAAAAAAACCAAGAAACCCACCCCAGCAAGGACCAAAAGAGGTCACAGGATCCCATCCCAACCAGACTGGACCAGAATGGAGAACCTCCTCCCATCAAGGGACCTCCTCAGACAGACAGTGGTACTATCCCCACCTGTTGCAGATTCTTTTCCAAGTTCCCAGTGAGTTTCTGGAAGAAATTGCTCATTTTTTCAGATATTGCCATGAAAGTTCTATGTCCGACTCCTTGAATTAAAGCATACTGGATTAACTAAGCAAGTTAATTCAAAATTTCTCCCATTGACAAGTTAGTTAGTTATATCCAGACACAACTAAAGCAGAATAAAAGGTACTAGAAGTTTCATTCTATTTTTTTTTAAATGGAAAAAAAAGCAATTCTTTAAAAAGTGAATTAGAGAGCAAACATTTGTGTGCTCAGTCTCCCTCCCAAAAAAGTGACCATTTGTGGGTGGGTGGAAATGAAGTACAGAAAAAAATGAGTCAAAATCTTTCAATTTTCATTTTGTAAATGGTTAATACACAGTAGTGATTATCCTTGAAAGATAAATCCAGTTGGTTCTTACTCACAGCAGGATTTTCCTTACAAGTACCACTATTCACAGTCCCATGATGAGAACCACCGAGACAACAACAACCTTTATGCTTTCAAGGTTGTACAAACTGTAGGCAGGGGTCAGGAACTGTACACTGTCAAAAAACATAGCAGAGATTTCTTATCATCCTCTGCAGCAACACTGTCGGGGATGGTTTTTCTTTTCAAACTTGCAAGTCAAGAGGTCAAACAAACATTTTTCCAATGGAGATTTAAAGTTTGTGCACTGAACTCAAGCCTGCTGACCACAAACTTCCTACATGCCTTTCACAGGGATTTACAAAATGCAGAAAAAAATAACAAAAAACCCACCCTGAAACATTCAGCAACAGCCACTATTCAAACTTCTGTACTTTGGATGAATGTCACTGAGTCACTATTTACCCAAATTATCAAGTTACACTTTTCACAGGAAGGGAAGGGCATTTTCACCACAACACATTCATGCTCATCCTGCTCAGAAATAACTATCTGATAGTCAATTCAGGTCTCAGGTCCTCCTTTTCTAATGCATTTTAAACCAGAAGTAACAGATCAGAAGACTATGAAAACCCTAAAAATGCACTACCTGTCCAAGCACAGGGTGACTGTTATCCCTTGTGCACTAATTACGTTTCAGCTCAATAAGTCTCTCCTCTTTCAAGCGACTACTTTACAAGAAGCTAATAACCAACACCCTCAATGTCCTTTATCTGATTAAAAAGAATTCCCAAACAGGTATGTGGCAAAACAGATGCTAGAGGTTTAAGGTAGGTATTTATTCCAGTGACAGAAGTCAGCTAACTGAAAATAACTTGATATAATGTTCTAGAATACCTGGACACGTTTATGGACGTACTGCCTAGGTGCACTTCTATAAAATACTTACTACTACCACCTGAAAATACTGTGTATGAAAACAAAATTAAACAAGCAAACATATACTTGAACTATCCCGAGAGTTAGTCATATTGTTCATTTATTTTTATGAATATATTTTGTTGCTGCTATTTTTTCCATACAATGTGAACTAGCTTGTTAAGATCACAATTAATAGGACATCCACTTATCTTAAACAAAGAACAGGAAACAGTACAGTAAGTTTAGATATGTGATGAGAAACCTAGTAAAATGCTACCATTTCCCCACCACTGCAAAACTACACGTTTTGACTGTAAAACATGCAGACCTCCCACTAGGAGAAAAAATTCAACATTACAAATAGTTCTTTAAGAGCATTTGCTGTTAAGATGTAAGATGAAAGGGCATTCAAAAAAGGTCAATTCAAGAGCAAGGTTTTCTAAAAACCTGATCAACTCCTTCTATCTTCAAGCTGACAAGGGAAACCAATGAAGTAAAGCAAGGCAAACATCCTGGGCGCAGGAGATAAACACAGTGCTCTTTGTGAACCCAACAGCCGAATCAAAATTTCTGGAGAGGTGGGGGTAGCACTTCTACAAGCAGAGGGAAGGCCTCTGGAGGCATGAACTTTTGAAAAGCCATCAGTGGCTCTGAGTAGGGGTAAGGTCTCCGTAGCCCTGCCAACGGAGAGGGAAAGCAAGGATCAGGCTGCCGCAGGGTTAGCTCGGAAGGAGGAGGAGGATGGTGAACAGTCAGTCCCAGGTCACCGCCTGGCCCGGGACAGACTTCGGCAGGCCACCTCGTCCGACCCTTCCCGAGAAGGGTAGGCGGGAGGACGTATCCCACACCTCCACTGATTTCTAACATTATTATTTCTACCTCCGCTGGGAATATTCAAAGATATTTCCGGCTCAAGACTTTTAAGAATGAAGGCTGGCTGAAGGAACAAGAAAATGCGAGATTAATGAAGTACTATCAGTGTCCGGCAAGCACGTCAGCTAAGCCCCGACAAGCCGGTCCGGTACCTCTGCAAGCACCGCCGGCGGCGAGCGGGAAGTTCCCGCGGGACGGAGCCCGCCCGGGGCCGCCCCTCGCCGGCCTCACCGCCCTCACGGCCGGCTGCCGCCCGCCGCGCACGCCCCGTGCCGGGGCCGCCACTCCTTCCCTACCGCCGCCGGCCGAGCCGACCCCGGCGAGACAGAGCCGGCAGAGCCGCGGCCCGGCGACCCTCACGCCCCGCCACCCACCCGGCCGGGCCCCCGGCGGCCTCACCTCGCCGTGCCGCCGGTAATGCCCCCGCCGAGCATAAGAGCGAGGGCCGGAGCCGCGCCTCCCGCTGCCCCCGCTGCCCGAGGCGAAGAAGAGCGCCGCAGGAGGGCGGGCAGAGCGAGGCGCGGGGAAGCTCTCGCCCCGCCCGGCCCCTCCCCGTCCCGCCGGCGCCTCAGGCCGAGGGGCGCCCGGGTTTAGCAGGGCCGCACCTTCGCGCCCGTCCGCGGGAAAACCCCGGGACAGCGGCGCGGCGGCATCTACCGCCCTGCCCCGCCCCGCCTCACCCCACCCTGCCCCCCCTGCACCCTCCACCCAAGCAGCTCGGGCAGAGAGTCCTTCCTTCAGCACCGCTTCTGCTGAGTTCCAGATTTCCATTCTTGACCATAGGCCCTTCAGTTTCTGGAAAGAGGCAATGTGGGCAAAGATGAGTGTCCTAAATCAGAGACAGAGGGACAAAAACTCAGGAAGGCTGTTTTAGTACTTATTTTTGACTACCAAGTGGATGACACTGGTATTTTCTTAGTTTTAAAAAATGTAAAGTTGGTCAACTTATTTATTCCATGGTTGTCATAAACTCTGCCAGACACTTTCCACCACCTAGATGGAATCATAGAACTGTTTTGTTTGGAAGGAGTCTTAAAGATGACCGAGTTCTAACCCATCTTCCATAGGCATCTTCCACTAGGCCAGGTTGTGCAAAGCCATGTTCCAAATCAGCCTTGAACACTGACAGGAGTAGGGCATCCACAACTTCTTTGGGTAACCTAACCTGTTCCAGCACCTCACCACTCTCACAGTAAATAATTTCTTTCATAATTTCATAATTTGTTAGGATTTCCTTTCTAAATTTTCCCTTTCAGTTTGAAGCCAGTCCTCTTTGTCACATCAATAGTTTCCAATGAAGCATCCCTCTCCAGCTTCCCTATAGGCCTCCTTCAGATAACTGGAAGGCTGCTATGACCTCCACACAGTCTTCTCTTTTCCAGTCTCAACAGCCCCAACTTTCTCAGACCAATTTACATGTTGTTTCCATATGTTACCTTTTGCAAGTGGAAGTTTAAAAAACAGAATGAAAGCAGAATAGAATAACTAGGGAAGCAGCAATTGTAGGCTCTGAAAAAAAGCAAAATAATTTCTTTACATACATATATATATATATACATAAATTTCTAACTGAACAAACAGCACAAATTTAACAAGTGATATTCCACATGTCAGAAGATAATGCCAAATATGAGGGTTTCTTCCAGTCTTCGAAGACTATTTTAAAGTTGATCAGTGTAACCTTAGCCTTTTCATGGGAGAGTCATGCATGTATTATTATATTATTATATATTTATTTTTTAAAAAACAATTCATACAATAGCTTTGTCTAGACCAGAAACAAAAAATTTTCCTTCAAGTTCACACTGGATCATATCCCTCTACTTAAGGAATTAATTGATTTCCTAGTGGAATCTGCAACATTAATAAAAAATGTATCATTATTTTAAAAAATAAATAGCCATGTGTTTTAACAAAGAACCAACAAAAATACAAGGGCACGTCTACATAGGTTACATTGCAGAAAAGTTAAGGATCTTAGGACAATCTCTTGGGACCACTACTAGAAGCAATGTACTACTGTGCCTGAAAAGTCTAGAAGAAAACCAATTTGCAGAAGTCTGCTGGAGGTGCATCTCCTGAATAATTTGTATCCAAAAGAGGAGGAACAATCCTCAAAATTTTGTGGAAGAAATAGATTCCTTGAACTATTTTTTATTTAATAAAATACTTTTTTTTTTGCTAAATGGTAAGCTAAACAAATCCAATTCTCATTACACTAATGTAATATGAAAAGCTTATCTAATTAGAAAATCCAGTACACCTTTTTTTTCCTCAAAAAAATTATCTTTCTGGTAGAATACAATTGTCAAAACAGTTCACAGAATCATAGAACAGTGGGATCTTTGGAGATCATCCAGTGCAACCCACCTGCCCAGGCAAGGTCACCTAGAACAGGTTACAAAGGAATTCATCCAGGTGAGTTTTGAATGCCTCCAGAGAGAGAGAATCTATTACATACCTGGGCAGCCTGTTCCAGTGCTCTGGCATACTCACTGTGAAAGAAGTTGTTCCTCACATTGAGGTGGAACTTTCTGTGTTTTAGTTTATGGCCACTGCTCCTCATTCTGTTGCTGGGCACCATCCTCTTGGCACCTGCCTTTGAGATGTATTTCTATGCATTAATGAGATCCCCTCTCAGTCTTCCCTAGACTAAACAGGCCCAGTTCCTGTAGTGTTTCTTCATAAGAGAAATGCTCTAGACTCCTGATCATCCTTGTGGCCTTTCACTGGATCACCTCCTTTTACCGGGGAGCCCAGAACTGTACACAGCACTCCAGATGTGGCCTCAGCAGGGCCAACTAGAGAGGCAGGATCACCCATCTTGACCTGCTGGTCACACTCTTCCCAATGCACCCCAGGATACCATTGACCCTCCTGGCCACAAGGGCACTGCCAGCTCATGGACAGCTTGTGATCCACCAAGAGTCCCAGCTCCTTCTCTGCAGAGCTGCTCTGTAGGAGCAACCCCTGGCCTGTGCTGGCA